>JASDDO010000014.1:38686619-39286619 GCA_030015575.1 Agapanthus africanus
AGCTGCTGCAACTACTGCTTCCCTTGGCTTTGCTTTGTAAGTACTTGGCTCCAATGTACGGTCTCCACTTTTAAAATAGAAGACCGGATGATCTGGAATCTCAAATACTACCCTCCTTTGACGGCAGTCGATGGTAGCATAAAAGGTTCCAAGCCAGTCCATTCCTAGAACCACATCGAAGTTTGGTATATCCAGTACCTTGAAGTCAGCATAATATTCTCGACTGCAGACGACGACTGGACACATGCTGTATCCCATTGTTGCCTTTAGAACACCATTTCCGGAACTGACGTTCCAGCTGGATACAAGCGGTGAGACTGGAATCGCATGGGTTCGGACAAACCGTTGCGACATAAAGCAGTGGGATGCTCCAGTATCAAACAGTGCAAGTGCAGGTAGTGAAGCTACTAGGATTGTACCTAAGGTATATGGGATAGGTTTTAGCTATAGGGAAGTTGTGTAGGTAACCAAACTAAAAGATAAGTTTGAGAAAGAAGATTTACCAGTGATGACTTGGCCAGTGGCCTCAGCTTCTTCAACAGACATCATGAAAGCTGGCGCTTCGGCACATTCCTCCTGGCCTGAGGAGCATTCCTCGGAACGTTCCTTTGAGCTTGATGGAACTATCGAGGAGGGGGTGCATCTTGTGGTCCCCTGGGTGGTGCTGGCAGTGCAAGTCTGGGAGCAGGTGCCTGAAGAGCTGGTCGCTGCTGATAAGTATTAGCTGGCCTGGGTGCAGCAACTGGGTTCTGTCTTTGGGGACAAGATCCAATACCGTGAGTGGCTGGACCGCAGATCAAGCAAAGGCGGTTGGCTCGACGGCAGTCCTTCATCATATGTCCAGTTCTCTTGCAGTAGGTGCAAAAGGCTGGGCTAGGACGATGGGTTGGTACTCCGGGTCGCCTGGGCACGAAAGATGGTCTGGACGTGGCTCCACCTGCCATCTGGTTGGCAGGGCGCTTGACTCCTGCAGACTGAGGTCTGCCCCTCTCTTTTATCACTGCCTCATAGCTGCGGGCAGCTTCTAGGGCTTCCTCATGAGTCAAAAACTTTCCTGTGGCTAGAGCATCCTTAATCTCTGTGTCCAAACCTTGCTGAAAGCGACGGGCTCTGATCTCATCCGTCGGTATCAAGTGTGCCGCGAATCTGTTCAAAGATTGTGTTAGCTGTGTAGTATGTGATATTTAAAATTGAACTATTGTGACATATCTTACCGGCTCAACATGGTGAACTAAGCGTCGTATTCATCTACCGATTTGTCCCACATTGATCCTTGCTGTAGATGAATAAACTGCTGTTCCATAGCAAACCTGGCAGTCACAGGGAAATATTTCGCGTCGAACTTCTCGCGAAATGTCTTCCATTCAATCGGCTGTACCAGACGGGTTTCTTCCGCCTTCCACCAATTGCGAGCATTATCCGTGAGCTGTAGTTTTGCTATACGGACCCAAGCGTTGTCGGGCACTTGAGCTGCTGCCAGATCGTCTTCGATGCTTTGTGCCCATTCTTCCGCTTCAAGAGGGCTTCCTTTACCAGAGAACTGCTTTGGGTGCAAAGCCCTGAATTGCTTTACTCCCGGTGCATCGGCCTCAGGACGGTTCAAAAGTTGTTGCTGTCCCTCGAGAAGACTGCGGATCGCCTCAAATAGCATCGTTTGCTCAGTGGGTGGTGCAGGAACAGCTGGTGTGAGAGGTAGTGCTGGAGGGGTGTTGTTAACGTTGGTGCTGGTGTTGTTCGGGGAATCCATGACCTTAAAGAAAAATTTGGATTAGGACAGATTCAAATACATGAAATGATAAGATTCAAAGAATAGAAATTTGCAAGAGTCAAGGAACATGAATTGTAAAGAATGTTTTAGTTGCTGGTTCTTGTGTTATATTGCTTAGTTTGTTCACGCAGACCAGAACTGCATGACAGGGATTCATACAGCTCGACCTGCATGGGCCACCAACAAAACCTGTCACGCCCCGCTTCCCAGTGTACGGCGAAGTGGACGCGACGAGGCCCGCTACGTATGTACTCAAAAGTACATACGTTAAGCGTAACTAAGCAATATAAAATAAATACACAAGAGACAAGAGTATAAAAGAACAGCAACTTTTATTTATTAACATTCTTTGTACAATACATGGAAAGGAAAATACAACTGAAATAAAGATGCTTAAACAGTGGCATAACAGGAAAAGGAAAATACTGAAAAGAAAAGTGTACAATGAAATTATACTGTTGGGTCTTCGGCAAATTGCTCCAAGTTTTCCTGGGTTGGCTCAACTTCTGCCGGGTCTAAGTCACCTGACGACATTCAAAGAAGAGAGAAACAGAATGTCGTCAGCGAACAGATCTCTCGGTAAGTCCCAAGGGTAAGAGGGAAGTAGAGAAGACAGAATAAGAAGATACATTTTTAAAATGTAATCTATTGTTGTAATATTATGTTAACGCTGTTGTTTGTAGTTTGGTACAGAAGAATGCCAGTGTATACGAGGGGAGTCTCACTTGCCAGAGACTAGGGCACGTGTAGTACAAGGAACCGTTATGCCACGGTACAACAGCAATGGGATTCAGGTTAGGTGTATTAATCTAACCACCTCGTGCCACTTTTAACACCTTCCGTACCAATCTACCCCTTAAACCCCGCGATGTCTTGTTTGTATTGTTATCTTGTAAAACTGTATTGATTGTAAGATTGATTAACTAACTAACCGAAACCATGATATCAGGAAACGGTTATAACTGTAGAGTCATGTAAATGGAATACTGGGAAACATGTAAAAGGAATATCCATGGTTCGGTTCGGTCAAGTAGATTGTTAACTGGATTCTGGAATTCATGTATTCATCTTGAGTTGAAATATAAAGAATATGGATTGACTTGAATCATATTCAAGTCAGAAATAGTCAGACTCTAACCCGAGTCAGACTAAAAGAAAGATAATTTGAAGTTCTATATTTGTTAGGGGCCTTATTGTAATTTATTAAACTTGAGGGGGTTTATTGTAAAAAGTAATATTGTATAGTTTTCAAAATTCACCTCAAGTAATTATTATTCGTCTTTATAGTTATAATGAGTGTAAATTTTATTTGTGTTATTCTAGTGAATATATCCTAATAAAAGTATTAATTTATTTATTTGAAATTCATGGTATTTTAATGTAACTTTTGATCTTGTAATTTTTAGAAAAAAAAGTGAAAACTTTATCTTATGATAAAATAGGTGTTTAAATGATAATTATATATATATTAACACATGAATAATTTTAAATAAATATTTTATTTTCCTAAAATCTCATTTTTCTTAAATGCCGTATTTTAAACCTTTCGAGACCGAATGCTCTTTGCGGAGGTCTGAATCTCGCACTACCAGCCCGCGGGTGCACGATGAACCGTACTATCCCTAACGGGTTCCCCAAAGTGGGTTGTAGTGGCACTTTGCTTAGGTTTAACAAATACTATTCATTTAGGAAAACGGTTTTATAAATAAAAGGTATTTATTTGTAAAAGAGTATAGTTTTCCGTATTTTAGTTTCTAGGGTTTCCTAAGCCAACTAGCCTATTTCTAAGGGTCTAAACGACAAGTCATTAGAAGTCTCAAATCGTCTCTTCACCGCCAATTGTGGCCAGGTAAGTACAAGTGAGGAGGGAGGGATCCGCTCACGAATCGTGAGACGGGCCTTTTAAAGTTACCCAAGCTCACTTGCCTAGCCTAGACACCACAAAGTCAGTTTAGATAAACGATCGATGTCCATGACATATCGTATTTTCCTATTAAAAGATATTCTTTTAAAAATTGTAAGCAACTTAGAACTTTTTTAGAAAAGGTTTATAAAGAAAATGGTATTTTAGTGAAAAGTCTTGTATTTTCGTATTCTATATTTTGACGTTTATCAATTAAGGTTATATTTGTGTGTGTGTAGAGGTAGGTCATTACCTCGTGACTTATTTTAAGTTCTGATGAAGTTTAGAGGTAAAACATGATATATTAAACTTAAAGGTATTAAAGCGCAAGAATACGGTATTTGAAAACGTTATCATTTTATGTGTGAAATTTCATTCAAATTGATTTCTACAAGTTTATTTATCAAGTTAAACATATTTAAGAGTGAGGGAATTAATTAGAACAAGAAAAATAAACTTTATGGTATTTTTATGAAAAGAATACGGTTTTACAAGAAAGCTATCATTTCATGTGAGAAACTTTATTTGAATTGGTTTCTAGGTGATTAATAGTCATCATAGATAGGTTTGGGTATTATGTATTAGGTGACAAGTGGAAATTTGTAGAAAAACGAATCGGAAATCGGTTTGTTCCGATTTCGGTCGGGTTCCAAAAAGTCGTATTTTCTATTAAAAGAAAAGAGAGATAGAAGAGATGGGACTTACGGTTTTGGACAAACTAAGGAGGCTAAGGGAGGTGATGATTGTCGGTGCGTCGAAAACGTCGCGACGGTTCTACTACGATCGCCGGAATCCGTCGTCGGTTTCGGCAGCGCTTCGCTTCTCGCTCTTTGTACCGAGTTCTCGAGAATTTTGGAGAGTGGACTTAGAGTTGTGAGGTGAAATAGTAGAGGGTAGGGGTCTTTATATAGGGCTAGGCTAGGGTTAGGGTAGATGAAAAGTTAAAAAATAAAAATGTGATAAAATGTAATAAAAATGTATTAAAAGTGGAGTAATTGGGGTTTTTAAAGAGTTCTGGAAGTTGTATGAAGCTGAAATTTTGCAGGTGCATAGGGAATATGAAAAGACACAACTTTCATGTTGTGACCATTGCCGGAATCGGCCGAATCGGGGGTGACTCGGCCGTGACTCGGTCGGAGCACTGAGTCGGCTGAGTCAAGGCCGAGTTGGCCGATTCCCGGCCGAGTCCGGTGGCCTGGATCTCCCCCGACGGTTCATCTACCCTCTGCAAGTGTTACATATTTAGGTGTAGTGGGGTTTTTTGTGAGATATGCACGTGTAAACTCTTGGTATTCTAAAGGTTTTAAAAAAATCAATATTAAAAATAATGTGGGGTATGGGATTTGAACTCTGGTGGCTTGGTTCAGCAGTGCAAGGTATTACCAATGAGCTACAAGCTCCTTCTTGTAATTATTGTGGGGAAATAGATACTTAAAGTGTTTTCAGCAACATCAATACTCCAAGTATACTTCAAATTTAACTCAAATTTATGTATACAAAAATTGGATTTGTTACACATACAGTGGCACAGAGCCGACTGCTCGAAGGTAAAGCAGTTGACATCCCCCGAGGCGAGGGTAGTGTTCCTATGGGAACCAATTCAGCGGGCGGATGTCCTGCTGTCCGAGCGTGTTCTGAGCTGGGCCGAGCTTAGTCCTGCGCGTTTCTTGGGTAAGCTAAGGCTTTCAACGATCTGTCTAGACTTAGTTAAACTTCCTTTGCCTTTGCAGTGTCGCTAACCCCCTTTATTTGCATGTTCCTTTTTGCAGAGCCCATGGACAGAGCAAAGATCCTAGCTGCCCTGACTGCCAAGACTCAAGGGAAAAAGGCCGGTGGCGCAAGCTCATCTCGACCCGGTCCGAGCTCTGCCCCGAGGCCAGCTCCACCGTCTAAGCCTTCCGTCACTCCCCGAGCCTCAGAAGGAAGCCGCGGTGGGGGCCATAAGCACGTGTAGGACCTAAAGCCCCGGGCAAGAGGGGAGGAGGAAGAGGCTAGGGCCGCCGAAGTCCCCCTTAAAAGACGGAAGAGGACGGTCTCTCGGTCGCCTCCTACCAGAACTTTGGTGCAGGAAGGCGACTTCTGTATAGAGGTGCCCTCAGGTCTTTCCGTCATCGACAACCTGCTTTCGGACATGGAGCAGGCGGCCGGGGTTAAAATACCCCGGGGGACCATGAAGGCCCAGGTGGCCGCTATAGTACAGGAGGCGGTTCAGGTCGGTACTTGTCTTTCCACCAAATTTATTTTAAGTCTTATTTCCTCGGTTTGAGCGTTCTAACCCGTTTGTTGCTTTTCTCAGATCCTCCATCATTGCACCCTCCTCATTGATATGGAATCCGAGGAGGTAGCCCAGGCCCTGAAAAAGACGGGTGAGTCCTCCAAGGTGGAGGAGGAACTCTGTCTCCAACTGCAGCAGGCGGAGGAGGAGCCTCAACTCTAGATTGATCGCCGAGGGGCTGACGAACTCCAAGCTGAAGAAGTCTAATCGACTCCTGGGCAAATCCAACCGGACTGTTTAAGCCAAGTTGGAGGATGCTACATCCCGCTTTCCGGTGTACGGCGAAGGGGACGCGACGAGGCCGCTACGTATTTACTCTGAAGTAAACACGCTAAGCGTATCTAAGCAATATAAGTAAAATGCACAAGAGACAGAGACAATAAATATAATTGAACAACAACTTTATTTATTAACATTCTTTTTACAATACAACTTAAAAGTAAATATATGGAATGAAAAGCAATGCCTAAACAGTGGCATAACAGAAATGGAAAGTACTGAAATGAAATGTATAAGTAATTAGAGCTCCGGGTCGAAAGCTAGCTGGTCCAAATCTTCGCTGGTGGGCTCAATTTCCAGTGAGTCCGAATCACCTGACGACGTTCCAAAGAAGAAGAAAGAGAATGTCGTCAGTGAAAAAATCGCTCGGTAAGTCCCGTAAATAGACAAGAATGGAATAGACAGAATAGAGAGTATATTGTTATAATGTTGTTTTTAATGTTAACGTTGCTGTTTGTAGCTTGGTACAGAAGAATGCCAGTGTATACGAGAGGAGTCCCACTATTCCGGAAACTAAGGTATACGGAGCACAAGGAACCGTTCAGCCACGGTACAACGGCAATTGAATTCAGGTTAGGTGTATTATGGTTACAGTCTCGTGCCACTTCTAACACCTTCCGTACCAGTCTACCCCTTATAAACCCCGCGATGTCTTGATTGTATTATTTGTATTGTATTGTATTATATTGTATATTGAATATAGACGGATGACATGCCGAAACCATGATATCAGTAATGGAACGAATATAATGGATGAGCTTATAAATGGAGTATATCTATGGTTCGGTTTGATCAAGTTGCATAGATTGGATAGATTGAATATATGAATTCATGGATTCATGTTGAATTTGTGGTTGTACTTGAATCATATTCAAGTCGGATTGATTATAGTGAGACTCAGTCTGAGTCAGACAATTTGAAAAGAAATTGAATCCTGAATTATGTTTTGGTGCTATCGGTAACCGCTGCACATGGACGGCAGAATTTGTGTCTTTTTCAAAGACGATTACCGTGTTGATAACACCGTTTGTTAAGTTGTCTATCTTAAATAGGCAAGCACCCATATCTCCGGCTCCCTGAGGCTCAAGAGACTGGTCCCGCTTAAACCTATGTTTATTAGGATCCTTATTGTAATTTAGTATAACTTGAAGGGGTTTTATGTAAAATAATTTTGTATAATTTTCAAAATACACCTCATGTATTTTATTATCGTCTTTAAAGTTTTCATAGATGTGTATTTGATCAATATGATATTTCTAGTGAATAAAACCTAATTTCATAATATATGGTATTTATTTGTAATATTGGAATTGTATGGTATTTTCTTGTAAATGAGATATTTTTCTTGAATTTTGGAAATGTGGAATATTATAAATATTAAAAATAAATATTTTGATATTAATTACATATATATATATATATTTATTAAAAATATAAGTTTTATTTATAATAGAAATCACATTTTCTAAAGAAAATTGTATTTTAAATCTTTCGAGATCGTATGCTCCTTACGGAGGTCTGCATCTCACTCTACTAAGCCCGAGAATGTGCGATAATCCGCACCATCCCGAACGGATTCCTCGAAATGGGTTGTAGAGGCGCATTTGCAAAGATTTATTAAAATACACATCTTGTAGAAAAAAGTTTTTATAAGTCGGAGGTAGTTATGTGTAAAGTCGTATTTTTCCAAAATCTATGTTCCCAAATTTCATCGTACTATGTTACATATGAGTGTTGTGAGGAGATAGGTCATTATCTCGTGAGTTTTCTAAGGGCATTATGGTTAAAAGGTATAAATATGTCGATATGAAACATAAAGATATTTTAATGTAAAATTGAAATAAAACTGGCTATGGTTATCATTTTAATGTCAAACTTGATCTATTGTCTTAGTTAATGAGTCTTAAACAATATATCAAAAGTTGTAGGTTTATTATTAAGAAAATGTTGTATTTTTGAAAGAAAAGAGAATCGGAAGCCGGATAACTCCTCTTCTGACATGTTTTAAGAATTAAGAATTTGAGAATAGTAAAGGAGAGAGAGAAGGGGCCTTACCGGATTAGGGTCAAGAGAAGAGGAAGAGGAAGATTGGGAAAACACCGGTGCGTCGTTTCGTCGCCGGAAACTCCTTGGATTGTCGTCGGAAGTTCGTCGGAGCTTCGCCTTTTGCTAACTCCACTTGCACATAAAAAGTCTTGGGATTTTTCTTGAGAGTTTGGGCAAGGATTTGGAAGCGAGGAGGGGTGATTTTAGGTATGGTATTTATAGGGTTTAGGGTAATGAAAGGGCATGATAAAAATTGTATTTAATTTTGCATTAAAAAAATTTAAAAGGGGGTATTTTAATTCTCTGTTTAATTGAACCAGCAGCTTCCGGTTCTGTTAGAAAGGACTCCGCTGGCACCTCTTCCTTTCGCCGCGCAGTGGCTCAATCCTCTGCAAGTATTTTTAGCTCGTAAGTCTTTTCATCTTGCTAGCGTAAGGTCGGCGTTCACCTTTTCTGGGTGACGGTCGCTTATTGAGCACGAGTCAAACGATAGCCAAGTGTAGGAAGGCTGGTACCCTCCTCTTCCCCGGAGTCGAGGTGGCAATCACACATTGAGTATGAGTTGAACGATGGCCAAGTGTAGGAAGGTCGGTATTTTCCTTTCTACTCGGCTGCCTCGTGGTGAGGGATTTAAGTCTAAGGTGTTGTTTGGCAGGAAACTACCCGTGGTGGGTTGACCGAGCATGAAGCTGCTCGGACGCCTCGTGAGGAGGGCTTTTGATCCTTACCTTTGTTGGATAGGAGGCTACCCGCTAGGGATGGACCGAGCAGGAAGCTGCTCGGTGGCCTCGTGAGGAGGGCTTTTGATCCACAGCTTTCGTCATGCAGGAAGCTACCCACTGCGGATGGACCGAGCAGGAAGCTACCCGGTAGCCTCGTGAAGAGGGCTTTTGATCCATAGCGTTTGTCGGGCAGGAAGCTACCCACTGCGGATAGACCGAGCAGGAAGCTGCTCGGCCGCTTCGTGAGGAGGGATTTTGATTCTTAGCTTTGTTGGGTAGGAGGCAACCCGCTACGTATGAACCGACCAGGAAGCTGCTCGGTAGCCTCATGAGGAGGGCTTTTGATCCACAGCTTTCGTTAGATAGGAAGCTTCCCACTGCGAATGGACCGAGCAGGAATCTACCCGGTGGCCTCGTGAGGAGGGCTTTTGATCCACAGTGTTTGTCGGGCAGGAAGCTACCCACTGCGGATAGACCGAGCAGGAAGCTGCTCGGCCGCCTCGTGAGGAGGGCTTTTGATCCTGTAATACCTAGTTCCGATATACCGTAACCGTATTTTGATAGATAATTTCCATATATTTCCCCCCAAATTTTCCTACAGAATTTTTTCTAAATTTTTCTAAAACCTAAACCTTTACCCTAATTAAACCCTATTCCCTTTGTATATTTTACTAATTCTTATTTTCTAAACCTGGCCCATAACCCAAACCCTAACCCTTACTATTTTTCCAAATTGTTTTCCTAATCTACCCCAAAACCCAGCCCACTACCCACTCTACCCGACCCGACTTCCCCATCTCCCTTTTCTTCTTCTCCCTCTCATTTTCCCGCCTCTCTCCCCCACGACCCGCTCCTCCTCGCCCCACGTCTCCATCTCCCTCGCGCTAACCACGAAGCCCATGCCCACCTCCATGATGACCAACCTCACGGACCCAACAACCCCGCACGACCCGCGATCACCCACAATGAGATCCTCCATCTCTCTCGCTAACCTCCCACGATTACCGCCACCTCCTCGCGATCACTCCCATGCCAACCCTAAGTGCCTCTCAACTTCTTCTCCTCATTCCTCTCGGAACCGAGCACTACACCCCACCACTCCACCTCGTCGTCTCCATTATTACCACCTCCAACAACGTCGTCGATCTCCTCCTCGTTACTAAAACGACACCACTATCATCACCATCGTTGCCTCCTCCACCGACCTTGTCGCCACAACCCCCACTGCACCGAGCCCCCTCACCTACAAACCCACCAACTCCTCCTCTGCAACCCCCCTTCGCTCCTGCATCCAAGCGCCGACCACACGCGTCTCCTTACCTCTCTGTCGTCTGCAGCAACCCCGATCACGTCGCCGGAGCTCCCCCAAACCACCACGAAAACCTTCAGCGACCCACTTCTTCACACCATCGACCACAGCTCACCCCGCAACCTTTGCCCATCGATACAGCCGCTACCCATCGCCGCCACCAACTCCTCTCACCGCCGGTAACCACCTAGCTCCCCGACGAGCTCAGCGCCACAACCAGCATCTGCTCCACCTCTGGCCACCTCGACCCTGCCTCCACGCTTCGAGCCCAACCCCTTCGCTCCCAGTCGAGCCCAAGCCGAGCTTCCCTTGCTCCCTCCACCTACTCCGGCCACGACCCCGCACTGTGCGACAACCACTCCACCATCGACGACCTCATCTCTGCGAACTCGGAGCATTCAAGTACCGCCGCCAACGTCGATCTATGTGAGTTGTAGCCAATCAAAAGAAAGAATTCAAGGCCACGCCACTACGGTTCCAAGGCTCGCGAACTCCAGTTTTGTCGCAACGACCATTTTCGCATCCGTGACGTGCATTGCAGCGTCCGACCGATCCATCATCTCCGTGATATCGTCAACAAGGCAAGTGAGCCCTTCAATTGCTCATACATGCTAATATTATACTAATTAGGGCGATTTATTTAAACTATATATACATTTATAATTGTAGTAAATGGTCGTTCATATTACAACGACGTCATAGTACTTGGATTTCTATGCGTGAATGATTCGGACTGAGTTTAGAATCAAGTGTTAAAAGGTATGGAGACCATAGGGATCTATATCATAATTGAGTCGGCTAGATTGAATAAGACCCCAAAAATCCGTGATATGTTGCGTTAACTGCTCGATGCAATACCTAAACTGAAACTTGTTTTGCAATGGCGGAACTCATGATATTTCGACCCTAACACTGTTAACAAACACTATGTATAAATTTGGTGGCAAATCGATGCCATTTTCACACATAAGTGACATCCTAACCTTAATACCGAAACTTGCATTTCACCGAACACTTGATACCATTGACTTCATAATTAATTCCAGAAAAATCCAATCACGGCGTGCTTGGATTCGTTACGAAGGGTACTGCATAAACTTTAACACGACATGTATCTTTACTGTTAGATGTATCCTATAAACATCGAAAACGAAGAACTTACCTGACCTTGGACCGCAGTCCAGTGCAGGAACTTACCCTTGACTTGCTTTTATACACCTGAAACTTTAATATTTAATTGTGATAGTGTGCGTAGCCAATTGCCGCTGCGTAGAAAATTGTTTTAGCTTCCTAATGATACCGGTTTCACTAAATTCCAGTATCATTTAGCATTTAAATCTTATTTTAAACGGATGACTTGTACGGCAGTTTTCTATCATTTCAGTTTGCACCCTTCGTCAATAATCTGATCATAACTCATAAACCATAATGAATATTGTTGATCTGTCTCCTGTTCTGTAAAGTTAACCCATAGCCCTACAACTAGTTGAACAATAGCGTCGCCTAATTATGCTTCCAACTAGGAGTAAAACGTGTTACGAAATGGACATCCAGCTCAGAAATTAGATTTCCCGCAGTAAACACTTAAAATGAAATTACCATAACTAGCAAACCTGAAACCCGATTGACGCAGACCAATTTTGATGGACAGATAATTAAACATACTGCTTACCCCTTTTATATTGTTTTGCTTAATTCTGCACGTATGATTTATAGTAAATTTTGCAAGTGGTATGACACTGGCTGCTATATTTTATTCGTATGATAATTAATTGCATTCTCATCATATCATGTAGTGGTTATATCCTCATTTGAATAATGGTCATAAACATTGATAACCTAGTGACTGTGTTACATTACCCAGTGATAAGTATTAGTGATTAGATTGTGGCAAGTACGTTAGTATAAAAGCGTGAATGAACAAGTGAGGTGAAGCGTACTTGTACACAATCAGCGGAACCAGTTAAATTATTACATTGTCGACGCCTATAGGACATATATAAGTGTAACTATAACTGGAATAGGATGGTTATGGAAGAATTTATATTAGTGTCATAGGTAAGACGTCGAGTATTGTTTATTTATCTTGGATACCGGTCGAGACATGCTTGTTGGAGACCCTGTCTCTAGTTCTCGCGTAGACTTGTCATGGAGCGACTAGTATTTGGGTTCATGGTCGGTGTTTGATGTGGACCGTGGGTGTGGGGTAGTTTGAGTTCGATCAACGGAATCTCGGGAGTCCCACTGCCGGCATATACAGCGATTTCGGGAGTCGTATGGGTGATATTATTGATTATTAGCAAGCCTGATTCGGGCCCCTGTTCCCTTGCCCCTGGGGCCTCCCCTTGGGTTGGGATACTCCTGCGGTGGTTGACACTCACATTTGGACTGACGATAGGTTTAGTGACTTGGACAGTGAGACTTAAAGACTGATAGGTTTAGTGACATGGGCATGCATCGATTACTGATTCGATATACTTGCTTTATTGTTTGCCTGTACCGGTTACTTCATGCTCATGTCATCACTCCATGTTTACTGTTTCATGTTCATCATCATTGCACATGTCTACATATGTATTTATATATATTGCTATCGTGTCGCTCTGACGACCTGAGTATGCATGCTCAGAGTGAGAAGTGGACTTTAGCTCGAATCAGGATCTGTCGTACCTCGTGGATATTGCGGACGTCTAGATCGGCGACGCCAACACTATCTTTCCCTTGATCTCTATCTGGTATATCTTTTATCTATTTTGATAGAATTAGTGACTGCATTTCTCATTATCTGTGCATTGATTACTGATTACCACGTAATGCTAGAAACCAAAGTGTGACTACGACAGGATATTTCCTTGACTATAGGAGCATGGCTGGTCTTGTCACCCCTCGTATTCCGTATTTTGAAAAACAGGGCGTGACAGATCCTTAGCTTTGTTGGGTAGGAGGCTATCCGCTAGTGATGGACCGAGCAGGAAGCTGCTCGGTGGCCTCGTGAAGAGGGCTTTTGATCCATAGCTTTCGTCGCGTAGGAAGCTACCAACTGCGGATGGACCGAGCAGGAATCTACCCGGTGGCCTCGTGAGGAGGGCTTTAGATCCTTAGCATTGTTGGGAAGGAGGCTACCCGCTAGGAATGGACCGAGCAGGAAGCTGCTCGGCCGCCTCATGAGGAAGGCTTTCTGGACTCCCTTGTGCCTTCATGGGGCGTCGTTCAACCTTCTGTGGCCCTCCTTAGCAGGAGTGACGGTGTCGTTCAACCTTCCGTGGTCCGTATAAACGGGAGTGACGACCGGCATGGCCGACACGTGGCAGCACCATATCGGTAAAGTGCGATATTCCATGATTTGTGTTGCTCCATGAGTAAATCTCGGTCGTTGGAAGATTTTAGTAGAAGCTATAAATACCGAAGGTGTTGAGGGGGTGTTGGTTTCCTCTCAATCTTGCGTTCCTTCGAAGATGACCGAGCGTATTTACCTCATCAGGGAGATCATTTCTCGTGATGACGTGTAATTTTACAACCTCAATCGCTCCGAGAAGACGTACGAGGCGGTGATAGAGCGCGTGGAGGGTCATTTTGGACGCTTACTTCCCCGTCGATCGCCTCTCCTCCAAGTGCTGATGTACGCGATTTGGAGGACTTCCCCGGGTCTGTACAACGTCCTGTCTCCGCAGCTGATGGATGAGGCATTCGACAAGATGCACACGATCTACGATCTTGGGTTGATCTCGAAGAACAGGCGGGATCGATCGGTGGGTCTTCTTCTCGAGTGCTTTCAAAAACGGCAGGTCGCTGCCTCTTGCTCGGCGATTGGGGTCCCCGGCGGTTCCATGGCTTCTAGGGTCCAGGGGAACCGTCAGAAGGAGCGGGCCGAGGAAGCTTGAGCTCGGCTGGAGGAGATTTCCTCGGAGTATCACCGAGAATATTTCCTTAACCCTCGTCCCCCTTTGTTGTAATTATTGTAAGGCTGGGGAGCCCATAATACCTCTTAATAAATAAACTTTGTTTCTGACAGTATTGTGTCATCTCTTTTTCTCTTCTTGTACAATTTATAGACTTTAACTAAATGCCAATAAGAACAACATTATTTATTTCAGAAAGAGGATACATGTTTATTTGTACAATTTAAGCTTTTCAGCGTTGTAAGGCCGGGGAAAATTATGGCCCCGGGCATCCTGCAGACGGTATGCCCCGCCGGGCAACGCTTCTTTCATGAGGAACGGTCCATCCCACTTCGGGGAGAACTTATGTAGCCTACTCGGGTCTACGAACTCGTTCTTCATAAGACCATATCTCCCGTCTTGAAGGCCCGTTGTTTAACCCGGGCGTTGTAGTAGTGAACTGTTTGCTATTGATAGGCAGTCGCTCTTATTTGTGCTCGGTCCCGCTTTTCCAATAAGACGTCTAAGTTGCTTCGGAGCGCCGAGGTGTTGGCTTCATCATCGAAGTGTTCGACCCTGTAACTGGGCAGTCCAATCTTTGCGAGGACCGTTGCCTCCGTATCGTATCAGAGGCTAAATAGGGTTTCTCCAGCAGGTATTTTCTTTGACGTTCGCAATGCCCATAGCACCCGTGGCAATTCCTCGACCCAGCCGTCTTGTCTTCCTTCTAAATGGGCTCGGAGACCGCGGATGACGTCTCGGTTTGCTACCTCGGCCTACCCGTTGCATTGAGGATGCACGACTACGGCAAACTTCATCAGTATATGGTAGTCGCTGCAAAACTCTTTGACTTTGTCATTTTCGAAGTTGGTCCCGTGGTCGGTGATTATGCACCTCAGGATCCCAAATCGAGAAATTATATTGTTCTGCAGGAACTTTATCGTAGAAGTGGCGTCCGGTTTCCTGATGGGTACGGCCTCTATCCACTTCATGAAGTAGTCCACAGCAACGAGGATGTATTTATGGTCGCCCGTGCCGGTGGGGAGTTGGCCTACCATATCCATCCCCCATTTTGCGAATGGCCAAGGGGAACTGAGTGGAGTTAGCTCGGTGGCGGGAAGACGAGGAATGCTGCCGAAGAGTTGACAGTTCTTGTATCTTCTGACCAATTTCTCGACGTCCCAGTGCAACGTCGGCCAATAGTACCCTTGCAGTAGTGGTTTTTGGACCAGGGTTAGGGCCCCTTGATGTGCTACGCCGACCCCTTCATGTATTTCTCGCAGAACGTAGTCAGCATCGTATGGGTCGATGCACCGGAGCAGAGGTTGAGTGTATGATTTCTTGTATAGGTTCTCGTTGCTCCAAACGAAATGTTGTGCCTTGGGCCGAAGCCGACGAGCTTCTCCTCGGTCTTTGGGAAGTACACCATCCTTTAGGAACTCCACGAGGGGCTTTTTCCAATCCCGGCCTTCTTCCTAAGTTGTGTAGATCTTGAGTGTTACCTCTCCGTCTTCCACGCTGGGCCTTGGAAAGACCTCGAAGAGGATGTTCGTCTTATGGCTGGCCGAGTAGGAAGAAGCGAGTTTGTTTAGGGCGTCGGCTTGGGCGTTCAAGTTCATGGGGATTTGCTCCACTTGGACTTCGTCGAAATTCTTTCAAATCTTTTTACTTCGGCTAGATATTTTATCATGAGTGAATCCCGAGCTTCGAATTGCCCAGTGACTTGGCCGATGACCAGTGGGGAGTCGCTGCGAATTCTGATGGTCTTCAGTCCTACCTCGGAGGCGATTCGTAGTCCTGCCAAAAAGGCTTCGTATTCCGCGGTATTGTTTGATGCTTTGAACCCGATCTTTAAGGAGTATTCCATTTCTGCTTCGTTCGGGCCGCGGATGATCAAGCCAGCCCTGCTCCCTCCTTGGTAGAGGATCCGTCTACGTAGAGCACCCAGTCCGGGATGGGGTTGGATACCTCTTCGACCGAGGGACGTGGTTCGGGGCCTTGCGCTGCCGTTCCTTCTTTAGCGGGAATGGTGCACTCGACAACGAAGTCGGCTAAGACCTATGCTTTGATGGCTTGTCGAGAGCGGTACTTGATATCGAATTGGGACAATTCCCACCTCCATTTCTCCAGACGACCTGATGACTCGGGGGAGGCGAGAATATACCCTAAAGGTCGCTCAGTGAGGATAAGGATTGTGTGTGCTTGGAAGTAATGTCGAAGTTTTCTGGAAGCTACTGTTCCCCTCCGAACGGCGGCCGGGACGTCGGGACGTCCGAATGCCTGGGGTTCGGGGCAGATGCTAATTGGTGCTATCCGTCCACCCCTCCGAAGATGCCAAGTTGATTTATGGCACCATGTGTCGAAGGTTTAGACGGATGCGTCCGATGTAGCAGACTTCGTCAGATTCCCCCTCATTTGAGGGGTTTTTGATTGTGGGGACGCTCTTCCCTGCAGGCGCAAGCCCCTGCAGTTAATTACGCTACCGCATTGCGGTAACAACTTTCTCCTTCTCCAGATGGTCACTTCGTGTCGTGGGTGTTTGTTTTATTGCCCGTGGATTGTTTACGGAGACTGAGTTATGTCGTCACCCGTAGGGCGTGGACTAGTCCAAATCCGCATTATCTTAAATTTGGGTTTGGGGGTTTGGTTTAAGGACGCGTTAGCCATATTTGAGGCTAAGATCAACTTAAACGTTTGTTAAGGATACGTTAGTCCAGTTTGAGACTAAGATCAACTTAACGGGATCGTTTAGATCCGACAAAAGAGCATTTGGGCTCTATTGTTCCAGTTTAGGGACGTGGTGGTCCATCGTATGTATGGCCGTCGGGACCCATCACCTCTCTGACGACGTTGAAAGATTACAACGACGGATGTCAGAGGAGTTCAGAGATGTACCCTCAAGCCGGAGTTAATTTAGGGGATTCGTAGTCCAATCTGTTTGAAGGTTTAAGGACGCGTTAGCCATTTTTGGAGGCTAAGATCAACTTAAACGGGACCGTTTAGATCCGACAAAAGAGCATATGGAGGGCTCAATTGTTCTAGTTTAGGGACATTGCGGTCCGTGGGTAGTTTAAGGACATTGTAGTCCATGGGTAGTTTAGGGACATTTCGGTCCGTTGGTAGTTTAAGGACATCTCGGTCAATGGGTAGTTTAAGGACATTGCGGTCCGTGGGTAGTTTAAGGACATTGCGGTCCGTGGGTAGTTTAAGGACATTGCGGTCCGTGGGTAGTTTAAGGACATTGCGGTCCATTGTTAGTTTTAAGACATCTCGGTCAAGGTTAAGGACGTCATAGTCCATGGGTTTAAGGACTCCACAGTCCGGTATGTGCTCTGGATGCTTCACACGGGTTCACTGCCGTGCTAGGCGAGGACCAGGCTCCGCTCTGGATGCTTCACACGGGTTCACTGCCGTGCTCTGCGAGGACCAGGATCCGCTCTGGACGTTTTCCGCGGGGTCAAAGAGTGACGTTATCCACGTTCCACGTAACCAGGAATTTTGTATTATGCATGGGTTTAAGGACCCCACAGTCCATATCATGAATGGTCTTCGGGACCCGTCACCTCTTTGAAGACATTGAGGGATTACAATGCCAAGTATCAAAGGAGTGAAGAGATGTACCCTAGAACCGGGGTGGATTAAATAGTCCCTGGCCCAATTTGGGTCAAGACTGATCAATTATGTTATGAATTCATTAGCCCAGTCAATCACAAATTGAGGACTTATGGCCAGCTTGGGCTAAGTCCAGTCAGGTCTGGAACATTGACTTCTTGCTGGTCCATTGAAGGAGAGGCTTTGCCTCTATCCATTTAGCCAATTGGGCCAAAGCCTAGTGTTAAACACTACAGAGCAATCAGTGTTGAACCCTGGGAATGCGGTTAACAAGTTAGTGTTTAACACTAAGAAATAATTGGTGTTAAACACCAGCAATAAGGCTTCTCAAATTAGTGTTAAACACTAAAACAGATCAGTGTTGAACACTGCAAATAAAGATCTCAGATTAGTGTTTAATACTAAGGTAATCAGTGTTGAACACTGCAGATAAAGCTTTTTAATTAGTGTTGAACACTAAGGCCCAACAGCATTTTAACACTGAGTTCGAGGGTTTCAATTTAGTGTTAAACACTGGGACAAGAGGGGTCACGTGGCAGCACGTGAGAGCGCCCTTCCTTCATTTGTTCTGCTGAAGTTACTGCGTCTTTGATAGCATCACGTGTCAGCACGTGATGGGCATTCAAATGCCTATGTGTTAAGGCTTCTGCTGAAAGTCACGTGGGTCACGTGGGGTGCTGCCTCAAAAGGGGTTTTCTGTAAGGCTTTTTTAGGGGAGGGGTCACGTGGTGACACGTGACCCTGCCTTAATGTGGTTTTTTAGAAGATTTGTTACTCCTTTTCCAGGAATTAAATTCCAGAAACTTTTAATTTCAGAGGAATTAAATCCTTCTTTCTTTTGAAGACTTGTATTCTGGAATAGAGTTTAACTCTGAATCTTCTGTGGGAGTTCAATTCCTCGTTTATGTGAAGGGCTGAATAGGGTTAAACCCTAATAAAAGTTTTTGAGGAAATGATGATTAAGGGAATTAAATTCCCGTTGTTTAATTAGGGTTAAACCCTATCTCTTTTTTTTGTTCTGAAGGAATTAAATTCCCATGATATAGGGTTTAGCCCTACTTTATTTTGGAGGAATTAAATTCCTATAGTTCTGTGAGAATTAAATTCTCGTGCTTGCATTCCTTCTCTATGTTTTGGATCTGCATGGCAGGATCTCGACCCATTGAGAATTAAATTCTCAACCTTAAGGGGAGATGTGCACTTTGCAGATCCTCTATCAAAGAGAGAAGAAATAAGTTCTTCTGCTTTTATATTATCAGAGTTAAACTCTGTTGAGAATTAAATTCTGCTTCTTTCAAAAGGGCTTCCCTTTCTTACCTAGGGTTTTTTGCAGAAGATCTGAGTCTTTTCGAAGTATCAAAGCTCTTCTCCTTTTCTCCTTTTCTTCTCTGCGCATGTATCTCTTTTTTGTGTCTCTTGGCTCCTATTTATAGGAGAGGCAGCCGCATCAATCAGTTTTTGACGAATCTTCATTGGGAGATTTGATTTGCATCCATCATTCATTTTGGGCCTTTGGATTATTAGGTGAATTTTATTCACCATGGGATCTTAAATCCAGAGATTCTCCTTTGATATTCTGGTTAGATTTAAGGGGGAAATCTTTCCCAAAGCCGCGATTTTCCATAGATAGATGATCTTTAATCGTCTCTGAATCTTTAATTTGATTGGTCCCAGATAATTACTTTCCTTTGGAAAGATTCGAATTTCCTTCAGAATTTAATTCTGTCGTCAACATGGGCTTTGGAAGCCGGTCACGTGTGACCACGTGATTCATGGTCACGTGCTCACACGTGACCCCCTTTGGAACGAGCCTTCTGCACTGTGTCTTCTGATCGCTGCTTAAACATCACGTGCTACCACGTGACCCCTGGTCACGTGTGAGCACGTGACCCTTTATTTGAACTCTCTTTCCTTGGTTGTTCTGGAAACGCGCTTGTTGCCTTGAACGTCACGTGCCGACACGTGACCCTGGTCACGTGGGAGCACGTGACTCTTTCTGAACCCTTTTTCTTGACTCGATCAGAGAACTTGCGTGTTGGACGCTTGCATTAAATGTCACGTGTCACCACGTGACCCTGGTCACGTGGGAGCACGTGACTCTTTCTGAAGCCCATTTTCTTCAGCGTAGCTAGGAGACTGAACTCGACCTGATGATGCTTTTTAGGTGTCTCGTGCTAACACGTGGCCGCTAGTCACGTGTAAGCACGTGACCCTCCTCTGAAGCTTTTCCCAGAAGCTTTCCTGATTTTAAATCAGGAAACAAATGCCCCCACAGCGTTGTTCTCACGTGTCAGCACGTGAGTGCAACGCTGTCACCTCTCGCGACCGTTGGATTCCCTTAGGGATCTGGGGAGATGAAACGTTTCCACTATCTTCTATAAATAGCTCTGTCTCTTCATAGGAGCCTTCACCTTGCCCATCTTCTTCTTCTGAGAACTTCTTCTGAGAATTTAATTCTCCTCTTCCAGAGCTTAGTTCTCTGTCTTGGACATTTCCCAGAGTTGAACTCTGTTCGAAACGAACCCTTCTTCTCAGGTAATGGTAATCGCAACATCTTTGTTTTGACAAAACTCTTTGGATTTAAAATCCAGATAGAGGGTTTCACAAAGAACTCATTTTTCTTCAAGTGATTTCACCAAAATATGAGACCACTTGACTTCCCGCAGTAGATCACTTAGGGTTCAGATGATCCCTTAGGGAGACGGTGATGGCGGTTCAAACCCATGGAATTTAATTCCATTCAAAATGTTTCTGGGAATTTAATTCCCTTTCCTTAATAAGGAATTAAATTCCAATGAAGAACTCGATTTCTTCACACAGAGCATCTCTGGGGTCTCTCGGCTCGAGGCGGTTCTTCTGCCATTAATGCAATGGGGATCTTGTAATGATGCCCTCTGTGGGAATTTAATTCCCATGATTTTGTTGGGTTCTCTGTAGAGCCCTAGACAGCTCTCGTTGAGGGGAATTTGCATGGTTACCACCTTTTTATTAAATGAGGACATTCCCTTTGTTTTATTGTAACGTTTTGGCCTTATTATAAATGCGCCGTCATTCGGATTCTGTGGAGCCCATGTGTTTTGTAGCCAATGGTCCCAGGAAGCTTTGTTTTTGCTTTCTTTACTTAGTCTTCATGTTCATGCATGAATGTACGTTGCCGACTTTTCTTCTAACGGTCTTCCTTTATTGGTTTTCAGGTGCGATGACTTCTGCTCCACGTTTTCCTTTCTCTCGCTCGGAGGCGGCCTTTCCTCAGTCACCGTCTGATGAAGAGGCGATGGCGATGATTAGAGCCCATGACCCGAACTGCGCCAACCTTCTTCAATGGGGACCTTGGTACAGTCAGATTATTCAGGGTCGCAGGAGTTTTCTTTGCGCGGTGCCAACGGAGCCTACTTTCCCATTTTTACCGATGGACCCTCCAAGGACAGCTTTCGCCGTGGAAATGCCCAATTGGACTCCAACGGGGAGACTGGAGCCTTCGACGACCGGCATTCCGAACCATCCGATCCCGGCTATAGACATCTTGGGACGGCGCATTTGCCAGGGTGAGGCCCACCCGTGGGGGCAGATTTATAAGATAGGGCTCACTCCCAGGCATCCTACGGGCTACCTTCTTTGGGCTCGCTACATCCTTTCTGCCCATCGGGCGCGATTGCAGAAAGTTGGGCTTTATCAGGCCGTATACGCGTCGCTATTCCATTACAAGTCCCCACATGCCTGGTGGGTCAAGGCGTTTTTGAACCAGTGGAATCTTCCTACCAATACTTTCATTCTGGGAGATCGAGAGGTTTCGATTTCTTTGGCCGAATTTTATGAAATTTCGGGATTGCCGATAAGGGGTAACATGTACGAGGAGTTGCTGCCCCCTGACGAGTACATTTTTGAATCTGAGCCCGCCCCAGTTGACGGCTTATCTGCTGAGAATGCTGTTCGACACAAGCGCCCCAGTTTGATCCAGGCCCTAGGTGTCTTCGACCGATTGTTCACCGAGTCCGAAGAGCAGGGCGTTACTTTCAAGAGCTTCATTGCTCGTTTCCTTCGTGAGGACGCCGTATCGAAGACTGCTCCGAAGTTTGCTAACATCGGAGACCCCTTTGGATTTGGTCCGAAGAGGCTACCGACTGCTGAATCGGACTTGCCACAATATTATATCCCCATCGTGTCGCCGATGCCTTTTGAGTCCATTGCAGCACCCGGTATGGATGAGGAGACGTTTTTTGTGGGGTTTATCAGTGTTTGGCTTAGCTGGTTTGTTATCCCGATGCATCGCCGCTTCATGAGAGCCTCGGTGATCTACCCGGCTCATCGTATTGCTGAGGGGACGCGGTTGGCCATCGGCATCCCAGCCTTGGCGCACCTCTATAATGGATTGGGCACCGCAGCTAATACCTCTACGCCTGGTGTGGACGTAGTGAACTTTTCTCTTCATTACTTCACGTCATGGATTGAGATGCACGTGCTGGGGTCTTTCGCTATGCATCAGAGGCCCGCTTTTTACGATGCCTATACCTTCCCGCGACTCATGCGACTGGTGGGCGCTTCTGCTGTCGATCCAACTCAATTTGGGGCTATTAGGGTGCTGATTTCCCCTCACGCTACCGCCGGCGGGTTAGCTTTTAGTGATCGGGTTCTGTCTTCTTCTTCGGGTCCTGTTCAGCAACTTTGGGACCAGTCAAAGGACAACGCACCTTCTCTGAAGCCCCGAGAGGCCATCTACTTGTATTCAATTAGACCGGGCTACTTGGTGTTTCGCCAGGATAGTGCAGCCCTTTTTATGCGGTATAATCCTCATCGATTTGCTCGGCAGCTCGGATATGACCAGGGCGTTCCTTTTGAGGCTTTTATGATTGCTCCAGTTCCTTCGCTTGACGCTGTTCGCGATGCAGCTCATCATTTCATGAGGCTGAACACCGGCTCTCATTTCATGGTCCCTGAAGTCGAGTACATCCCTCGATGTGTGGGTGCATTCACAGGTTGGTATCTTCATCGGGTCACCCCGATTATTGCTGAAGAAAGAAGGGTTCTTCTTGGTCATGACGCTCCTCCTCAGGTCTCGCGAGTTGAGTTGCGACCGAGGGTTCCAGTCCGCTTTCCTCTGAGGGAAATTGGCGCTGCCCTCATTCCGGGGGAGTCAGGGGTAGACCTCACTCCGACCGCTGGTATGCCCTTGGGTTCTCGATCGCGAGGTAGACGGGCTCCAGCGGCAGCACCTCTGCCGGTGGCGGCGCCGCCTCCCGCAGCGTCGACGACGCCGACGTCTTCCAGGGACGAAGGCATCGAAGGCGATGTGGGCCAGCGTCGCCCTAAGGCTTCGCGAGGGAGGAAGCGGCCATCTTCAGCGACCGGCTCTGGGTCTAAGCGACAGAAGAAAGTGGCTACTACTCCGCTCGACTCTGTGATGGAATCTGAGCCTATCCTTGACGACGAACCCTTGGCCTTGCCCGCGTCTGATACTGTACTCCTCTTTCCGAGTTCGGCTGACGAGGAGGCCACACAACTGGCTGAGGCCTTACGGCGTTCGCAAGACCCGTCCCATGATGCCAAGGTTCCGAAGAAGTCTTATCCCGCTGTAATTTTTTACGAGGACCCTTCGTGGATTCGGCGGCGATTTATCGGCCCTTTGGAGGAATGGGGGGAAAGGGCTTTGAAGCAGGTCGCTTCAGAGGATGCAGCTGATGCACTTTCTCTATGGACCGGTGGTCATGAGTCTACCCTTAAACCTCGGCGAGCTTATCTCCTTGAGAAGGAAAAGCGGCTTGAAGAAGCCATGTTAAAGGCTTCTTTGCGTATAGGTACGCTGCACTTCTTTTGTAGTCTTTCTGATTATTTATGCTCATGGGTATGTATCATTATTTTCATTTGAACCGTGCAGAATCTTCAACGCTGGGGGAGCTTCCTACTGGCCCCTTAAAGCTAAAGCCCGCCGAAATTCTCAACGAGGCCTTGCTAGGTGTGGAGGGGGCTGATGAGGCTGCTCCTCTCGTGATAGAACCTCCAGCGGCGGCTCTTGATCAGGGAGTGCTTGCCCCTTCGGGGGATGCTCTTATGGAGGCCGCCATCCCAATGACTCTTGCTGAGGGTGGCCCAAAGGCTGGAAGTGAGGTAGTCGGGACTACTCTCCCTTTGTTGGAGCTTGAGGTTACGGCGGAGACCGTCGAGGCTGCTATCCCTCCGGCTCAGAATGGGAGGAGTGTCGAAGGTATCTTTCTGCGTTTTTAATTTAGTAACCCCTTCATGGTCTGAAATCTTTTATCTTTCCCAGAATTACGCGGTTTGGCAGCCACGATCGCGGATCTATCGCCTCGCCAATCATTTCAGCGTCTATTGGAGATGGCAGCCCCGCAGGCGATTCCCCCTCAGCGTATCATCCTTTCCTCCGGGCAGGGTTAGTGTCATTCGCCATTTTTTTTTATCATAGCATTGTCGCTATTTTGTGAAATGACGTTAATGTCTCTTATAGTTCTGGAAGCCGATGATGAGGTCGAGGTCGTTGAAGGGCCAGGGGAACCTTCAGCTCCTACGTGCATGACTGTCGGTGAGTGACATTTTATCATAGTCTCGTCCATCCTGTGTTTAAAAGTTTTACTAACATCTGCCAAATCTGAACAGCCCTGCCAGTCTCCATGGCTTTGGAATCGCGCATTGTGATGCCGTCCGGCCCCTACGCTTTGCGGGCTTCAGAGCGCTTGGCCCAACTGAGCCTGGTCTCCTTATCTTCTTTCATCGAAGAGCTCCGTGCTGGTAGTGCAACCACGGCCGAAGCGTTCGCCGCTGAGGCTAACGGCTCCCTCCCTTTTCTCGCCACTTATCATGGCGAGGAGGTGGTGCGGGTCTGGGTGGAGTTCTGTAGGAAGGTGGAGGCTTGTCTGCACGCTCTCGAGTGTTCTCGCCTTTCCTCGGAGGCCGTGGCTGCAAAGGCGGAGTTACGAGATCTGATAGCACGACATGCGGCCAACATGACGTCGTGCGAGAAGAGACTTGGCCGCAAGTTCTCGGAGAGGGAGCTAGCCTCCAAGGCGTTGGGCGAGCTTCAGGCCAGTCTTACAGCCAAAGCCAATAAAGCATATGAGCTATGGCGGGTGCTTCAGGAGTCCATCAAAGAGGTGGTGGCTCTTGATAAAGCCGCCACGTTTACTCGCGAGAGAGTTGAGGCTCACAAGGCCACTGAAAAGGAGCTTGAAGCCCGGCTCGCTTCATATCAGGCCCAGCAGGCTCAGGCGGAGGCGCGTCTTATGGAGATCTTGCGTCACGAAGCCGTAGCTCAACAACAAAATGATGAGCTGGTAAAATTATTGCACCGCCCGCCGGCTTGAGGACTTGTATCTTTCTTTCTTTTTTTTTTTTTTTTACATACTCATGAATAAGAGTATCTTCTTTGTTTTGAATTGTATTTTGTATCCATTTTGGGTCATGAATAAAAGATACAATTTTCCTCTCAGTGACGTGTCCCCTTTTCATTGAATGCATTCTGCGGACAATCTATCTTAATCTTCTTGCAAGACGGCCGTGGCTTAGGATTCAGGGTTAGGATCTGTTTCCTACGGCTTTTGCATCTTATGAGCCACGAGAGTCTCATAAGGAGTCTTTCTCCCTATAGGTCGAGAGGATCCCATAGGTGTGAATTTTTCTTAAGGATCGTGAGGATCCTTAAGCGGGTTTTCCCCTGAGAGTCGTAAGGATCTCACAAGAGAGTTTTTCTTCCTTGCAGGTCGTGAGGGCCTGCAAGTGCCGGGTGTGATCACCTCTTTTTTTTTGTATTTCACGGGGCTAGGGATCTCTCAAGGTAGTTTAAAGACGTCGCGGTCAAGGTTAAGGACCTCATAGTCCGTGGATTTAAGGACTCCACAGTCCGATGTTAGTTTTAAGACATCACGGTCAAGGTTAAGGACCTCATGGTCCGTGGATTTAGGGACTCCACAGTCCGATGTTAGTTTTAAGACATCACGGTCAAGGTTAAGGACCTCATAGTCCGTGGATTTAGGGACTCCACAGTCCGATGTTAGTTTTAAGACATCACGGTCAAGGTTAAGGACCTCATAGTCCGTGGATTTAGGGACTCCACAGTCCGATGTGCGGTTGCAGGGACCCGTCACCTCTCTGAAGACGTTGAAGAATTACAACGCCAGGTATCAAAGGAGTGAAGAGATGTACCCTTAAACCAAGGCAAAGATCTGTGAGGAATAGGGGTGGTTGGTTGTTAGTTTTAAGACATCGCGGTCGAGGTTAAGGACGTCATAGTCCGTGGATTTTAAGGACTCCACAGTCCGGTGTTTGCTCTGGATGCTTCACACGGGTTCACTGCCGTGCTTGGCGAGGACCAGGCTCCGCTCTGGGCGTTTTCCGTGGGGTCAAAGGGTGACGTTATCCACGTTCCACGTAACCAGGAATCTTGCACTAGATGCTTCACACGGGTTCACTGCCGTGTTAGGCGAGGACTAGGCTCCGCTCTGGATGCTTCGCACGGGTTCACTGCCATGCTCTGCGAGGACCAGGATCCGTTCTGGACGTTTTCCACGGGGTCAAAGAGTGACGTTATCCGCTTTCCACGTAACCAGGAAGTTTGCACTAGATGCTTCACACGGGTTCACTGCCGCGTTAGGCGAGGACTAGGCTCCGCTCTGGATGCTTCGCATGGGTTCACTGCCATGCTCTGCGAGGACCAGGATCCGCTCTGGACGTTTTCCACGGGGTCAAAGAGTGACGTTATCCGCTTTCCACGTAACCAGGAAGTTTGCACTAGATGCTTCACACGGGTTCAGTGCCGCGTTAGGCGAGGACTAGGCTCCGCTCTGGATGCTTCACATGGGTTCACTGCCATGCTCTGCGAGGACCAGGATCCGCTCTGGACGTTTCCCACGGGGTCAAAGAGTGACGTTATCCGCTTTCCACGTAACCAGGAAGTTTGCACTAGATGCTTCACACGGGTTCACTGCCGCGTTAGGCGAGGACTAGGCTCCGCTCTGGATGCTTCGCATGGGTTCACTGCCATGCTCTGCGAGGACCAGGATCCGCTCTGGACGTTTTCCACGGGGTCAAAGAGTGACGTTATCCGCTTTCCACGTAACCAGGAAGTTTGCACTAGATGCTTCACACGGGTTCAGTGCCGCGTTAGGCGAGGACTAGGCTCCGCTCTGGATGCTTCGCATGGGTTCACTGCCATGCTCTGCGAGGACCAGGATCCGCTCTGGACGTTTCCCACGGGGTCAAAGGGTGACGTTATCCGCTTTCCACGTAACCAGGAAGTTTGCACTAGATGCTTCACACGGGTTCAGTGCCGCGTTAGGCGAGGACTAGGCTCCGCTCTGGATGCTTCGCATGGGTTCACTGCCATGCTCTGCGAGGACCAGGATCCGCTCTGGACGTTTCCCACGGGGTCAAAGGGTGACGTTATCCGCTTTCCACGTAACCAGGAAGTTTGCACTAGATGCTTCACACGGGTTCATTGCCGCGTTAGGCGAGGACTAGGCTCCGCTCTGGATGCTTCGCATGGGTTCACTGCCATGCTCTGCGAGGACCAGGATCCGCTCTGGACGTTTTCCACGGGGTCAAAGAGTGACGTTATCCGCTTTCCACGTAACCAGGAAGTTTGTTGATTGTATCCGCATTTCACGGAATGGAGGTTTGACTCCTGGTGATGTGTATATCACCGAGTCATGGAACTGGGGGTTGCCGCTATTCCGTTTTGCTTGATATTGTGTCTGTCGTTACAAGACGAGTGTTTGGATGATCTCTAGGCCGCTTGTGGCCCGTCGAGACTTGGCTTCTTCTCCTGATGAAACTTGGGGGAGAAGTATGATCCCTTTTTTGTTTACGCCCTTGGATTGTGTACAGGGTGCGACGGAATATCACCTGTAGGGCATAAATTTTATTTTTTTTTTATTTCTTTTTCCGTGATGCTCTATCATTTCAGCTTTTATATCGCGAAAATCGCGATTGCCCAATCATTTCGGCTATTTTTCACGGTGCCCAATCATTTCGGCTATTTATTTATTTTCTGCTCGCTGCTTTTTGTTGCGAGTTGCCCCATCATTTCGGCTATTTTTTTTTATTTTTACTTGCTGCTTTTTATTGCAAGTTGCCCCATCATTTCGGCTATTTTGCAGGCCTGTTTGGCTTGCTGACCTTCTCGCCGCAAGCTTGGATTTTAGGCACCGATCTCGGCATCAGCATCGCTACAACTGGAATGTTGCCAGGAGCGAATCATCATTTGCCTTTGTCGATAATGAACAAAGGTTGCTCAGCAAACAGGGTTAAGGGTCCTGTTAACCAAGGCTTTTGACTTCATGAGCCGTAAGGGTCTCACGAAGGTATTTCTCCCCACAAGTCGTGAGGATCTTGCAGGTGTACTTTCTCCTTAGGGATCGTGAGGATTCCTAAGTGTGTGCTCCTCTGTAAGTCGTAAGGATCCTACAAGAGGATTTTCCCCTTATGGGTCGAGAGGACCTACAAGGGTTGGACTCTGTTGGGGAAATGTTAATTCGCGCCCGTGAATTGTATACAAGGGTCAGTATGGAACCGCTTGTAGGGCAATATCGGAGGTTGTGGAGGATTTGCTTAAGAACAGGTTCAGGTTTCTGTAACTTAAGACTTTCAAATCTCATGAGCCGTGAGGGTCCCATAAGAGAATTCTCCTTACGAGTCGTGAGGATCTCGTAAGTGTGTTTTTCTCCTTAGGAATCGTGAGGATCCCTAAGTGTGCAGCTCCTTTGTGAGTCGTAAGGATCTCACGCAGGTGGTTTCTCCTTACAAGGTCGAGAGGACCCTATAAGTGTCTTTTAACGAGGTTGCGCCCTTTCGGGTTTTCACAAACACTCGCCGGCAGTCCTGCTGTTTTTACTCACGGAGCCCTTTCAGGTTTTCATCCGTGCCCATTTTGCTTATGGACATACCGTTTCTATTATTTTATTTACTTATTCTTTCTTTTTTTTTTTTATCTCGTCAGCCCAAGGATGCTGCGGTAGTAGTTTAGGGACGTTTCGGTCCGTTGTTAGTTTATGGACGTTTCGGTCCGTCGTTAGTTTTAAGGACATTTCGGTCCATTGTTAGTTTAAGGACGTTTCGGTCCGGCATTAGTTTAGGGACGTTTCGGTCCGTTGTTAGTTTAAGGACGTTTCGGTCCTAGATAGTTTAAGGACGTTTCGGTCCGGCATCATAGGAAGGCCGGCTGCTGCTTGTAAAGTCCGAGCCTGGGAAGATAGCGAGCGGACATAGTCGTCGTCATCTATCATTGACCTAGGCTGCAGCTTATTAAGCATAGTATTTCTTTAAGAAGCGACCGTTTATTGGCCTGAAAGGTCTTTCACCGTGCATGTCCATGAGTAGATAGGCTCCACCCTGGTAGACCTTGTCTATGATGTACGGGCCCTCATAGTTTGGCTCAAATTTTCCCCGCTTGGCACGATTGGGGATCATAGGTCTTTTGACTACCAGCACGAGTTCGCCTTGGCGGAACGCCCTTGGCCTGGTCAATCTTTCGTACGAGCGCGTCATCTTTGCTTTGTAGGCTTCTAGATGTTGTTGCGCTATAAGCCTGGTTTCGTCGAGGGCATCAAGCTCCTCAAGTCGGAGGTGGGCGTTTTCCTCGTCGGTCAGTTCGTGGTGGACTGCCACTCGTAGAGAGGGTAACTCTATCTCGAGGGGGAGTACTGCTTCCGTCCCAAATACCAACGCGTATGGCGTTGTATTTGTGGCCGTCTTGAATGTAGTTCGATAAGCCCAAAGGGCTTCTTGCAGCCTCTCGTGCCAGTCTCTTTTATTTCTGGAGACGGTCTTTTTCATGATCTTCGTCAAGGTCTTATTGAAAGCCTCGGCCAAGCCGTTAGCTCGTGGATTGTAAACTGAAGAATATCTCCAGTCTATATTGTGCTGCTGTGCGAAGCGGCTAATCTTATGGCTTCGGTAGGCCGGCCCATTATCGGAGATAATCCGTCGTGGAGTTCCGAACCGATAGATGACGTTCGTTTTGAAGAAATGGAGAATATTCTCCGTCTTCACTTCCCTTAGTGGTACCGCTTCTGCCCATTTGGAGAAGTAGTCAGTTGTCGCTAGGATAAAACGATGTCCCCGGGCTGATGCCGGCTCTATGGGGCCGACTATGTCAGTCCCCCACATTTCGAATGGCCAGCTGGCCACCGTTGGGTGTAGTGGATTCGGATGTTGGTGGATGAAGTCTCCATGGATCTGGCATGAGTGGCATTGCTTCGCATACTCGAGGCAGTCCTGGATCATCGTGGGCCAATGGTAACCCATCCGTTTAATTTTTAACTTCATCTTTGGGCCTGCTTGGTGAGAACCGCAAAGTCCGTCGTGAACTTCTTGAACGACTCGTTCCGCTTCGTCAGGTCCCAAGCATCTCAGCCATAGAAAATCAAACGATCTCTTGTACAGGGTATCGTTGACGAAAGCGAAGGATAGAGCTCGTTTCATAAGCTGATGTCTTGAGGACGCTTCTTCGGGCATTCGATGGGACTTAAAGTAGTCTATGAAGACTTCCCTCCAGTCCTCAGCCTTCTCATGGTTTTTTATTTGTAGAGTCGCTTGCTCAATCGCTCCCTTTTCTTTGTATGATTCCGGAGATATTTCTGCCGGGGCGAGCACTCGACGGCTTTGTACCACGATTCTGACGTCATCGAGGTTCTCGTCAGCCAGTTCTTTAGCGAGTTTGGCCAACGCGTCTGCTTTGCTGTTTTCCGCGCGCGGTATGTTCTCCAAAGTATAGGAGGGAATTTGGGCCAACAGTTGTTGTACCTTTTCGCCGTATCTCACCAACTCCGGTTTGCACGTTTGGTAGTCACCATTAACTTGGCTAATGACCAGCTGAGAATCCCCATATATAAGGAGGTCTTCGATTCCCATGTCAATGGCAAGCTCAAGACCTGCTATCAGGGCTTCGTATTCAGCTTCATTGTTTGTCCTCGGCTCTGTTAAGGAGAAGGCGAAGCGCATTATCCCTCCTTGTGGAGTCGCAAAGATGAGGCCTATCCCCGATTTGATGATCGGGTTACCCTGTTTCTGTTTCTTTATGGAGGACGCTCCATCGAAATAGAGTTCCCATCGTGTGCCTCTGCCGCCAATTGCATCAAATGCATGCTCGTCCGGCAAATCACAGTTTAGAGGAGAGTCGGCCGATATCGGGTGCTCAGCGAGGAAATCGGCAATGGCCTGGCCTTTCACTGCCTTGAGAGGTTGATATGTTATCGAGAACTCCATCAAGAGTAGGGCCCATTTAGCGAGTCGACCCGTTAATATGGCTTTTGACATTAAGTACTTAAGAGGATCCACTTTCGAGATGAGGCAGACTTCGTGTACCAACGCATAGTGCCTGAGCTTTGTTATCGCGAAGATTAATGCCAAGCAATGTTTTTCAATGGGAGAGTAATTGCTTTCTGCCCCCAGTAGAACTCGACTTAAGTAGTAGAGTGCTCTCTCTTTCCCCTGATCGTTCTCTTGCGCCCATAGTGCGCCCAAGGAACCTTCGAGGGCGGTCGTATAAAGAATGAGGGGTTTTCCCTTGACCGGCGCAGCTAATACCGGCGGGTTCTACAGGTACTGCTTGATCTCGTCTAGTGCACCTTGGCATTTTTGATCCCAGACGAATGGGGTTCCCTTCTTCATCAGGTGACTGTAGGGGCGGCATTTGCCTGAAAGATTTGCGATAAATCGTCGGATGTATGCGAGCTTCCCTTGGAGAGACCGCAACTGTTTGAGGGTTCTTGGCGGGGGCATTTCCATGATCGCTTTAATCTTTGACGGATCTATCTCAATACCTCGGTGTCGGATGACGAATCCCAAGAATTTCCCCGAGGAGACTCCAAACGCGCATTTGAGGGGATTCATCTTCAAATTATATTGCCGAAGGCGTTGAAATACAGTCTCTAGGTGCTTTAAGTGATCTTCATATGACATGCTCTTTACTACGAGGTCGTCGATATAGCACTCGACGATGTCATGTATGAGGTCATCGAAGATCTTTGTCATGGCCCTTTGATAGGTAGCGCCGGCGTTCTTTAGACCGAAGGGCATAACCCTGTAGCAAAATACACCCAAAGGGGTCCGGAAAGCGGTGTGCTTCTGGTCTTCGGGATGCATTTTTATCTGATTGTATCCTGAGGAACCGTCCATAAAGGAGAAGATCTCGTGAGCGGACGTGTTATCTATCATTAGCTCGGTTACCGGCACTGGGAAATCATCTTTTGGACAGGCCTTGTTGAGATCCCTGAAATCCACGCATATACGCACCGTCCCATTCTTCTTCATCACCGGGACGATATTGGCGATCCAATCGGGATATTGGACTTCTTGAATAAATCCAGAATCGATCAGTTTCTTGACTTCGGCGTTGATGCTCATCTCAAGCTCGAGTCGCATCCTTCTTGGTGCCTGCTTGACTGGCCTGATGTCTGGGGATATTGCTAATCTGTGCACAGCGATCTCCGGATCTAATCCTGGCATCTCAGAGTAGTTCCACGCGAAGCAGTCTTTATGCCGTAGAAGCACGTTCTTTAACGCGGCCACCCTTTCTTCAGAGAGTAACTCACTGACAAATGTTGGTCGCGGGTCCTCTGCCGATCCCAACTCAATCTTTCTGAGGTTATCTGCGGTAGTATGTATACCGTCTTCCAGTTCTTTTGGAGCGGGCGGGAATTCCGAGATTACCTCATCATCGCTGTTCTCGAAGCACCGGGGAAGGTCATCTATGTTCTCGGGCTCTTCTTTTAATATCGTAATCGTATAACAGGTACGAATCCGCTCCCAGGACTGAGGTGGATCCGGTTTCGCTCTCGTGGCTTTAGGCTCGTGCCTTTGCGGCGGCGTCACTTTCCAACCGTCGGATAAAGCGAACCTGCCCCGTCGGTGCTGGTCCTCGACCCAGTTCTTGAAGGTGAAGCAATCTTCGGTCGGATGTCCTCTGGCTCGGTGATAAGAGCAATAACCCGGATGAGAGACCTTGCTAGCTTGCTCAGGATGCCTAGATTCTGGAAGCGTGATCATCTGATGCTTTAAAGCGAGCTTGAGGAGCTTCTCCGTCTTGTTTCGGGGGAAGGAGTACGCTCGACTCATCTTTTCTATGAAGGACGAATCCGAGCTGTGCAATACCCGATTACGTAACCCTCTAATCTTGCGTCGTTGTTGTCGGCTCTTCTTTCCGCTTTTCGACTTATTTCCGTCTCCGCATCGGGCCTTTCGCATGATGGGTTGACAAGGATGAACATCTTTGTCTTTTGCAGTTTGTTGAAATAGACGTTGCGTCCTGGCCTTCTCGTAGATGGCCATTTCGCGGCTATGGTCTTCCCGAGCTTTCTGACCCACTTTCCTGATAGGCTTGCCCATTCGTTCTTCAAACGACGGACTCGGCGCTTCAATCGCGGGGTCTAGTTTTGATGAGGGGTCGGCATCTCCTGACAGGGCGTCCTCTTCTTCATCAAAGGTATATATGGCGTAGCTACTGTGGGCCCGTTCCCGCTTTCCGGCTCTCGCGTATCCAAGCCCGAGTGTCTCCATTTTCCCATTGGGCAATTTGCGTTGGGTTCCAGGGACATCCCAAATTTTGTTATAGAACCGAGCCTGCCGAACAGTTTGTTTTAAGGGTACTCCTTGGCGCTTCAACAGCTTCTTTAATCCGTCTGTATAGTATCTAGGCAGACGGATGGGTTGGAGCCTGTCAAGTGTAGCATCCACGCCATGCCAGATCTCTTTCTCTACTTTCGACTCTGAGGATCGGTAGAATAGGATCACCTTCTCACCCCTTCGCCTGGGAGGGACGTAAAACGTTTGCAGGTCCTGCACACTGTGAGCTTGGAGCGTGTCGAGATCCTTGTAGTGTTCTCGCGGTACCATGATGATTTGCAAACTGTGGCCATCGCCAAGGGGTGCTTGCATTGAAAGCCGATTGGAGAATACGGCATTGACCTCATCTTCCGAATCACTTCCGAAGACCAGTATGGGGGTGGGCGTCCTCCGGTTGTTGCGTTGAGATGGCCCTGTATAAACTATCTCTTCCTCTTCTTCGGTATCGCTCCCGAAAACAGGGATGGTGGCGGCGGTTTTGTTCTCCGGGTCGCGACACCTTTCTGTATCCTCGAAATCTGGCAAAAAGTATTTCGCATCTTCGTATTTGCGAACTTCGTTCACAGAAAACGGGTTTAACTCGCCTGTTACAGTGTACTCGAAACCATCCTTGAAGTACTTCATACACTGATGTTGTGTAGAAGGGATGATGTTGTACTCGTGTAGCCAAGGACGGCCGAGCAAGGCGTTGTAGCAGGTCCTGGCGTCAATGACATGGAATTTGATATCTGTGACGAGAAGTCCGAAGCGTAACGTCAGTATTACAGATCCGAGGGTCCGTGACGATTGAGAGTCGAAACCGGAGATAGTAATTTTGTCACGAGCGAGGTGTTGCACACTCATGCAGATTTCCTTCAACATCCGAACATTAAGGAGGTTGACGGAGGATCCATTATCCACCAGGATTTTGCCTATCTTGATGTCGTGGCAGTATCCGGAGACATATAGGGGACGGTTGTGGTCGCACGTCCCTAAGAGGAGGTCTTCATCACCGAAAGTGACATCGGCTGTATGCACTTCCTCCAGTTCATCTTTCATCCTTTCAGTGGCGAGAAAGGCCTGGAATTGTTCAGGCTCTTGCAACGCTTTAATGAGTGAGTCTCGCGCTTCTTTTGATAATAGAAGGGCATCAAGAACGCTAAGCTGAGAGGGTAGCTTCCTTAAGTGCGCGAGGATGTTATAGTCCACCTTACCCTTTTTGGGAGGGTCTTTGTTAGTTGGCTCTTTTATGACCTGGTCATCTAAAGTGATATCTTCAATGACCTTTTCCTTTCCCTTATCTTTTCGGCCGACGGGCCCGAGATTCTTCTCCGGGAGCGTGCGATTGCGCAGCTGGATGTTCTCGCAGGCCTCTGATTCCCCCTTTTGTCCTAGGACGGATTCTGTAAAGAGAGGGCCCAGAGCCATTTCTTCATCAGAGTCGCTCCCAAAGGTGAGAACTTGTGACCCTCTGGCGTCAACCATGTAACAGTTGCCAGTAGTCTTGTTGTGCCCTTCGACAGTACTCCTTCGCTCCCGACGGCTTTTGCGTTTCATGCGCTTAAACTGTTGCTGACGGATAACATATCCTCGCCACCATATTTTGAAGGCATCGCACTCCTCCGTGGGGTGTGAGATCTTCCGGTGATATGCGCAATAGTCAGGGTGTCTCTCCGCCCCGTCGTGCGTATTTGCTTCCGAAGGTGGTAGCATCATTCCCATTGACACGGCTTTGGCGAACCTTTTCCTTGTCTTGAATATTTTCTTGTCCACTTCGGATGCCTTTTGTTCTGGCAGGGGTAACTCCACTCTTCCGTCCGGTCGCCCGCCTCTGGTTCCCGTTGGCGTTGCCATTTCGCGCTCCTGATCCGCTTTACTCTTTAGACGAATCTCGTCTAGGAAGGCATTGATCATATCGGTTGTCAGCCTCGCACGCTCTGGCTCAGGTTCCGTCTCCAACTTCCTGGTGCTAGGAGTTTTCTCATCGTCGGTAAACGAGTGGGAGATCACGTTGCAACTTGCCACATACTCTTCGGATTCGTCCGACGAGCTCTCTTCATCATCTCCACCTTGCGAGATGTGACTAAGGAACTCTCGCAGTGTGACAGGAGTTCGCGCCTTTTGATTGTATTCTTCCAGCGCATCGATTTGCTTCTGCAAGTTTGTTCGCTCGTCTCCAAGCTTCGCGGGCTTCTTGGATTTCTTCTTCTTTTTCTTTGAAGATTTTGACGGTTGGGCGTGAGTATTTGGGCCCTTATCACGAGTCTTTGCAATGGTGCGGGGCTTCAACATCCCTTCGATAATTTGAGGTTCAAGAGGGTCCTTCCATTCGATCTCAGGGCATGCATGGAGGTCTCTCAGCATTCTTTTGGTCTTCGTTGATAGCACGACCTCCCATGGAGCTTCTTCGATGAGGGAGCAGGTTGCCCCCGGTGTATCGGCCTTTTTAGGAGTATGTGGTTGTGGTAGGTTCACCTTCCATTTTTCGGACAGTACAAACTTCCCTTGGAGGTATTGATCTTCGATCCATCCTTTGAAGACGAAGCAATCTTCAATCGGATGACTTACCGTCTGATGATAAGGGCAGTAGTTGGAGTTATTCATCTCGGTGGGTTGTGGCGGTCGCCTTGGATTTGGTAGGTTTATAAGTCTGTTGCGTATTGCCAACTCGAATAACCGCTTCGTCTTGTCTTGTGGGAACGAGTAGGGGCGCTTCATTTTCTCATTATAGTACCGGCGTCTTTCCTCCAGTTGATCCGTCGATTTCGGGGCGTTAGGTTGCTGTTGGGCATTCGCGACAAAGGTTGCCCTTCCTTTACCCTTGTCATTCCGAGGCTCCGACTTCGGTGTAGGTGGTCTATGACCCATCTGGTCCATCTGAGCTAACTTGTCGATCAGAGCCTGGAATGTGGTTGGCTTAAAGAACATCATAAACTGGGAGATAGTTGCGTGAGGGTCTAGAGTTCCCACGAACATGCCCACCGCAGGTGCTTCCTCGATGCGCTGCTCACATCTCGACCACAAGTTCCGCCAGCGTATAGCGTACTGGACCCAGGTTTCACTCGGTTTTACCCTGGCGTTAATAAGTGCGGTTATTGGGGTGCGTTCGCTGGCACTTGCAAATCGCTGAGTGAACAACAACTCCATTTCAGCGAACGTTTTGATGGAATCGTTCGGGAGTTCTGAATACCATTCGAACGCTGTCTCTGACAAGCTGCCCACGAATTGGCGAAGCAACAATTTATCGTCACCGCCGGTGTTACCGCATAGGGCCCGAAACTGGGCGACATGTTGATGGGGATTGCCGGTCCCCTTATACACGTGGAATTTCGGTATCGTATAGCCTTGCGGGTATTTGATTTGATCGTACCAGCTCGGATACGGCCGTCCGGTTTTCACGATTTGACCAGCTGCCTCAGTCGCGTGATGAACTCGGATTTGCTGGGCTATGTAGTCAGCCAAGTCAGCCTTAGAGATCGTCTCTTCCTTGGCCGTTGAGAGGGCTGGTGGTGGATTTGACGTCTCTCCTCGGTCGTCTTCAAGAACAATCGGAGGATCTTCGGCGGGTAGGTCCTGCTGGATCATCATTCCTATCACGTCTTGAAAGAGAAGGCCCATCCGTTGTATGTTGGCCGCTTGTTCAGCAGCCTCTTTGTCCCTTTTCTCCAGCGTCCGGCGAAGGAATTCAGCGTCGGTTTCTTCCTCCCGGCGTGCGTCTGAGGACGTTTCTGGGTTTTCCTTTGGCCCGGTGAGCGCGGCCATAGCATTCATCATTTCTTGGAGCTTTTGTTGCTGCTCCTGGGATTTCGTTACTGATCGGGTTAGCGGTCGGTGGCCTGTAGAAGTGCGGCTCTCCTCCTTTCCGGAGGCCATGTATACGGTGTGGACCATCATGCCCCCAGACTTAGGGTGTCCGGGCTTGTTGCTTTTAGCCGTCGTTGCACGTCGAGGGATCTTCTCGGGCTCCCTCCTTTTATGAGCCATGGAGGTTGAGGGGGCCGTCGAGGCGGGCATCCAAACAGCCTTTTGGGTTTTCGCCTGGTGACCAGCTTTCGGTTGGATCTTCAGCTTCTTATGCTGGCGGGAGAAGTTTGGATCGATGATTGAGTCCCGGGCCCGCCGCCAAACCTTATAGATTTTGGAAGACAGCCGTTGAGGAGATCGGGGCTGTTCTGATTCTATTTCCACCACCTTTTCTGATGGGGGAGGAGACCTCTTCAGCACTGCGGTAGGGGAATTCCTTCGCACCTTATTTAGTATTTCAAAGCTGTTTCCAGTTGGAACAGCAGCATCAACTTCTACCGCCGGGGCTGGTGGAGTCAATCCGGAGGGGGAGTTGCCCCCAGCCTTCCTCACTCGGCGCCAATGGCGACGTCGAGAGTGTCGAGCGGACGGTGTAGGGTCAGCGGTAAGAATGGTTTCGTCTTGCCCCCTGTGTAGGTGGGGGGTCGTTGTCGGTGTTAGCCTGTCAAAGACCGATGTCCTTTGTGCAGCGGGAGCAAAGGCCGGAGCCGTCAATCTTGTAAAGACTGACTTTTTGGCTGGAGAGGTTGCCTTGGCGATTTCGGGGATGGGAGCGGTCACTTTCTTAAAAGTAGCCTTCTTTGAGATTGTAGGCCCCGTAATGAGCTCGCATGATTCCTGGCCCAGTCTAGAGAAGACCGAGGCGTTGACGTTGGGCGGCTCGTTGAGAGGAGCCGCGGTAGGGGTAAGACGATCAAAGACCGACTTCTTGAGAGTTTCCTTTGCCAGCACTGGAGCGGTAAAGTTTGTCGGCGGGATCATGGTCCCAAAAAACAATCCTGTAGTGGCGCGGGTGACCTGTTCCACCGGCATTGTGAACAGCGAAGCAGCTTGGGGTCCATAGGCTATACCTCCTGGCGAGGCAGAGCGTCGGCTGCAGTTGCCGTCTGAGCAGTTGGAGGATTTCGCAGGGATGAAAGCCATCGATCCTTTGGTTTCTGCAATAAGCAAGATGCCAATTCTCAGTACCTTGAGACCCAAGGGCAACTATTAGCGAACCGCGATTGGTTCGCGAATCACGACACACGAAGTGTGGAGTGGAAAGAAGAAAAGGTCCCACCGGGCGTGCCAGAATCTGTTCCCCTCCGAACGGCGGCCGGGACGTCGGGACGTCCGAATGCCTGGGGTTCGGGGCAGATGCTAATTGGTGCTATCCGTCCACCCCTCCGAAGATGCCAAGTTGATTTATGGCACCATGTGTCGAAGGTTTAGACGGATGCGTCCGATGTAGCAGACTTCGTCAGATTCCCCCTCATTTGAGGGGTTTTTGATTGTGGGGACGCTCTTCCCTGCAGGCGCAAGCCCCTGCAGTTAATTACGCTACCGCATTGCGGTAACAACTTTCTCCTTCTCCAGATGGTCACTTCGTGTCGTGGGTGTTTGTTTTATTGCCCGTGGATTGTTTACGGAGACTGAGTTATGTCGTCACCCGTAGGGCGTGGACTAGTCCAAATCCGCATTATCTTAAATTTGGGTTTGGGGGTTTGGTTTAAGGACGCGTTAGCCATATTTGAGGCTAAGATCAACTTAAACGTTTGTTAAGGATACGTTAGTCCAGTTTGAGACTAAGATCAACTTAACGGGATCGTTTAGATCCGACAAAAGAGCATTTGGGCTCTATTGTTCCAGTTTAGGGACGTGGTGGTCCATCGTATGTATGGCCGTCGGGACCCATCACCTCTCTGACGACGTTGAAAGATTACAACGACGGATGTCAGAGGAGTTCAGAGATGTACCCTCAAGCCGGAGTTAATTTAGGGGATTCGTAGTCCAATCTGTTTGAAGGTTTAAGGACGCGTTAGCCATTTTTGGAGGCTAAGATCAACTTAAACGGGACCGTTTAGATCCGACAAAAGAGCATATGGAGGGCTCAATTGTTCTAGTTTAGGGACATTGCGGTCCGTGGGTAGTTTAAGGACATTGCGGTCCATGGGTAGTTTAGGGACATTTCGGTCCGTTGGTAGTTTAAGGACATCTCGGTCAATGGGTAGTTTAAGGACATTGCGGTCCGTGGGTAGTTTAAGGACATTGCGGTCCGTGGGTAGTTTAAGGACATTGCGGTCCGTGGGTAGTTTAAGGACATTGCGGTCCATTGTTAGTTTTAAGACATCTCGGTCAAGGTTAAGGACGTCATAGTCCATGGGTTTAAGGACTCCACAGTCCGGTATGTGCTCTGGATGCTTCACACGGGTTCACTGCCGTGCTAGGCGAGGACCAGGCTCCGCTCTGGATGCTTCACACGGGTTCACTGCCGTGCTCTGCGAGGACCAGGATCCGCTCTGGACATTTTCCGCGGGGTCAAAGAGTGACGTTATCCACGTTCCACGTAACCAGGAATTTTGTATTATGCATGGGTTTAAGGACCCCACAGTCCATATCATGAATGGTCTTCGGGACCCGTCACCTCTTTGAAGACATTGAGGGATTACAATGCCAAGTATCAAAGGAGTGAAGAGATGTACCCTAGAACCGGGGTGGATTAAATAGTCCCTGGCCCAATTTGGGTCAAGACTGATCAATTATGTTATGAATTCATTAGCCCAGTCAATCACAAATTGAGGACTTATGGCCAGCTTGGGCTAAGTCCAGTCAGGTCTGGAACATTGACTTCTTGCTGGTCCATTGAAGGAGAGGCTTTGCCTCTATCCATTTAGCCAATTGGGCCAAAGCCTAGTGTTAAACACTACAGAGCAATCAGTGTTGAACCCTGGGAATGCGGTTAACAAGTTAGTGTTTAACACTAAGAAATAATTGGTGTTAAACACCAGCAATAAGGCTTCTCAAATTAGTGTTAAACACTAAAACAGATCAGTGTTGAACACTGCAAATAAAGATCTCAGATTAGTGTTTAATACTAAGGTAATCAGTGTTGAACACTGCAGATAAAGCTTTTTAATTAGTGTTGAACACTAAGGCCCAACAGCATTTTAACACTGAGTTCGAGGGTTTCAATTTAGTGTTAAACACTGGGACAAGAGGGGTCACGTGGCAGCACGTGAGAGCGCCCTTCCTTCATTTGTTCTGCTGAAGTTACTGCGTCTTTGATAGCATCACGTGTCAGCACGTGATGGGCATTCAAATGCCTATGTGTTAAGGCTTCTGCTGAAAGTCACGTGGGTCACGTGGGGTGCTGCCTCAAAAGGGGTTTTCTGTAAGGCTTTTTTAGGGGAGGGGTCACGTGATGACACGTGACCCTGCCTTAATGTGGTTTTTTAGAAGATTTGTTACTCCTTTTCCAGGAATTAAATTCCAGAAACTTTTAATTTCAGAGGAATTAAATCCTTCTTTCTTTTGAAGACTTGTATTCTGGAATAGAGTTTAACTCTGAATCTTCTGTGGGAGTTCAATTCCTCGTTTATGTGAAGGGCTGAATAGGGTTAAACCCTAATAAAAGTTTTTGAGGAAATGATGATTAAGGGAATTAAATTCCCGTTGTTTAATTAGGGTTAAACCCTATCTCTTTTTTTTGTTCTGAAGGAATTAAATTCCCATGATATAGGGTTTAGCCCTACTTTATTTTGGAGGAATTAAATTCCTATAGTTCTGTGAGAATTAAATTCTCGTGCTTGCATTCCTTCTCTATGTTTTGGATCTGCATGGCAGGATCTCGACCCATTGAGAATTAAATTCTCAACCTTAAGGGGAGATGTGCACTTTGCAGATCCTCTATCAAAGAGAGAAGAAATAAGTTCTTCTGCTTTTATATTATCAGAGTTAAACTCTGTTGAGAATTAAATTCTGCTTCTTTCAAAAGGGCTTCCCTTTCTTACCTAGGGTTTTTTGCAGAAGATCTGAGTCTTTTCGAAGTATCAAAGCTCTTCTCCTTTTCTCCTTTTCTTCTCTGCGCATGTATCTCTTTTTTGTGTCTCTTGGCTCCTATTTATAGGAGAGGCAGCCGCATCAATCAGTTTTTGACGAATCTTCATTGGGAGATTTGATTTGCATCCATCATTCATTTTGGGCCTTTGGATTATTAGGTGAATTTTATTCACCATGGGATCTTAAATCCAGAGATTCTCCTTTGATATTCTGGTTAGATTTAAGGGGGAAATCTTTCCCAAAGCCGCGATTTTCCATAGATAGATGATCTTTAATCGTCTCTGAATCTTTAATTTGATTGGTCCCAGATAATTACTTTCCTTTGGAAAGATTCGAATTTCCTTCAGAATTTAATTCTGTCGTCAACATGGGCTTTGGAAGCCGGTCACGTGTGACCACGTGATTCATGGTCACGTGCTCACACGTGACCCCCTTTGGAACGAGCCTTCTGCACTGTGTCTTCTGATCGCTGCTTAAACATCACGTGCTACCACGTGACCCCTGGTCACGTGTGAGCACGTGACCCTTTATTTGAACTCTCTTTCCTTGGTTGTTCTGGAAACGCGCTTGTTGCCTTGAACGTCACGTGCCGACACGTGACCCTGGTCACGTGGGAGCACGTGACTCTTTCTGAACCCTTTTTCTTGACTCGATCAGAGAACTTGCGTGTTGGACGCTTGCATTAAATGTCACGTGTCACCACGTGACCCTGGTCACGTGGGAGCACGTGACTCTTTCTGAAGCCCATTTTCTTCAGCGTAGCTAGGAGACTGAACTCGACCTGATGATGCTTTTTAGGTGTCTCGTGCTAACACGTGGCCGCTAGTCACGTGTAAGCACGTGACCCTCCTCTGAAGCTTTTCCCAGAAGCTTTCCTGATTTTAAATCAGGAAACAGCTACGACAAGTGCCAGGACTATCTTCTCTACGGCGGGGTATCTTGTCTCTGCATCCTTGAACACATGGCTCACGTAGTAAACCGGCTTCTGTATGCCTTCAAATTCTCTGACAAGCACCGATCCAGCAGCTTGGTTGGAAACGGCTAGATACAATAATAGCTCGTCTCCCTCGACTGGTCGAGTGAGTAGTGGGGGAGTCGCTAGGTGCTTCTTGAGTTGCTCGAAGGCGTTCTGACATTTCTCAGACCACTCGAACTTAGGAATCTTCCTTAGGGCTTTGAAGAATGGGAGGCACTTTTCCCTGGATCTGGACATGAAATGACTCAGGGCAGCAACCCTCCCCGTGAGGCGCATGATTTCAACATTGCTCTTAGGAGTTGCCATATTGAGCATGCCGCTGATCTTTTCTGGGTTTGCTTCGATTCTTCAGTGGGTTACCATGAACCCGAAGAATTTCCCACTGGTAACTCCGAACACGCACTTGGCCGGGTTGAGCTTCATTTGTATTTGCGCAAGACGTCGAATGTCTCGCCGAGGTCCTTAGTGTGCCCAGCTGACGAGATGGATTTCACGAGCATGTCGTCGACGTAGACTTCCATGTTTCTCTCAATATGAGATTTAAACAGCTTATTGACCAGGCGCTGGTATGTGGCCCGACGTTCTTGAGTCTGAAGGGCATCGCTTTGTAGCAGTATACCCCCGGTCAGTGGTGAAGGCGGTGATTTTTTCATCGGCCGGGTTCATCCTGATCTGATTGTGAAAATTCTCGGTTCCATCAATAAAATTTCTGCAATTTTTCTATATTTTCCCAGCCCCCTGAATATTTTTCTATTTTTCCCGTTATTTTGTGGGAATTTAGTTATTTATATCCTTTCTTTTATTCTGGAAATTTTTTAAAAAAATTCCTAAACAAATAAACTAAAAACTCAACTTTCCTTACCCAACCCACTTCTATATTTCTTTTTCCTTTACAAATCCTAAATCAATCATTCCCGGCCCAAACCGAACCGTACCCATACCCGACCCGCACCCTTTTCTTCCCCACTCCCTCAAAATTTTACCGCACCTTCTCCTTCTCCCCACGTCGCCGCGAACCCCACACCTCGCTCCTCGTTCGCGACCACGACCCCACGTCGCGAGCCCCCAATCTGACGCGCGCACCCTCGCCTCCTCATCAAGCCCCACATCGTCTCTCCAACTCTCTCCCCCTCACTCTCGTTCTCCCTCTCTCCTTCCCCATATCTTCCCGCAACCCCTCGCCGAGCCAAGCTCCACCAACTCCCATCGCCGACCCTCGACTCCCAGCACCACAAAAGCTCCGCTCCTCTCCTCCCCTCACCACCTCACTCCACCACCGACCTTGACGCCAACAGAGCCCCACTCGAAGCTCCACCCCCTACAGCCGTGGCTGAGCTCCCCATTGCCCCCACTCCAAGCACCTTGTCCCTATCCCCAGCCAACTCCGACGACGAACCCGAGCTTCCTTCCACGGCCACCTGCCACCTCCGACCATCGTGCGACCCCCGGCACCATCATCATCACCATCGTTGCCGTCGCCACAACCGCCACAGCACCCTCCTTCCCGCGCCTCCTCCTTCGAGCACCAGTGCCATCCCTTGCCATCATCATCTCCTCCTTCGACAGCCAACACCCACAACCGCCGTCGTCAAGATCACCACCTCCTCACCTCACCTGCACACCCGACCTCGACGCCAAGAACCTAAGCTCGAGCCGAGGCCGCGAACCCCAGCCACGCCGTTCATGGCGCGATCTCGCCATTGCCGCTGCCGTGCGTCGTCAACGTGTCATCAGGAAAGTACCCTGCTTGCTTCATGCTAAATTGATCTATTACAATTCGAAATACTAATGAATTCCGTGTATACAATTCGTGCAAATTAATATGATGCAAGTGTTTGATGCAAAACCCGAATGAAAAACTCCCATTAAATTGACGGAAACTGATCACATAGGTTGGCCCGTATAGTAATGAACATCGTGTTATAATTTGGTTGAAAATACAGTCGTTACTGACATGATCGGTCATTCTCATTCAAGCCCGTTAAAACTGAAATTTTCTGCGTCTGAAAATTGTAAAAATCACAACTAATTGACTATAGATTAGAATGTTGCGTTTGAGGGCTCAAATCGAAGCCGACTCGACGACATAGAACCCCATAAGAGTTTTACTTTGTTTCTATGCTAAAAAAATGACGGAAACTGGTGCGGAGTGCGGCTCTGGACTGCAGTGCGGAGCAGCACTGGTTGTTGATTCTCATCTTGTAATGCTTACCCTCTGCTGCTTGAACATGTTATATTGCGGAACCCTATACCATAGAGAAGATGAACCAGTTAGCTAACTAATGAAAGTGATTTCATCCCTTTTCACTGTCGTTTACTATTTAAACTGTATTTTAAATTAACAGGACGTATAGTAGTCCCAAACAGGGACAGAACTTATACCCCATTGTTGTACAGTACATAACTGTAGGGTGTTTTTCGTCACCCCATTGAGATGGGAATACGCGCGCGCTGGTCAGGCGTACTACAGATTCCCCCTGCCTAGGGTAGGCCGGGTTTTAATGATTGTGGAGATCCGAATCTCCGGCAGCCGCGAACTAAGCTGCCGTTAATTACCCCTCGTCTTTGGAGCGAGGGAACCTCCGATTGACGGGTTAAACTGGTCATGCGAACTCAATGTGCAGTGTACGTGTGTTGTTTTTTGAAAGGGGGGTTTTGGATATATCGGGAGCCACGCAGAGTTTTTACGGGGGTCCCGCTACCCGGATAGCAGGCTGGGGGTCAAGGGGGCTAGCAGCCCCCTTGCGGGATGCGGGGCAGCGCCCCGTTAGAAAAAATTTTCTAACAGGGACAGTATCATGGAGTATGTGTGTGTGTAAATATGTATACATATGTATATGTGTATGTATGTACATAAAAATAGGGGAAAAGGCATCCAAGGGATGCGTGGGGCAGCACCTTGGACGCTGTGTGCCTAGGTGCTGTGCGCTCAGGCGCTAGAGTGCCACGTGTCGGCATGTGGGCGCTCTGCGCTTGAGCGCAAGTGCGCCACGTGTCGGCACGAGGGAGATTTGCGCTTGAGCGCAAGCGCGCCACGTGTCGGCACCGGGGCGACTTGCGCTCGAGCGCTTGCGCTCGAGCGCAAGCGCTCCACGTGGGCGCTTTGCGCTCGAGCGCTGAGCGCTGGAGCGCAAGCGCGCCACGTGTTGGCACGCGGGCGCTCTGCGCTTGAGCGCCGGCGAGAAAAAGAGGCTTTTAGCCTAAAAAAGATTTCTCGAAAGAGAAATCAGAGAGGAGTTGGACTCCTGAGAGTGTTTTTGGGGTTAATGAAAGGGGTTCTTCTTCTTCCTCCTGTTGTTTGGCCGGATCTTGAAGATCAAGAGATGTGAGATCTCAAAATCTTTTCTTTTTGAGATCTGATGACAGATCCAAGTTCCTCTTTGTGGGTTTAGTGGTGAAAAACTATTTTGTTTTTGAAAAGGAAGAGTAAAACTCTTGATTTAATTCAAAAGAAAGAAGAAGGTTTGAGACCTTCAGAAAAGGGAAAGAGATACAAACCCTACGTTTTTTGTGAGAATGAAAAGTGTATATTTTATTCATCATCATGTTGCCTTATATAGACTTACATATTTACATATAGCCCCTTGAGCTTTACAAAAATGGCATTTTAGCCATCCTATGGCTCATGTGCCATTTCATTTTTGCACATAAGCCATAGGCTTACAAAATATTGGCTTTGTGCCCATTTTGTTTACATTCATGCATAAACAATTACATAAAAATTATTAATTACATGATTTTGTTGTTGGCATGGGGAGGTTGGCTGCGGGCTCGACTTGGGCATGGGCTCGATTGACCTGGCTTGGGGTTGACTTTGATTTTGACTTGGTCAACCGGGGTGTAAATTTTTACCCCAACAATAACTTCGGACGTAAAGGCACGATTGAGAAACCGTCTGGTGCGTTGGAAACCCTATTGATAAACCTAAATTTCGTTCAACTATAGCGTCGTCTAGTTTTGATCCCAACAGGGTGAAAATTGTGTTGCGAAATGGACATTCAGTTCAGGAACTGAATTTCCAGCAGCGAACACTTAAAATGAAATGGCTGTAACTTGCAAACCCGAAATCCGATTGCCCTGAAATTAATTTTGTTGAACTTCCGACTGAGTTTACTTGCTACCGCCTTTGTATCGTTTCACTGAATTTTCAATGTACGATTTAAGGCAATTTTTATAAGTTCATAAGATGCATGATAGCTCGTATTACACATGATTTGTTAACTGCATAAATGCACATATTTTACCCGACTGCCATACTTCTAGTGATAGTGCGCGTTATTATTCAGTGTACAATGCATTGTCATGCATGAATGGTATCGGTTTAGGAGTGTCAAGTACGCCAGTGAAAAGTGAATGATTCGTGACAGTGAACAATACAGTGAACAGTGACTAAAACCGTGTTATTGGTGTGTACTTGTACACGACTAGACCATACTCATAAATAGTGTAAACCTGGGGAAAAGGGGGAAATCGAAGTGGAAATAGAATTGTATTTAGCGAGGACAGTGATTTAGAGGATGATCATTCGAACAGCGACTCTTATATATATTAGGTTAGGCCTAGCGGTCCGGCTGACAGGGTTATGTCCCGGGCGATAGCGGGCCGTAGTCTCGGGTATGTACGAGACCCTCGTTAAACATGATCCTCCTTTCCACAACTCGATTTCAAAGATGACTTAAAGACTGATAGGGACATAGATCATACATTGCATCAGTTAGTGACATATTGACTACCTGCATTTTATCTCCACTGTTATTACCTTCTTTTCTTGTTTCTTGTCACTGTTATAATATTGCTATTGCGTCGCTCCGACGACCTGAGTATGCATGCTCAGACCTCGAGCAAGAACCAGTACAGGAGTCAGACTTGCCCTTCGAGCTTGCGGAGATTTAGTCGGGAGTACCTCCTTCACCTTTACTGCTTTCCCTAAAGAAACCTTGTATTCGCACTTGGTTAGTAATTCTTTCCCTTGTTTTATTGTAGATTGTGAACAATGAAAGTTGATGTAATAATTTAGTGATGTATTTCCTTTACTTCTGTGCTTTGTTTACTGATTACCATGTAATGCTAGAAGCCGAAGTGTGACTACGGCGGGATTATTCCTTGACCGTAGGAGCATGGCTGGCATAGTCATCCCTCGTTTCCGTATTTTGGGAAGCGGGGCGTGACATGGTTTTGTTGGTATCAGAGCCGCGTTTAGTAGTAAGGGATAACATTAACTACATTTTATTACATTATTTTCGCTTCACTATCCCTGACTTTCATCCTTGTATCTAATCGTATCCTTTTGAATATCTTCCAGCGAAATGACGTCCCCGAACGACCACTCCTCGGACTCAAGTTCTCAGGGTCACATGGAGAGGATCTTGAGTGCACTGACGACCCTCGCAGAAGCTCAAGAGAGAAAGACGGACCTACTCACCGAAGGACTCAGGGCTATTACCGCAGTAGGGGACCCTCCGCTCTCATTACCGCCCCCGAGGGCACTGCTCCACCAGCTTTTTCTGCCAGGGCTGGCACCGTGTCAGATTTTCGGAGGTTACATCCAGCTGCATTTACGGGACTGGCCGCACCACTCGAGGCCAAGCAATGGCTGGTCAATATGGAGAACCTACTGACGGCCGCAAGGGTACCCGATGAAGAGAAAGTGAATGTGATAAAGATCCAGTTGGAAGACGAAGCACGTACTTGGTGGTCAGTTGAAGAAAGCAGACTAGAAGGGCCAGTCGAATGGAGCAAATTCAAGGAGTGCTTCTTGGACCACTATTTTCCTTCCACCGCCAAGGCAGAGATGGAAGAAAGATTCATCTTACTGAAGCAGAATGGCCATCTCGTGGACGTATATGCGGCAGAATTCAACCGTCTGAGCCGATTTGCTCCATATATGGTCGCTTCAAAGGCCACCAGGGCCAGGCGCTTCTTACAGGAACTTGATTTCGAGCTACAGCAGTTGATCGCGTCACTCGAGTTGCAGACTTTTGCGCAGGTACTCAACGCGGCACGGATTAAGGAGAAGCTGATCAATAAATTTAGGAAGCCCCCAGTTGTTCCAGTGCGTACTCACACACCGTCTCGAGGAGTCATACCAATTCACAGGCCATGAACGACACAGATGAAGCGTCCATTCGTGCCCCGGCATCGCCCCCAGAGTAAGAACTTAGTTTGCAGCTACTGCAACAGGGATGGGCACACCCAGAAGGACTGTCGCCGGGCCAAGGGACAGTGTTTGATTTGCGGATCCAGCCAGCACCGAGTTAGTGGTTGCCCCGAGCGAACAGAGTTCTAGGGAGGGTCTGGACCGCAGCAGCAGAGATCACAGGAGCAGAGGCAACCCTATACAGGCCGCGGTCAGGGACGGGCTTTCACCTTGACCGCCGAGCAGGCAGAGGCTTCAGGCGAAGTTGTCATAGGTATTCTACTCGTACATTCCATGCCAGCTAGAGTACTGTTTGATTCTGGAGCATCGCACTGTTTCATATCTGCGCATTTCGTTGATACACACTCCATACCACATGAACCATTAACCAAGGGTTGGGAAATACATACGGGTAATGGTGTTATAGTATCCAGTCGAGAATGTAGATCCTGTCCAGTTGTAGTTCGTGGCAGGGAATTCTATGCGAATTTCCTTTTGATCGGAACAGGCGGCAATGACACAATTCTCGGCATGGATTGGTTGAGTACCTTCCATGCAGTTATTGATTGCCGAGCAAGGAATGTGACCTTTCGCATTCCCAATCACCCAGAGTTTATTTTCGAAAGCGGGAGTGAATCTTTGGAGCCAGCCAAGTATAGAGCCAAGCCAAAGGAGTTGACAACTATGGAGATTGATGAGAGCCCAGCCCCAGAGATTGTTCGGGATTTCCTAGACATGTTTCCTGAAGATTTACCAGGTCTACCACCTCCACGCGTCTTAGAATTCTCGATTAATTTGACTCCAGGTACAACACCAATTTCCAAGGCCCCATAAAGAATGGCACCGGTTGAGCTGGCAGAATTGAAGAAGCAAATTGAAGAACTCCTGGAGAAGGGATTTATCCGGCCAAGCGCTTCACCGTGGGGTGCACCAGTTCTGTTGGTGAAGAAAAAGGATGGATCGCTACGGATGCGCATAGACTATCGGGAGCTAAACAAAGTCACGATAAAGAACAAATACCCAATTCCGTGCATCGACGACTTATTCGATCAGTTAAGTGGGGCCAAAGTATTTTCGAAGTTGGATCTCCGTTCTGGCTATCATCAGATCAAAGTAGCGGCCGAGGACGTATGCAAGACGGCTTTCAGGACCCGATACGGACATTATGAGTTCCTTGTGATGTCGTTCGGTGTTACCAATGCTCCATCGATATTTATAGATTTGATGAACAGGATGTTTGCGAAGTACTTGGACACGTTCGTCGTTATATTTATCGACGGCATACTAGTCTACTCGAAGACCCGGGAGGAGCACGTCGAGCACTTGCGCACGGTTCTACACATTCTTCGGAAAGAGAAGCTGTACGCAAAATTGAGCAGGTGTGAGTTCTGGCTCGACAAGGTCCAGTTCTTGGGACACATTATTTCGGGCGAAGGCATCTCAGTGGACCCGACAAAGAATCTGTCAGAGATTGGCCAATACCGAAATCAGTGGCCGAGATCAGAAGCTTTCTGGGAATGGCAGGGTATTATCGGCGGTTCGTTCAAGACTTTTCAAGAATTACTGAACCTTTGGCGGGGCTGACACGGAAGGATGTACCGTTTGTGTGGACAGAGGAGTGTACTCGGGCATTTGAGACCCTGAAGCAGAAGTTAACCACGGCGCCCATTCTTACAGTGCCAAATGATTCCGGTGGTTTGGTGATACATAGTGATGCCTTAGGGAAGGGCTTAAGCTGTGTTCTGATGCAGCACGGTTGGGTGGTTGCTTACGCCTCACAACAGCTGAGAAATCACGAGAGGAACTACCCTACGCATGACTTGGAGTTAGCCGCAGTGGTTTTTGCATTGAAGATCTGGAGGCATTACCTGTTGGGCGAGAAGGTGGAGGTGTACACGGATCACAAGAGTCTGAAGTACATCTTCACTCAGAAAGAACTAAATATGAGGCAGCGCCGATGGCTAGAACTGATGGCGGACTACGACTTGGACCTTCAATATCATTCGGAAAAAGTAAATATTGTACCAGATGCTCTCAGTCGCAAGCCAGCGGTCATGAGTTTGACCGGTCAGAGGAGCATCATTTAGGATTTTCAGAGACTCGAATTTGAGGTCGTTACACCGAGCGCAATCAAGCAGTTTTGGCAACTACAGGTGCAGTCTTCTCTTGTGAATCGCATCAAGGCTGCACAAGCGGATGATCCTCGATTGCAAAAGTTTAGAGCGCAGGTAGAAGCCGGGCTGAGAACGGACTTACTCATACATGAAGACGGTTCTTTCAGATTCGGTAGCAGACTCTGCGTACCCAAAGGGGATGTTCGAGAAGAGGTACTAGCTGAGGTGCATAGTTCAACTTATTCTGTGCATCCGGGAGGCACGAAGAAGTATCGAGATCTAAAGCAGCACTTTTGGTGGAACGGGATGAAGCGAGAAATTGCGCGGTTTGTATCCAGGTGCTTGGTATGCCAGCAAGTGAAGGCGGAACATCAGAGGACAGCGGGACTCTTACAACCGTTTCCGATCCCAGAATAGAAGTGGGAGCACATTATTATGGATTTTGACGGCCTTGCCACGGAGCCCTAGGGGCAACAACGCCGTTTGGGTTATCGTCGACCGCCCCACGAAAGTTGCACACTTCTTACCCTTCCGAGTGGGACAGTCGACAGAGTCACTTGCGAAGAGATACATGCAGGAGATACTGCGACTTCACGGAGTTCCGGTCAGCATTGTGTCAGATCGAGATACCAGGTTTGTTTCGCACTTTTGGAGGAGCTTACAGGAGAGTTTGGGTACCCGCCTCAAGTTCAGCACAGCTTATCACCCACAGACGGACGAACAATCCGAGTGTACGATTCAGACACTCGAGGATATGCTGAGAGCTTGCATGCTGGACTTCCAGGGTTCCTGGGAGGATCATCTGCATCTAGTCGAGTTTTCTTATAACAACAGTTACCGGGCTAGCATTCAGATGGCTCCTTTCGAAGCACTTTACGGGCGTAAATGTCGATCCCCAGTTTGTTGGGATGATGTGGGAGAACGAAGATTGCTGGGGCCCGAACTCATTGTGCAGACGGTAGACAAAGTCCAAATGATCAGGCAACGTATTTAGACGGCTCAGAATCGACAAAAGAGTTGGGCGGATGCCAGCAGGAGAGCACTAGAATTTGAAGTCGGAGATCACGTATTCCTGAAGATTTCCCCTACCCGCGGAGTTATCAGGTTTGGAGGTCGCGGGAAACTCAGTCTCCGTTTCATCGGACCTTTTGAGGCGCTAGAGCGAGTAGGAGAAGTGGCCTATCGACTTGCCTTGCCTCCGTCGCTAGCTGGTGTGCACAATACCTTCTACATATCTCAGTTGCGGCGTTATGTTCGGGATGAGAGCCACGTTCTGAACTATTCGGAGTTAGCTTTGGGTACCGACCTATCTTACGAGGAGCAACCCACCACCATCCTTGACCGCAAAGAAAAAATGCTGAAGAATAAAGTCATTCCGTTGGTCCGAGTATTTTGGGGTGGTCGTTCCCCAGGGGAATCCACCTGGGAACGTGAGGAGCATATCCGTGCACGTTTTCCACATCTATTTGTTTAGTGCTGTTGTTTCGTTGCCCTTTTTTTTAAATTTCGAGGACGAAATTTTTGTATGGAGGGTATGATGTAAATTCCCGATTCCATCAATAAAATTTCTGCAATTTTTCGATATTTTCCCAACCCCCTGAATAATTTTCTATTTTTCCCGTTATTTTGTGGGAATTTAGTTATTAATATCCTTTCTTTTATTCTGGAAATTTAATTTTTTTTCCCTAAACAAATAAACTAAAGGCCCAACTTTCCTTACCCAGCCCACTTCTATATTTCTTTTTCCTTTACAAATCCTAAATCAATCATTCCCGGCCCAAACCGACCCGGCCCCTTGCCCTCACGCCCGGCCCATACCCATACCCGACCCGCACCCTTCTCTTCCCCACTCCTTCAAAATTTTCCCGCTCCTTCTCCTTCTCCCCACGTCGTCGCGAGCCCCACGCCTCGCTCTTCGTTCGGGACCACGACACCACGCCGCGATCCCCCAATCTCGCGCGCGCACACTCACCTCCTCATCAAGCCCCGCCTCGTCTCTCTAACTCTCTCCCCTTCACTCTCGTTCTCCCTCTCTCCTTCCCCATATCTTCTCGCAACCCCTCGCCGAGCCTAGCTTCACCAACCTCCATCGCCGACCCTCGACTCCCAGCACCACAAAAGCTCCGCTCCTCTCCTCCCCTCCCCTCACCACCTCACTCCACCACCGACCTCGACGCCAACAGAGCCTCACTTGAAGCTCCACCCCTACAGCCGTGGCTGAGCTCCCCATTGCCCCCACTCCAAGCTCTTTGTCCCCATCCCTAGCCAACTCCGACGACGAACCCGAGCTTCCCTCCACGGCCGCCTACCACCTCCGACCATTGTGCGACCCCCGGCACCATCATCATCACCATCGTTGTCGTCGCCACAACCGTCGCAGCACCCTCCTTCCCGCGCCTCCTCCTTCGAGCACCAGTGCCATCCCTTGCCATCATCATCTCCTCCTTCGACAGCCAACACCCACAACCGCTGTCGTCAAGATCACCACCTCCTCACCTCACCTGCACACCCGACCTCGACGCCAAGAACCCAAGCTCGAGCCGAGGCCGCAAACCCTAGTCGCGCCGTTCGTGGCGCGATATCGCCGTTGCCGCTGCCGTGCATCGTCAACGCATCATCAGGCAAGTACCATGCTTGCTTCATGCTAAATTGATCTATTACAATTCGAAATACTAATGAATTCCGTGTATACAATTCGTGCAAATTAATATGATGCAAGTGTTTGATGCAAAACCCGAATGAAAAACTCCCATTAAATTGACGGAAACTGATCACATAGGTTGGCCCGTATAGTAATGAATATCATGTTATAATTTGGTTGAAAAATACAGTCATTACTGACATGATCGGTCATTCTCATTCATGCCCGTTAAAACTGAAATTTTCTGCGTCTGAAACTTGTAAAAATTACAACTAATTGACTATAGATTAGAATGTTGCGTTCGAGGGCTCAAATCGAATTCGACTCGACGACCTAGAACCCCAGAAGATTTTTAATTTGTTTCTATGCTAAAAAAACGACGGAAACTGGTGCGGAGTGCAGCTCTGGACTGCAGTCCAGAGCAGCACTGGTTGTTGATTCTCATCTTGTAACGCTTACCCTCTGCTGCTTGAACATGTTATATTGCGGAACCCTATACCATACCGAAGATGAAACAGTTAGCTAACTAATGAAAGTGATTTCATCCCTTTTCACTGTCGTTTATTATTTAAACTGTATTTTAGATTAACAGGACGTGTAACAGTCCCAAACAGGGACAGAACTTATACCCTATTGTTGTACAGTACATAATTTCTGACGTAGAGGCACGATTGAGAAACCGTCTAGTGCGTTGGAAACCCTATTGATAAACCTAAATTTCGTTCAACTATAGCGTCGCCTAATTTTGATCCTAACTGGATGAAAATTGTGTTGCGAAATGGACATTCAGTTCAGGAACTGAATTTCCAGCAGCGAACACCTAAAATGAAACGGCTATAACTTGCAAACCCGAAATCCGATTGCCCTGAAATTAATTTTGTTGAACTGCCGACTAAGTTTACTTGCTACCGCCTTTGTATCGTTTCACTGAATTTTCAATGTACGATTTAAGGCAATTTTTATAAGTTCATAAGATGCATGATAGCTCGTATTACACATGATTTGTTAACTGCATAAATGCACATGTTTTACCCGACTGTCATATTTCTAGTGATAGTGCGCGTTATTATTCAGTGTACAATGCATTGTCGTGCGTGAATGGTATCGGTTTAGGAGTGTCAAGTACGCCAGTGAAGAGTGAATGATTCGTGACAGTGAACAATATAGTGAACAGTAACTAAAACCGTGTTATTGGTGTGTACTTGTACATGACTAGACCATACTCATAAATAGTGTAAACCTGGGGGAAAAGGGTAAATCGAAATGGAAAGAGAATTGTATTTAGCGAGGACAGTGATTTAGAGGATGATCATTCGAACAGCGACTCTTATATATATTAGGTTGGGCCTAGCGGTCCGGCTGAAGAGGTTATGTCTCGGGCGATAGCGGGCTGTAGTTTCGGGTATGTACGAGACCCTCGTTAAACATGATCCTCCTTTCCACAACTCGATTTCAAAGATGACTTAAAGACTGATAGGGACATAGATCATACATTGCATCAGTTAGTGACATATTGACTACCTGCATTTTATCTCCACTGTTATTACCTTCTTTCTTGTTTCTTGTCACTGTTATAATATTGCTATTGCGCCGCTCCGACGACCTGAGTATGCATGCTCAGACCTCGAGCAAGAACCAGTACAGGAGTCAGACTTGCCCTTCGAGCTTGCGGAGATTTAGTCGGGAGTACTTCCTTCACCTATACTGCTTTCCCTAAAGAAACCTTGTATTCGCACTTGGTTAGTAGTTCTTTCCCTTGTTTTATTGTAGATTGTGAACAATGAAAGTTGATGTAATAATTTAGTGATGTATTTCCTTTACTTCTGTACTTTATTTACTGATTACCATGTAATGCTAGAAGCCGAAGTGTGACTACGGCGGGATTATTTCTTGACCGTAGGAGCATGGCTGGCATAGTCATCCCTCGTTTTCCGTATTTTGGGAAGCGGGACGTGACAGATTGTAACCGAAAAAAGCATCCATGAAGCTCAATAGCTCGTGGCTGGCCGAACTGTCCACCAGCTGGTCTATTCGAGAAAGCGGATAGTTGTCTTTGGGGCAGGCCTTGTTTAAATCCATGAAATCGACGGACATGCGTAATTTCCCGTTTGCCTTTTTTACCATGAACACGTTCGCCAGCCATTCCGAGTAGTCCAGGTTTTTGATAAAGTTTGCGGTGAGCAGTCGATCCACTTCGTCTTCTATCGCCTTTTGCTTGGCCGGCGCAAAGCTTCTTTTCTTTTGTCGGACGGGCTTTGTTTTCGAGTCGACCCCGAGCTTGTGGGAGACCACTCTAGGGTCGATTCCAGGCATGTCTGCTAGGGCCCAAGCGAATACGTCCGAGTTATCTTGGAGGAACCGGATCAGGTCTTCGCGGTGATCCCCAGTCGGGAGAGAGCCGATATGGACTATCCGGCCATCAACTTCTTCTGCGATGGGTACTTCTGTTATTGCCTCTACAGGGGCACCTCTGACCTCCATTTGGTCGTCGCGTTTATCTAACGACCCCTGGAAGTCATGCGTGTCCTCAAAATCACCGTGTTCTCCGGTGGTGGACTTCGAGGTGAGGCAATCTTAGCGGTTTGCTGGTCTCCATAGGCCCGTCCTACTCCCCCTTAATCCAAAGGAAATTTGATCGCAAGGTGATAAGTCGATATCTGGGCCCGGAGAGCCTTTAGGGTAGGACGTCCTAGAAGAATGTTATTGGATGAAGGGACCTTGGAGACGAGGAAGTCCACTGGTACGGTTCGCGTAGTGCTTGCTTCCCCGATGTTGAGTAGGAGGGTGACCAATCCCTCGGGAGGGATGGAATGATTGGTGAACCCAGAGAGGACATGGGAGGTAGGTCGAAGGTCAGACGGTTCTAATCCCATACGCTAGAAGCAGTCATGGAACAGGATATCCGCCGAGCTCTCTGAGACGACCAATATTCTTAGGACCTCATAACGGTGGACTCTGGCCGTTAACACGAGAGGGTCATTGTGAGGGAGCGATATGCCGTGGAGGTCTTCATCGGTGAAAATGATCGGCTCGTCCCTGCTGCATTTCTTGTGTGGTATATCGCTTGTACCCTTGACCGGGAAAATATGATGGCTCCCCCCACTTTCCCGAGCTGGATCCGAGATAACGACCATGATTTGCCCAATCGTTAATTCCCCGGGAGGGGTTTGGTGTTGTTCCCGCTCCGCCTGCCGCTTGTCCCGCGGATATTTCGCCAGACGTCTAGAGCGGATCAACTCCTCGATGTAGTCATGGAGTTGTTTGTAGTTCTCGGTTGGATGGTCCTGCGACCTGTGGAAGGCGCAGTACGGTCCGCGGAGGCTCTTATTGCCCCTTTGAGTAACCGGCGGGAGCTTAAAGAACCTCTCGCCCTTAGCCTCCTCCAGAAGCTCGGTCTGGGAAATGTTAAAAGGAGTATACTCGTGGAACCTCGGGGAGTAAGGCTTTGGGCGGTCGACTTTCTTTTTCTCTTCTCTATCCCTTTTCTTTCGGTCCGTTTGGTCGGCTCAGGGCAGATTGGAGTTTACCTCTGACTCGAGTTGGATCTCTCGCTTGGTCCAGGCTTTCACTTCGGCCATGGTCTTATGTTGCGCTAATGCAAAAGAGCGGGGTCACTCTTTGTGCCTAAGACCCGATCTCAATACAGTGATAACCGTTTCATTGCGGTGCTCGGGAACCTCCAGGAGGGCATTGTAGAAGCAAGTGACATACCCTTTGAACGATTCCTTGCCTCCACTCTTGATGGTGAACAGGTAATCGACCGTCCTTTTCTGTCGTCGGTTTCCGACGAAATGACCGAAGAATTGGGTAGCCAGCTCGTCGAAGGTGGAGATGGAGCGCAGCGCGAGCTCTCAGATGCAGTCCCGACCGGCCCGGATGAGGGTAGTGGGGAAAGCTCGGCATTGAGCAACATCCGAGTTATCTTGGAAGCTCATGTCCGCCGTGAATGCGTCTAGGTGGTCCTTCGGGTCTGACTTCCCATCGAAGAGGGCCACTTTAGACGGCTTGTTCCTGAACAAGATGTACTCGGCCAGCAGCTCCTCCGTGAAGGGCTTTGTGAGCGAATCGGCGGAGCACCTGAACCCTTCGCAGGAGGCATGGCCATCCTGTCGTATCCCTTCAATTTTCTTCTCGAGGGCGTCAAGTCGGTGGTGGTACCCCGAGGATTATGCACAATCGGGGGCATCAAGTCGGTGGTGGTACCCCGAGGATTCTGCAAAGTCGGAGTGGTGGCTACCCTCGCTCTGGGTATGCGTGATTGTGCGGCTCCGATTTTGCTCTATCAAATTTCTCAAATCTTCGACCGAGACCCTTCTCAAGTATTCCCTGTGCTCGACGTTCGTGCGCCCCCGGTGAGAGTGGGGGCGTCGGTCATGCCTGGAAACAGGCGAGCTGACCGACACCTCTTCAGGGGAAGAGAATGCGTGGCAGGCGTTGGAGCGACAGCCTATTCTTTCCTGGGATCATGGCGTGGAGCTGTCCGGCGCCCAGCGGGTCATGGAATCAATCGCCGCATGCCGGTCATGGTGGCCGAAGTCAGCACGCCGGTGCTTGGTGGCGCTGAGAGGAGCGTGAGTAGGATGGAGGCTTGAGCGAGCCCATCCGTTCTTCTGCGGACGTCGTGGTCCTGGGGAGGGGGAATTGCGGTCTGATGGATAGGGCCCGCCGCTTGAACGTGGACGAGGGCATCCACCAGCGATGCAAGCCCGTCTATCCGAGCGGATAAGTCGTTGATGACATTAGGAGGGGGAGATGAGCCGCCCCCGCCTCCGTTGTGGGGAGTATGGCGGCTCGTGTTTGGATCGTTGCGGTCGTCGCTCGCTATTGGGTCGAGGGCGGAAGATCAACTTTTATTATGGAAAAGTCTTTTGTTTCTCACAGACAGCGCCAACTGATGGAGGCTGTGATCCCCTTCAGATGTTGTCCTCCGTCGGTCTGGCGAAGGCAATCTTGTGCGGTTGAGATTTAATCTAGAGGTTGTTGAGTGCGGATCTTAATGGGTTGACGATGATGCCGAGCTATCTGCAAGCAAAGTCCCAAGGTTGGTGACCACCATAGAACCCTCCAACGATCAAGTTAGTACCGAGGAATAATGTAGAGTAATGACGTATTGGAATGAATTCGAGTTACTTGAGTCGTCTTGAGAGAAGGGTTTATATAGTGATCGCGTGGAGCGAGCAGACGCGAGATCCCCGCCGTCAGTTACGCCCCAGCGTTATTTTCGCATTTAATGGCGTGATGCGCCCATTAATGGGGGATGCGTTAACGTAAGACGCGGAATGTGGAGAGGCGGATATCTCACCCTGGCGATATACGCGGAGCTGTTGCGGGAGCGCATGGTCTCTGCGTCCCTGATTGATCGGGGGACACCGAGAAAGCTCGGTCCGTCAGGAGCTCGGAGACGATCCTGGAGGCCGAGGGAGCTCGGCGTGCCAAGAGCTCGGAGATGAGCTGGGAGGCCCAGGAAGCTAGGCCTGTCGGATGGCTCGGGGACGAGCAAGAAGACTGGGAAAGCTCGGAGACGAGTTGTTGGTAGTTTGCTGGGTGAAGATGGAAAGTATTCAGGGAGGTCCGGCCACTACTCTCTCTCTCTCTCTCTCTGAGCTCCGGCCACTCCTCGCCTCGCCGCTCGCTCATCATCCAACGCTCCTCCTCCATCGCGATCACACGGTAACTATCTTCACCACTCAAGTCTAGGGTTTTCTTTCCGATCATCCCTTTGACCGTTTCAGGGCTTGTTCCTTCGATGTAGGGTTTCCTTTTCTTTTATTTGATTGCATTAGATCCATCAGGATCGATATTTTGTTGAACAATCAGAGGAATAAAGGAAAATAGATGAATGTGGTAGAGATTGAAGATCAAGAATCAATGGAGGTTTCAAACCAATTTTCAATATTTTTGCTATTACCCTAAAATATGTAAAGTTAAACTCCTTAGCAGCCAATTCAAATAGATAATAAAAAAAAAAATTGTTCTGGATTGGGTTTAACTCTGAAATCGTATAGACTAGTTAAAATAAACGTAGAGTTATTTATTTTTATATATCAATTATGTAATGGCAACTTCATATAGTAATTTTGGTTGATTTAACTATGTAATGACAACTTCATATAGTAACTTTGGTCGTTATTTCACGGAAACCCCCTCGAACTTTGGGGTAATATCCAGAAACCCCTGTAGTTTTGTCGTTAGACAAAAACCCCTAAAGTTGACAATTGTTACCCTATTGCCCCTGCAGTAAAATTTCACGTGAAATGACTCGAATACCCTTCTTCTCTTTCTCAAATTACAATAAATATTTCTTATAATTATTTCATTCTCCTACCTCTTCTCTGCCTATATTTCCACAACCCGACCACGTGTTCCTACTCGGCGCCGTCGCCGCCGTCGATCACGTGCTCCTCCTCTATTCCATCTCCATCCGTTCCTTCTCCATCTCCTTCGACCTCCCATGTCTCAACGTCAGCCGTCCCTCCAACCACTTTATGTCTGCCTCCACATAACCGACCACCTCCTATCCACTTTCACAGTAGCATCGGCAACATCAACAGGCCATGCAATCTCAACTGTTCGAAGCAATGCCACAAACAACCTCTTCACAAAAACACATCACCCCAGCCTGAATTTCACCAAAACTCTCCTCAACACTATTATTCACGACAATACATTTTAAATCCACAACCATCTCAATATCATTACAATCTCTCATCACCACCACCACAACCTAAATATTATCCACAATATTACTCACAACACTTCATTTCATTTTCATGAGTCATCACGACAACCATCCTTTTGCTCCAAATCAATCTTACCATAACCCACCACCACCCTAATATACCCTAAACAACAGCTACATACCAGGTGTTCAACGTAATTCTTAAGTTAATTCAGCCTCATACATCAATTCAACTACATGCCCACAACATGTTCGACGAATTAAAATGTCAATGAAAAAAATTTGTCAATGTCAATGAAAAAATTTGTCGTTAACAACACCAGTTTTATATTAAATAGGATGTTTGTGTAATTGCCTGAATGAAAACAACAAGCAAAGAGCATAAAACCTGATCTTGGTCATCGCCTAATCGCTAGCATTGAAATTTTACACACGCGACGTAAAAAAACAGAATTGAACATGTAAATATAATTTAACATGCATAAACACAAAATTTAGATTTTCTCAGTCCAACAGTTTGAATTGAAGTTTAACCAAATCGAAACAAAACAAAAAAATACATTGAAACTTAACATGCATCTCTTTAATACAACAATTCGCATTCAACCACATATCCAAATCAACCGTAACATCTAAAATTTCTTCGGTTTCATGTGTAACATCATCTGGTTCAAGTCGAAATCATCGGCTGCGACTGCAGCTCTTGGCATTACTAATTGGTGGTTCCTTAGTGATATCCTCACTTGAAATTCAAACATTAAAAGAACTAACACTCGTCCATCAAATTTGCCCACTAAACCCTCAAAAAGAGCAAATCGTTTCATTCATTTATTTATCCATTCTATCAAACACATTGCGGGCATCACTCACCTCAAGAGCTCGCTTGTTCTTCTTGAGCTTCTTCAATATTTGGGGAGAGTGACGAAGACGGGGATTCATGTGCAACATCATCTTCTATCTGGTACAATTCTATTAGAAATTTTCAAATTAGCGAGAATGTCATCAGTATGAATACTAAATTCTTATGGGAAGAGGCTAGACATCTAATATCATTAATAACTCTACTCCAGATAGTGTCAGAAGAGATATTAGAGGATCTTAAAATTTAACCTCACATCGAGCTTTCCATAAATTCCACAGAATAATATGAGGGATCCATCTAGCCAAATTAAACATGCAAAGTTGATAATTTATATCAAAAATCGGTGGCACAACATACACAGTTGATTTGTCAAAAGATAAATTTATACTTTCCCCATTCATTTGTCAAAGATAAATTTATGCTTTCTTCATCATGAGAGTTAGTGGCACAACATACACAGTTGCTCGGCATGCAAAAACCAAGAGATTGAATATTTGAGTCAGGTGGATTTGGAGGGATCCATTGGATTTGGTGGTGGTGGTTGTTGAGGTATCCATTGGATTTGGAGGAGTAGAGATGGGGAGGAGATAAAGAGAGAGATGCTGCTGTAATAATGAAGGAGAACGGTAAAATGGGGATTTAAAAAAATTTAATTGGTCACATGAGGTCATATGGCCACTTAAAAGTGGGATTTAACGGGCCAGGGGTGCTGGGTAACGATTGTCAACTATAAAGAGTTTTCGTCTAACGGCAGAACTTCAGTGGGTTTCTGAATATTACCCCAAACTTTGAGGGGGTTTCCGTAAAATAACCCTTTATTTAATGCCCAAAAGAATTACATAATCATCTCTTGATGCACGTGCAAGATAGTAGTAGAGTGGTTTGTATATCAGTACAGGAGATTAATTCAATGGAGATTTAACGAATTAAAATGATACTATAATCATGGATCAATATCAGAAAATTCCAAACAAAAAGGAAAACAAAGTCAAATGACAATGTAAATACCTAACCAAATTAGTCATAATAATATTCAAATTTCCCATGAGATGGTTACATACATGTATATAAATGAAACCCAATATGTAGTTTTCTTTTAATTTAACCAATAATTTTCTCTAATCAACAATTTGGAATGATCCATCCATACCGTTTTCAAACCAAAACTAAATTAAACCTATCATTAACTATTTTGACTCTTTGAATGGTTTCAATCTCCTCCTCCTCTTCTCAAATTTGTCTTATCTCCAATTATGTTCTACAAAACGATCAACATGAGGAACCTGAATATCTTTCTTTTACCACTACTGTTCTCAACTTCTTTCTTACAAGTTACTAACAACACTAAAGCTTTATAATTGCTCTCCCACACTATGCTCTTGTGGGGACTAAAACTACAACGTCTTCAACCCTTTGCTGAGAGCCAAACATGCCCAATTACCGCGGCCATCCAAAATTCGAACTAAACTGGCCCGAGCCATCCTCACAATGAAAATCGACAAAATTTAGTACCAAGTTCAAATGATTGATTACAAGCAGCAAATTCTCCATGTATCACACCCATATTACGACGTGTTATCCAACATCGCAATTAATTTCGACCTCTTTAACTTAACACCCGATGATATCAACCTCACTGTATATTTTTTACTGTGTCTTGCCACAAAAATTTTCTTTTATCGCGTGTGAACTTCATAGATTTCTTGCTTCAGTTTAGAGCGAGAGATTCCAGTGCCATCGGTTGAATCTTTGGAAAGTTGCATCTTGCAACAATTTTGATAGATCAGAATGCAGTGGAGAAACTATACAACTTATAGAATTTAAAGATAATTTCCAACTTATAGAGAAACATGACAGGTTTTGGGCTTGTTTTCTATTTCGCTCTTGATTATATTGGAGGTTTAGAATTTAAAGATATAATTTCCAATATCAAATCAATCTTCCTTTCATGTTCAAGGCCTATATGCAATCCACGGAAGTTCAGGAAAGCGTTCTCACTTGTCTAATTTACTTCTTCACTCCAGATATCAACATTAATTAAGAAAAGATAAATGTATTGTGCATCACCGGTCATGAAACTTAATCAATATTTTAATCTGATTCTATTTCGATGAGCGATGAAGACATGCATGATTTTATAAAAATTTAGTGATGGATCCTCGAGCATAGAATTCCCCGCAAAGGAATTGCTTATGGAATTCACTATAGTCTAGTCTTATTAGGAAAAAAGATCACCGACTTGACTCTTCCACTAGAAAGCCAGGAGCCTAGGACAATTTACAGGTCCAATCTCGAATCCGGCATTAGCAGTATATTAACCAATAACTACATCTTTTTCGGCCACCACAGCACCAAGTATTATTAAAAATCATTCAGCATAAGACACCTTCAATATTTGCTCCAAGACGTTAATCAGCCCCAATCAGGATCAGCCTCATTTTAATTAGAATTATTTTGGTCTTCTCATCTCTTTAATTTGAATTACTTGGACCTGTTCTTTCTTTAGCCAACAATCCTCCAATTCTTTCACAATCAAGGTCGAAGTTATCTTTTATTGATTCTAAACTTTTCGATTCTGATCATATGCTTCAACATAAATCAGAGTTTTATTATGTTCTGAAACAAGCACAAAATGAGAAAGCTCCGATGCCAACTACTCGCCCTCCTTTCAATCGTTCCTCTGGTTTTTCTTTCTGCAACCTCACAAAATAACAAGTTTTCAGAATGCAAACTCGATTCATATCTTTGCGGAGATTTTCATTGCAACATCTCCTACCCTTTCCGCGTCCCAAGCATGCCTGATTACTGCGGGCTTCCAAGCTATGATGTAATTTGCAACAAGAACGACACCGATGAAGCGATGCTCACATTCAAAATCGGCAACAAGGAATACAAGGTCGGCGACATCTACTATGATCACCAGGTCATCAATCTCATAAACCCCGATTTCTTGGGTGATCCCTGCCCTCACCACTTCACCAACACCACACTCGACCTCTCTAGTTTCAATTACACTGACCATAATGTCAATCTGACTATGTACTTCAACTGCACTCTTCCTAAGTCGGAACCCTTGAGCCGACGAAAGCTTTCCTGTCCTGGGAGTAATCTTCTTGACCATTCGTATTATAGCTTGCCGGATGATGATCCTAAGATAATTCATGAGCTAATTAGGGATTGTGATGGAGTGGCGGTGATCCCCATTTTGGGGCACGATGCGGATAAAATGGTGAGTGGCAGGCTTAAATTTTGGGAGGCATTGCAAGATGGGTTCGATTTGAACTGGACAACTGTTGCGACAGGGTGGTGCAAGGGGTGCGAGGATACAGATGGGGTTTGCTTGCTTGATGTCAAAGATCAGGCCAAGCCTTCTTGCTTCTGCAAGCTCGATGAGACGTTCACCAAAGGGACTTGCAGCTCCAATGGTACGTTTACCATTTTTCCTGCATGATTTTGCATATGACTTGTTCCATTTTGTTCTGAAATTAATTAGAATTCATCTCTGCCATGGGATTAGTCAATGTATGTCTTGTTTGCTGTGTGCTTTCCTATGTGAACATTTCTGCACTCAGGTCTAGTAATATGCTGGTAAGATGAGTGAAGTCAACTGAATGTCCCTTTTTGTGGGTTGAAACACGAACTTGAGTACTTTAGTATGTTTTTGATGTGCTAAATTTCCTGCTGGACACATCATATTGGGCCTTTTAGCTTCTGCACACAACATGTTTTGATATATTTCCCAACTCAAAGTAGACATCTTATTAAATCTTTTTTGTTCCCACTTATGTTAGATGTATTGCCTAGACACATCTTATTGGGTCTTCTTGGCTAATGAAAAATGCTGCTGCTTATTTCTTGACGATTTAATCCTAATTTCAATCCACTGATCAAGACATGATTCAAGCCCTCACTTGTATCTTTTGCTAATCCTTTGGTGATCTTGCGCTTTAGTGTTGGTTACATTATCGATTAACTGCACTATATATCTCATTCGAGTCCAAGTTGCTAAAGTCTTCCATAACAGCATCCTCCAACATTGCTGATCACCTGAGAAAAATTTTCAAGTTGAGGATTAATAAAAAGCGCAAACATCAGCATAATCAAAAGTCAGAAAATAAGGCCTCAAAGTAATTTCCTGGATAGCAAAGCCTGTAGAGGTGAACACGTTAACAGGTCACCATCTTCTGTCCCTCCATTATTTCTCTCATCAAGCACTTCTTCTCAAATAAACCAATTCCTTTCCTTTTTATCTTCTTCTCCTTCGAATGAAAAGCAGGTGCTCATCGGAGCAAGACAAACCTAATGTTTCGCTGGTAGTTTTTGTTCTTGCTTCTTTCTCTATTATTCGTTGTTCCATTATCTCAATCCAACAAGTTTCTAGACTGATTTTATGCAATCATGATTGAAATTGGTCAAGTACTGTATTGAACCCACTACCCAACTAACTACATTTAAACGAACACTTTTTAAAGCATCTCTCCTCTTTCTTTCTGTTATGTCTCATATTTACTTTTCTTAAAATGTTTAGTGATTTACATATCTCAATTTCTATTAGTATAGACTACAAAAAATTTAACTTTTTCTTTTTTCCCTTATTTCTCATGATCTCATCAACTTCTTTCCTTATTTGCTTTCCTTTCCTTCTTCCCGCTTTTTTTCTCTTCGAAAAGCCATAGTGAATATGCGGTAGATGCGCTATGCACCACTCCATAATAACACATACGCCGTTCCATAATATTGATTGTGCTATCTTATGTCGCTTATAATGAGCGGCATCCTCAAGAGTTTGTTAGCATTGAATAATGTAATGTACTTTGGATATGCTAAAATTGAGGGCAAAGATGAACTATGTGGCATGGATTCCTTGACGGGAGATGTATCCATATCGGATACGTATCTATGTCGGATTCGTTTGGATTCGTCCAGAATTCTTGGGGAAATCTTTTTGTCACATTCTACAACTTATATTATGCACTAAATGCAGAGAATATGGATGGCCGACTAAAACATCAACTACCTATATACCAAAAATGATAAATATCTGTAATTTTAGTTTAGATTTGCTGATACAATAACTTTTTTGTTGATACTCATATATTTTATACAACAAAACTTAGCCTATCCTAACGAACCATATTCTTAATTTTTGGATCCCCTAGCTAATAATTCCCAGCAAAGGAATCTCTCAAGGAATCCACTAGTCACCAGTCTATTATAGAACATATTAATGACTTCACTCTTCCACCACAATTAGAAATTGACAAGTCTACTCTGGAATCCGGCATTAGCATTATATTATAGTTACAACAATTTGGACCATCGTGCCACCGCTAAGTATTATATACAGATCAATTAAGCATTGATGACTTTCATTCATTATTTTGCTAAAAAATTTACTCAGTCTCATCTCTTCAATAATTATCCTCTCCTTTGACAAGTAAACTCAGACATCTCTCTTACTGGTTATTAACTTTTCGATCCTGACCAGGCTTTCACATAAAATGAGAGCTTTACTAAATTTATGTTCCGAACAATTACAAAATGAGGAAGCTCAGCTACCAACTCTTCCCTCTCCTTTCCATTCTGCTCCTACTTGTTCTATCATCAAATTCCAAAAACAAGTTTCCAGAATGCAATATCGACCGTATTTTTGCGGAGATTTTAACTGCACCATCTTCTATCCTTTTCGCGTCCCAAGCATCCCCTCGTATTGCGGGTGTAGGGTGTTTTTCGTCACCCCATTGAGATGGGAATACACGCGCGCTTGTCAGGCGTACTACAGATTCCCCCTGCATAGGGTAGGCCGGGGTTTAGTGATTATGGGGATCCGAATCTCCGGCAGCCGCGGACTAAGCTGCCGTTAATTACCCCCCGCCTTTGGGGCGAGGGAACCTCCGATTGACGGGTCGAACTGGTCATGCGAACTCAATGTGCAGTGTACGTGTATTGTGTTTTGGATGGGGGTTTAAATATATCAGGAGCCACGCAGAGTTTTTACGGGGGTCCCGCTATCCGGATAGCGGGCTGGGGGTCAAGGGGGCTAGCAGCCCCTTGCGGGGTGCGGGGCAGCGCCCCGTTAGAAATTTTTTTCTAACAGGGACAGTGTCGTGGAGTATGTGTATGTGTACATTTGTATACATATGTATATGTATATGTATGTACATAAAAAGAGGGGGAATAGGCATCCAAGGGATGCGTGGGGCCAGCGCCTTGAGCGTTGTGCGCTTAGGTGCTGTGCGCTCAGGCGCAAGCGCGCGCGCCACGTGTCGGCACGTGGGTGCTTTACGCTCGGGCGCAGTGCGCGTGAGCGCAAGCGCGCCCACGTGTCGGCACGTGGGCGCTTTGCGCTCGGGCGCAGTGCGCGTGAGCGCAAGCGCGCCCACGTGTCGGCACGTGGGCGCTTTGCGCTCGAGCGCAGTGCGCCTGAGCGCAAGCGCTCCACGTGTCGGCACGTGGGCGCTTTGCGCTCGAGCGCAGTGCGCCTGAGCGCAAGCGCGCCACGTGTCGGCATGTGGGCGCTTTGCGCTCGAGTGCTGGGCGCTGGCAAGATAAAGGGACTTTTAGTCCCAGAACCAGAAGGTATGCTTCAGAAAGGAAATATTTATTATATATATATGTAGATATATAGAGTTAAACTCCTGAAATGTTTTGGTTGATGAAAGGGGGTCTTCTTCCTCCTCCTCTGTTGGCTGGATCTTGATAATCAAGAGATGTGAGATCTAAAAATCTCTCCTTTTTGAGATCTGATGGGAGATCTGAGTTCCCCTTTGCGGGTTTTGTAGTGAAAAGCCACTTAGTTTTGGAAAAGAAAGAGTAAAACTCTTGATTTAATTTAAAAGAAATGAGAAGGTTTAGAATCTTGGAGAAGGAGCATGAGGCACAAAGAACCCTAATTTTTTTTCGGGGGAATGAAGAGTATTCTTCTTTATTCATCATCATTTTGCCTTATATAGGCTTACATATTTACATAGAGCCCCTTGGGCTTTGCAAAATGGCATTTTGCCCATCCCATGGCTCATGTGCCATTTCATTTTTTGCACATAAGCCATGGGCTTACAAAATATTGGCTTTATGCCCATTTTGCATACACTCATGTATAAAAAAATTACATAAAAAATTATTTATTACATGATCTATATTTTGGCATGGAGGAGGTTAGCCGCGGGTTCGACTTGGGCGTGGGCCCGCTTGACCTGGGCTTGGGCCCACCTGGTTTGGGGTTGACCTTGATTTTGACTCGGTCAACGGGGGTATAAATTTTTACCCCAACAGCGGGCTTCCAGGCTACGATCTAACTTGCAGAAAAAACAAAACCGACGACGTAATGCTTACATTCGAAATCGCCAACAAGGAATACAATGTCTACGATATATACTACAATCATCAAGTGATCAATCTCATCAACCCCGATTTCTTGAATGACACCTTGACGTGCGTCGGATCAGGTCAAAATGTTACCTTCCGTAGATCCTCTGGGAGCGACGATGGACGGCTGAGATTGTATCCGGAGGCTGGCTCCTGAAGCGTGGGGATCTCAATGGGTTTGATGTTGTTTGGGCCGAGCTACCTGCAAGGAAGTCCCGGATGGTTGTACCACCCAGGACCCTCTGACGGTCAAGTTAGAGAAGAAATCCGAGAGTAACGGCTTAGTGGAGTCAAAATGACTTACTTGAACCGTTTGAAGGGGGTTTAAATAGCGGTGGCAGCAGGCAGGCAGGCGCGAGAATCACGCCGGCCGTTACGCTCCCGACGTCACGCCCACGTGATGGGCGGGATCCCGCATTAATGGCGAGACAGGCTTGTTAATGGGGGATCGTGATAGCGTGGGATGTGGCCGGCGGATATCTTGTGTATGTAGAGATCCGCGGGATGGAGGTTACGCCTGTGAGTGGTGCCGTTGGTCGGTCAATGAGACCGAGGAAGATGAGCTCGGCGGGAGAGCTCGGAGACGAGCGGGAGAGCCAAGCTATCTTGGTTCTGCGGTAGCCCGGAGACAAGCTGATAGGGCCGAGGAGGCCAATTGTGCAGGAGGCTTGGATGTGAGCCAACAGTTGTTTGCTTGTAGGACAGGCAAAGGAGTGGCCTGGTCGGCCACTGTAGGTCCTTTCTTGTGTGCTTCGGAACACGTCATCAGCCACGTGTCACGAGCTGGGAGATCACCGATAGCGAGCATCATCATTAGCCTCCACTCTCGTCCCGACCAGATCATAGGTCGGGTCGAGAGTGGTCTGCAGGGTTACCCGAGGTGAGCTCCTTTTCGAAGATATCGTGGCGTGTTCCCGGGCAATCTGTCGTATTCTGTTGGTAGAGTCAGCGAATCAGGGATCAGATATTCCATTAAAGAGGATGCGCCGGATCGTGCGTATGTTCACCGAAGCGACTGCCCACGTGTCGGGCGCTGGTTGGCTGATGCGACAGGCCGCAGGTTCCCTAGGCCCGATGGGGTGCGGCCAATGTGCGCATGACAAGTGGAGCGATGGTGGTCGTTGAGTGCAAGAGTCGTTTTGGCGGGAGATGGCTACCACCGTTGGATGCGTTACGCCAGCCGCTATAAATAGAGGTGGGGTCCACATGAGGACCCATTCCCCTTCATAATTTCCTCGTCTTTGGCCTTGTCACCTCGGCGTTCTCCTTTTTAGGTCGGGATTCCTGCGTTTTCTCTTCCGATGACTCATCTTCATCAGGTTAGATGTCTTCCTCTGAGAAGTCTGTAGATGTAGTTAGGGTAGAGTCTGGGGAGCCCTCTGTGGATTCTTCCTCTTCTCATTCTTCTTCTTCTTCTTCTGGATCGGAGTCCTTCCAGAGAGTCAGGGTTGGATCCTCTTCTCAGGGTCGTCCGACGGGGCGGTTCCCAGAGCGGAGGTCGCTGATGCGCCTGGCGTGTCGTCTACGGTGAGGTACGAGGAAGAGCTCACCACCGTTCGAACTCGTTTCTATATTCCTCCCGGCTACACGTTGCGTTCGGCCGGGGAAAGGGAGAGGGTAGATCAGGTACGGGGTAAGGAGATTGCCCTATATTTGGAAGCCTTTTGGGCCGGAATGCATCTGCCCTTCTCCCCCAAGGTTGTTAGAGCGCTGAATCATTTCGGGTTAGCCCCGGTCCAGCTAGTGCTTAACTCCTGGTGGATTCTTTTCGGGTTCCTGGTCCATTTGACGTTGCAGCTGATCCCTTTCAGACCGTCCACCCTTGCCTCCTCTCTCATTTACAAACGCACCCCAGCACTCGCACGGGCGACCCGTGGTGGGTTTACATCTCCTTCAGGAAACAACGGGGGAGTGATGCCGGGTCGGGAGTCGTCGTCGTGCCTTCTTCTATCTACGATTGGAAGAAAAAGTTTTTTTTTGTTGGACCGTCAGAGAGTGAGGACTGGCCCGTGCCCACCAGCGGTCTAGGGATAAGTTCCTGCGGGAGAGTCAGTCCAACGCGCGGTGAAAGTGGCGGAGTGGGAGCCCATTCCCCGGGCCGACGTATTGCTTTCTGAGCAGGCCCTTAGCTGGGTTGTGCTCAACCCCGCCCAGTTCGTCGGTAAGTTAGGAGCTTGCAGACGATCTGTTAGACTTGTGTTTATTTTCATTTCTACTTGTGTTGTTGACTCCAGTGTACTTTGTCTTGTGTAGAACCCATGAACTTGAGCCAACTTCGAGCGGCCATGCGCAAGCCGAAGAAGGGATCGAAAGCCGGAGGTGCCAGCTCCTCCCATCCGATGCCGGCCCCAGCTCCCCCGGCAGCTGCCCTACCCGGCGTTCCAGTGCGGGCCGTGTCCCGGAGCCCAGCCAAGCGCCGAGCCGAAAGCGGGTTTAGGAACAGGAGTCCGAGGCTCCGGAGATAGAGATCGACTCCCCGGGGTCGTCTCTCAAGAGGTTCCCTCGGACGGTTCCGCGGACCCCGGTCTCTTCGATCTTGGTGGACGAGGGGGACCTCCGCTTTGAGGTGTCCTCAGGGCTCTCCGTTGCTGACAGCTTGCTGGCAGACATAGAGAGGTCAGCTGAGGGCAAGGCCCTTCGGGGGACCCTAAGGGCACAAATGACTGCGGTCGTCCAAGAGACCGTGCAAGTTAGTGCTCGCCCCAACTTGGTTTTTCACTCAGCGTCTTACCATTCGTGAGATTTGGTGCCTCCCCTTTCTTTCTGACCCCCTCTGATCTCTTCAGGTCCTTCAGCACGTCGCCCTCGTCGTCCATATGGAGGACGAGGAGATTACCCCGGCGATGCGAGCCGCGGTCGAGCTCTCCTCGCTAGAGGAGAGCTCAAAATTGGAGCTGGAGGCGGCGATGGCGAGGGTCGCTGTCCTCGAGGGCGATGTGGCGGCCGGGAAGCAGAAGGTTGCCAGGTACCGCGAGGCCGCCCAGACAGCCGAGGCCAAGGTTCAGGACTCCAAGATGCTCGTCGACACCCTGAAGAAGTCGGCGAGCACCCTCCAGAAGGAACTGGAAGCGGCGGTAGAGGGGACGAAGCGAGCCAATCTCAAAGCGGCAAATGCGGTGGAGAACTATAAGAAGTCGGAACATTTTTACACCGACCTAGCCGTGGCCACTACCCTCATCTGGCACGAGGTTCTCGGCGCCGTCAAGACTCGGATGCCGGAGTTTGCTGACACAGAGCTTCGAGCTGAATATCCTCGCAGGGATGACGAGCAGGGGGACGACCCTGGGGGTGAGGCCGGGGAAGAGACCCCCGACGAAGGCGACGCCGAGGCTCCTGTGATGGGCGCTGAGCCCCCAGAAGCACCCGAGTCGTAGTAGATATTGAGCTTCCCGGGGTTGCGTCTGGCCCTGAGGCCTGAAGCCCCTCGTCTTCTTGTTTCTTTTCTTTTGTTGCATCGGGAATTTTGTAGGCCTCCGGGCATTTTGTAAGGCCGGAGAGCCCCCAATACCCTTGTAAAGACTTTGATTTTGGGAAGGAATTATTTTTGCAGTAGTATTTGCGCGTGTATTTTCCTTTGTCGGTAAACACTTATATCTGCACAGTACTGCCTCCATGTCAGGTCGGTTATTCGTCTAGCGATCACATGTCGAGTTGAACATGTTCATTTGCCAAGTGTGCAAAGACCGGTGGGAAGACGGTATCTCCATGGTCCCGAAGTCTTGGTGGAGATCGCTCAGACGCAAATAGACCGGATGTCTCTCGGTGAAGGCTTTGTTAATGGGGGATCGTGATGGCGTGGAACTTGGGATGTGACCGGCGGATATCTCACGTATGGCGAGATTCGCAGGATGACGGTTGCACCTGTGGGTGGGGCCGTTGGTCAGTCGATAAGACCGAGGAAGATGAGCTCGGCGGGAGAGCTCGGGGACGAGCGGGAGAGCCGAGATATCTTGGTTCTGCGGTAGCCCGGAGACGAGCTGATAGGGCCGAGGAGGTCAATTGTGCAAGGGGCTTGGATGTGAGCCAACAGTTGTTTGCTTGTAAGACGGGCACAGAAGTGGCCTGGTCGGCCACTGTAGGTCCTTTGGGACACATCATCAGCCACGTGTCACGATCTGGGAGATCACCGATATCGAGCATCATCACACCTGTAGCTCAAATAGTATGCCCCCCCCCCCCTCCTTTTTTCTCTCAAGGTTGACTTTGCATCTAATTTATTCCATGTGGTTTTAGAAGTGATTAGAAAGCATCTTTGCCATGGGTTTAGTTAATGCGAGTCTTTTTTGCTTTTATGCTTTCGTGCGTTTATCAAATCCTTAAAGTTATGCTGAAGAGACTAGAAGTCGACCGTATGTTCCTTTCTGTGGGTCGAAATCTGAAATCAAGTAATCTACTAAGCTTTGAATGTGCGAAATTGTTCTTATTGACCTTTTCGCTCCGGCACTCAATATGTTTGATAGTTTTGCTAACCCAAATTAGACACATCTTAATCTTATTCAGTTTTTTGGATTCTGCGCACAATGCGTTTGATATGCAATTAATCCATATTAGGCACATCCGGGCCTTTTGGATTTCGCACACTATTTGTTTGATGTATTGTCTGACCCGAATTAGACACATTTATTGGGTCTCTTGGCACTTCAGTTTTGACAAAAGTTGTTGCTAACTCTTGATTATGGATCCTAGTTTCAAAACTGCAATACCAAGTGTTATAGCATCTCATCAGACATGGCACCCACAAAGGAATAGATGAGAGAATTAATCATATATGGGTTATCAACAACTTCCTCCCCTTTTCCTCCCTATTCAGTCCTCTGATTGAGACATGATTCAAGCCCTCACTCATATCTTTAGCTCTTCTTTGTTGACCTTGCTCCTTGTTTTTTCCTCTAGTTGGGTAACATTATTGATTTATATGGCTCTATCTCATTTGCGCCGAAGGTGCACGAGGCTTCCATGATAGCACCCTCCAACATCTATGAATTTTTTTGGAACTGGCCCGCCCATGACCCTAACCAACGCACCATCATACACACGCACCCAAGGGTCATGGATTCGCACGAACGCGTTAAATTGTGAGCACTTCCCGTCCTGGCAATCGATCCCGCCACATTCCTCAGGAGGGGAAGTGCTATGACCCACCGAGCTATACTCGTGGTCCCAACATCTTTGAATTGAGTCTGATGATGCTCTATATTGACGATCTCCCAGATCAGGACACGTGGCAGATGACGTGTCCCAGAGCTCAGAAGAAAGGGCCCGCAAGGACTGATCAGGCCACCCCTGTACCCGACCTACAAGCACAAGCTGGCTCATCTCAGAGCCCCTGCAAATTGACCTCCTCGGCCTCTCAGCTCGTCCCTGAGCTACCACGGGACCAAGATACCTCGGCCCTCCCTCTCGTTCAAGAGCTCTCCCGTCGATGCCATCTTCCTCGGTCCCTCCGACCGACCAACTCCGCCGCTCACAGGCGTAACCGCCACTCCGCAAATCTCGCCATGCGAGGATCCTCCGCCGACAACATCCCACGTTCCATGCCATCACGATCCCCATTAATGGACGATCCGCTTATTACGCGGGCGTGACGCCGGGAGCGTAACCGCCGGCGAGATTCTCGCGCTTGCTACTGCGTGCCGCCGCCGCTATATAAGCCCCCATCACAGAGGGTCAAGTAAGCTTTTTTCACCCCACTTAGCCGTTACTTTACTCGGATCTCGTGCTAACTTGATCGTCGGAGGTTCCTCGGTGGTACCAAACCATCTCGAGACTTCCTTGCAGGTACTCGGCGCAAACTTCTCTAAACCACCAATCTCCTCAAAACCCATTGAGATCCACACCAACAGGACATCACCTTCAAGATCCACCGGAAGATCGATGGAAGACAACATGTGACGGAGACCCGAAAAGGACCTCCATCAGAGTTTGAAAAAGGAGCAACATTTGCAAATGAGGAGAACAAACTGCAAACATCAGTAAAAAAAAAGTTATATAAGGCCTGAAAGTAATTTCCAAGTTAGAACCCTGGAGAGGTGAGCACGTTAACAGATCACTATTCCCTGTCTGAATTAGCCGACATGTCTAAATCTGCCATTTTATATCCATTTTTTATTTTAAATTAAGATAGCACTTCTTATTGATTCCTTCCTTTGACTTGCTCTAAATAAACTGCTTGTTTCTTTTTATATCCTTCTCCTTCTTCAAATATAACTCGAATGCTTTTCAGAGCAAGACAAACCAAATGCATCACAAAAAGTTTTTCTTCTTGCTCCTATCTTTACTATTATTTCTTCCATTTTCTCAAGCCAACAAGTTCTTAGACTGCGCTACTAGATCAATCCATTGCGGAGCCAATACTTTCAACATCTCATACCCTCTTCGCCAACCTGGCATGCATGCCTACTGCGGCCACCCGAAATTTGGAGTCAAATGCATCAACAATTCCATTCTTGAAATCAAAATTGCCGGAAAAGAGTACAGTGTTAGCAGTATTCGCTACGACATCCAATTCCTCGGTGTTTCAAATCTCAATTTCTTGACTGACACCTGCCCTCGGATATATTCCAATACATCGCTCGATTTCTCGGTCGATGATTATTCCAGCAATGGCATCAACATGACTATGTTCTTCAACTGCTCTCAACTTGACCTGCATCAAAATATTAGAAATATTCCATGCCTTTCGAATAGTTCTAGTAGTAAGTACAAGTCGTACTACAGCTTGCCTGGTGAAGAACCTGCAGCAGTGGGCGAATTGCTGGAGAAGTGCAGCTCGATAGTGTTGATTCCGATGTATGAGAATAATAGAGAGTTTCTTGTGAGCGGGAGATTGGATTTTTTGGGTGTCTTGCAAGATGGATTTGGGTTGAATTGGCATGTTGGCAATGGCTGGTGCGGTGCCTGTGAATATTCTGGTGGAGTTTGTGGAAATGATCCAATCGCACCTAATGGGGCGATGTGCTTTTGCCACGATGGAAGAATTACAAATGGAACCTGTCGAGGTACAGAGCTTGCTTTTTATCTATTTCCCCTTAGGAACAACACTTTCTATTCAAAAGACAAATAGCAAATTAGATTTTTTTTTTCCATGTTTGTGTTTGATAGGATGTGTGTGTGTGTGTGTGTGTGATTATTGGGTATGGCATTTGGATTGTTAGAAATTTATGATTGGTTTGGATTATAGATTGTTTTGATAATGACAATTGGTTTGGAGTAGATTAGGGAAATACTTGGCTGATTTAGTATAGAAAGTTTATTTAAAATGTATGGAGACTTTGGAGTCTTTTTTAATATGTTAGTTCAAGTGGACTAAGTATTTGTAAGCTGGTGGACTAAGTGGAGACCTTGTAGGGTTAAACTAAGATGGTTAAATAAGTTTCAGATCCAAGCTTAATTAGGAATATCTTTTATCAATGAGGTTTGATTCCAAGATAATTGCTATCCAAGATAGATGACTTGTAATAGTGATCTCTTCGGTCTTTGATAAATATCTTTCATATTGGTTTCTACCACAGATGGAGAAAATATGGCACCTATTTTTTCTAAGTAACTTGGTTTCATAAGAAACCAACAGCTTTGGCACTTTCTGTTCAAATTCTACCTCACCTTCCCACTAGCTTCCATTGACCATTAAGCCAACCACCATTTCCTTTTATTTATTTAATTTTTTGTCGTCTCTACATCCCTCACCTTCTTCCTCTTCTCAATGAGCTGTAAAAAATGTTTCCAACAATGAGATGCCTGCATCCTCTCTTCTCCATCTTCTTCATTCGATCGTTGGTTTTTGGGCATGACGCCACCCCAGATCCTTCACGCTGCGCTTCGTCAGAATACAGATGCGGTGATCAAACTTTCGAGATATCTTATCCTTTTCTGAAACCGACAAGCCTCCCATACTGTGGCCATCCTGATTTCGAGGTCGAGTGCTCCTCTGACAACAAATCACTGTTAACTAGAATCGACGGCAAGAGGTACCAAGTAAACTCCATCAATTACGGAAGCCAACTCGTTCATGTCACCGATCCCGACTTTCTTGATCAATCATGTCACCAAACGTTCGCAAACACGAGCATCAGCCCCTCTCTCTTCAGTTACAGCAGCGACGATGTAAACCTCACCGTTCTCTTCAACTGCCGGTCGAGCTTGGAGCTGGTCCATATCTTCTACAACATCACGTGCCCTGAAAGCGATTCTGATCATCGATCGTTTTACGGTTTGGCGAACAACCCGTTTCCGGGGATGGTGGATATATGGCAATTTTGTGATTTGGCGATCGTGCCGATAAATGGAAGTTTTGTGGATAATCTTACCACGAGGAATTATATGGGCAATTGGTTAGATCTTAAGGGGGCAGTGCAGAGCGGATTTGGATTGAACTGGAAACCTGGAGATAAGTGGTGCAGCAAGTGTACGGATTCCAAGGGGATTTGCTGGAGCGATCCTGATTCGAAGAACTCATCGGCTTGCTATTGTTCGAATGGCACGAGCAGCGTTAATGGGGTTTGTGTGAGCATCAGTAAGTTCTCTGATTGACTCTGATCTATCTGTTTTTTCCTGATTGCAAAACAGATTGAATTCTATCCAAGTTAGGCCATTGATTTGTAGAAGAATTAGTTGTGACCATTGGGGGGTTCCTTTTTTGTTGGTAGGCATCCGAGACAGAAAATGGCTACTTAGGATTGCTTGAAATTAGATTTTGATTGCCCAATAAATTTCTGCATGTTTAGAAATTTATTCTCTAGTATCATATCACAGACTCTTTTTACTTATGAAAGGTGGTGAAATCGCTTTCTGATTTGGTAAAACTGTTGCTCATCCTGATAGACGAATATTCTAATCCCTCATAACTGCAATTTCTAGATGGGATGTGTTTAATTTTTTTATTTATTTTCAGGCTTTTTACCCTCTTAATGTTGCCCAGGATAAAAATCAATTTTTACATTCCTTTTCCTTTGATTTTGATATTTTTTGATAAAAACAAAAATCCACTGTCTCACCCTAACATTTCTAGAAAAGTCAACATCCTCTCAAAGTGTCAAATGTGTGGCCACCACCTCACCAAACACCTCCAAAGTGGGATTCACTATTTTTTCAAGGTGAGCCATCATAGAAATCCCTTTCTTGACAATTGACACATATGCAATGCCCAAGTCTTCCTTTTTTTTTTCTTTTTTTGTTTCTTCTTTATATCACTTTGATATCAATTTATTTGGTTCAGCAAGCAACCTCTCTTATAATAAGGTAGATGCACCATGAAACATGCTGCACAATTAAATATTCGAACCCTTTTTAATTTTTTTAATGAAATTAAATATTCGAACCTTGGCATAATAATTAAAGAAAGTACCTATAGGAATATAATAAGATCACGACTCATAAATTGATACAACTTAATATATAATGAAAAATTAAGGAGTTAACTCCAGAACTCTTATAACTAAAATTTTAAACCTACTTGGGGGTTGTTTCTTAAGGCAGAATTTGAGGTTTCAATTTCTAGACAAAGACCCATTATAACCGCGAGTTGTAGAAAGCTTATCACTTGGTCCGTTTATTAAGATAAACGGATAAAAATCAAGTTAGACTGATCGAGACGTACGTCCTTACATGCTTGACAAACATTCAGACAAAATTTACCCATTTTATGATCCGCATCTACTTATATCTGAGTTACGTCGGATTCGGATTAGATTATGAGATCAAAACAGGCCTTTCTATCTATATGATGCACTTAGCATGACTAGCTTCATCAATAAAGAATTACCAAGAAGCAAAAAAAATAGCCTAATATCATGGATCACTATCTTGCTCGTTAAAAACCCATGGCCCTTTCAGAACCTCTCAATTTGGTCCCCTTGAATGAAAATGCCATCTAATAAATTTTTCCTACTTCCCATAATACCCTTGCAACTCCTATCCCCACCTGCTTATATCTCCTCAAATTTCTAACTTTGTTTGTGGTTTTTTTGACCATCTTTATCTAACGTCTTTGAACCTTCTAACCCAATGACTTGGAATTTACTGTTAAAAGCAAAGTCTTCGACTACCGAGTCAAACCACTGGCCTTTCCAAATTTGATAACATTGTTCATATTGCAAATCTACTCCTCTTTGATCATCTCATCTCTCTCTTCAAATGAACAAATCCCTCTTCTTTTCTCTTCTCTTCTCCTCTCTCCTCTCTCTATCTTTATCTTTTTCTGATGACTCGCCCGTGAGTCCTGGAGGGCAACCACCAATGGATTGTTTCCCCAAAAGCTGTGGAAATGTCACCAACATCACCTACCCATTTTGGGTTGAGGGGCTGCAACCACGCCATTGTGGGTTCCCAGCTTTCAGGCTCAGCTGCAGAAATGACACCCCATATCTCAATATCCCACATGGGGAGTACCAAGTTCGAGAAATCTTCTATGAGGACCAATCCGTTTCGCTCTTAGATGAACGCCCTTTTACCAGAGATTGCCCGGTTCTTCAATGGAACGTCTCTTTGAGTTCTACTCCGTTCAATGTTAGTTCCGTGAATAGGGATCTTATTTTCCTGTTTAATTGCTCTGGGCCTCCCCCTGATTACTATCAGATCCCTTGTTCTACCCCTAACGCCACATTTGTTCACTGGGGTAATGAGTCGAGCTCGCCGGGCTCATGCCAAAGTGCGATTATGCCTGTATTATATTCTTCGGGTGAGGATGATGTTAGAGATTATTTGAAGGCTTTGAGAAATGGGTTTGTTTTGAATTGGACTGCAGCTGGTTGTAAAGACTGCAGAGTGAGCAATGGTCAATGTGGCTATAACATTGACACAGATAATTTCATGTGTATTTGTCCTGATCGAGCCCAGTATAGAAGTTGCCCTCCAGTTCCAGCTCCAGCTCCAGCTCCAGTTCCAGGTGAGTCTTGTAAGATTTTGATGTAGAGCTGATCAAATTAGGTTTGTTTGATTCGTACTTAACTGTTATGTGTCTGTTGTATTAGTTTGTTTGCATACAATCCCTTCCTTATTTCTCATGAAGCAGAAATAAGACATTTAAGGTGATTGTGTGGTGATTTTTAGAAGTTTGCTTAGGAGTTGAATCAAACTTGTGTAAATTTGAATGGATCTATAAGAAGTTGACAAGTATGAATTGGATATAGGATAACCCTTAATAGAGTTGAATGTAAGGGGGAAAAAAGCATGTAGCCGATCCTAAGAATTTGATATGAAGACTGTTCTTACTGGTGCTGCATAAAACTTGACAGTTGTTACACCACGGAATTGATCGATAAATTTGCAAACTTGGGGATATTAGGTAGGCCTGGAATAATCACCATTATAAGGAAGGAATGTTGGTTGTGATAATTGTTTTGTTTATTTTTTTCTCACCAGTATATTGAGCAGGAACTCTCCAGATGAGATTGAAAAAGGACCCAGTTTGTATTGCGAAGGCACAATAACAGTAATTTGCTAATAGTGTGCTTTGAACTTAAAAGGTATATTCAGTTTTGCTTGATTGATAGTGATTTCAATGAACACCGCTTCTGCTCTCAAATATTACAACAATGAAGCAAGTAGTGTGAGTATGAACTCATGTACAAGCAAGGAGAAGCTCTCCTGTCAGCATTAAGGCAATTCAAGCTTTTTCTACAAGGAAAGCTACTTGGAGCTACTGTCCAATAGAAAAGACTTTGATTTTGACTTTGACTTTGACTTGTAGAACTATTGTATCCATTGCTGTTGCCATCTCCTTTTACTTTTCTGTGTGAAGAAATTTACAATTGTTTAGATATCAAGGTTAGTCGATTAAGCGAAAAAATCCAAAAAAGCTAATATTTTATTCACTTTCCCTTTCTCATTGTTTAATGCTATCTTAAAATTTCTGAAGTTTCAGAGTGCAACTGTGATCTGATGTCCATGTATGGGTGTATCTTAAAAATAACATTTACAAGTAGATTTCCATTTCCTATATATAAGAATTTGTTAGCGTGTTGTTTCCATTTCCTATATATAACAATTTTTTATTTCAAGATTACGAATTTTCTAGTGTCATGCTGCTTTTTATGCAGTTCAAGCTTTACCGGATATTTCTAATCCTTCAGATTATATTCTAACCTTCATGTTAATGTTTTTCTAATCCCGCAGACGACAGCGTGCCAGGAAAGAATGTGTCGATAAAGGCAATCATTGGAGTAGGTAATAAACATAATGCTCTTGACCTTTTTAAAAAAAAATCTATTTGAAGGACTCTTCTGGTACTCATTTTTTAAATTTAAGGTACCTTTTTTATATGTAGAATATCTGATTTTAATCTAATTACTTAAGACTGCGTTACATCATCCTTCATACTAAGGAAAACAGTCGAGTTTTCTGCCAATGGATTGTTCTCAACTCCCCAACAATATAACTTAGTCTACCATTAATATGCCACACCAACAAAAATCGTTCGTCAGATTAAGAAGAAAAATCCCAAATTGTTCAAATTTGGGTTCATGTATTATTTATCAAATTACATATTTTTTGCATCTGGCAGTTGCAGGTGTTGGAGGAGCCTTCATCGTCCTCGGAGGTTTCCTTGCTCTTTTCTTACACAGGCGCAGGAAGCGACGGCTCAAGGCTAACTTATCAAACCTCCTTTCCAATAACACCTCTTCAAAAATATCCTCAAAGCGAGACCCTGAATCAGGCGAAACCAATTACATCACGCACATCTTCTCCTACGATGAACTCGATCAGGCAACGGACAGCTTCAATGCATCTAGAGAACTCGGTGATGGTGGCTTCGGCACAGTCTACAAAGGTATTTCCTCTATAACTTTTTTCGCTGAACTGTAAAAAGCTCCCCATCCCTACAATAAGCCCTTATAGTGGAAACTACCGAAATTTTGAAAAACTACACATTATTTCCAACTTCATTTCTGCCATTTTCACTCAAGTTGGTTTAAAGGACATTTATAGATATTGCATATTTAATAGGCATAATTTAAGTAGAAAAGTGGCAGAAAAACAAAATTGTAAATTAGCAGTAAAGTGACGGTATTTAAAAGCTGTTATGTGAGAAAAGTGATGGAGCTACAAAATAGCTAACTTGATTGATTCCTTTTTTGAGTAAGTTGGTGGATTAATTAATCCCTTTTAGTTTGAATTTCCTGACTTTATTGGTTTCATACAAGTATTGAACTTTAAAACATTTTTACACCAAAAGGATAGGAGGGTTGGCAGAGCATGAGCTTTGTGACAAGGAGGTCATAAGTTCGAGGAAAGTTGAAGGAAATACAAGTATTGAACTTTCTTGTCACGATTTTAATGCTGTGTCACCTCTTCTATCCTTTTGGCCAATTTTTATTTTATTTTTTTATCGGGTCGGTTTCTCCCTCTCCATAGGAAAACTTCGAGACGGACGCACAGTCGCAGTTAAGCGCCTATACGAGAACAATTACCGCCGCCTCGAACAATTCATGAATGAGGTCGAGATCCTCTCCCGTCTTCGCCATCAGAACCTCGTCACCCTCTACGGCTGCACCTCGCGCCACAGCCGTGAACTCCTCCTTGTCTACGAGTACATCCCCAACGGTACCTTAGCCGATCACCTCCATGGGCCCCTCACCTCAAATGGGCTGCTCCGTTGGCCCACCCGCATGTCCATCGCCATCGAAACTGCTGAGGCCCTCGCCTACCTTCATGCCGTTGAACCCCAAATCATTCATCGTGATATCAAAACCAACAACATCCTCCTTGACAATAACTTCCATGTGAAAGTCGCGGATTTCGGGCTTTCCCGCCTTTTCCCGCTAGACGCCACGCACGTGTCAACAGCCCCACAGGGGACCCCAGGGTATGTGGACCCAGAGTATCATCAGTGCTATCAGCTGACTGATAAGAGTGATGTCTACAGCTTTGGGGTGGTCCTGGTGGAGCTTATATCGTCAAAGCCTGCTGTGGATATTAGTAGGCACCGGCATGAGATCAATTTAGCTAATATGGCGATTACGAAAATTCAGAATGGCCAGATTGATCAGTTAGTGGACGTTGAACTGGGGTACTGTTCAGACCCAGAGGTTACGCGGATGATTAATCAAGTGGCCGAGCTGGCGTTTAGGTGTTTACAGGCTGATGGAGATATGAGGCCTAGTATTAAAGAAGCACTCGAGGTTTTGGGAAACATAGAATGTGGGGGGAACAAAGCAGAGAAAGAGGCGGAGGCGAAAGAGGTTCAGACTAGGGAAGAGAGCCGGTTGCTGAAGAATGTTCTGCCTTTTTCGCCAGATTCGGTTACGGATAGATGGTCGAGCAGGTCGACAATGTCTAACACTAGTGCTTGAGGTCTCTATTAGGTCCTTTCCCTTGCTAATTACTCGCGTTGTTTTCGTTTTTGTTGTTATATCTGATATATTTGAAATTAAGAGGAATGTACATAGTATATAGAGTTTATAAATGCTATATAATATGATATATGCATTCTCAGGTGAAATATGCCCGTTTCAGCTGTAACTGTAGCTAGTTTTGATATGTGAAAATTAATTTAAAGAAAACACGGTTTGCAAAAGGATAAAACGATTCAAAAGCAAGGTCTGTGTTTCCCTTGTTGCCTTGTTCTTGCATCATTTGATTACCTGTTGTGAACTAGTTTTCGAACATTCCATGGACCTGCATAAATAAATGAGCAAATCCTACATTTGAATCCTCAGGCGCCCCTAAGAAGACTGAGCAGATGCTGTGGTTTTAGTTAACAGAGTTTCATAAAGTTATCTGAAGTCAACTTCAAAATCTTAACTATGACATGTGGCCATAGATTTTGGAGATTAGAAAACTCTTCCGATTATGTAAATTCTAAAGCTTAGATACCCGGAGTTTTGTAAACTCCAATCCAACCGTAAGGCCCTGTTTAGGAATGAAGTTAGGCTAACTGCGGTTTATTTTTAACTGCAGTTTGAGGGTTGTTTGCAATCCCCAAACTTCAAAATTGGAGTTATCTCTAATATTTGATAAGATTACAGTGGAGATAACTGCGGTTTTGGGCCGAAATTTTGCAGTTATCTCAACTCCAAAATGTTTGCCAAACAAGGCAAAGTTAGCATTTTGGAGTTGAGGCTCCTAACTTTATAAAACTATAGTTTACAAAATTAACTCCATTGCCAAAAGGAGCCTAAGTTTTCTAAACTCCAAAATTTGTGTACCCATTAAAGTTAAGTTTTTAAGATGGAGGTAAGGTCTTGCAAACTAAGGTTTGTATTCACTCTATCTCCTTTTAAAAATAAAGACCAGTTATCCTAACTCCATACCCAAACAAGGCCTTTTTTTTTTTGGTTGAACATACACACAACAACAACAACAACAACAACAACTGAGCCTTTTATCCCAAGTATAAGGGGTAGGCTACATGAACCAACATGAGAATCACGCCGGGTCCAACACATGAATCCTCTGTCTCCACTCACTTCTATCGAACAATATACTTTCATTGAGTCCTTTGGCAACCATATCGTTTCGTATCACCTCCATCCATGTTTTCTTCGGTCCCTTTTATCTTTCAACCTTCCTTGAACCTGTGATCTATTTGCCATAATTCCTATGTTTTACCGAAGCTAAATGCTTTTGGCATGTTATGATTTAACGTTTGATCGAGCTCTAATATGAGGATCAACACAGATTAGAATGGAAGAACCTGATTGAGGGCAAAGAACACGATTTGCTTACATGTAGTGATAGAACCAAGCCTTTCATTACAGATCAAAACGATCCTTACCTGTGGGCCTCCCGTGTTTTGCGCCAACTCTCACCGTGTGATTGTAATAGCTGGCAAGGATCCAGGTCCGTGTTAGGGCTCAGGCAGCCTGCTGAAGTCCCATACAGAACACCAAGTATGTTGCTGGCTGATGAGCCTGTTACATTATCCATGAACAACTGACACGCCCCCAGGCAAGGTCATGTGTGGGAATGTGCCTGATTTCTGAAGGGCATATCGTTTATTCACAGATTGAAAGTTTGCGGACAATTTAGCCACAGTTTTATGAACTATGCGCACAGTAAGAGAGAAATAATTGATATTTTGGATTGTGCCGTGATTAGGGTAGGTTGTGTAGATAAGAGCAACCTACAAGAATAAGACCTATCATCCCCAAAATCTAAAATTTTTGTTGTATAGTTTGGACCTTCATAAAATTAAGCATCGAAGGAATCATGCCAAAGGAGTCGGACTAAATCTTACTCATGTACACGCTTCCTCAATCAGCACTCGTGCGCTTTAAAATTAACAAAAGGATAGAGAATTGGACAGGTGAAATAAAAGGAACACTTTAAAATTAACAAACTTTTGTAATTAGAAAGAGACTCGCATTATTACAAGACACTCATTCTACATCGGCATCACTTTATAACTCTTACTCATGTACACGCTTCGTCAATCAGCACTCGTGCGCTTCTTAACAATATAAGAAAAAGGAGTAATATTTGTTTTGAAAATTGTGTGCCATCTGAGGAACGTCGCATCTCTGTTTATATTTACAGAGTGTTGTTCTCAACAGATATTAGAAGACTAGAGTGATATTTGCTGTGAAAATTATGTGCTCATCTGAGAATCATCACAACCCTATTCATATTCACAATAATAGAATCTCATAATTTTTAACTGTGCTCGTTACAGTCCCTTGATTTGGCAAAAGGAGCATATATTACTCTGTCGGTTCGGAGATGGTTGATTTACAGCGTTATACGGATACTAAAAATATCTCTAGAGCATCCTTTAGAACACCTTGGATGATCTACGTGGATCATGAGGTCAGATCTTAGAATGTTGTAGAAAATTGTTTGCACTCTCTAATAACCCGTGAAACATCAAAAGAAAACCATATTTTCAAACCCCTGGACCCTATTTCTAATAGAATTAAACCTTGATTTCATATATATGCTATACCGTGGAAAATACCGATTGATAATTAAACCCCATTTGAATTTTAATGAAACCGCGATCCCGGCCGGTTTGGGAATTCACGTTTTCAGCTTGAAATTTATCCTTTCTATATCTTTTAACAAAGCTATATGCAAAGCCTAAGATCCGCTCATTTTGTCCTCTTCCCGGGGAAAATTATCCTCAAGACAAGGCCTAGAGCCATGTGTTAATTTCGGGCATTGGATGATTATACTTGCAACAAGTGACTATTTACTTCAATAAGGGCATGTTTGGTTTGCAACATTTTGGAATTGCAACATCAAATTCTTTTAACATTTGTACTATGCATTTTTTGTAAGCATCAAATCCTTTTGTTTGTTTGATAGAGTGCAGCTTTTGTAAAATGATTTACATTTCCAAAGCAAATCAAGCATTTGGCATGGTTTTTATGCATGGTGGTGAGGTTACCACAATTATGCATGTTTTGGGTTCGGTCCAAGGTCCCAGGTACAACCTTACATAAAAAAATTATTCGATGGATCAAGACCGTTCAAAGTTATCCGCTTCTTAAAAAAGCAGTTAAAATCTAACGGTTGGCATTCAACAGCTACTTAAAGCAGCGGTTAACATCAATGTTGGTCATTTAACAGCTACTTAAAGAAGCGGTTAATATCTAACGGTTAACATCAAATTATTCGCATCTTAAAGAAGCGGTTAAAAGCTAACGGTTGTCATTTACAGCTATTTAAAGCAACGGTTAACATCAACGTTGGATAAAAAATTATACAACAAATCAAAACTGTTTACAGTAAACCACTACTTTAAATAGCGGTTAAATCTAAGGGTTTTTATTTAAACTATACTTTAAAAAGTAGTTGTTAAAATCAAAAGTTAATTTACCCAACAAATCAGAACCGTTCAGAGTTAACCGTTACTTAAGGTAGCGGTTAACGGTTGTTATTTAACCTCTACTTAAAATAGTTGTTAAAATCAAAAGTCAACAGCTGCTTGAGTAATTTTTTTCAAGCGGTTACGGAATATATCGCATCTTGACTTTCGAACCCTATCTTTCACCACTGGACGTCTATGTGGTTTTTCGAAGTGGTTATGGTATATTTTTTATTTCTATGTTTACATACGCTATCATCTCTATTAATCTAGTTTGTGGGTGGACTGTCCCTGAATTAGAAGAAGAAGAAGGAATAATAGTGGAAACAGAGTAAGAACAATAAAACTAATTGATTTATGTTATAAAATCGATCTAAGAAATAATAGAATACCCAGCAACAATCTCAATTCAAGTCACATGAAAAAACGGCAAATTTACATTTGAAAACCCTAACAAAAAACCATAAATAAATAATAAAATCTATATTGATTAAAGTAATTAATTTACCTTATGAAATCGATCAAAGATTCAAAAGAATACCCAGTAAGGACCGCAATTCAAATCATAGCAAAAATCGCCCACTTCCGATCTCAAAATCTTAAACCGCTTAAACTGTTAGAGCGGTTTCCTCTTTTATATATTATGAACCGCCACTTTAAGTATCAGTTAAATATTTTAGCCTATCTTTTAAGTAGCGGTTAAATCTGAACCGGTTATGTTAACCGATACTTAAAAGTTGCGGTTAAATCTGAACCGTTTATTTTAACCGCTACTTAAAGTTTCAGATTTATTGGATAAATTAATTTATCCAACAAACCTGAAACTTGTTCCGTCCCGATTTTACAATATCAGTTTTTGGTATCCATCTACTGTTCCAAAAGATAATATTACATTCATAATTTCAACATCATAACCCGATAACTCAGATTTGCAAGAAGAAACAAGAATCATGTATTCAAAATAACATATCATAAAATCCGACACCATCAGAAGATTTTAGCATTGAGGACTACCACAAAAAGGAGAAGGAAAAAAGTTACAACGTAATTAGAAAGATACCAACACATCTATAAACTTAGAAGAAAAAAGAAAACAACTCAAATTTGCAAATAACATTCATTGCAATACCAAGCACACGGGCAAATGATGGCTACGTTACTCAAAATACAAACATATTCATAACCTACAAGTTCTAAATTTTTTGGCAAAATGAGGCCATATAAAAGCTAGCCAACCAAAATACAAACACATCCATAACCTACAAGTTTGAATGTATTGACAAAATGACACCAACAAGACGAGCTCAACAATGAATTTTAATTGAAGCTCATTGAATGTGTTAACCCAGTAGCGACCTTTCCCAATGTTATCCGCAACCATTTTAATCACCTCGACACCATCGTCAATTTGTATATTCTTACATTTCCGCTTGGATCCAGTCATTGAAGAAGCGTCAAGTGCCACCTTCTCATTTTTGGGCTCCGATGTCCCTAAAAGCTCGATATCTTCTCCAGCTTTGGTGCTTTTGTTGCTATCTCCAACTTCATTATCACCATTCTCATTCTTATCAAGATCGATACGCTCATGAGAAGAAGAATTACTGTCTAACTTGATCCCTAAAGGCCTCGATCTTTTGTTAGATAGACCTTTAGACCATGCTTGGGATGAGCCTGAAATCAGAAATTCTTCAAGTCATGCAAAAAAAAAAGGTTTAATTAACTATATATAGGCTTCCTTTGCTAGTGAGAACAAAAGAAAATTTCTATGCATGAATATTATAGGTAGTATTTTCTGATCTTATTCAAACAAAACATAATACCAATCAATAATTTATGTAACGGTTGCATTCAAGAAAATCATGCGGCCATTTATGTCAATATAATGCAAGATTAGTTTTATTCCTCACTTATGTTGTAAAACTGATATACATTCATATAAATGAGATGCTACAAACTGAAATATTGTTAAAATTAAAAGGTTTATAGAGATGAGAGGGAAATATAAAAAATCATTATATAGAAAGTATTTGTTTATTCTTGTTGCATCCAATGCATTTTACAATATCTCTATTTATAGACTCATGAAATGAGAAATCATGAGTCACAAGTTACAAGGAATTATCATCCACTCTCTCCACTTTCTTCATTATCTCATATATTGATGACAAATTATAAGTATAAAGAGTTAATTCCTTAAGTTAGGGTAACCAAAAGACATCCACTATATCATAATAATACAATTTATAACACTCCCCTTGGATATACATTTTGCAAAGATATACCTCGTTAAAACCTTACTAGGGAAAACCCGGTGGGAAAAATCCCAGCTAAGGAAAAAAAGTACATTATACTTTGCGTTAGATAATACGAACAAATTGCAGCCTCGTTAAAAACCTTGTTAGGAAAACCCGATGGGAAAAACCATGGACAAGGAAAAAAGAGTGCAACGCGTATTATCTCCCCTGTTAGAAATATTCTTGAGCCAGCGCATTCCAATATTATAAACCAGTTTCTTAAATGTTGAAGTAGGTAATGCCTTGGTAAACAAATCAGCTAGATTATCATTTGAATGAATTTGTTGAACTTTAATTTTGCTCTTTTCATGAATGTCATGCAAAAAAAAGAACTTCGGTGAAATATACTTCGTTTTATCTCTTTTGATAAATCCACTCTTTAGCTGGGCAATGCAAGTGGCATTATTTTCATATAGTGTTGTTAGAATTTCTTTACATGAACGTAGACCACAAGTTTCTTGGATATGTTGGGTTATCGATCTTAGCCAAATACATTCCCTACTTGCCTTATGAATTGCTAATATCTCTGCATGATTTGAAAAAATAGCAACTAAAGTTTATTTTGTGGAGCGTCATGATATAAGTGTATCACCATACGTGAATAGATAACCTGTTTGAGATCGGGCTTTGTGCGGGTTAGATAAATATCCCGCATCTGCATAACCAATTAGTTGAGATTTCGACATATTCGAATAAAACAAACCCAAATCAATCGTCCCTTAGAGATATCGAAATATATGTTTAATTCTATTTCAGTGTCTTCGGGTTGGATAAGAACTATATCTTGCTAATAAATTAACATCAAACGCTATATCAGGTCGTGTATTGTTAGCAAGATACATTAGTGTTCATATTGCACTAAGGTACGGTTCTTTAGGACCAAGTAATTCTTCGTTATCCTCTCAAGGCCGGAAGGGGTCCTTATTCACATCAAGTGATCGAACCATTGGGGTACTCAATGGATGTGCTTTATCCATATAGAATCGTTTTAGAACATTTTCTGTATAAGTTGATAGCTCCATCAGCTAAATGCTCGATTTGTAAGCCAAGATGGAACTTCGTTTTTCCAAGGACTTTCATCTCAAATTCTTGCTTTAAGTAATCAACTGCCTTTGGAAGCTCTTCAGGAGTTCCAATAATATTTAAATCATCAACATATACGGCAATTATGGCAAATCCAAATAAAGATTTCTTTATAAAGACACATGGGCAAATTTCGTCATTTATATAACTTTCTTTTAATAAATATTCACTAAGACGATTATACCATATACGTCCAGATTGTTTTAATCCATATAAAGATCTGTATAATTTGATCGAACAAATATCTCGGGATATTGAACCAAATACTTCTGGCATCTTAAAATCTTCGAGGATTTTCTTATAAATATCACTATCAAGGAATCCATATAAATAAGTTGTAACTATATCCATCAGACGCATATCAAGTTTTTCTTATACTGCCAGAGTGATAAGATATCGAATTGTAATAGAATCCACCACAGGAGAATATGTTTCTTTAAAGTCAATACTAGGTCTTTGGGAAAAACCTTGTGCTACAAGTCGTGCTTTGAAACTAACGACTGCATTTTTCTCATTTCGTTTTCACACAAATACCCATTTGTACCCCACAGGCTTTACACCTACAGGTGTTCAAACTACATGTCCAAAAACCTCGCGTTTTGCAAATGGGTTTAATTCTTCTTGTATCGCGTCTTTCCATTTTGGCCAATCATTTCTTTGTCGACATTCATCGATCGATCTTGGTTCAAGATCCTCGCTTTCTTCCATAATATCTAGCGTTATATTATAAACAAAAATATCATCAATGATTGTTTCTTTTGTGTTCCATCTTATTCCAGTAAATACATAATTTATTGAGATCATTTCATTTTCATTATCTTCGTTATTACTAGGTACTTGAACCTTTTCTGGGGTTTTATCATCAATTATGTCTTGGGTCTCTTCATGAGTATTTGCCTTCTCAATCTGGGTATTTTGATTATTTGCTCCTTTTCTCTTTTGAGGATTTTTTATCTTTGGTACCGGCTGGTCTACCACGCTTTAGATGTACCGTAGACTCATTTGCTGTAATATTCAGCGATTCCCCTTCCGGGACATCAATTCTAACCGGAGCATTACCAGCAGGAATATGTGATTGGATTACTTTATTTAGGTCGGTAAAGACATCTGGCAGCTGAGTTGCTATAGATTGTAACTGTACTATTTTTTGAACTTTTAGTTTACATTGTCTTGTGCGAGGATCAAATTTAGATAAAGATAACACATTCCATGCAACCTTTTTTCCTGTTTATTTTCTCCCTCTAATGTTGGAGAAACATTTTCATTAAAATGAAAGTTGGTAAACCGTGTCGTAAATAAATCCCCTATCAACGATTCAAGATATCTAATTATAGAGGGGGACTCAAAACCAACATATATTCTCTGCCTCCTTTGAGGACCCATCTTAATGCGCTATGGTGGAGCAATTGGAACATATACCATCCAAAGATTCTTAAATGGAAATATTTGGCTCCTAACCAAAAACCAATTATAAAGGAGAGAACTTATGATAACTTATTAGTCTGATACGTACAAGTGCCGCTGCATGTAAAATAGCATGTCCCTATATCGAAATTCGGAGCCTTGTTCTCATAATTAATGGTCTAGCTATTAATTGGAGGCGTATAATAAATGATTCAGTTATACCATTTTGTGTATGAACATGAATAACAGGATGTTCAACAACTATCCCAATTGACATACAATAATCGTTAAATGCTTGGGATGTAAATTCATCAGTATTATCGAGACGGATTCTCTTAATTCCATATTCTGGAAATTGTGCTCATAATACAATTATTTGAGCAAGTATTCTTGCAAAGACAATGCTGCGAGTTGATAATAAACACACATATGACCATCTTGTAGATGCACCTATTAAAACCATGAAATATTTAAATGGTCCATATGGTGGGTGAATATACCCACATATATCACCATGAATTCATTCCAAAATTGCAGAAGATTCAATTCCAACTTTAGATGCTGATGGTTTAATGATTAATTTACCCTGAGAACAGGCAACACATGAGAGTTCATTATATTGAAAAATCTTCTGGTTTTTCAATAAGTGCCATGTGAATTCTCAATGATTTTTCACAACATTGTTGATCCAGGATGTCCCGGTCGATCATACCAAATAATAAAAGTATTTGGATCAATGAACTTCTGGTTTACTATAGCATTGGTTTCAATTGTATTAATATTTATGTAGTACAAGCCAGAAGAGAATGTTGATAGTTTTTCAAGTCCCTATTTCTTACCCAAGGCAAAACATGTAATATATAGATATTTATTGTTTCTTTCTTTTACAGTCTTAATGTGGTATCCGTTAAGACGAATATTTTTAAAACTTACTAAGTTTCTTGACTTACTTGAGAATAATGCGTTGATAATAATAAACTTTGTTCCTCTAGCTAAAAATATATTTACTTTTCTAAAGCCTTCGATTAGTTTTGTATTATCAAATATCATGTTAACATTCGCTTCAGCCATTATTAGATAGAAAAAATATTTCATATCTTTAAGTATCGTGTGTATTGTTGCACTATCTACGAGACATACATCTTTATCATTGATCTTAGATCCGACTAAAGATTTGGAAATATTCATATTCTTCACCAAAACAAAACAAAATACATTGTAAGAAACACTGCAAATTTATGGGGGAAAAGAAAAGGAAGATTACATATGAGGCTAAAAAGACAGATGCTTAAAAAGAAACATAGGGATGCTAAAGGAGAATTTTAGTTATTTAGGATAATCCCATCATTGTTTAAATTTTCAGTTCTTGCTTTTGGATCTTCGAGAAAATCCGCTATATCAAAATGTGTCGTACCAATAGATCTAATGTCGAAACCATCATTTTGGAAGGCAAGATTTGCCTCTATATTTTTTTCTTTCCTATTCACTGATACTTGATAAAGTTCAACAAGAAGTTTCGGCGTACGACAGATACATGACCAATGTCCGTTCATGCCGCACCGATGACAAATATCTTTTAAATTCTTGTCTTGTCCACTTTTGTTTTCTTTCCAATAATTATTATTCATCTTCTGATGATAAGTTTTATTCTTAAAATTTGAAAAGTTTTTTTTGTAACCACCACGACCACGATGATTATTATGGCCACAGCCACGACCTCGTCCACTCCAAGAATTATTAGAAAATGCCGCATTCACTTCAGGGAATGGAACGGAATCAGTAGGACGTGATTCATGATTTTTCATTAATAGCTCGTTATTTTGTTCAGCCACAAGAAGGCATGAAATTAATTCAGAATATTTTTTAAAACCCTTTATACGATACTGCTGCTGCAGGAGCACATTCGTAGCATGAAAAGTAGAATATATTTTTCTAACAAGTCTATATCAGTAATATTCTCTCCACATAATTTTAAAGTGGAGCAAATTTTAAAAACTGCAGAATTATACTCACTGATTTAAAATCATGAAAACGTAAATGAAATCAGTCATAACGAACTTATGGGAGAATTACTTTTTTTATGGTCAAACATTTCTTTTAAATTTTTCCAAACTTAAAGTGGATCTTTTATTGTTAGTTTCTCACTTTTTAATCTCTCGTGCAGATGATGACGAAGGAAAATCATTGTCTTCACACGAGACTGCATAGCTTCTTCGTTCTCTTCTTTAATCGTATTTCCAAGTCCCATCGATTTTAGATGAATTTCAGCATCCGGTATCCACGATAAATAATTCTTGCTCAAAATGTCAACGAACACAAATTCTAACTTTGTGAAATTTGACATGTTAAAGTACTATAAAAAATTACATGTTAGATCCTCAAATCAATAGTTATATTTATAAGGCGATTTAAACATTTAACAAGTCGATAATTCTGAGATACGTTGAGATAAAAAAAAATGTATATGGAGAGAAAACCAAGTTATATATATTGCATGAAAATTAAAAAAACTGTGAAATAATCAACTCTTGTTATTTTATTATTAAAATGAGCAATTGAGGACTAATTAATATGAAACTGGGTATGCACTCAAAATAACAAAAGAGATTACCTAAAAGAATTACCTTAACTCTTAAAGATGATGACACTCGTGTTGATAACGTGTTAAGAAAGGTTTATAAAGATGAGATAGAAATATAGAAAATCAATATAGAGAAAGTATTTGTTTATTTTTGTTGTATCCAATACATTTTACAATAACTTTATTTACTGGCTCATGGAATGAGAAATCAAGAGTTATAAGTTACAAGGAATTATTATCCACTTTCTCCATTATCTCATATATTAACGACAAGTCATAAGTATAAAGAGTTAATTTCTTAGGTTAGGAAAACCAAAAGACATCCACTATGTCATACAATTTATAACAAATATAACAATATAAATGAGGCAGTTTTATTCCTCACACATGTGGTAAAAACTGACACGTTTATATAAATGAGATGTTAAAAACTGAAATATCAATATAACAATGAGATGCCTAGCCTAATACTACATGTCAAAGATATACAAGTCATCTATACTCAGTATATAGCCTTGCTTATAAATCAACAACAATCAATAACAATAAAATGGGGTTCAAATTGCACCTTCTGAAATTCTTAGCAGACTTCAGTCCATTCCTCGCTTGTTCAGCCAAGAAGAAGAGAACATGCTTACTCATGGGCTTAGACCATTGAAATTAGCACCAACACTCTCTTTTTTAACTTGTGAGCCAACGTCCGATTGCAATGCCATCTATCATAAATCATAAACTTACAACAATTTCCGATACAACAATATCCTCGGCTGCCATCTATCATAAATCATAAACTTACATTTTCAATGCCAAAGCACCTATTTAATTAAATAAGACATAAAAATTGATCAAATATGACTAGGAAATACGATTTTTCAATTAGAAGTACTGAAAATGTCTCATATTACATATTTTAACTAGCTAAACTTGCAAATCTTGAGATTAGAGAACACCAAGCATATATCAAAACTCAATCCAACACAATAAGAACAATAGTCATGTATCATGAAGTGCAAAATTATCGATTAGCCCACATCGAATCCTTTATATGATCTCGTAATGCAACCCATTCCTTTGCGCCGTCCCTTGCATCCTTTCTTCGTCGCCGATTTCTAGGCGTCCCCAATTCTCGCTCTCGATCTCTCTCCTCCCCAATTCTCTCTCCTCTCTCTCTCTCCCCGTCTCTATCTCTCTCCCTCTCTCTCTCTCCCCTATATAATTCTCTCCTCCTTCCTTTTTCTTTTACGTAACCAGAACCCACCTCGCGCAACCCTAGCCGATTTGCCCCTCGCTGCCGCAGCCCCAACGCCGACGCCATCACCACCGGCCTCCTCGCCTCCTCGCATCCACATCCATCTCTTCTCCCTCCTTCATCAACTTCCCGTGCACCCTGCACCAGCAACCGCGGCCACCTGCGCACCCCTGCACACGTCTGCGCCGCCGGGAGTCGCCGCCGGTGACTTCTTCCCCGTGTCCCCGGTCTTCATGCGCACCCAGTAAGCTTATCTTTCCCTCCTCTCCTTCTTTCCTTCTTCTTCCTTTTCTCGTTCTATTCCCTGTTCTTGATTGGCCGATGGTTCCATGCAGGCAAGTCGCCGGAGCTCCGTCGACGTTGTCGGCAATCACAACCCCTCCACGGATCATCGTGAGCAACCTCCTCTCAGATCCTCTTTTCCCTTCTTCTTTATTTTCTTTTCTTTTCTTGTTGCATTCTTGATCGTTCGCTGTTTTGCATCTCGCCGGAATCCGGCCGTGCCGGCGACGTGTCCCGACGATCCAGCAAGGTACTCTGATCTGTGTGGTTCCATTGTTCGTCGTTTGGGTTCATTCCGTGAACAGTGCGCTCGTCGCGAGTTTCCCCGCCGACGTTTTATGTTCCGTTTTCCCGATTCGCGACCCGTCGAGGCAAGTACCCCTTGCTACATGCTAAATAATATTTACTTACACATTGATGACACCCTAAATCTGTAGTTTTAACTTTAGTACGATCATTCCCCATTTTCGTGTTCAATATTATTATATATCAATTCATCTTTCAAACTTGGAACCTATATATATATATATATATATATATATCATTGCATCCATAAAATTCTTAAACTGGTTAACATAATTTAACGGCCCTAACTGTCATATTGTATTCTTATAATGTTGATAACACTTCGGACACACAATTGATAACTGTGCTGCTAATTAATCGATACTTCTTTATTGTTTAATTCGTTGCTATAATCTATGTTGTTGATGACCACGCTTGATTATGTAACTGAGTATGAGCACACCCATGATATCGTTTACATCTTGACCTGACTTGCTACATACATATTGATTGACCCGACATGGTACCGTATACTGCTTGACTTGACCTGATGTACCATAACCTGACCCGTTACCTGATCTTGTGTCTAATGCCAACAAACCTGACATGTAGTCCTCATGGACCGTTCCTGTTGTCTATCCAGACAAACCTGTTTACCTGATCCTGTGTTGGCATTAGTTCTTGATTACAGGATACCTGACTTGACATCCACATATAACTTGGGGGTATGGGGAAATCAAAGGTGAAACCTGACTTGTAACTCAACAGTTCGCTACTTGTTCTGATCAGTTTTAGAGGCTAGGCTAGCCTTGGAATGATGATGCTGACATCATTCATCTGTACACATTCCTGTTTAGTGCCTAGCGGCATGTTTCGGTTTCAGCCCGAGAATCTGGGGCCGTGGTCCCGGGTATGTACGGGATACTATTGAGTTACATCGATGATTCATCAATTTGGTTTCAAAGACTTTAGAACAGAAAACCTGATAGAACAGTTTAGTTTACCCACTGCACACTACCCTGCACTGCTCTGATTTATATTATTGTTACCCTTGCTTTATTCATGTTTATATTCGCACTGCCTGTTACCCTGTTTATGATGTTATTACTTGACGCGCTGACGTCTGGGTTTTGCATGGCCTAGATTCTGTACCGCTGTCGCAGTCCGAGCAGGAGTACTTTAGCCAACAGGCTGAGCTGTGAGTGTTAGTAGTTGTTAGTCTTTCTTTCCTGCATTTTATTCCTGATGTGAGCCCGCATTATGGGACATACATTCCAGTTATTTTGTATTGGATCTTTCGCTTCCGCATTTTATTATTCTTGACTCATGCTATCATGGATTATGGACATGTTTTAGATAGTTTTATTTTGTTCTTGATATCTCTACAGCCGTAATGTGACTGTGGATGGATACTTCCTACCCACAGGTAGCATGGTTGGCTATGTCACGTGCCCATTTTAGCGTACTCTGGGAAGCGGGGCGTGACAATTATTCTTATTCTTTACTTGTTATCTTTGGATATGATGAGTTGATGTTCACAATGAGTTGTTTTTATGTTTTGTTTTACTCCGAACCGGGGGGGGCTATACGGTTACGGATTACTTCGATATCCAGACTGAGTAGGGGGATATATAGTTGGATACATGGTGGACCCGGTCGAGACCGAGAGACAGGAAAGCCGCATTAGAGACCGGGAACCTAGCGAGGACACTCGATACCGAAGATAGAGATGAGCATGGTAGATATCTAGGGGATACTGACCGGGAATCTATTTGGGCACGGCGGATATCCAGGGGATACTGACCGGGGCCAGGGATATCGGGTGGCGATCATTTGTTGAGATGGTGTCGACGATATCTGCATTTGCATGTCGGCGATGGACACGGGAGATTTGAGGATTTGCGGGTGATGGACACGAGGGATTTCTGATTTCGGGTGTCGATGCTGGAAATCCATATGTTGATATGTTGCTATCTTATGAGGTATACGGTTATGTTATGGGTTATTGTAGCCGACCAGGACTGATCCGGGAACAGTACTTGCATACCTTTTCACTGGTATTTGCATATGAAAAGGAATTCAAAAATCGAGCTATAGCCTTATTATTTTGACGTATTTGATATGACACTAGGATCTTTTAAATTATAAACCTCTTAACACTCTTCACTAAAACAACAGAACGTATATCTTAAATAAGATACCTATTATATACTTCACACTATCATGTCTGCTTTTATACCATGACCTATGTATTCCGCGGCTATTTTAAAGAAGAGGTTTTTACATATATATTTTTGGCTACTTATGGGCATATACCTAGATATAGGTTATTTGCATATGATATATTCTATTTTGGGTTCATGTGATGGGTAGACCTGCATTTATGATACATATGCATATCATATATTATATTAGTACAGGATATGATATTACTATACTTATGACCTAGGTATCATTGTGCATTTCGATTTCTACCTTGTGATGTACTTTTATTCACTGAGTTGGCAACTCACCCCTGTTATGCCATAGTTTCTTGCAGGTTTTACCGCTTGGATTATCAGCGGCTTGGGCACACACTCCTTTCGGTGATTGCTTTATTAGGTGGGTTACTGTTGTATCGTACTCACACTTGTATATTCATATCTTCTTGTATCTAGTAACACTCCATCAACTTAGAACTGGTATATTGTGGACTTAGAAGCGAGATTTAGAATTGTATGTTGTGGGCGTCGTACTCATTGGAGTCGACCTTTTTATATTGTTGATTTTGTTTCGCTTTTCTTTTCTTCACCATTGTGCGTCGTATATTGTTTGCTTGGTTGCTCCGCCGTTTGGGTGTGGAAGCTAGTTCCCGTTGGGATACTATTTTTATTGTTATGTTGTAACGGGTTTTATTCAAAATTTACAAGGGAGGTGCTGTCGAATTTTAAAACGTCAGAGATGCTTTTCAAACATACTTAGTTAGACTTAAATGTTTATTTTAAACTGATATCATATGATGACTATTTCAAACTTCACCTCCAATGTTTTCAAAAAAGGTTTAGATTCCGGGTTTCGGCTTACTTGAACTGCGTCGACGTCTTTAGATGTCACGTGATTTAAATGCTGGTCACATGCCACATTCGGGTCGTGACAAAGTTTGTATCAGAGCGTTTGGTTTAACCTTTGTTCGAGTCTAGGTTTGACTATATGGAGTCTAGGCATACACTTTTGTTACCTAGGCTTGACCTTATAGGACTTAGACTTGTCTTTGGGGTCTTATACCCGAACTTTCTTTATATAGGATGACCTTGGTTGATGGAGTAGGTACTAAGTAGAGTGATATGCCGTACATATGTTCCGCGGCATATTTACGATATGATACTTCACTTAAGTTACCTTAGGATTTATATCTTGAGATCTTTTCTTCTATTCGTTCCATTGATCTATCATCATCGATACATGTTGGTTGTTCCGGTCACCTTGTCTATGCAAGCCGAGAGGGCTGCGATTAGAGATACGGTCAAGGCAGACTTGTCTGGGACGAGGATTGACCAGGGTGACATTCCGGTGACATAAGGACATGTTGTTTATCCTTAGTTGATTGAGTTTCTAATGTTGAAGCGAGTTTCTTCGGGATCCGCATAAGAGGGTCGGGTCATTGCTGGAGACCAGCCGGACTTGGAGGCGTGACATTGCCTTACTCCAAAGATCGTGGTGTTGCATACTGTTCAGACAAATAGTACCAATCATTGCTGAGATTGTCGAGGTGTTGCTTCCAGAATTCATGAAGTTAAAAGTCGCCGATATTTACGAGTATAGATGGACCAGAGGGTTCGTAGTCATTCAGATGAGGATGGCTAGGATATTTAATCCGTTGTGGCGCTCCGATGCGAGATTGGTAAAGTTGATTAGTTTCTTTTCGATGGGTTCTGCTCAGACGTGATGGAAGTCGCGCGAGAGAGATCGTGTAGTAAGTTTTCCTCCGACAAATTGGGACGAGTTCGCGTAGTTGAGCTTAGCCAGATTTTTCCACAGAGTGTCAGAGATGCCGGATTCGTATTTTTAAGTTGTTGTGAAAGACTCTGAGCTTGGTCATAACCGAGTATGGCTTGCAATTCACGTGATCATCGTGATACACTCATAAATTGATTGATATTGGAGAGTAATGGAATAAGAGATTGGTGCGAAGTCTCAATGGGCAGTTGTTCTTCTCCGTCGATATTGAAGATTCGATGCGAATGCAGAGGCGCGTACGAACACACTTTCAGAGGAAAATCTTGAGAAGATGGCAGTTGTTACGAAAAAGAAAATAGATTCAGTAATGAGTGCTAGTTCCGGGCAGGCTAGATAAATGATATCAGCAGGAGAATTGATGGATTCTTTCCAGAATTGTATAATAAGTAAGATTGGACCCAGGATCAGATGTTTGGCACACACGCAGAGGTTAGAGATCGCCGTCGTCCACATGTTGCATTAAGAGAGACTGGACTAATTATCAAGAAGATGTTGTGGGAGGTATCAGCAGTAGGACTGATTACGTCGTTGTTTCTCACCGGACGATTGTATAAAGAGTCTGTATCGTTAGTGATCCGAAGGAAGAAATAGAATTCATAGACAGAGAACGCTAGACCGTGGCAGAAGGCAAGTAGTAATCCTTGCTATGCCAGTTCCGGGTGTATATACACCTTTCGACATTGAAGAAAATATACTTCAATATCATTTGTTTTTCGATTTACATTTTTATGATCCGAATATTTCGTTTTCAACGTTAAAAAGGGTACAACTTAACGTCCGCTATTTTGACATATGTATTTTGAGGATTTGAAGGTCACACAATATTTTGTGCACACCAGGTGCACTTGATGATATTTCCATACACGGTGATTGTACTTTGATTTATGTTTTGTGCACACCAGGTGCACTTATTTGAGCTTTTCATGCTAGGTGACTACACTCGATTTGAGTGTTGTGCACATCATATGCACTAGAATGATATTTTTATGCTTATTAGTTGCACATGATTAAGAGATTATACACACACACACACTTTAGGTATACTCGGTATGATTTTGTGCACACCAGTTACACGTTTTGATATTTTGTGCACCCCGATGCACTTGAGATTGATTTTGTGCACTTTAGATGCACTTGATATTTTCTCCATGCACAGTTGATGCAGTGGATATTGTTTCATGCACACCTGTTGCACTTGGCGCTAATTTTGTTTTCATGCACATCCGTGGCATATGATTTGGATTTTCATGTAAAACCGTTATGGTCGATTTCATTTTCGGGCACTGTACTTAATGTGGTATATTATGGATTTGAACTTATTTTTGCTTTGTCGTAAGCTATAGATACTGCACTACGGCTATGGCAACGAGCGTGTACTGGATGTGCTTAGCTGGTTTAGTATTTGGAATTTTGCATCATAACTGGTGTAATTCTCATACCAACCACTGGAATTACAGTTATGTGAGTTTTATATCTTTTTAAGTTTTCACGCACACTGTTGTGTTATATTACGTTTTAGATCTTGTGGGACTTAGAAGTTCTATTATATTGCGGACTATATGTTTTAAAATTTTGGACCCCGGCGAATTGTTTTGAATTGAGTTGTTTGGATTGAGAAAAATGTTTTAAAATGGGGTTTAATTTAAATTCGGAGACCGAATTTATTTGAGGGGGAGATATTGTAACATTTGGAAAATTATAAATATTAATTTATAATTTTAAAAATGAATATAATGAGTTTACAAAAATGATATCGCTTATGAAATTGGGTATCGGAATTATATCCGTAAAAGTGTAATTATTTTGGTAAATATGAAGAAAAGTGTGTCATATCATAAAAATGATATTTTAATTATTTTAACATGATATGATAGTTTACATTTAGATAATGATATTTAAAGTATTATGATAAGTATTTTAATTCATTTAAAATAAAGAGTTAGATTTGTGGTAACATAAAGATAATTATGTGAAATGGGTAATTATTTACAAAATGTATTGAATTTTTAAAAATGAGGCTACTTAATTAAAAGGATTTGTTTTGCTTGCTTATTTCTTTTTGAATGAGGGTGGGTATATGTTAGCTAGTAAGTTAAACCCTCATATCAACTGTTGGATATAGTGCCCTCAAAGTCAATTATTGGATTGCAGGCACGTGATTGCAAAGATTGAGGGAGGACCTATACCGGTAGGACTGTCTTACTCGAGATTATCTTTATCAAACGTGTACTGCTTTAGGTGACATGATATATCACTATTCCACGTTGATAGAGCCCATAGGATTCTTACTTGACTACCAACAGTATGATGGCGATCATATACATGAGAGTTGAGTAGTCTATAAGCACATCCTTAAAAGTGGTCCCTAGTCGCGGGAGTTTTGAGATAGGGCATCGATACTCCGGAGTAGACTAGTGTATACAGTCGAGACCCCGACGAGGGGCGGTGGCCAGTCTCACAAGCCATTGGTGTCAGTTGGTTCACCTAAGATATATGCAGGTGCTCATTGGGTTATGAGTACACCGGACATAACTCGCCGGGAACATGCTAGCTGGTTATTAAAACCTGTCGTCAGATAGCAATTCCAAGGTGACATATGTACAGGTTAGTCTATCGACCTGAGATCGTCATTTGTCTCGGGTGAGTTCCCACTGTGCTTTGATTATTACCCTACCACGGCTCAAAGGAGTCGTGCAAACAGGTTTTAGTTGGGTACAGTCCCGAGCCACATGGAGGCAGTGAGCGGATCGGCAGGGGATTCGTCTCTCCCAACATTGGGGTTGAGATCGTGCTGTGTCTGGAGAGCCATTACACAAAGTCCATGGCCATGGCAAGCGAGATTCACTGGTAGGTATTCCAGTAGTATCTCAGGATGTTTTGGGCTACACTCCGACACGACTTATACCGCTATTGGAGGCCTGACGTTTACCAGCTCCCTAGGCCCGATATGCGATACTCATAGACGAACGGACCGGACTGTATGGGTATTGTCACACATAGGCTCAGTAGGGTTTCAGGATGAGTTCGCTCATCGGATTCCCTTTCTCTCAGTATATGGGCAGTCGTTACGTACAGCTAGTACCACTGACGGCTTGTGGTTAAACCCACTACCAAAGTATTGACGAGTCTTTAGAGTCCCCTACTGAAAGTTTCCTAGTTCGGGCGAAACGTTGTACAGGCCGTATGGTTTTATGGCAGGGTTCGAACATACACGTGCACTCGTGCACGTATTATGGTTTGGACGGATAATACTAGCGGGCTTTGGTTTAAGCCGGATCCTACTATTATACTGTGTAGATTTTGTCTCATTGCATTTTGTATTCGGTCGGAATACAAATGTGGGTATGTATATACAGTTGCGGGGTTATCTTGTAATTTTGTTACGGGATCGCTGTTTGAAGTTGCCAGTTTGCATTCCATTTTGGCCATTTTTCTTTCTTCCCTTCTTGGCTGAAATTCTTGCTTATAAGGGGCTTATTTGCAAATGTGGATTTAGTAAAGTGAGAGGGGTTTTCACGGTGCAAGGGCTCCAGCAGTTTCATGAATGTTCTAGGATGAGCTTGGCTTCTTTTTGTGCATTATTGGTGCATTAATTGTTTTTGGATTGCTTAGGATATTTGTTGAGGATATTTAACTTATGGTTACCTCTTCCTCACTTGTGTTCACCCCCCACCACTCATGGCCGAGCGCATCTTTGGCAGCCATCATCTTGGTGTGAGAAAATGAGGAGATTGATTTCATTTTTCATTTGCAACAAAAAAATCCTTAGCTCATTCTCAAGCTCCTTTTCCATCTCTACTCCTATTTGGCAACTTCGATTAACCCTCACCCAATCGTTTGGGTGCCTTGAGACAAAGTGTTCTACACTCACTCAACATCAACCTTGGATATGTCGGTTAGAAAATTTCATGTCCGAGTTGCCTCGGTTCAGAGGTGGGAGCCCGTATAAAGATTCGTTGATGTGGCGCAGTTTTCGGCGAGGAGGAGATCGTAGATCGAGCGAGATTCATCGACGCAGCCGCAACATGCTAGGGATAGAGCTTAAAGACCGAAAGACAGGGATCGATCGGTATAATCTCGAAACCCCATTTTATAGAATACTAGTTTACGGTTAATGGAACGATCCGGGTTTTTAAGTTTGCGTTAGCGCCAGTTCTGTAAAATGTTTTTTGTTCCGCATTTGGCCTCGGAAAGACGGCCAGGGCGCTACCGTAGACTTACATTGGTATCAGAGCCAAACTATTAACCGTTTACTAGTTGGTTTAGACAATGTTAAAGTATTGAAACCGGAACAAACCCAAACGATGCCATTGGATTTATAGTTTCTGTTGTTTTTCAAAAGGTCCAGAAAAATTATTTAAACATGTGCAGAAGACTACTCAGGAGGACACAAGAACGCACCCCAAACACGGACCCCAACCTTCGGATTTTGGCCGATCCCTAGCCTGGGATTTCCGGCATCGCCGTCCCTGTGTAGGCCTATGGGGTTGGTGTTTTGGGTGTTGCTCTAGTCTCTGGGAAATTGGTTCAGTGGTGTTGTTTATTTGGCCTATTTTGGATATAGTTTTATCAGATTGTTTGGGCTGTTCGGGGTCATTTCGGAGTCGATATTTTCTAACATTGTTTAAGTTTGCAGTGCTTTATATTACTATCTGTGACCGTGAATGTCATTCGATCGGTAAATCTTGTCTAATTGCTATAGCTCTTTTAGACGGGTTTGCGAACGTGACATTCACGTTGATGTTCTGTGTTGTGCTGTGATGTTGCGGATTTGTCGTGGTGGATAGCTTGCATGCAATGGTAGTACAGTTTGGATATATTTGTACATTTGATATTGCGGGACGAGCGTCCGACATGTGGACTGCCGTCACTGCCTGTTTGTATATTATTCTTTTGGGGCACGACCGGGTTGAGGTCGATGTACCCATTGTATATATTTTCTTTTCTGTACTAGGATTACCCCGCGGTGGAGTGCACAGATAGCCGGGTTCTGGAGGGCAACGGGTCCGCATCTCATGGCTTTGAGAGGGAGGGGGCCTCACTCTAGGATTGGCGGGCTATTTGCCGCACTCGTAGGGGTACAGGTTGGCCCAAGGTTGGGTGCTCAAGTTACCGGATTCTGTGAAGTGTTGGGTGGTCCATTCACGATGCTGAAGGAGGCTGCCTCGTTTTTGGTTTTGGCGGGTGACTTGCCGCACTCGTAGGGGTCTAGGTTTTCATTGCACAGGCTATCCACACGACCGGGGAACGTCGGGTTTCATTTGTGGCTCTATGAAACCCGGGGCTCCCATATTATCTGTATTGTTTTGTGATGCTTATTACTTTTCTGTAATGTTGCATTTTATCACGCCTGGAGCGATTATTGTATATTGTTATATATACACTAGTAGATGTTGTATATGTTTTACACCCGCGCTAGTCCTATCCTCGCTCTGTTGTTAGTTAAGTAACCTAACGGGTGATGACGGGACCCAGTGACGAATGCGGATGGCATATACGCACATTTTATTTTCGTTCTTTATTTGTGTGATTAATTTATGGGACTGCATTGATTCAGATCAATGCAAAGAAAACAGACCTATACAGATGTTGTTGGAACAATTTTTCAAAAAGCTGTTATTGCAAGGACGTTCTCTTTTGTTTTGCACAGCGGTATTCGGTTATGAATATCCAGCACCTCATTCGACGAGGCAAGGACCGAGATCCCTTCATCGGGAGTGGCCCCTTGGAAAGAGGTTTGCGTCAGGGTAATAACTTCACTATAGTCGATTACTTTTTGCTTTGCATCGTGGTATTTAGTTTGAAATATCCTGCACCTCATTCTACGGGGAAAGAGCCGAGATCCCTTCACCGGGAGTGACCTCTTTAGCAAAGGTTTTCGCCACTATATTTTTGTAAAAGCTATCCGGTTCCTTCAACGATATCAAGTTCATTACGTTAAAGGTTTTTCGCCAAAAATCATTCATAGCCCTCCGTCATTCCAGACGGGCAGCACTTAGTATTCATGCTATGTTTGTTGGCCTTAGTCAAAGCATAGTGTGTGGTAGCTATTTATTACTTTTCTTTTGCATAGATAGATGCGTTGGTTTGGGACAGTCGTGCTACTTTGTTGGCCTTAGTCAAGGGTATGTACGGGTAGGTTCAAATTAACCTGGATAATGACGGGTAGAACTTGACATGTGACTTATGATTTGTTGGCCTTAGTCAAGGTCATAAGAGCATAGGGTAAAAATCACATCGGGAGTTTCTAAAGAAACTGAAACTTGCCAGGCATGCGCATACTATCTGGAGTGTGATAACGTGAGTGGATTCCGTCACGTTATCATGCAATGATAGTTGGATCCCGATTCTCACTGATGAGTTGGTTTACTTCTCGGGTGATCCCGACAAATTCTTCTTTCAGGTTTGGAGGAGAATTTGATGATACAGTGGGAGGTTTCCTGATAAGATAAAGTGATAACCATTCTGATCTAGGTTAGAGTGCACGCAGAGTGTTTCTTTTCTCTCTCTCTCTGGCAGCGACCATGACCCTACCCTAAACTATGACTCGGTAACCAAGTTAACCGAACCTTCTTAAAACACTGGCTTTTGGATTGTCTGAGTCGCATACATCATTGCCACTCCTTCTTATACCCTTTGCATTTCTCCAGGACACATCGTATTAATACGAACGTCCACTTCCATTGGATAAATACATCGTATGGTTATATACGAACTCGAAGGAACTTGTTCCAGATTCGAGGATGGATTCTCGTTCTGGAGAGATTGAATATGACTATTCAGTTGTCTTTTCCTTTTTACCTTCTCTCAGAGTATGAGGGCTCCTAGGATTAGGAGAGGGTACACCTATTACGCTTATTGGATAGTCTTCTTCCAAACCATAGGCAGGTGCCGAAAGGTAAGGAACGAAGAAAACCAATTAGCCTAAGTGTGGTGTACAGAAGGTAATAAGTAAAGACAAATAAAAGGATTAGAAAGAGGGCAAAGTAAATTGCGACTGCTATTCACGACCAAATCAAGTATTTCATCGCCACTTCTATTTCACCTTTGTATTTCTCCAGAACACCTCGTATCACTACGAAGATCCACAGTTATTTGGATAATCCATCGTATGGTTATATACGAACTCGATTGAACTTTTTCCATTTCGGGGATGGATTCTGGTTTATGAGAAATAGAATAAGGTTTATTCAGTTGTCTTTTATCATCACCTTCTCTCAGGTTGCGAGTACTCCTAGAATTAGGAGAGTACACCTATTATGCTTATTGGATAGTCTTCTTCCAAACCATAAGCTGGTGCCGAACGGTGTGGAAGGAAGAAAACCATTAAGCCTAACGATGGTGTATAGAAGGTAACGACTAAAGACAAATAAAGGGATTTGGAGAGATGGCAAAGGAAATATACGGTTATAGTCATGAATCTGGATAATGGAAGAGGCATTACTAGGAATACCCAGATACCCCTTCGAAACATATTCATGTTTCAGTTTCACTGTGTATTGTTAATAGAAAACTGATTTTCCAATCAGTCCTTGCTCTAGGGTATGTATTTACCAGGTATGATTCTCACATCTGTATGGTTTTACAGATGATGAGTGGGAGTAAGTTATTGGGAATTAAGTGATCATCCTCATTATATCGGAATTCGTTGCAATTGGTGATATTTGAGGAAATCGCCTGAGTACAGTTTTCAATCTACGACGCACAGGGTATGAGTTATTAAACTCAGGGGACTTATACAAAGTATTGTATGTTGTCCAGTGTCCATTAGGACAAAGGGGTAGGTCCTCGTACTATATTATGTTTACTTGTGACTTCTCTAGTTTTAGACATGTGTTTCGTTGAAATACAAGGTCTAAGTTTTGAGAAGTTATAGGTACAAGAATAAAGTAGAGAACCAGGTGTAGCAAGTATCGGGATTCTTCAAGGTGATCGAAGATATAGATACTTATGGTTGGTATTCAGTTGATAGTAATGTTTCAGAGAACTTGCTTTTCTTTCGGGTTACTCATAATTGGATAAACTCCTAAGTTGAGTAATGCTGATCTGCCTCTTTCCATTTATTGACATGCACTGGAGACAGCTGCATGATTTGAATCTGGTTCCAATTGAATCAGTGCCTCTATTTCTATATTATATATAGAATGCATCATATCTTAACGATGTTAAGGTATATGGAGTTGTCCGGCTTATGCTTAAAACCAGACTCTGGATAACTCAAGGCACATTTCTGTAATGGCAGTTTGTGGGTTGACCCTAGTTTTTGTTAGTGTTTATGCCCTAGAAGGCCATTACTGTATCATACTAGTTTGTATATTACTTAATGGAAGCTTGGGATATTCACATGTATATAACAGTCTTGCTAAACATGGTAGTATGCTACTTGGTTTTTCTATCTTAATATGTGAGTGTACGTATTGATAGAGCTCTTAGGATCTTGCTTGTCTACCAGCGTTGTGATGGCAGTCACACTAGTGGGGGCTGGGTAGTCTACAAGCACATCCTTATTCTGGTCCCTGGTCGTTGGATTATCGAAACAGAGCATCGATACTCCGGAGTAGACTAGTGTGTACGCTTCTCATCCCAGTTGGGGAGATGGTCTGTCCCACAGCCGTCAGTACGTCGTACTGGAGATAGTATACAGGTGCTCGTTAGGTTACGGGTACACCGGACATGACTCACAGGGAACTGTTGGTTGGTTTGATACCAGTCGTCAGTGAACAGTTCCCAGGTGACATGAGTACAGCGTAGTCCGCAGACTTGACACTGCTACTTCGCCTCGAGTGTGTCCCACTGTTCTTAGATTGCTACCCTACCACGGCTCAAAGGAGTCGTGCAAACAGGTAGCAGTGGGTGCAGTCCCGAGCACTTGGAGGCAGTGGCGGTTAGACAGGATTCGTCCCTCCCGGTATTGGGAGTAGATATCGTGCTGTGTCAGAGAGCCATTACGCAAAGTCCCTGGCCAGGGCAAGCGAGATTTGCTGGTAGGTTCCAGTAGTTTCTCAGGGTGTAATGGGCTTCCCTCCGACACGACTTATACCGCTATTAGGGGACTGACGCTTGCCGCCCCCCTAAGCCCGATATGCGATAGTCTTGGACGAACGGACCGGACTGTATGGAGATTGTCACATCAGACTCAGTAGGAGTTTGGATGGGTTTTCTCATCGGCCTTCTTATCGACAACTACCTGGGGACCGTTACGTACAGCTAGTGCCGCTTGCGGTCTGTGGTTAAACCCACTGCCAGCGTAGTAGTCGAGTCTCTAGAGTCCCACACAGAGAGTTTCCTACTCCAGGCGAAACGATATAGAGGTTGCATGGTTTTGCGACAAAGGGTTCGGACGTATACGTGCGTTTACGCGCGTACGACTTTCGGACAGTTTTTACCAGTCGGCTTTGGTTTAAGCCAGTTACTGGTATCCGGTTATTGGATTTTTACAGTCTAAAGTTTTTCCGTATTTTTGCGGATTGGAGGGGCGTTCTCGTAATTGTACGAGAAGCTTCTAGAAGATGTGACTAAGGAGGTTACTTTGGATAAGATTGTGAGTCATGAGAGTGATTCATCATTATCATTATTGCACCATAAATGATAATGACACATGCTTAATGAATCACCTCTTTTCATTTATGAAGCATGCTTATTCATTTCTATTATTCATTATTCTATAATAAGAATGCTTCATAATATATTATGATACACTCACTATCTCATCTCATTATCATTATCATATTCTCTCTCCTCAAGCTCTCATCTTCAAGAGACTAATCCTTAATCCTCATGTGTTGAGATCAAAGGATTAGTTAGACTTAAACATCCATTACCTTCACTCTATATCATCCTTTCTTCTTTGATTAGCAATCAAAGTAGATTAGTTACCTCAAGTTAGAGGTGTAGCTTGGTGTTTTGCTCTCGGGTGGATCGTCTACTACCTAGAGAAGGTCGAGGAGAACAAAGGAGGACACAAAGACGAAGGACCGGTTTCATTAGGTATAATCCCTAAACACAATTGATAAGAAACTCTTTGTGTACGGTTATTTATAGTTTAGCTTCGATTTAAGCGGTTAGTCGATATTCGTTCTTTAAACATGATCGTTTTTGAAAATTCCGCCTTCCCACATGTACTGGGGTGTACTACATCGACTTACAGTGGTATCAGAGCCTCGCTAAACAATAAATAACTTGATTGCAAATTTGTACGAATTTCGAACGGAAAAACGAAGCCGGAAAACCCTAAAATATTTCAGTTTCTGTCGAATTTAAAATGATGTCCTAAAATTGTTCAGGGTTGCTCAGAAAGCTAGAAAAGAGTCCAGGAGAACACCCATGAAATTCGAACCCATGACTCGGCTAAAGCGCCGCGGAAGGGCGGCGGATCCCACCGATCCGCCGCGGTTCCGCGGCCGAGTTGCCGAGTCATGGACTCATCTTTCATGTGTGGGTCCTCTCTGGTATTTGGGGTTTTCTGGAATATTTTAATTTTGCTCAGGTTTCCAGTTAACAGAGCAGATTTCGGAGCAATATTAAAGATGTTTAATCGATCGAAATTGTACAGTATTTGCATATTGGATTATATCTGTGATTGTTTAATATGTTCGTAAACCTCCCCTAACTGCTAGTATGTCGGTTGGCAGGGGGTTGCACATTTCTGAAATGGTTATATCTGTTTGTGCATATAAACTGTATTGGACTGTTGTGGTGTTTAGCCGGGGTTTAGCAATGGGTTATTGTCTAATTCAATTGTTGTATATGTAATTTGTTGTAATATTATTTTGCGGGGCACATCCAGGTTGCGGTTGTAGCCACCGTTGTATTATTTCATTTTACTGTTTTTGCTCCTAGGACTGACCCAAGGTGGGGTACACAGACTGCCGGGTGGGTAGTTTGCCGTACCCGTAGGGGTCGAGGGTGGGGTAACGGCTATTCATCACAACTGTGTAATCTGTCTTTTCTTGCAGGCTCAAAAGAAATACAGATTGCTTGCAAATCCAATATTGTTTATCTGTGTTCTGGAATGAATATCATTGCATCAGACGAATGTAAAATATCTATATATATTGTAGCTATTTAGACGTCACTTATGTTTTACACCCGCGCTAGCCCTGCCCCCGCTCTGTCGTTAGTTAAATAACCTAACGGGTGATGACGGGACCCCGTGGCGAATGCGGATGGCATAAGAGGACGTTGTATTTTCGTTGTTTCTGCAATGATAGGTTAATGATGGGACGCATTATCTATAATGCAAAGAAAATAAACCAAGTTTAAATTGTTGGAACAATTTAAAAGAAACCACTCGGTTATTTTAAAAACAGATATTTTTAAATGCGGAGATTTAACCACTCCTTTTAAAAGCTATCAGGTTCCTTCGGTTATATCAAGTTCACTACGTTCACGGTTTCGCCAAAACCAGTCGTAGCCCTCCGTCATTTCTTATGGATGGTCAGTAGTATTCAAGCTATGCTTGTTGACATACGTCAAGGCATAGTGTTTGGTAGCTGCTGGGGTATTCATTTGTTACATAGATAGATGTGTTGGTTTGGGACAGTCGCATTACCTTGTTGGCATACGTCAAGGGTATATACGGGTGGGTTCAAATTAACAGGATAATGATGGGCAGAACTTGACATGTGACTTATGATTTGTTGGCATACGTCAAGGTCATAAGAGCATGGGGCAAAAACTTATATCGGGAATTTCTAAAGAAACTGAAATTTGCAAAGAGATGCATACCATTTGGAGTTTGATGAATGTTGGTAGGATTCCTTCAACATTATCATACGATGATATTTGGATCCCGATCCTACTGTGAGTATATGCTACTTATCAGGATATTCGTCACTTAACGATCAATGCTATAAACCTAGTAGGTGTCCAGAAAAGTGTCAGCGGGGTTACGCCCCCAGAGAAAAGAGGTTATTTAATTAAGGAACTTCGCGAAAGCGTTGCAAAACCTCCCTCGAAGTATCGACACTGGCCTGGCTGAACGGTTAAGCAAGTATTGTACGGTGAGAATAGTCCTGGCTAATTCTTCTTTTTTGGTTTGAGGAAGGATTCGAGAAACAGTGGGAGCCATCCAGTTTAGATAAACTAAAAACCACTCTAAACTTGCAAGAGCATCATGCTAAAGAGTTTTCTTCTCTCTCTCCTAATTGCAGCGACCCTGAAAATGACTGGACTTAAGTTACTTTTAGAGAAAAATATACTGACGGGGCCAAACTATAAAGATTGGCTGCGGAATGTCAAAATGGCTTTGACCTACGACAAACTGGGGTACGTCCTCACCACTACGGCACCTGCTGTCCCTGGTCCCAAATCCAGCAATGCGGATAAGGAAATCCGCAAAACCTGGGATTTAGATTGCGCGAGAGCCAAGTGCATCGTGCTTGCCTCGATGAACAATGAACATCAGAGGAGGCACGAGGATATGTCCCTAGATGGCATATTTCTCCATACAAAGGAACTTTATGGAGAGCAATCTCGTATAGCAAGATACGAGACCTCTAAGAACTTGTTTCGAGCGAGGTTGGCTGTCGGGTCATCGGTAGGTGAACATGTCCTAAAGATGATCGGCTTTATAGAAGAGCTCGCAGACCTTGGGACGACTTTGGATAATGAGCTCTATACAGACCTTATTCTCCAGTCCCTTCCTCCCACCTACGCCCAGTTTATCCTCAACTTCAATATTCAAGGAAAAGAAGTTGAACTTACGGAACTCCTGAACATGTTAAGGAGTGCAGAGGGCACCTTGCAGAAGGCAAGGGAAACACCCGCTATGTTTGTTGGCGGTTCATTTTCTTCCGGGTCCAAGGCAAGGGCCAAAGGAAGGAAGAAGAAGGCCGCACCCAGACCTAGAAGAGGTGTTAGTAAGGTGGGAGGAAAGGGAAAGAAAAAGCTTGCAGCACCGATAGTTGGTCAGGATGAGTGCTTCCATTGTCACAGGAAAGGGCACTGGAAGAAGGATTGCAAGGCGTGGAACGCCAAGAACCAGGAACCGAAGCAAGCTGTGGCTTCGACTTCAGGTGTGTTTGTAATTGAGAATTGTCTGTCGATCAACTCTACTTCCTGGGTATTGGATACCGGATCAGGATCTCATATTTGCAATTCATTGCAGGCACTGAGAAACCGTAGAGTGCTGAAGAAAGGTGATATGATCCTCAGGGTTGCTAACGGAGCTAGCGTGGGAGCTGCGTCCGTCGGGGATTATCACCTAGGATTGACGAGTGGACACATTTTGGTTTTACATAACTGTTATTTTGTACCAAGCTTAACGTGTAATATCATATCAGTTTCCTTGTTATCAAATAAAGGTTATGATTTCACGTTTGTAAGAGATGTTGTCAACATCCACCTTAATCATGGTTTGATTGGGTCCGGTACATTAAATAACGGCATATATGTTTTAAACCAACTCCAAATTTTCAATGTCCAGAACACACTAAAAAGAAAGTCTCCAGATTTAAATAAAGCTTTCTTATGGCATTGTAGACTGGGTCATATCAATGAGAGAAGGTTGACTAAGTTGCATAGAGAAGGATATTTGGACTCGTTCGAATATCAATCTTATGACACTTGTCAATCTTGTCTCAAAGGAAAGATGACAAAGACTCCATTCACTGGACAAGGAGTAAGAGCGAGCGAGCTCTTAGGACTCATACACAGCGATGTATGTGGTCCAATGTCTACACATGCAAGAGGTGGTTATTCCTACTTCATCACTTTTACAGATGATTTCTCTAGGTTTGGACATGTCTTCTTAATGAAGCATAAATCCGAAGCCTTTGAGAAATTCCTGGAATACAAGAGTGAAGCGGAAAACCAAACAGGCAAAAGTATTAAGACACTGAGATCTGATCGAGGTGGAGAATACTTAAGTGCCGAGTTCCTAGGTTACCTAAAAGAGAAAGGAATTCTCTCTCAGCTTACTCCTCCATACACTCCACAGCACAACGGTGTATCGGAGAGACGGAATCGAACCCTATTGGATATGGTACGATCCATGATGAGTAATGCTGAGTTACCGCGATCTTTCTGGGGGTATGCGCTAGAATCAGCGATACATCTTTTGAACAGAGTTCCAACCAAAACTGTGCCTACCACACCATATCAGATGTGGAGTGGGAAGAAACCCTATCTTCAGTACCTGAAGACGTGGGGATGTCCAGCTTTTGTAAAAAAGCAGCATCCGGACAAGCTCGAGGCACGCTCAGTAGAGTGTATGTTTGTGGGATATCCAAAGAACTCTACAGGATATTGCTTCTATTACGCAGAGGAACAAAAGGTTTTTGTTTCTCGTCATGCCCGCTTCTTAGAAACTGAATTTTTAGAAAATCAGAAGAGTGGGAGCGAAATAGAACTGGAAGAAATTCCAGAACCACAAGCTGCTACTGAAAGTTTGGTAGAACCAGAGGTTCAAGAAGAACAGAACATTCCCGCACCCCTCCGCAGGAGTAGTAGGCCGTCTCATCCGCCTGAGAGATACTACGGTTTTCTCATTGACGGGGATAGAGAGGATTGCATCATAGATGATGATGAACCTACTGACTTCCAGCAGGCCATCCAGAGCGGCGACTCGGTACGATGGCTAGATGCAATGCGGACCGAAATGGAGTCCATGTACACCAACAAAGTATGGACTTTGGACTTTGCTCCAGATGGGGTAAAACCCATAGGATGCAAATGGATATTCAAGAAAAAGATTGGTGTAGATGGACAGGTGGAAACCTATAAGGCTAGACTTGTTGCAAAGGGTTTTCGTCAAAGACCTGGTTTGGACTATGACGAAACTTTTTCTCCAGTGGCTATGCTCAAATCCATTCGGGTCCTTCTTGCTATTGCTGCCTTCCATGATTATGAAATCTGGCAGATGGACGTAAAGACGGCTTTCTGAATGGAAATTTAGAAGAGAGCGTCTATATGGATCAGCCAGAGGGTTTCAATCAGAGTGGGAGCAGCGGGAAAGTTTGCAAGCTGCTTAAGTCCATTTATGGACTAAAGCAGGCATCGCGGAGTTGGAACATCTGTTTTGATGAGACAGTCAAAGAATATGACTTTATCAAAAATCCAGATGAACCGTGCATATATAGTAAAGTTGTGGCCAGAAGTGTCGTATTCCTCGTCTTGTACGTGGATGCCATTCTATTGATAGGAAATGACATTCCTATGCTACAATCTGTCAAAGGATTCTTGTCACACAGGTTCTCCATGAAAGACCTGGGTGATGCCTCTTACATTCTGGGGATCCGGATCTATCGTGATAGATCCAAGAGAATGTTGGGACTTTCACAGTCCAGGTATATCGTCACTGTACTGAAAAGATTCAGTATGGAAGATTCTAAGCGCGGTAATCTGCCGGCTTGTCACGGAATCACCCTCTCCAAAGAGATGTCTCCCAAGACTGATTTGGAAAGGGAACGCATGTCTATTATACCCTACGCTTCTGCGGTAGGCTCTATAATGTATGCGATGTTGTGTACCAGACCAGATGTAGCTTACGCACTGAGCGTGGTAAGCAGGTATCAGTCAGACCCAGGGGAGAAACACTGGATAGCAGTAAAGAACATTCTCAAGTACCTGAGGAGGACTAAGGAGATGTTCTTGGTTTACGGCGGAAAAGACCTCAGGTTGGAGGCCTTTGCTGATTCCGGCTTTCAGAGTGATAAGGACGATTCCAAGTCCATGTCGGGTTATGTCTTTACCCTCAATGGAGGGGCGGTGTGCTGGAAGAGCTCCAAGCAGGACACCGTTGCCGACTCGACGATGGAAGCGGAGTATATAGCTGCTTGCGATACCGCAAAAGAAGCAGTCTGGATGAAGAAGTTCCTAACAGAACTTCAGGTGGTTCCTACCATAGTTGATCCAATACCTCTGTATTGCGACAACAACGGAGCTATAGCTTTAGCGAAGGAACCAAGGTCCCATCAGAAGTCCAGACACATCTTGAGGCGGTATCACCTGATCAGGGAGATCATTGATCGTCAGGAGATCGAGGTTCGGAGAGTTGCTTCAGAAGAGAACATTGCTGATCCATTCACGAAGGCCCTTCCTCAGATTCAGTTCGAGAGGCTGCTCGAGATCATTGGTCTACGATATGCCAGTACATGGCCCTAGTGCAAGTGGGAGATTGTTAGTGTTTATGCCCTAGAAGGCCATTACTGTATCATACTAGTTTGTATATTACTTAATGGAAGCTTGGGATATTCACATGTATATAACAGTCTTGCTAAACATGGTAGTATGCTACTTGGTTTTTCTATCTTAATATGTGAGTGTACGTATTGATAGAGCTCTTAGGATCTTGCTTGTCTACCAGCGTTGTGATGGCAGTCACACTAGTGGGGACTGGGTAGTCTACAAGCACATCCTTATTCTGGTCCCTGGTCATTGGATTATCGAGACAGAGCATCGATACTCCGGAGTAGACTAGTGTGTACGCTTCTCATCCCAGTTGGGGAGATGGTCTGTCCCACAGCCGTCAGTACGTCGTACTGGAGATAGTATACAGGTGCTCGTTAGGTTACGGGTACACCGGACAGGACTCACAGGGAACTGTTGGTTGGTTTGATACCAGTCGTCAGTGAACAGTTCCCAGGTGACATGAGTACAGCGTAGTCCGCAGACTTGACACTGCTACTTCGTCTCGAGTGTGTCCCACTGTTCTTAGATTGCTACCCTACCACGGCTCAAAGGAGTCGTGCAAACAGGTAGCAGTTGGGTGCAGTCCCGAGCACTTGGAGGCAGTGGCGGTTAGACAGGATTCGTCCCTCCCGGTATTGGGAGTAGATATCGTGTTGTGTCAGAGAGCCATTACGCAAAGTCCCTGGCTAGGGCAAGCGAGATTTGCTGGTAGGTTCCAGTAGTTTCTCAGGGTGTAATGGGCTTCCCTCCGACATGACTTATACCGCTATTAGGGGACTGACGCTTGCCGCCCCCCTAGGCCCGATATGCGATAGTCTTGGACGAACGGACCGGACTGTATGGAGATTGTCACATCAGACTCAGTAGGAGTTCGGATGGGTTTTCTCATCGGCCTTCTTATCGACAACTACCTGGGGACCGTTACGTACAGCTAGTGCCGCTTGCGGTCTGTGGTTAAACCCACTGCCAGCGTAGTAGTCGAGTCTCTAGAGTCCCACACAGAGAGTTTCCTACTCCAGGCGAAACGATATAGAGGTTGCATGGTTTTGCGACAAAGGGTTCGGACGTATACGTGCGTTTACGCGCGTACGACTTTCGGACAGTTTTTACCAGTCGGCTTTGGTTTAAGCCAGTTACTGGTATCCAGTTATTGGATTTTTACAGTCTAAAGTTTTTCCGTATTTTTGCGGATTGGAGGGGCGTTCTCGTAATTGTACGAGAAGCTTCTAGAAGATGTGACTAAGGAGGTTACTTTGGATAAGATTGTGAGTCATGAGAGTGATTCATCATTATCATTATTGCACCATAAATGATAATGACACATGCTTAATGAATCACCTCTTTTCATTTATGAAGCATGCTTATTCATTTCTATTATTCATTATTCTATAATAAGAATGCTTCATAATATATTATGATACACTCACTATCTCATCTCATTATCATTATCATATTCTCTCTCCTCAAGCTCTCATCTTCAAGAGACTAATCCTTCATCCTCATGTGTTGAGATCAAAGGATTAGTTAGACTTAAACATCCATTACCTTCACTCTATATCATCCTTTCTTCTTTGATTAGCAATCAAAGTAGATTAGTTACCTCAAGTTAGAGGTGTAACTTGGTGTTTTGCTCTCGGGTGGATCGTCTACTACCTAGAGAAGGTCGAGGAGAACAAAGGAGGACACAAAGACGAAGGACCGGTTTCATTAGGTATAATCCCTAAACACAATTGATAAGAAACTCTTTGTGTACGGTTATTTATAGTTTAGCTTCGATTTAAGCGGTTGGTCGATGTTCGTTCTTTAAACATGATCGTTTTTGAAAATTACGCCTCCCCACAAGTACTGGGGTATACTACATCGACTTACAGTTTTGACGAGGGTTGACTTTCTACCATCTGAAAGATCAATGGTGATATTGTTCTTGACTCGCCACAGTTTTAGTAAAATGGATTTTTTCAGAAAATAGCAGTGGGGGTATAGTAGAACTGGAAGAGATTCCAGAACCGCAAACAATTACGGAAAATTTAATAGGACCTAAAGATTCAATCAGGTTTGACATTCCATTAGCCACTCCGCAGATATGGTGGGTAACCTCACGCACCCGAAAGGTACTCCGGTAGCCTCAAGGACGGTGACAGGGAGGTTCTTTTTTACCCAGACTTGCCATTACTGCTGTTCCAGACTATGAGACCCGGCAGGAGGATAAGTATAGCGTCGTTCTAAACTAGTTTTAGAAGTGCACATGTATATTATTCTGCCAGACAGTTGTCGTAGCCAGTGAGAGCAGCGGAAGCATAGTGAACAAGAAGCTTGTGTCTATTTATAGACTAAAGCAGATATAATGGAGATAGATCATCTATTTTTGATGTGACAGTCACAGGCTTTGCTTCATCAAAATAGGCGATGGATCTGTTAAGAAAGTAGTAAGGTGTGATGTCCTGGTATTTGGATGACATACACTACTATCGGTTATACTGTGGTTGTCACATAGTGGTTTCTCCACATAGGATATAGATATTATATCAGACATTCTGGTTACTAGATCTACGGTTTTAGATCTAAATTTAGGTAGTTTCCTAATCTGCTTACTTAGACAGCATTCTAAAAAGTATTTAAAATGAACGACTCCTGGCATGGTGGTGTACCAGCACGTGATGGAGTCACCCTCTCCAAAGGTGTCTTACAGACTAAAGGGGAGAGGGATGTGCATGATTGGCAGATCACTTGCTTAGGCAATTGAGTTGATCATGAGATGTCAAGTACCACACAAGGTGTTGTTTTTTCACTAGATACAATAAGTTGATATTGATCCAATCCTGGAAAAACGTTCGGAGGCAGTTTTAGAACATAAGTTGATGTTGTAGGGATTTGATAACGGTAGCCTTCTTTGGAAGACAGTTATCATTCCGGCTTCCAAGGTGACTTGAATGACAGAATGACTGTCAGAGTTATAGTTTTCCCTCCGATGAGGGGCAGTGGTTTGGACAAGTGGTCCAAGCGGATACTGAGGGAGGCATGGCGTAGGATACTGATTAAGTTCAGTTGGCGATACAGTCTAAGAAGTTTGGATTTGGAGTTCATTCGTGAACTAGGTCCCATCAGATATCCAGACATATTCTAAGATAGGTATTACTCATTTCGAGAGATGGGTTTCTCCGCGAACTTGAGATATAGAGAGACATAGAAAGAAAAATCAGAGCGGATCCACTCACTGAGGCTATTTCTCGAACACAATAGTTTCACAAACGAGCTTTGTGAGACTGGTCAGTAGAGGAGTTGGGTGTTCAGTATCACACGGGCTGTGAGTATGCGACATCGCAATAAGTAGCCTTAAGTGCAAGTGGGAGATTGTTGGATATAGTGCCCTCAAAGTCAATTATTGGATTGCAGGCACGTGATTGCAATGATTGAGGGAGGACCTATACCGGTAGGACAGTCTTACTCGAGATGATAGTATGCTATTTGGTTTATCTTTATCAAATGTGTACTGCTTTAGGTGATATGATATATCACTATTGCACGTTGATAGAGCCCATAGGATTCTTGCTTAACTACCAATAGTATGATGGCGATCATATACGTGAGAGTTGAGTAGTCTATAAGCACATCATTAAAAGTGGTCCCCAGTCGCGGGAGTTTTGAGATAGGGCATCGATACTCCGGAGTAGACTAGTGTATACAGTCGAGACCCCGACGAGGAGCGGTGGCCGGTCTCACAAGCCATTGGTGTCAGTTGGTTCACCTAAGATGTATACAGGTGCTCATTGGGTTATGAGTACACCGGACATGACTCGCCGGGAACATGCTAGCTGGTTATTAAAACCTGTCGTCAGATAGAAATTCCCAGGTGACATGTGAACAGGTTAGTCTATCGACCTGAGATCGTCATTTTTCTCGTGTGAGTTCCCATTGTGCTTTGATTATTACCCTACCACGGTTCAAAGGAGTCGTGCAAACAGATTTTAGTTGGGTACAGTCCCGAGCCACATGGAGACAGTGAGCGGATCGGTAGGGGATTCGTCTCTCCCAACATTGGGGGTGAGATCGTGCTGTGTCTGGAGAGCCATTACACAAAGTCCATGGCCATGGCAAGCGAGATTTACTGGTAGGTATTCCAGTAGTATCTCAGGGTGTTTTGGGCTACACTCCGACGCGACTTATACCGCTATTGGGGGTCTGACGTTTACCGGCTCCCTAGGTCCGATATGCGATACTCATAGACGAACGGACCGGATTGTACGCATATTGTCACACATAGGCTCAGTAGGGTTCCAGGATGAGTTCGCTCATCGGATTCCCTTTCTCTCAATACATGGGCAGCCGTTACGTACAGCTAGTACCACTGAAAGCTTGTGGTTAAACCCACTGCCAGAGTATTGACGAGTCTTTAGAGTCCCCCACTGAAAGTTTCCCAATTCGGGCGAAACGTTGTAGAGGCCGTATGGTTTTATGGCAGGGTTCGAACATACGCGTGCACTCGTGCACGTGTTATGGTTCGGACGGATAATACTAGCGGGCTTTGGTTTAAGCCGGATCCTAGTATTATACTTTGTAGATTTTGTCTCATTGCATTTTGTATTCGGTCGGAATACAAATGTGGGTATGTATATATAGTTGCGGGGTTATCCTGTAATTTGTTACGGGATCGCTGTTTGAAGTTGCCAGTTTGCATTCCATTTTGGCCATTTTTCTTTCTTCCCTTCTTGGCTGAAATTCTTGATTGCGAGGGGCTTATTTGCAAATGTGGATTTAGTAAAGTGAGGGGGGTTTTCGCGGTGCAAGGGCTCCAGCAGTTTCATGAATGTTCTAGGATGAGCTTGGCTTCTTTTTGTGCATTATTGGTGCATTAATTGTTTTTGGATTGCTTAGGATATTTGTTGAGGATATTTAGCTTATGGTTACCTCTTCCTCACTTGTGCTCACCCCCCACCACTCATGGCCGAGCCCATCTTTGGCAGCCATCATCTTGGTGTGAGAAAATGAGGAGATTGATTTCATTTTCATTTGCAACAAAAAAATCCTTAGCTCATTCTCAAGCTCCTTTTCCATCTCCACTCCTATTTGGCAACTTCGATTAACCCTTACCCAATCATTTGGGTGCCTTGAGACAAAGTGTTCTACACTCACTCTACATCAACCTTGGACATGTCGGCTAGCAAACTTTGTGTCCGAGTTGCCTCGGTTCAGAGACGGGAGTCCGTATAAAGATTCGTTGATGTGGCGCAGTTTTCAGCGAGGAGGAGATCGTAGATCGAGCGAGATTCGTCGGCGCAGCCGCAACATGCTAGGGACAGAGCTTAAAGACCGAAGGTCAGGGATCGATCGGTATAATCTCGAAACCCCATTTTATAGAATACTAGTTTACGGTTAATGGAACGATCCGGGTTTTTAAGTTTGCGTTAGCGCCAGTTGTGTAAAAAGCTTTTTGTTCCGCATTTGGCCTCAGAAAGACGGCCGGGGCGCTACCGTAGACTTACATCAACATACTCCTACCCATGCTCACATCCCTCCACCTCCTCCTTCTCCTTTGACACCTCCTCCTTCTCTCTTAACACCTCATGCTTTCTCTACTCACACACTTAGAAATGCTTTAGCTCCTTCAAACTGAACCATATGTTTCTTTAAGTTCCAAACAAAAATATTTCTAAGTATCCATCACCATAAGAGAAAGCCATGATTTCCTTCATGAAAGTTGTTCACGTCTTCAAGCTTGAGCCAATACAAACCCTTAATGCTTCCACATACACTTCTTGAGATGAATTTCTTTATACTACCTCTCTATAGGTATATCATGTTCTCTCTTTATTTGATCAATTGTGTTTATGATATGTCTTTAGCATGCAGTATTAGAAAACTAGTTTAATTGTGGTACGTATCATACTAGAATTGAATCTGGAACCAATAGGTAAAACCAATAGAAAAACTAACAAGACCATAATATCATGAGAACACTAGAAGACTTCACCAAAATTCTGAGCCCCAACTTCCACACTTGACCCGGCGAAAATTTCATTCTGACTGGCGCCGCCAGACTTCCTGAGGTGTTTGGTGTTGGTTTTTCTTCTGTAGCTTTATTTGGGTATTTTATAACCTACAATATTGTTTGATTTTTCCCAATATTCATATAGAGAAATCTGAGAATACTTTAGTAAGGGTTTTATCAAGTTTCCGACATTTCGATATGTGTTTTTTGTATTTCTGTACTGCGACTGAAACGTTGACGTTCGTACGTTAATTTCAGGGGCGTTTGTTCGTTTTTGGGGTAAGTGAGCTGAAGGTTCTAACCTATGAGTGCTTAGCTCATTTTCTTGGTTTTCGATATGATATTTACATCGATGTGATTTAATTACGATTATATGTACGATCGCAATGGTTTCCGAGACGGAGTTGACGGGCACAGCAATCGTAGATTCAACGATCTCGACAAGTTGATGAGTATATTTACATCTACGGGGGAAGTCGGGTGGATGAAGTATAGCACCCCCGCAACCAAATAACTGGCATAGTTATGCTATCTAGTTAGTTCTTAGTGTTAATTCAAATTAATGGTATTAGTATTATGTCGCATCGAGTATGTTATTCACGTGCATATAGTTTTATTCATGGTTTGGTGGATTTGTACGAGGGATCATGTCGTACTTGAGATAATGTGGATATTGTGATAATGTGGATATTGTACGAGAAATCATACCGTACTTGTGATGATGAGATTAGCAAGCCGAATAACGGCCAAGTTTCCTTTAGACTCTTAGAGTCATGTTTTATTTCGTTTTAGAACGTACTACTTGAGTGAGCTATACTCTTTTAAAAACTAACGATTCGTTTCCCTTTTAGATGATAAATGATAAAGATGCGATGCTAATTTCTAAAACGAATATCTATTTTTAACCTAAGGCGGCTTCCTTATTTCAAAACCAACGTTTCATTCCATTTTCAAAGATAATGGTATAGCCCATAGCAAGCAGTTACATTTAATAGTTACGCTTAGATTTACTTTACATGTTCGCGATATATTTATCGATGTTATACGTTTCCGTGATACGAACACTCTGATAGAACACTGCACAACTACCAATGAGTATTATGTTGCACAAGCACATACGTGTATGTTACACTACACCTCATTGGTACTACCATGTCACTGTAAGACAGTTATACTACGTGATGCGTATGTAGATGTCGATACGAGTATGCTATATACACTTTTAAAACACTTGCACAAATACTAATGATTGCCATGCTGCACGAGCACAGACGCATATGCTACACCACGCATCATTAGTATTGCCATGACACAGTAGAATTGATACTTTTTTTGCCTGCATGTCTATTTTTACGTACAGTACCATCTTTACCTGCTGCATTTTTGTGAACATCAGTAACATGAATATTCGTATTTGATTCTTATGAGTTTTCAGGATGTTTTATTTTGATGATATATATCAGTGGTATGGGACGCTGTTATATATTTATATATATAATATATCATCAGAAGAATCTATGAGATTATTCTTATTCTTTACTTGTTATCTTTGGATATGATGAGTTGATGTCCACCATGAGTCATTTTTATGTTTGTTTTACTCCGAACCGAGTGGGAGGGCTATACAGTTACGGATTACTTCGATATCCAGACTGAGTGAGGGGATATGCAGTCGGATACATGGTGGACCCAGTCGAGGCCGAGAGGCAGGAAAGCCGCATTAGAGGCGGGGAGCCTAGCGAGGACACTCGATACCGGAGATAGAGATGAGCACGGTAGATATCCAAGAGATACTGACCGGGGCTCGATTTGGGCACGGCGGATATGCAGGGGATACTGACCTGGGTCAGGGATATCGGATGGCGATCATCTGTTGAGATGGTGTCGACGATATCTGCATTTGCGTATCAGTGATGGACACGAGAGATTTGAGGATTTGCGTGTCGATGATGGACACGAGAGATTTGAGGATTTGCATGTCAGTGATGGACGCGAGGGATTTCTAATTTCGGGTATCGATGCTGGACATCCAGATGTTGATATGTTGCTATTTTATGAGGTATACAGTTATGTTATGAGTTATTGTAGCCGATCAGGACTGATCCGGGGAACAGTACATGCATACCTTTTCACTGGTATTTGCATATGAAAAGGAATTCAAAAATCGAGCTATAACCTCATTATTTTGACGTATTTGATATGAAACTGGGATCTTTTAAATTATAAATCTCTTAACACTCTTCACTAAAACATCAGGACGCATATCTTAAATAAGATACCTATTATATACTTCACACTATCACGTCTACTTTTGTGCCATGATCTATGTATTCCACGGCTATTTTAAAGAAGAGGTTTTACATATATATTTTCGGCTACTTTTGAGCATATACCTAGATACAGGTCATTTGCATATGATCTATTCTATTTTGGGTTCATGTGATGGGTAGACTTGCATTTATGATACATATACATATCATATATTATATTAGTACCAGATATGATAGTACTATACTTATGACCTAGGTATCATTGTGCATTTCGATTTCTACCTTGTGATATACTTTTATTCACTGAGTTGGCAACTCACCCCCATTATGCCACAGTTTCTTGCAGGTTTTACCGTTTGGATTATCAACGGCTTGGGCACACACTTCTTTCGGTGATTGCTTTGTTAGGTGGGTTACTGTTGTATCGTACTCACACTTGTATATTCATATCTTCTTGTATCTAGTAAAACTCTATCGACTTAGAACTGGTATATTGTGGACTTAGAAGCGAGATTTAGAATTGTGTGTCGTGGGCATCGTACTCATTGGAGTCGGCCTTTTTATATTGTTAATTTTGTTTCACTTTTCTTTTCTTCGCCATTGTGCGTCGTATATTGTTTGCTTGGTTGCTTCGCCGTTTGGGCGTGGAAGCTAGTTCCCGTTGGGATGCTATTTTTATTGTTATGTTGTATCGGATTTTATTCAAAATTTACAAGGGAGGTAATGTCGAATTTTAAAACGTTAGAGATGCTTTTTAAACATACTTAGTTAGACTTAAATGTTTATTTTAAACTGATCTCATCTAATGACTATTTCAAACTTCACCTCCAATATTTTCAAAAAGGGTTTAGATTCGGGGTTTCGGCTTGCTTGAATCGCATCGACGTCTTTAGATGTCACGTGATTTAAGTGCCGGTCACGTGCCACATTCGGGTCGTGACATCTACTCTTTCTTCGGGTGCGTCCTCGAGATTTTCCTTAGGCGATGGATTAGCGTTTGCTGCCGCCTGAGCGAGCATCTCCTGCAGCTTTTGAGGTCAGTGACTAGCAGAAGCTCGAACTTCGTCTTTGGAATTAACTACATAGACTATGTAAACTACCATGCCTCCAAGCTTGTGGTGTTTGGAGTTTTGGCCTTTGGAGTTTGCTTCGGGCATATGAGCTCTATTAGGCCTCTCTTTTTTGTGAAAAGCCGCTTTGGTTTTGGGAGGAACCGATGTATCAGTATCCGTCTTGGGATGAATCCCCTTGTATTTGAAAGGGGATTTGTCAGAATTTGGCTGACGTTTAGAGAAAGAGCCGCAGACGACGACTGAGTCCTTCACCTGCTTCCGCATCTTATATATAGATGAGGAAAGTTGTTATAGAGAGCGAACTGGTTTCTGCTCTCGTGGGATCTCCATAGACTGTGGAGATTTCTTCAATATTGCGGTGGGAGAATTTTGTCTGACCCTTCGCAACAGTTTGAAGCCGTTCCTAGTTGGAACAAACAATATTCACCACTGGGGTTGAAACAGGACCATATGGAGAATTGCCCCAGCTCATTTTGTATGATACCGATATCGACGTCGACCGTTTCTTATGGCCGGAATTTGATTAGCCTCAGGATTTTGCCGAGCCTTCCCCCTGTTTCCTTTGAGAGCTTGAATATTCTGCCCCCTGCATCGACCTTGGTCCTTGGCAGGTGCCAGTTGTTTGAGGACTGATTCCGTCGGTAAAGCTGCAGCTTGGGGAACCAGCCTGTGGAAGACAGACTTCCTCTGGGCTTTCTCCATCGGCATTGAGGCACCGAGGGTGGGTGGAAGTATCGACCCAAAGAGAAGCCCGTTGATTTCTTGAAAAGCCGTATTGCAGAGATTTGAGGCTGCAAGTGGCCCATACTTGACTCCACCGGATATGACAGAGCCTAAGTTGCTACGGTAGGAGCAAACGCCATTCTTCATAGAGACAAAACGCCGGATTCAGTATCCCATCACCTAAGGACAACCACAAACATATATACCGCGATTATTTGATTGCGGAAAAACACGACACACGAAGTGTGGAGTGGAAAAAGGAAAAGGTCCCACCGAACGTGCCAGAATCTGTTCACCGCCGAAAACAGAGACAAACCGGGATGGATCGTCTTGCCTGAATTTGGGGGTAGATGCCATTTGTTTTTATCCTTCCACCTCTCCGAAAATGACAAGTTGATTTATGGCACCGTGTATCAGAGGTTTGGACGGATGCGGCCGTTGTAGCAGACTTCGTCAGATTCCCTCTCATTTCTGAGGGGGTTTTGATTGTGGGGACGCTCTTCCCTGCAGGCGCAAACCCTGCAGTTAATTACGTTACCGCGTAGCGATAACCACTTTCTCCTGCTCCGGAAGTTCACTTCGTGTCGTGTGTGTTTGTTTTATTTTTGGTTGCCCGTGGATTGTATACAGAGACTAATTTACGTCGTCACCCGATGGGCGCGATTAGTCCAAATCCGTATATTTTAGATTTAGGTTTTTATTTAAGGATCGTTAATCTAGTTTGAGATTAAGATCAACTTAAATGTTTGTGAGCAGTTGGGGCTCGATTGTTTTTTTGTTAAGAATACGTTAATCCAATTTGAGACTAAGATCCACTTAACAAGGTTTTAGGATCATTCAGATCCAACAAAAGACCATTTGGGCTCTATTGTTTTAGTTTAAGGACGTTTCGGTCCATTGCTCATCTCGCGTGTACGTGTATTTATTACGTGATGGAGTGAACGATGGTGATATGGGGTATGCCCAATTTGGGGCACGATCCGATTTGAAGCGTGCACGTCAGTTTGGTAGTGCACCAGCAAAAGAAGTTGTTGATCGTCGGGACCCGCCACCTCTCTGAAGACGTTGAGGAATTACAACGATTATATCAAAGGTGTGAAGAGATGTACCCTTAAACCAAATCCCATATTTGAGGGAAAAGACTGTGATAGACCTAAGAATCGTCAATCATGAATGAAGATCAGTTTGGATATCACAAACATAAGCTTAGCCAATTTGGGCTAAGATTAGGTTTTTGTATCACTCAGCAGTGCTAAACACTCAGTTGCATATAGCGCTCACGTGTGTATCACGTGAAGCGCTCCAATATTGCTAAGCACTAACTTTTCCCGGCGCTCACGTGTGTTTCACGTGAGGTGCTATATAACTTGGCCTTGAGCGCTCACGTGCTTTTCACGTGAAGCGATGAGTTCTTTTGGAGATTAAATCTCTGTTGATATTTTTAGAGAACTTAAATCTCTGTTAATGGTATTTTGACCATTAACGATCACCAAGATCATTATTTTTAGGAGCTTGAATCGGTTTCTTTAAATAACTAAGTTCTTGATTTGAAGAAACTAAGTTCTTGATTTGAACTCCATCTTCTCCGAGAGCTTAAATCTCTGTTATTGGTGTTTTGACCATTAACGATCACCAAGATCATTATTTTGAGGGTCCTGAATCGAGTTCTTTAAAGAACTAAGTTCTTTATTTGAACTCCATCTTCTACGAGAGATTAAATCTCTGTTAATAGTATTTTGACCATTAACGATCAACAAGATCATTATTTTGAGGATCTTGAATCGGGTTCTTTAAAGAGCTAAGTTCTTGATTTGAAGAAACTAAGTTCTTGATTTGAACTCCATCTTCTTCCTTTTCAAATTCGTTCTTCCATGAATCTTTGATTCTCAAGAACAAGATCTTCCCGATGAGAATTAAATTCTCAACTTGTGGGAGATTTGTCTTGGGGATCTCAGATCCATAGAAAGAACTAAGTTCTTTGAGAAGAGTTAAACTCTTGGTATTAGAATTAAATTCTCTTTTGTTTTGTGAGAGCTTTTGGGAGGCTTCTGTATATTTTTTAGAAGCTTATGGGGTGGTCTCCTTCTTCTGGATTTAATCTCCTTGCTCCTATTTATAGGAGAAAGGAAAAAAATAATTTGTTGAGAAAATCTCTCATTGAGAGATCATGATTGATTCCATGATCTTTTAGATCAATCGGTGAATTTTATCAACCGTTGGATTTTTAATCCAAAGGCTCTCTGTTTAACAGAAAAGATTCTTGTTTGTTTAACAAGATTATGAATACCTTGTTGGTTTCAACAAGATTAGAATTTTATTCTAGCATATCTTTTTAGTTTAACAAGATCAGAAATATATTTTCTTAATATGGATATCTTGTTAGTTTAACAAGATTAGAATTTTATTCTAACATAGAATTTTATTCTTGTCATGTGAATATCTTGTTAGTTTAACAAGATTACGAATATTGAATTTAATTCTGTTAAATGAATATCTTGTTAGTTTAACAAGATTAGGAAAATATTTTCCTATGATAGTATGATCATCGTTGAATCTTTGATCCAAGAGTCCTCTGTTTAATAGAGAAGATCTTTCTAATTGAGGAAGATCGGGAAAATATTTCCCAAATAGAATTTAATTCTAGAATTTGATAGGAGCATTTTAAATTGCAACGCTCACATGCTTTGCATGTGAGCGGTAAGAGAACTCACGTGTTTAACACGTGACCCTCAATGTGGGTTTTAGCCTATTTATTTTCAGCGCTCATATGAGCGCTCACGTGTTTAACACGTGAGGCCTGTTTGGTTATTGGTTATTTATGTTCAGCGCTCATATACTTTGCGTATGAGCGCTCACGTGTCTTACACGTGAGGCCCGTTTGGCCCTTAGTTATGTATTTTCAACGCCTATATGCTTTGCATATGAGCGCTCACGTATTTAACACGTGAGACATGTTTGGCCTTTTGTTATTTTCTTTCAGCGCTTATATGCTTTGCATATAAGCGCTCACATGTTTAACATGCGGTGTCCAACCGTGAATTCTTTTCCTCTTTCTTCTCTCCTTTTTTTATAAGGGTTATAAGGGAACAAATAGTTCTTGGCCGAAAATTTTGGCGGGAACATCCCTGTTAGAAAAAAAAATTAACGGGGCGCTGCCCTGCACCCCGCATGGGGGCTGCTAGCCCCCTTGACCCCCAGCCCGCTATCCGAGTAGCGGGACCCCCGTAAACTCTTTGAGGCCCCCGATATACCCAAGACCCCTCAAAACACAACACACTCACACTGCACATTGAGTTTGTATGACCAGTTTGACCCGTCAATCGGAGATTCTTTCGCTCCAAAGAAGAGGGATAATTAACGGCAGCTTAGTCCACAGCTGCCGGAGATTCGGATCCCCACAATCAATAAATCCCCGCTTACCCTAAGCAGGGGGAATCTGTAGTACGCCTGACAAGCGACGCGTATTCCCATCTCAATGGAGTAACGAAAAACACCCTACTCCTGGCATCAGTAGCCCTTTCTGTTATTAATTGTTCGAACTTAAGACATAACTTTGTCGTCCACTCTAGTCCCTCCTGACGTCATGCAAAGAAGTATTTGTTCACCCTGTAAAAAATCCGTCCTGCAAAGGCTTGAATAGGCAAAAATCGAGACCCTTTTAAGACCCCGTTAAATCTTTTTGAAGCATTCATAGTCATCATACAAAATCGTCTGCCACCATCTTTCGAAAGAGCCCATCTTTTTTCTTCATTTTTTAGACAATTTTCAATCCAAGCATCTGCTCTTGGACATATACGTTTTAGTTCCTCTCTCAGCTCTGTATAGGTCATGTCATCTGGTGCACATGCAATTTAAGAGAACAAACTCTGCAAGGTTTTGCCACTAAATCCAGCAGTTGAGAAGTTGGTTCTGATATATCGCATACAATAACGATGACTATAAGGTTCTGGCCATGATCTTTGTAGTGCGGTCGGAATCTCTTTCATCCAGTCAGATATGAAGGTAATGTGCCTTCCCCGCATAGATGGAATGTAAAGATGAATGCAGGCAATGAACCACTTCCAATTTTCAGTGATTTCACCTCCAACTACAGTATATGCTAAAGGATAAAGGCCATCATTTGCATCGGCACCGGCAGTAATGAGCAAAGTCCCTTTGTAAGTGTTGTATAAGTGGGTCCCATCAATACTGAGAACGGGACGACAATAAGCGAAACCATCAATGGCCGGTCCAAATGCCTAAAATACACCGGTAAAATATCCCATTCTTTCTGACATTGAAGTGTCAGTTGTTATCTTGATGACAGTCCCGGAATTAATAGATTTGATGAAAGCAAGCTATCGTGGCAAATGTTCATACGAATCTTCCCAATCTCCGTATATTTTAGACAATGTCTTATTCAACGCATTGCATGCCTTCATATAATTTATTTCAATGAATAATGTATCTTTTATAAACACTTGAATCGTTTTGGGGGTCAAATCGACATCCGCTTTCACAAAAGGCAATATCTTGTTACATATGAATGTAGAAGTGGCATGTTTATGATTTGAATTCACTACAGGATTCATACAAGTATGATTACCCGCATACTTCTTTATCTGCCAGAATCCTGTCAGTGATTTCTTTGAGATATATGCATGAACCCTCCACGGGCAGTTCGCGTCTGTTTTACAAACGACGGTATACTTGGTCGTGTTAGTCTTGATTGGTTTAAAAGAAACTCCATGTTTAATTGACCAAACGCTGACTGCCTGAATTAACTTCTCCTTATTCTCGAACAAATCGGCGACGTTCAACCCACTTTCAATATCGACGTCCGAAATCCTATCTGCACGAAAGTTGACGTTCTCCATTACCGATGTAGATAACATGTGAGTATCTATCATGTTATCGGCAAGTGGATCTTCAAACTCAATGAAGTTATTGTTAACACATGAATTAGTAATCCGCTGCCTATCATTCTCATCAGCAAGGACATGTGCAATTAACATGCTATCTTGTGCTTGAATCTCGTCCTCATCACTAGCATCATCATCATCATCATCATCACTTTCATCTCTATTATGTTCCAATATCGCTGGATCTGTCATGCCCCGCTTCCCGGTATACGGGCAGAATGCGCGACTGGCCGCTACGTATTTACTCAGAGGTAAATACGCTAAGCGCAACTAAGCAATATAAAATAAATATACACAAGAGACAAATGTAATGAAACAACAACTTTATTTATTAATATTCTTTTGTACAATACATGGAAAAGTAAATACATCTGAATGAAAGCAATGCCTAAACAGTGGCATAACAGAAAAGAAAAATACATAATGTAAAAGAAAAGGTACAAGTGAAACTATAGCTCGGGATCTTCAGTAAACTGGTCTAAGTCTTAGGCGCTGGGTTCGATCTCTTGAAGGTCCGAATCACCTGACCACATTCAAAGAAGAAGAAAGAGGATGTCGTCAGCGAACAAATCGCTCGGTAAGTCCCAAAGATAAAGAAGAAGTAGAATAGACAGATAGGGAGTGTAACTTTTAAAATTGTATTTAATGTTAACGTTGTTGTTTATAGTTTGGTATAGAAGGATGCCAGTGTATATGAAAGGAGTCTCAGTAGACTAGAGACTAAGGTGAACGAAATGTACAAGGAACCGTTATGCCACGGTACAACAACAATGGAATACATGTTAGGTGTCTTAAATCTTGCAGTCTCGTGCCACTTCTAACACCTTCCGTACCAATGTACCCCTTAAACCCCGCGATGTCTTGATTGTATTGCTTGTGTTGTATTGTAAATTGTATTGTATTGTATATATGGATGACTTGCCGAAACCATGATATGAGTAAATGGATGTAACCGGAGAATCATGTAAATGGAAGTATATCCATTGTTCGGTTCAGTCAATACAGATTGAATAGATTGATTATATGTATTCATGGATTCATATTGAATTGTAGTTTGTACTTGAATCATATTCAAGTCAGATTATTTATAATGAGACTCAGTCTGAGTCAGAACAATTAGAAAAGAAATTGAAGTCCTGAATTAGGTTTTGGTGTTATCGGTAACCGCTGCACATGGGCGGCAAGATTTATGTCTTTTTCAAAAACGATTACCGTATTGATAACACCGTTTGTTAAGTTGTCTATCTTAAATAGGCAAGCACCCATATCTCCGGCTCCCTGTGGCTCAAGAGACTAGTCCCGCTTAAACCTATATTTACTAGGGTCCTTAGGGTAATTTATAGAACTTGAGGGGGTTATATGTAAAAATACTTTTGTATAATTTTCAAAATACACCCCATGTATTTAATTATCGTCTTTAGAGTTGTCATACATGTAGATTTTATCATTATGACATTTCTAGTGAATAACACCTAATTTTCATAATATAGGGTATTTATTTGCAATATTGAACTTGTATGGAATTGCATGGTATTTTCATGTAAAATGATTCTTTTTTATTTAGAAAAGTTAGAATATTTATATTATATCAAAAATAGATATTTTGATGATACATAAATATATATATTTATATAAAAATAATTTTAATATATTATATTTCTAGAAATCTCATTTTCTTAAGATATTTATATTTTTAAATCTCTCGAGACCGAATGCTCCTTGCGGAGGTCTGCATCTCACACTACTAAGCCCGAGGATGTGCGATAATCCGCACCATCCCGAACGGGTTCCCCGAATGGGTTGTAGCGGCGCTTTGCAAAGAGTTGTGTAAAATACGTAATCTTGTGACAATGGTTTTTATAAGTTAAAGGTAGTTTTGTGTAAAACGGTATTTTCCCGAATCTATATTTCCCAAAACATATCGTGCTATGTTGCATATGAGTGTTGTGAAGAGGTAGGTCATTACCTCATGATCTATCTAATGATATAGCAAGAAATATGATGTTTTAATGTCGAAACTAAACTACATGGTATTTTACTGAAAAAGAGCGGTAAACGTTACAAAATGAAATATTTTGCTATGAAACTTGTTCAACATATTTTTTTAATGATTAATAGTCAAGATTTAAGAGTTTGATATATTGTATTTAAGAAAAGGTGGAGTTTTTAAGAAAAACCGAATCGGAAGTCGGATTAACTCCGCTTCCGTCGGGTTTTAGTTTTACAAATTTTAAGAATAGAATAGAGAAGAGGAAGGTGGTACTTACTGGCTTTTGGTTTAGAGGAGAGGAAGAGAGAGTGGAAGTAGGTTCCGGTGCATCATTTCGTCGCCGGGAGTTCCTAGAGTCATCGTCAGAAGTTCGCCGGAGTTTCGCCCTTCGCTAGGTTCACTTGCACACAAAATTTCTAGAGAGTTTTCTTGAGAGTTTGGACAGAATTTATGAGTGAGAGGGATGCATTTAGGGGTGGTATTTATAGGGTAAAACTAGGGTTAGGGTAGGTGAAAGGGTGAGAAGAAAATATATTAAAAATTGTATTAAAAATGGAGTAAATATGTGTTTTTATTGATTTTGTAAATTTGCAGGGTATTTAAAGTGTACAAGGGTACTGGGGATACAAAAAGACACAAGTTCACAGAAGAGACCAACCCGATCCGAGCTGAATCGGCCGGCGGCGGCGGCCGAGTCGGCCGGTCCGCTGGCCGAGTCAGGCCGTGTCGGGGCCGAACTCGTTGCCACGTGTCCAGTGTCTCTTGGTTGTTCTCCTGGGTCAGTTTGTTTTATATGTGACTTTTGGTTTTACGGGTTTAGCACGTGTAGACTCTTGGGATTCTAAAAAATTTAAAAGAAAACAATGTTAAAAATATTATGGCTAATGGGATTTGAACTCTGGTGCTTTGGTTCAATAGTGCAAGGTCTTACCAATGAGCTACAAGCTCCTTCTTGCTATTAAACAATTACTTATAGTACTCTCAGGAAATGAAAATATCCCAAGTATACATTAACTTTTAAACAAATTTTTGTACACTAGAAATGGAGTTGTTACAATCTACCCTCCTTACAAAAATTTCGTCCTCGAAATTTACAAATATTATTTTAAGGACTAGTTTATAAATAGGTGAGGATATCTTGCACGCATCCCATCTTCCCTTTCCCATGTTGATTCTTCTGAAGTGTCTTTTCTCCACATCACTCGAACCAAGTTGACTTTCTTGTTCCGAAATGACTTCACTTTCCTGTCCAGGATTTCAACAGGTTGTTGCTCACAAGATAAGTCGGGCTGTACAGTGAGCTCGGAATGATCGAGAATGTGGCTGGGGTCACTCACATACCTTCTGAGTTGGGATATATGGAACACATAATGCACTCCTTCCAATGAAGTTGGAAGTGCCAAGCGGTATGCCACTTCACCGACTCGTTCGAGTATGTCGAACGGTCCAATGTATCTCAGACTTAGCTTACCTCGTCTTCCAAATCGAATCACTCCGCGGTTTGGAGATATCTTTAAGAATACACGATCTCCTGGCTGGAACTCCAAGTGACGTCGCTTTGCATCAGCCCAGTGTTTCTGTCGATCTTGGGCTATGCGCATTCATTCCCTGATAGTACGAACCACATCAACAGTTGCTACTATCATCTCAGGTCCAAGAGGTTCCCTATCGCCGATGTCGTCCCAACTTAATGGTGATCGACACTTCCTTCCATAGAGCGCTGAAAAAGGTGTCATTCCAATACTTGCTTGGTAGCTGTTGTTGTACGAAAACTCCACAAGATGTAGGTGATCTTCCCACGATCCTCCGAAGTCTAACATACATGCTCTGAGCATATCCTCCAAGATCTGAATAGTTCGCTTAGACTGACCATCTGTTTGTGGATGATAAGCCGTGCTGAAGTTCAGACTTGTTCCCAAGCTTGCTTGCAGACTCTGCCAAAATTGCGATCGGAACCTGGTGTCACGATCGGAGACAATGCAGACCGGTACTCCATGAAGTCTCACAATTTCCTGTATGAGTTCATGGGTATCAGAGATAGTACATATTTGAAGAGATTAAATCTTACTTAGATTCTTACCTCCATGTACTTCTTTGCTAATGTCTCAGTTGATTAGCCAACTCGAAATGGGATGAAGTGAGCCGACTTTGTGAGTCGATCCATAATGACCCATACCGCATCGTTACCCTTAGTGCTGCGAGGAAGTGCAGTCACAAAATACATTATGATGTGTTGCCACTTCCATTCTGGGATAGGTAACGGTTGAAGTAATCCAGCTGTCCTGTGATGTTCAGCCTTTACTTGCTGACACACCAAACATTTTGCGACGTTTCTGGCTACTTCACGCTTCATTCCATGCCACCAGTAATTCTGACGTAGATCTTTGTATATCTTTGTACCTTCAGGGTGTACTGAGTAGGGAGAGCTGTGAGCTTCTTTCATTAACTCTTCCCGAACAGAACCTTTTGGTACACATAATCTGTTGCCGCATCTCAAAGATCCGTCTTCATGGATGATGAAGTCTGTTCTGAGTCCATTCTCCACTTGTTCTCTGATCTTTTGCAACTTAGCATCACTTGCTTGAGCTGCTTTGATCTGATTGACAATGGTAGATTGAACTTGTAAATTCATCAAATTTGAAGCGTTACCTGGCATGACTACTTCAATCTCCATTTGATGCAAGTCTTGTTGAAGCTTCCACTGAGCGGTGAGATGCATTGCTAATGGTTGGCGACTAAGTGCATCATGTACCACATTCACCTTCCCTGGGTGCTATTGCAGATTGATGTCGAAGTCCGCCATGAGTTCTAACCATCGTCTCTGCCGCATATTAAGTTCCTTCTGAGTAAACACATATTTCAGACTCTTGTGATCTGTGAATATGTTCACTCGCCCACCAAGAAGATACTGGCGCCAAATCTTGAGAGCAATGATAACGGATGCGAATTCCAAATCATGCGTCGGATAATTGCGCTCATGAGTCTTCAGCTGTCTTGAAGCATAAGCCACAACCTTACCGTGCTGATGTAGAACACATCCAAATCCCTTACCGGATGCATCGCAATGCATTTCGAAACCTCCAGATTGGTCCGGTATAACGAGAATAGGCGCTGATGTCAACCTTGATTTGAGTTCTACGAAAACTTGTTTGCATGCTTCTGACCACACAAAGTCTTCATCTTTACGTGTGAGCTTGGTCAGGGGTGTTGCTATCTTAGAAAAGCCTTCAATAAACCTTCTGTAATATCCAGCTAAACCCAAGAAATTTCGAATGTCCTTCACTGACTTTGGTGTCGGCCATTCGCTTACTGCTGAAACTTTCGCTAGATCCATGGAGATTCCTTCGCCTGATACGATATATCTAAGAAAACCAACTTGACTTAGCCAAAACCCGCACTTGCTGTACTTGGCATTGAGCTGATGTTGTCGTAGAGTTTCCTGGACAATTCGTAGGTGTTCGGCATGTTCTTTCCGACTCTTAAAATACACCAGGATGCCGTCGATGAAGATGACAACGAACCTGTCTAAGTACTCTCTGAAAACTTGATTCATCAGGTTCATGAATATTGCTGGTGCGTTGGTCACTCCAAATGGCATCACAAGAATTTCGTAATGTCCATAACGAGTTCTGAAAGCCGGTTTGTGAATATCAGCTTCCTTGACCTTCACCTGATGATAACCTGAACGAAGAACTAATTTAGAGAAAACACAAGATCCACTTAACTGATCGAATAAATCGTCGATACGCGGGAGTGGATACTTGTTCTTTATCGTTACTTCGTTCATGGCTCTATAATCAATGCACATTCTGTATGAACCTTCCTTTTTCTTCACAAGCAGTAATGGTGATCCCCAACTTGACGTGCTGGGACGAATCCATCCTTTCGCCAGTAATTCGTCCAACTGAGTTCGGGCTTCCTTCAAACCTTCCGGACTTAATCGATAATGTGCTTTGATCACCGGTTGTGCTCCTGGTACTAAATCAATGCTGAATTCAAGAGCTTGATCGGGAGGAAAACCTGATATATCGTCAGGAAATACATCGTCGAACTCTCGAACCACTTCTGGCTTTGATTCTTCCTCCGCTTGAGTTGCTGCAATCACTGCCTTCTTTGGCTTCGCCTTGTAAATACTTGGCTCCAGGGTATGGTCTCCACTTTTGAAATAGAAAACCGGATGGTATGGAATCTCGAATACTACCCTTCTTTGACGACAGTTGATGGTAGCATAGAAGTTTCCTAGCCAATCCATACCTAGAACCACATCGAAGTTCGGTATGTCCAGCACCTTGAAGTCAGCATAGAATTCTCTGCTGCAGACGACTACTGGACACAAGTTGTATCCCGTTGCTGCCTTTAGAACGCCATTTCCTGAACTGACATTCCAGCTAGATACAAGTGGTGTGACTGGAATCGCATGAGTTCGGACTAACCGTTGCGACATAAAGCAGTGAGATGCTCCAGTATCGAAGAGTGCTAGTGCAGAGAGTGAGGCTACTAAGATTGTACCTAAGGTGTGTGGGATATGTTTTAGGTATAGAGAAAATATGTGGATAGGTATTAAGACTAAAAGAAGAACTTGACAAGAAAAGGTTACCAGTGATAACTTAGCCAGTGGCCTCAGCTTCTTCCACGGTCATCGTGAAAGCCTGTCGCCGTAGTACATTCCTCCTGGCCGGAGGAGCATTCCTCGAAACATTCCTTTGAGCTTGATGGAACTGGAGAGGAGGAGGTGCAGTCGGTGGTCCTCTAGGTGGTGGAGCAAGTAGTGCAAGTCTTGGAGCAGGTGCTTAAAGGGCTGGTCTCTGCTGATAAGTGATTGCTGGCCTGGGTGCAGCAACTTGGTTTTGTCTTTGGGGACAAGACCCAATATCATGAGTAGCTGAGCCGCATACTAAGCAAAGACAGTTGGCTCGTCGGCAGTCTTTCATCATATGTCCAACTCTCTTGCAGTAGGTACAAAAAGCTAGGCTGGGCCTGTTGTTCGGTACTCCCGGCCTCCTTGGCACAAAAGGTGTCCTTGACGAGGCTCCTCCTGCTATCTGGTTGGAAGGGCGCTTAACTCCAGCAGATTGAGGTATGCCCCTCATCTTTACCACTGCCTCATAACGGCGGGCAGCTTTCAGATCCGATTCATGAGTCGGAAAATCTCTTGTGGCTAGGGCGGCCTGGATTTCCGAATCCAAACCTTGTTGAAATCGACGGGCTCTGATCACATCCGTCGGTATCAGGTGTGCGGTAAATCTGTTTAAGTATTGTGTTAGCTGTGTAATATGTGATATATTGAAAAAAAATCGAATTATTGAGACATATATTACCGACTGAGCATGGTGAACTCAGCGTCATATTCATCTACTGACTTGGTCCACATTGAACCTTGTTGCAGATGGATGAACTGTTGTTCCATGTTGAACCTGGCAGTCTCAGGGAAGTACTTTGCGTCGAACATGTCTTGGAAAGTCTTCCATTCGATGGGCTGATCAAGACGGCTTTCTTCCGTCTTCCACCAGACCCATGCATTGTCCGTGAGCTGCAGTTTCGCAACACGGACCCAAGCTATCTCTGGCACCTGTGCTGCTGCCAGATCATTTTCGATGCTCTGAGCCCATTCCTCAGCTTCCAGTGGGCTCTTTTTTCTTGAGAATTGTTTGGGGTGCAAAGCCCTGAATTGCTTCACCCCAGGTGCTTCTGCCTCGGGACAGTTCATTAAAAGAGCGGTCTGCTGCTGCTGTCCTTCTAGGAGGCTGCGAATCGCCTCAAGCAGAACCGTTTGCTCGTTGATCAGAGCATGGACGGCGGGTGTGATTGGTAGTGGTGGTGAAGTGTTGTTGAAGTTGATGCTGGTATTGTTTGGGGAATCCATAACCTTGAAGAAAAATTTGGGTTAGGACAGATTCAAATTATATGAAATGATGAGATTCAAGAAGTATGAATTGTAAAGAATATTTTCAGTTGCTGGTTCTTGTGTTATATTACTTAGGTTGTTCATGCAGAACAGAACTGTATGGTAGGGTTCCATATAGCTCTGACCTGCATGGGCCACCAACAAAATCTGTCATGCCTCGCTTCCGGGTATACGGGCAGAGGGCGCGACTGGCCGCTACGTATTTACTTAGAAGTAAATACGCTAAGCGTAACTAAGCAATATAAAAGAAATATACACAAGAGACAAATGTAATGAAACTGCAACTTTATTTATTAATATTCTTTTGTACAATGCATGGAAAAGTAAATACATCTGAATGAAAGAAATGCCTAAACAGTAACATAACAGAAAAGGAAAATACATAATGTAAAAGAAAAAGTACAAGTGAAACTACAGCTCGGGATCTTCAGTAAACTAATCCAAGTCTTCGGCGCTGGGCTCGATCTCTTGAAGGTCTGAATCACCTGACGACATTCAAAGAAGAAGAAAGAGAATGTTGTCAGCGAACAAATTGCTCGGTAAGTCCCAAATATAAAGGAGAAGTAGAATAGACAGAGAGCGAGTGTAACTTTTAAAGTTGTATTTAGTGTTAACGCTGTTGTTTGTAGCTTGGTACAGAAAGATGCCAGTGTATACAAGAGGAGTCTCAGTAGACCAGAGACTAAGGTGAACGGAATGTACAAGGAACTGTTATGCCACGGTACAACAGCAACGGAATACAGGTTAGGCGTCTTAAATATTACAGTCTCGTGCCACTTCTAACACCTTCCGTACCAATCTACCCCTTAAACCCCGCGTTATCTTGATTGTATTGATTGTGTTGTATTGTAAATTGTATTGTCTTGTATAGATGGACGACTTGTCGAAACCATGATATCAGTAAATGGATGTAACTGGAGAATCATGTAAATGGAAGTATATCCATGGTTCGGTTCAGTCAATACAGATTGAATAGATTGATTATATGTATTCATGGATTCATATTGAATTGTAGTATATACTTGAATCATATTCAAGTCAGATTATTTATAATGAGACTCAGTCTGAGTCAGAACAATTAGAAAAGAAATTGAAGTCCTGAATTAGGTTTTGGTGTTATCGGTAACCGCTGTACATGGGCGGCAGGATTTGTGTCTTTTTCAAAGACGATTACCGTATTGATAACACCGTTTGTTAAGTTGTCTACCTTAAATAAGCAAGCACCCATATCTCCGGCTCCCTGAGGCTCAAGAGACTGGTTCTGCTTAAACCTATATTTACTAGGGTCTTTAGGGTAATTTATAGAACTTGAGGGGGTTATATGTAAAAATACTTTTGTATAATTTTCAAAATACACCCCAAGTATTTAATTATCATCTTCAGAAGTGTCATAGATGTAGATTTTATCATTGTGGCATTTCTAGTGATTAAGACCTAATTTTCATAATACAGGGTATTTATTTGCAATATTGCACTTGTATGGAATTGCATGGTATTTTCATGTAAAATGATTCTTTTTTATTTAGAAAAGCTGGAATATTTATATTATATCAAAACTAGATATTTTGATGATACATAAATATATATATATATTTATATAAAAATAATTTTAATATATTATATTTCTAGAAATCTCATTTTCTTAAGATATTTATATTTTTAAATCTCTCGAGACCGAATGCTCCTTGCGGAGGTCTGCATCTTGCACTACTAAGTCCGAGGATGTGCGATAATCCGCACCATCCCGAACGGGTTCCCCGAATGGGTTGTAGCGGCGCTTTGCAAAGATTTGTGTAAAATACGTAATCTTGTGAAAATGGTTTTTATAAGTTAAAGGTAGTTTTGTGTAAAACGGTATTTTCCCGAATCTATATTTCCCAAAAGGTATCGTGCTATGTTGCATATGAGTGTTTTGAAGAGGTAGGTCATTACCTCGTGATCTATCTAAAGGTATAGCAAGAAATATGATATTTTAATGTCGAAACTAAACTACATGGTATTTTACTGAAAAAGAGCGGTAAAAGTTACAAATGAAATATTTTGCTATGAAACTTGTTCAACATGTTTTGTTAATGATTAATAGTCAAGATGTAAGAGTTTGATATGTTGTATTTGTAATACCCTAGTTCATTCATACCAGTTTTATATTTTTGGGTATTTCTGACCACTTTTTGGGTATGGAGTGATGATTATTATTTTTGGTGGAAAATTTCCTTCTTGATTAATTAAAGGAATGTGCTGAATGCTTTTGTGTGCTGGAGTGCAACATGATTGAGATGCGGGTGTGTATGCACAGTATCGGGGTTTTCCTGTAATTTGTTACAGGACCAGTTTTCTGGAGTTGCCAGTTTGCATTCCGTTCCGGCCGGTTTTTCTTTGTTCTTTCCCGGCCGGACTTTTTGATGGAGGGGGTTAATTGCAATTGCAATTTTGCAATTAACATCATTTTTTTTCCAAAGAGGGGGGGGGCCGACCACTTGTTGAATTGTGTTGGTGATGGCAGTGGAATGTTCATGTGCAGGCAACATGCTAATTAATTTATGGCAGTGAGTATGAATGAGTGTGATTGATTAATTTATGAATTGTAAAGGGCATATTGTGCTGGAAGGTGGTATGAGGATTAATTTATTGCTTTGAGCACATTATATATGTGAATGCTAATTTATGTATAATGGGCCGGCCACTTATTTTGTGAAAGGGGATTAATTCGTGGCCCCCTTGAAGCATGCTGGTTCTTTTATTTTGGGACGGTGGAATTAATTTACAAAGGTTTTTATTAATATAAGGTTAGGTTGGGCCGGCCACTGTGGTGGTGTGCAGTGAGGGATTAACTTAATTAGAAAAGGGAGATTCTTATGGAGTGTGCTGTGTTTAAAGGGAATGAGCCCATCTGGAAGTTGTTTTGTGTTGATTAATTAATGTATCATGCATACATTAACTAATGACAAGATGAATGTACTATAAGAATGTGTGCAGGGGGCTGAGAAACAGAGAGAGAGCACACATTGAGCTCATCATTCATTGCAGACAGCCATCCAACAGTGAGCACAAAATGTTTGTGCAGGGGGCTCATTTACATATAGAAACAGAGAGCAGAAATTGCTTTGGCCGAGCCCATTTTCTTGGGGTGCTCATTCATTTCTCTTAGCATCCATCCATGAAAATTCTATTCCACAAATTCCTCCATCTTGGCAACTCCTTAAAACCCCAAAGAGATAAGATTCTACATTATTCTACAGCAAATCTTGGACGTGTCGGCTAGCCAACTTCACGCCCGAGTTGCCTCGGTATTGAGGTGGGAGCCCGTAAAAGACGTAGGCGATGTGGTGCCCTTCCGGCGACGAGATGGAGACCGGACATTCCGCGGAAGATCGGGACGTCAAAGAGAAGACCCGAAGGACCGTATCACAAGAGTTGTGGGAGCATGCAGCACTCACCTACACGTTCGTGACGACGTTGCTGCCTCGCGACCCCGAGACGTTACTAGGCAAGTTTTTACTTGCTTCATGCTAAATTATTAGTGGTACAACCTTAAAATTATATAAATTGAAACTTACCGAATAACTAAATATATTATGACGTATGTGTTCGATGTATGATCCCAATGGAAATATTTGTCTAATTTGACGGTAACCTATACGTTCTGTTGGGCCTTTTAATGATGTATAACGTGTGCGAAATTCGCTGGAAAATACGATTGTTCGTGACAAAAAGTGATACCCCCATATATGTTGTTTAAACTAGAACTCTCTCGTACCTGAAAACGAATAAAATCACCATAAATCATATACATATTGGAAAGCTGCGTTCGAGGGCTTAAATCGAAGCCGACTCGATGAACTATAATCCTATGTAAATTTCTGATCATTTCTGTTATGTAACCATGATGATATTCGGATCGGAACACGACTCTGGACTGCAGTCCAGAGCGTTTCTGATTAGCGTGTTCTGTCCAAAGACCTGCGTCCCCGTGTTTCCTGAAATCGTATGATACGGAACTTTACAGTAGTTATAAGATATTCCTGTTAGTGAAAGAAAACAAGTGGTTTCATTCCGATTCATCGCCGTTTGTTATTTTAAACTATATTTAAAAGGGCAGAACGCGAAGCTGTTCAGAACAATTTCTGAAATGACATATTGAATTAAATTGTGTACAACTTTCAACGTACAGATGCGATTGAGGATCCGTCTGTTGAGTTGAATACTTTATCGAAAACCCTAAATTTCATTTAACTGTGACATCGCTAAATTCTGAGCCCAACTGGGTGCAATTCGTGCCGCGAAACAGACGTTCAGTTCTGAAATTGAAATTCCAGCCGCGAGCACTTAAACTGAAACAGTTATATCTTGAAAACCGAAACTCCGATTGAACTGAAACAAATTTTGATGAATTACTGACTGATTGTTCTATATATCTTACTTACATCATTTTTGCCGAATTCGTAACATATTAATTTGTGCAATTTATTTTAGTTCATGACATGCATGTTGATTCATAACATATAGAGCTTATTGGTAGCATACAATACACATATATCATACCCTTGCCATATATTCAGTGTTAGTGCGTGTGGACATTGCATTATCGTGCGTGATAGATATTGGTTTAGGAGTGACGAGTACACCAATGGAAAGTGAATATTCGTGACAGTGATAAATACAGTGAACAGTGATAAAATCGTGCTCAATAGAAAGTGAATATTCGTGACAGTGATAAATACAGTGAACAGTGATAAAATCGTGCTCAATGGAAAGTGAATATTCGTGACAGTGATAAATACAGCGAACAGTGATAAAACCGTGCCATTGGTATACTTGTACACAACTAGATCAATATCTTAAATAGTGTAACCTGGGGAAAAAGGGGAAATCAAAGTGGAAAGAGTATCGTATTTAGCGGGACCGTGTTTAGAGGATGATCATTCGAACCGTGATACTTATACGTGTAGGACAGGATCTAGCGATCCGGCTGACAGGGTTATGTCCCGGGCATGTGGGCCGTTGTCTCGGGTATGTACGAGACTCCTGTTAAACATGATCCTCCTTCCACTATATGATTTTAAACATGACCTAGAGACCGATAGGGACACATATCATATTCTGCATCATATAGTGACACCGTGATTACTTACATTGTTCTTATACTAGTATTACCTCACTTACCTGTTTTATCTTATTATAATAATATTGTTGTTGCGTCGCTCTGACGACCTGAGTATGCATGCTCAGTATGAGGAGAAGATTTAGGCTGGACCAGTGCATCACAGACTTCTCGTCTTGCCATTCCGAGTTACATTCGTTTGTTCCACTTCAGGTCAGTCTTCACATTGTTCCTTTCAGTTACTGTATTTCTCATTATCTGCGCACCTTTACTGTTTACCATGATAAACTAGAAGCCGAAGTGTGACTACGGCAGGACATTTCCTTGACCGTAGGAGCATGGCTGGCCTTGTCTACCCCTCGTATTCCGTATTTTGGGAAGCAGGGCGTGACAGTATTTAAGAAAAGATGGAGTTTTTAAGAAAAACCGAATCGGAAGTCGGATTAACTCCGCTTCCGTCGGGTTTTAGTTTTACAAATTTTTAGAATAGAATAGAGAAGAGGAAGGTGAGACTTATTGGCTTTTGGTTTAGAGGAGAGGAAGAGGGAGTGGAAGTAGGTTCTGGTACGTCATTTCGTCGCCGGGAGTTCCTAGAGTCGTCGTCGGAAGTTCGCCCTTCGCTAACTCCACTTGCACACAAAATTTCTAGAGAGTTTTCTTGAGAGTTTGGACAGAATTTATGAGTGAGGGGTGTGTGTTGAGGGGTGATATTTATAGGGTAAAACTAGGGTTAGGGTAGGTGAAAGGGTGAGAAGAAAATGTATTAAAAATGGAGTAAATAGGTGTTTTTATTGATTCTGTAAATATGCAGGGTATTTAAAGTGTACAGGGGTACTGGGGATACAAAAAGACACAAGTTCACAGAAGAGACCAACCCGATCCAAGCTGAATCGGCCGGCGGCGGCGGCCGAGTCGGCCGGTCCGCCGGCCGAGTCTGGCCGAGTCGGGGCCGAACTCGTTGCCACGTGTCCAGCGTCTCTTGGTTGTTCTTCTGGGTCAGTTTGTTTTATATGTGACTTTTGGTTTTACGGGTTTAGCACGTGTAGACTCTTGGGATTCTAAAAAAAATAAAAGAAAACAATATTAAAAATAATGTGGCTGATGGGATTTGAGCTCTGGTGCTTTGGTTCAACAGTGCAAGGTCTTACCAATGAGCTACAAGCTCCTTCTTGCTATTAAAAAGCAAAACAATTATTTATAGTACTCACAGGAATTGCAAATACCCCAAGTATACATTAACTTTTAAACAAATTTTTGTACACTAAAAATGGAGCTGTTACAGGATCCGTAGCAGGTATATCTATTGGATGTGCGGAACCAACATTGGAGACTTGCATGATACTTGATGTTCCGGTTTCATACCAACGAAATCCTGACCTATCGTCTGCAAACGGTGTCCATCCCGTATTGTATTCTGTATTGTGTGACTGCATGTGCTCGATATTTTGGGGCATAATATTGAAGCCGAAGCTTGGCGCTGGCATGCAATTAAAACCGAAGCTTAACGGTGACATGCAATTATAACCAGGCGGAGGTACATAAGAACTGCACACAAATTTATGAATACTTAGTAACTATATCATACCTCCACTATCAATAAATAGTGATCCTTTAAATGTATATGCGGTATAAATATATGCTAGATAATACTTACTTTGTAAACTGCCAATTCACCGGCGTTCTGCCTAATGTGCCTTCACCTACGTAACTTTGATCTATATACTGTTCATCATTGGTGGGAGACATAAATCAGGTCGAACCAGCATTCATATTGAGCATGCGTGTCATTTCTCCTTGCGGGTATTGCTCAAATGCTCGAAAAGAAGGATCAGACACTTCGGAATAAGGTTATGGCAGTTGAGCGGACGTCGATATCTCCTTCACAAACAGCTCGATCGATTTTGATTCTGATGCAAGCATGACTTGTGTATCCTCATCATCGGATACTTCAATGGCGGTATATTCATATTCCGTCGGCCATTTGCATATTAAGGAGATATTGAACTCTAACTGATTGATTTTGGTAGCTTTGTACACCACTTGGTGTAGGGTATTTTTCGTCACCCTATTGAGATGGTGTCACGCCCCGCTTCCCAGTGTACGGCGAAGTGGACGTGACGAGGCCCGCTACGTATGTACTCAGAAGTACATACGCTAAGCGTAACTAAGCAATATAAAATAATCACAAGAGACAAATGATATTGAAATAACAGCAACTTTTATTAATATCATTCTTTGTACAATGCATGAAATGAAAATGCAACTGGAATGGAAAAGCAATGCCTAAACAGTGGCATAATAATAAAAGGAAATACTGAAAAGAACAAAGTACAATTATCTAGAGCTCTGGGTCTTCTTGGAACTGCTCCAAATCTTCACTTGTGGGCTCGGTCTCAACTTGGTCCAACGCACCTGACGACATTCAAAGAAGAAAGAAATAGAATGTCGTCAGCGAACAGGTCGCTCGGTAAGTCCCAAAGAAAAGAAGAATGAGAATGGCAGAGTAGCAGTATTTTCTAAAGTATTATGTTGTTGAATATTATGGAATATTGTTTAACGCCGTTGTTTGTAGCTTGGTACAGAAGGATGCCAGTGTATACGAGGGGGATCTCTATATGCTAGAGATCAGGGCAAATGGAGAGTACAAGGAACCGTTATGCCACGGTACAACAGCAACAGTATTCATGTTAGGTGTCTTAATCTGACCACCTCGTGCCACCTTTAACACCTTCCGTACCAATCTACCCCTTTAAACCCCGTAGTGTTTTAACAGTGTTGTAGTATTGGAATATGTAAACTGGATGACTGACCAAAACCATGATATCAGTAAACATGTTGTAACTGTATAATCAGGAAAATGGAATATCAGGATAATGGATGAATATCCATGGTTTGATTCAGTCAAAATGAATATATTGTTAACTGGATTCAGGGATTCTTGTATTCAAATTTGTATTGGAATATGATTGAATATAGGTTGACTTGAATTATATTCAAGTCAGAATTAGTCAGACTCCAACCCGAGTCAGACTAAAAGAAAGATAATTTGAAGTTCAATATTAGTTAGGGGCCTTATTGTAATTTGTGAAACTTGAGGGGGTTTTATGTAAAAAGTACTTTTGTATAGTTTTCAAAATATACCTCAAGTATTTAATAATCATCTTTATTATTATAATGAATGTGAATTTTATTTGTGTTATTCTAGTGAATATATCCTAATAGAAGAATTAATTGTTTATTTGAAATTCGTGGTATTTTAATGTAACTTTTAATCTTGAATTTTAGGAAAAAGTGGAAACTTTATGTTATAACAAAATAGGTGTTTAAATGATAATTATATATAATTAAACACATAAATAATTTTCTTTTATATGAATATTTTATTTACAAAAAGTCTCACGTTCCTTAAATATCGTATTTTAAACCTTTCGAGACCGAATGCTCCTTGCGGAGGTCTGAATCTCGCACTACTAGCCTGCGGGTGCACGATGAACCGTACTATCCCTAACAGGTTCCCCAAAGATGGGTTGTAGCGGCACTTTGCTTAGGTTTTATAAATACTTTTCATTTAGGAAAAACGGTTTTATAAATATAGGGTGTTTATTTGCAAAAGAGTATAGTTTCCGTATTTTAGTTATTAGGGTTTCCTAAGCCAACTAGTATATTTCTATGGTCTAAACGATGAGTCATTAGAAGCCTCAAATCGCCTCTTCACCGTCAATTGCGGCCAGATAAGTGCCAGGTAAGTGGGAAGGAACCACAGTCGTGGGCCTAATTAAAAACCACTAGCCTTAGACACACTTGCCTAGACCCACAAGACAGTTTAGATAAATGATCGATGTCCATGACCAATCGTGCTTTCATTTTTATATAAGATTTTATTTAGAAAAGTTTACAATTTAAAGATTTAACTAAAGGTTATAAAGGTTATGGTATTTTAGTGAAAAGTCCTGTAATTTCGTATTCTGTATTTTTGATATTTATCATTTAGGATTATATTGAGTGTGTGTAAGGGTAGGTCATTACCCCGTGACTTATATTAGGTTTTGGTGAAGTTTAAAGGTGAAATAAGCTATGTTAAACCTAAAGGTATTAAAGTGCAAGAATACGGTATTCGTAAACGTTATCATTTCATGTGTGAAATTTCATTCAAATTGATTGAAACAAGTTTAGTTATCACAATAAACATGTTTAGGAGTGAGGTACTTGATTACATTAAGAAAAATGAACTTCATGGTATTTTAATGAAAGAAATACGGTTTTGTAAAGAACTTATCATTTCATGTGGAAAAGTGTGATTAAATTGGTTTAAGGGTGATTAATAGTCAACATGCATATGGGTAGATAATATGTATTAGGTGACAAGTGGAATTTTAAAGAAAAATCGAATCGGAAATCGGTTTGTCCGATTTCCGTCGGGTTCCAGAAATTCGTATTTTTACATTAAAGAAAAAGAAGGTAGAAGAGGTGGGACTTACAGGTTTAAACTCTTCTAAATAGTAAAGAGAACTAGGGAGGAAGGCCGAGGGGTGATTACGTCGCCGGTTGCTCCAAAACGCGTCGTCGGAATTCCGTCAGAGCTTCGCCGGGAACTCGATTTCGAAGCACTCTTCTTGTGGAAACTTTTGAGAGAGTGGCTCAAGATTTTGGAGGGTGAGAGGGTAGTGTGTAGGGTTGGTATTTATAGGGTTAGGCTAGGGTTAGGATAGATGAAAAGTTAAAAATAAAAATATGATAAAATGTAATAAAAATGTATTAAAAGTGGAGTAATTGGGGTTTTTTAAGAGCTCTGGAAGTGGTATGAGGCTGAAACTTTGCAGGTGCGTAGGTAATACCAAAAGACACAACTTTCATGTTGTGACCCTCGCCGGAATCGGCCGAATCGGGGGTGACTCGGCCGTGACTCGGTCGGATCACTGAGTCGGCCGAGTCAAGGCCGAGTTGGCCGATTCCCGACCGATTCCGGTGACCTGGATCTCCCCCGACGGTTCATCTACCCTCTGCAAGTGTTACATCTTTGGGTGTAGTGGGGTTTTTGTGAGATATGCACGTGTAAACTCTTGGTATTCTAAAGGTTTTTTTAAAAAATCCATATTAAAAATAATGTGGGGTATGGGATTCGAACTCTGGTGGCTTGATTCAGCAATGCAAGGTATTACCAATGAGCTACAAGCTCTTTCTTGTAATTATTGTAAGGAATTAAATATTTAAGTTGTTTCCAGCAACAACAATACTCCAATTGTACACTATTTTTAAAGCAAATTTTTGGTATACAAAATAGGAGTTGTTACAATCTACCCTCCTTACAAAAATTTCGTTCTCGAAATTTACAACTTTTATTTGAGGACTAGTTTATAAAAAGGTGCGGATATCTTGCACGCATCTCATCTTCCCTCTCCCATGTGGATTCTCCTGGAGTGTCTTTCCTCCACATTACCCGGACCAAATTAACTTCTTTGTTCCGAAGTGTCTTCACTTTCCTGTCCAGGATCTCCACAGGTTGCTGCTCACAAGACAAATCGGGCTGTATCGTGAGCTCTGAATGATCAAGTACATGGCTGGGGTCACTCACATACCTTCTGAGTTGAGATATGTGGAACACGTTATGCACTTCTTCCAATGAAGGTGGAAGCGCTAATCGGTATGCCACTTCACCGACTCGTTCGAGTATATCGAACGGTCCAATGTATCTCGGACTCAACTTTCCCCGTCTCCCAAATCTGATCACTCCGCGGTTCGGAGATATCTTCAAGAATACATGATCTCCTGGCTGGAACTCCAAGTGTCGTCTCTTCGCATCAGCCCAATATTTCTGTCTATCTTGGGCTATGCGTATTCTTTCTCTGATAGTACGAACCACATCAACGGTCGCTACTATCATCTCTGGTCCAAGGAGTTCCCTATCTCCGATGTCGTCCCAACTTAATGGCGATCGACACTTCCTTCCATATAATGCTGCAAAAGGTGCCATTCCTATGCTTGCTTGGTAGCTGTTGTTGTACGCGAACTCCACAAGATGCAAGTGATCTTCCCACGATCCTTTGAAGTCGAGCATACATGCTCTGAGCATATCCTCCAAGATCTGAATAGTTCGTTCCGACTGACCATCTGTTTGTGGATGATAAGCCGTGCTGAAGTTCAGACTTGTTCCCAAGCTAGCTTGCAGACTCTGCCAAAATTATGATCGGAACCTGGTGTCACGATCGGAGACAATGCAGACCGGTACTCCATGAAGTCTCACAATTTCCTCCATGTACTTCTTTGCTAATGTCTCAGTTGATTGGCCAACTCGAAATGGGATGAAGTGAGCCGACTTTGTGAGTCGATCCACAATGACCCAAATCGCATCGTTACCCTTTGTGCTGCGAGGAAGAGCAGTTACAAAGTCCATCGTGATGTGCTGCCACTTCCATTCTGGGATTGGTAACGGTTGAAGTAGTCCAGCTGTCCTATGATGTTCAGCCTTTACCTGCTGACACACCAAACATTTTGCGACACTCCTGGCTACTTCACGCTTCATTCCATGCCACCAATAATTCTGACGTAGATCTTTGTACATTTTGGTGCCTCCAGGATGTACTGAATAGGGAGAGCTGTGAGCTTCTTTCATTAACTCACTACTACAAATAAGTGTTGCCCCTACGGATTTATCGGTAGGGGCAACCCACTGCCCCTACGGATATATACGTAGGGGCGAAAAAAGACCCCGTAGGTGCAAAGGCCGCAGGTGCAAGTTGAGGCCCTGAACTTACCCCTACGGACAAATTCAAGCCCCTACGGATATATCAGTAGGTGTTATAGCCCTTACGGAGTATCCCGTAGGGGTAATAAAATCATATATGTAATTTTTTTTTTGAATATATTGTATGTACCTACGGATATATCCGTAGGTCCCTTTTCTACCCCTACGGATACCTCTGTAGGGGATATAAAGTAGCCCCTACGGATACGTCCGTAGGGGCCATTCCCAACACCCTGCACTGAGATCGGGGGGAAAAATATCAGGAAACCTGATATTTTGCCCCTACGGATAAATTCGTAGGGGATAAACAATTGGCCCTACGGAGATATCCGTAGGTCCTCTACCAACACCCTGCACTGATATCAGGTGGGAAAATATCAGGTTTCCTGATAGTTTGCCCCTACAGATAACACCGTAGGGGCAACGTATGTACCTGCGGCTTAATCCGTAGGTACATATTGTCTGTATTTTTTTTTTAAAAATGGGCTGCTAGATTTTTTCCCGCCCTGTGCACAATACTATATACATCAATCAAATCATATATTGCGGTATTCATAATCACATCTCACGCATATATATAATATACAAAAGAAACCCAAAAACTGAATAATATATAAATACAAACCAATATCAATATCGTTTCAAAATGTAGTACAATGTGATATAAATACATGTTTCAAAAAATAAGAACCAAAAAGCTACCCTAGTTCGGTCCAGCTCCACCTCCGAATAACGTTAGAATAACGCGCGCCTGCTCATCGGTCAAAACACTCTGCAATGCTGCATATAAGGGAGTCTGAGCGGCATGTGGAGCTGGCGATGTGGTCTGCGCAGCCGCCGTCGAGGTAGTCGCTTGCGGAGCCACGGCTGCGGGAGTCTGAGTGGGCGGTGGAGCTACAGGAGCTGTCTGCGGAACCGCAGCCGATGTAGTGGCTTGCGGAGCCGCAGCCGAAGGAGATGCATGTGGAGGCTCGGCCGATCTACCCTGTCGCGTCTGGACATAACGTGTGTAAGAAGCGTGTAAGAACTGTGTATTATTCGAATTCGTTTCATTATTAAGTTATTTCGAAACCCTGTTTGGATATCTAGTTTGGAAAAGCGTTGTTTATTTTAATTACATATGTATGTATGATTAATCAAACTTAAGTCTAAAACCAAATAAGCTCAAGCTACGTACTAATTATGGATATGTTGATATGTATATAATATGAAATGATATTTTACTATAAAGTAGTATACATACCAGCATCTCCTTCAACTCCTGAACGGTGGCCCTCAAGCTATCCAGTTCCTGATGGACATGCCGGCCACTGGAGACGGAGGAAGTAACCGCCGGGGTGGAGTCCAACCTCATATGGGCCCTGCTAGGGCCCAATCCCCGGCCTCTCTCCCAACCTCCGTGGTGCCCTCTGTGTGCGGCGTCCAGAACTGGGGTCAGCAGCCTCGGATCGTTCTGTCCGGTAAAATCGATCCCCGAGGCCTGGGCCTGCTCAACCACCCGCTCCTACACCCACATTAAGCAGTAAAGTATAAGTATAAAATTTAAACTTGAACCTTCCAAAACTAAAATTTCAAATTTGGGTAGAAAAAATATTAACACTTACGCAGTACTCCTGGGTAGCGACGTCAGGACATCGAAGCTCGCCCGTGGCGGGATCTGTCGAGGTGCCGTGGACGGCAAGATATGCGGACAGCACGCTCGGTGTACCACCTGACGCCACGGTCCGAGATGTCTGCAATATTAGAAAGTAACTCTTAATATTAGAAATATTAGAGAATAACTCTTAATATTGCAGAATATTAGAGAATAACTCTTAATTTACCGATAACTCCATGGCTCGAGTAATGTTCCTCGAGCCACCTGTGTAAGTGGGGCGACCCCTCTTCGCCGACTTCCTGTTCTCCGTATTCTGAGCGGCCTGTTTCTGCACAACGCATTAACATTTAGTTTTCTAATTAAGAAACACAAAGAAATAAATTATATCATAAATAATGAATTAAATTTAAAATACATACTTGTTTGCGTTCGGAGTCGAAATAAGCGCACAATAGAGGCCATGTCTCTACGTCGACTCTCGCAAACGCCGGAGTAGATAGGAGGGCCGCTCTCTCTGCCTCGGGGGTCGCTATCCACAGGGAGTAGCAGTCGGCCTTCAGCTCATTCCTGTTGTATCGGACCTTGGCCTGCATGTTCTTCATCAGGCCATTGTACAGAGCATGAAGGTCGAGCACCCTCCCCGAGTGATCAGGGTCGGCTACAGGCTGAAAATCGTAATCCAACTGAAAATACAAAAAAAAACATTGTTATTAGATTGCAAGTGTAAATAATAAATATATTGGATAGATCAAATGAAAATATATATTAATACATACCTGAGCCTGATCAAAGAAGAGGGCGAATGAGCGCTGGTGCTGCTCGCCCCACTCAACGTGAAGTGGATAGTTCTTCACGATCCGGCTCTCGTCCCCTAAATACCGGCCGAACCTCTCGGCATGAGGACCGGTATAGCGATAGTCGAGGGTAAAAAATAGGGGGAATGCTGCCTCCCCCCTAGCTCTATCAGGCCTCAGCCTATGGGACTGATTCGGGCCTCGAGTCCCCCTCTGGGGATGGAGAGGCCCTGCGTCTGCACGAAATATCAAGACAATCAATAATAAGACAAAGTTGTATTAAGAAATCAAGGTTAAACAAAAATTCAAGTGTGATATATACCTCCGGTGATTAGCGCACGAGCCTGGGCCCGAGCAGCAGCACGAGCGGGACGATAGTTCCTCCGGTGAGGAACAACCGGGGTCCCGGACCCGGACGCATCCCCTCCAACTATAAAATAAACATCGACGGTAAATCTCCATGAAGTTCATATTTATTCTATATAGCATATGTAAAATAAATAAATATTTTAAATTTATTCATACTAACCTGCAGACGATGCGGAGGGTATGGAAGCGGCAGGAGTGGCCCCTGTGGAAGGTGTGGACGCACCACCTATAATTAGACAATTAAAAATAGATTTTATAAGTAATTGCAAAAAGAATGTGTAGATCAATAATATAACGTTCTAAATCAATATGCATGAACTATAGGACATATAAACATACCCGCAGGTGCGGTGGTGTCACCACCTACAGCTAGACAATAATAAAAATTGCTAAGTAAGAGCAAAAGGATTGTGTATATTTATGATCTAGCATTCTAAATCAATATACATACACTATATGATATATAAACATACCTGGAGGAGCGGGGATGGCCTCTGTCCCAGATGTGGACGCAGGACCAACAACTAGACAATTAAAAAAAGATTTTATAAGTAATTGCAAAAAGAATGTGTAGATCAATAATATAACGTTCTAAATCAATATGCATGCACTATAGGACATATAAACATACCCGCAGGTGCGGTGGTGTCACCACCTACAGCTAGACAATAATAAAAATTGCTAAGTAAGAGCAAAAGGAATGTGTATATTTATGATATAGCATTCTAAATCAATATACACAAACTATATAATATATAAACATACCTGGAGGAGCGGGGGTGGCCTCTGTCCCAGATGTGGACGCATCACCAACAACTAGACAATCAAACATTGACAATATAAGTAATTTTGACATAAACATGCATGAATATCTGTAATATTACATTCAAAATGGATATGCGTGCAGTATACCTGGAGGTGTGGCCAAATCCACACGGAAGGAGGCATCCGAAGGGGTCTCCGATCTGGGTGCAAGACCGGCCCTCTGAAGCTCCCTACGGAGCTCTCCGGGCGGCAGAACCGCTCTGCCTCTGCCTCTGCCGCGGCTGGAGCTCCTGCCGCCCCTCGCTGCTCCGGACATCGTCATCAAATCTAGATAAACGGTTCGTGGACGCATTAGACAATCATTAAAAGTATTGACTATATATGATCTAGAGCGTAAAATGTGAAGTAATAATATAACATTACTGATAACCTTTTTCGTTTCGTGGGCGCATCATACATATCTACTTGGATTTCATCGTCGATGTCATTTCTAACCCACGTAACTTCATGATCGGTCGAAGACAACCCGTCCTTCGAAACAGACGGTCGGAGCACTTTAAGCCTTCTCTCTTCTTCGTCCTCATCGCTGTCCTCGTATTCTGGGATATCGTAGACATCTCTAGGTTTCCATCGGCATACAACACTCCACCCCGGATGCTTCAAACACTGTGAGTAGTATACTTGGAACGCTTGGTTCGGAAAGATAAACGGATCGTCCTGACCGTAAAATCGAAGTGTGTTCACACTGGTCAATCCATATTCATCTTTCCAAGTCCCAAGACTGCTTCTCCACCTGTCTGTATCGGTTCGCGGATCGTACCAAGTACAGTGGAATATATAAAAGGGTTCTGATCGTCCAGGATAGTGGATGCCGAATATACAACTTAAGTACCCATAGTAAATCACACCGTCCGATCCTACCGTCGCAATACCACTATTCTGAGTGATTCTAGATGTTTCTATGTCCTTAACTTCGAATTTGTATCCAAGGACACCAAATCCTTTGTAATGTGCAACCTCCATACTAGGAAATTGAGCTAAACATCTTGAATCACTCTCAAATGATGCAGACAAGTTCGGATCGTGGATCTAACAAAACAAATTTTACGATAAATACATAACGATACAAGTTTAGATTAAAACTGATAGCAATAAAATGTAATTCGAATAACTTACATGCTCTGTGACCCAATCACAAAAATTATCCTGATGGTATTTTTCCAAACGTTCTTCGTTCCAATCAGGATGCCCCTCACGTACCTCGTTAAAATGAGTTCTGTTTTCGACAAATAATTGTGACATTAATATTATGTCATTTCATACACACACAAACACAGATATAACAATTAATCCAAAAAAACTTACTCTCTAATTTGTTCAAGACATACGCAATTAAGCAAGATAAACCGGTATATCTTGTTGATAAACATAGTGTCTACCCTCTTATACTCGGCTTTACCATATGGCCCGTCTTGAATTCTTCGTGGTCGGTTAAGCCTTGTCTCAATGTTCTCGTCCAGATAGCGGGAACAAAATGTGGTTGCTTCATCAAGAAGATAACCTTGCATAATAGAACCCTCTGGTCGATTTTTATTGCGTATATACTTCTTAAGAGTGTAAAGGTACCTAATGAGAATATGTTGAATAAATAAACACGGGCATACATGACAAAAATAAATTTATAAATTGCGCGAAACGAAAAATTACACGTACCTCTCGACGGGATACATCCTCTCGAAGGGATACATAATTACACGTACCGGTCCGGCTAACTTCGCCTCAGTTGCAAGATGAACCGTCAAGTGTATTATGATATCGAAGAATGACGGTGGGAAAATACGCTCAAACTTGCAAAGTATCAACGCAATAGAATTTTCTAGTTTATCCAGCGTCGCAACCTCCAGCGTTTTAGCACACAACTCCCTGAAAAAACAACATAGGTCGTTGATTACTAGACCAACCGAGTCGGGGAGAGAAGTCCTGAGGGCTAATGGAAGAAGGTGCTCCACGATAACATGGTGGTCATGACTTTTCAGCCCATCGATCTTGCCCTTCACAATTTTTATTTTCTTGCTGAATGATCTTGAGAAACCTGTGGGGACTTTCAAATCATGCAACACCTGCAAGAATCTTTTCTTCTCCGATTGTGACATATGATAAGCGGCATTGGGAAGTACAAACTTGCCCGGTTTACCCGCTACCGGTTTAGGGTGCAGTTCACTTCTTATTCCCCACTCTTGTAGATCCATCCGGGCATTCATGTTGTCTTTCGATTTCCCGTCTTTACACAGAAGCAAGTTAAGTATGTGCTCTGATACTCCCTTCTCTATATGCATGACGTCCAGACAATGACGCACTGAATTTGTAGACCAGTACGGAAGCTCGAAGAAAATGCTTAACTTGTTCCAATATTGTGGTTTGACCTGTCTCGTCGGATCCATCCCGAAGGTCACGTTATTGTAACCATCCCATTTAGCAGTCACGTCCTCTCCGGACAATGGGGATGGAGGCCCAAGAAGCTCCTGATGACCATCAAAGTGAACCGTGTCTAACCTATAGGGGTGGTCTGGAGGCAGAAAACGTCGATGGCCGCAATAACAAACCTTCCTGCTAAAATTCAAAAATTTTGATGTTGTGTGTTCATGGCAATGAGGACATGCTTTGTGACCATGTACGGACCAACCTGAAAGCATTCCATACGCAGGAAAGTCATTAATTGTCCACATTAAAGCCGCACGCAGTATGAAGGTTGTATTTGTGTTTGAATCATATGTCTCTACACCATCAATGAACAAAGTTTTCAGCTCCTCAATCAGAGGTCGGAGATAGACGTCGATATTGTTTCCCGGTGAGTTTGGTCCGTCGATAAGAAGAGGCATCATAAAGTGTGATTGGTCCATAGCCAACCAAGGCGACAGATTATAAATTATCATTACAACGGGCCATGTACTGTGACTTCCAGCCATATAGTTGAATGGGCAGAAGCCATCGGCAGCCAGTCCGAGCTGGACATTGCGGGGATCGCTACTGAATATTGCGTGCCTCCTATCGAAATCCTTCCATGCCGGTGAATCTCTTGGATGGCTCATTTTTCCATTTTCGCTTGGAGGAGCACGGTGATGCCAACTCATTGCCTCGGCTGTTTTCTTGCACCTGAATAGCCTCTGTAGCCTCTGTGTTATGGGAAAATATCGTGCTATCTTCACAGGTATATCAGGCTTCTTATCAGAATCTTTCGGCTTATACCTGGCCTCTCCGCATGTTGGACACTCTTTCAAATCTGAATTCTCTTTCCGGTACAACACGCAATTTTTAGGACATGCTTGAATCTTCTCGCACTTTAAACCCAAATCAGACATCATTTTCTGGGCTTCGTACCAGCTTTCGGGCACATTATTTCCCGGAGGCATAGAATCTTTCAAGAACGAAAGAAGCATTGTGAATGACTTGTTGCTCCATCCATTCAGGCACTTAATTTGGAAAAGTTGGACGAACCATGAGAGGGTGGAATACTTCGCATTCTCATAAATTGGTTTCCTAGCATCATTCATGAAATTTTCATATTTATCCGCACGCGGTCCTTGACCGGAAGGAATGTCATCTTCGGTACGAATAGATTCACCTAGGGCAGCCTCTACCATATCCTCCATTTCTTCTGATGGAAATAAATTTCCGTATCCTGCCGTATTACCGAATTCTTCTTCTTCTCCTGCCGCATTATCGTGTTCTCCTTCTTCTACCGCAGTACTGCATTCTTCTCCTTCCCCGTGATATTTCCAAATTGAATAAAGTCTAGTAAACCCATGTTTTACAATATGAAGCTCTGCCAATTCTACCTTCTGCCAGTACTTATTGCCACATCTATCGCACGGACAGAGAATCTTCTCTATTATGATCTTATTATGTGCTCGTGCAAATTCAAGGAAAGCAGCAACTCCTGCGACAAACTTAGGTTGCATACGTTGTTTCCAATCCACATACATCCAGTCCTTAACTCTGACGTACTCATGGGCCATGTTAGACTGAATAACATATAAATTGTAGGTTATGCTGACTATATTGAGAAATATAAGAACGGGATAGTTACTGACAAAGGAGAAAATCCATGTATATGCTTTGTGTGTGCGTTTGTCGTTGAAAAGAATAAATTATCACACGTTATGTTGACCGATAGACGGGGACTAAGTGGCGCTTTTAGTTTCATATATGGGTATCGATGGGAATATGAAGGTTTCATATTATCATATATTGGTTTTAACCCGAACATCTCGAATCGCTCTCTGATTATGCGTTTGTATGTATGTGTTCCGGCTGTCGGGGGTAGGCTTCTATCCCATTAAGAATGTATAGAGCGAACGCCCATCACTTGTGCTTTCAACCGTTTCGAGTAAATTTCGGCAGCACCTCCCCGCTGTTCTCCGAGTACACTGTAATAGAATAGATAATCATTTCAAAGCTGTGAAATAACGTTGAAATGAACATCTAATCTATCTTTGTACACGGAGAACCAGCGGAAAGGTACCGACGAAATATCTCGAAACGGATGAAAACACAAGTGAATGAAGGCGTTTGCTTTATACATTCTTAACTTGTCCACACGGGACAAATCTATGGGTTACCATACGATTGAATTTTCTCGTCGCGTAGACTATACGACGGTTGTTAGTATCGAGCTATACTGTCCGATATTTAACAACCTTCGTATAGTTCTAGGTCACGACGAGCATCGCACGTATGTTAACCGATAGACGGGGACTAAGTGGCGCTTTTAGTTTCATATACGGGTATCGATGGGAATATGAAGGTTTCATATCATCATCGAGTATCATATATTGGTTTTAACCCGAACATCTCGAGTCGCTCTCTAATTATGCGTTTGTATGTATGTGTTCCGGCTGTCGGGGGTAGGCTTCTATCCCATTAAGAATGTATAGAGCGAACGCCCATCACTTGTGCTTTCAACCGTTTCGAGTAAATTTCGGCAGCACCTCCCCGCTGTTCTCCGAGTACACTGTAATAGAATAGATAATCATTTCGAAGTTGTGAAACAACGTTGAAATGAACATCTAATCTATCTTTGTACACGGAGAACCAGCGGAAAGGTACCGACGAAATATCTCGAAACGGATGAAAACACAAGTGAATGAAAGCGTTTGCTTTATACATTCTTAACTTGTCCACACGGGACAAATCTATGGGTTACCATACGATTGAATTTTCTCGTCGCGTAGACTATACGACGGTTGTTAGTATCGAGCTATACTGTCCGATATTTAACAACCTTCGTATAGTTCTAGGTCACGACGAGCATCGCACGTATGTTAACCGATAGACGGGGACTAAGTGGCGCTTTTAGTTTCATATACGGGTATCGATGGGAATATGAAGGTTTCATTTCATCATCGAGTATCATATATTGGTTTCATATTATTTATAGTTTACTTTATTTTATTTAATATATATAATTAAATATATTGATAAATAATATTTGCAACAGAGAATCAAATTACCGAAATGCCCCATTTCATCTCCAAAGCTATTTATTTCCCCCAAATTAAAACCCCTCCAAAATCCCAAAGAACCTTATCTATCTATATCAAAAAATTGAAGCAGCAAGCAGTGCCATTTCCTTCTCTTTTCCCAAAACCCAGCTTGCCTTCAATCTCTCTAACTCATCCTAACCCCAACCCAGCCCCAACCGAACCCCAACCCAACACCAAACCCTAACCCGGCCTAACCCTAACTCCAACCCAGCCCCAGCCGAACCCCAACCCCAACACCAAACCCCAACCGAAACCCTAACCCTAACCCTAACACCAACACCAGTCGTCGAACCCCAACCGTCGATCGAACCCGTACCCTAACCCTAATCCTAACCCTAACCACAACCGATACCTAATCCTAACCCTCATTGATCGCTACCCTAACATCATTATAATAATGTTTAACTAATTACCTGTAGGCGACGACGGAGACACAATCGGCGACGACAAGGGCGGTGGCGACAACGAGAACGGAGCACGGTGGCGACCACGAGATCACTGCGCAGGTGTGGCGACGACGATTCGGCTTGGATTCGGTGACGACGAGATCACTGCGGCGGCGGCGGCGACGACGATCTCGATTTGGGAAAATTTGGTTTCGCGCGAGAAAAGGAAAAAGAAATAATCAGCGTAGGGATCGATCTCTTAAATCCCTATTTATATGCCCCAACGGATATACCCGTAGGTGCTTGGTTTGCGCCACCGTAGGGGCAAAAAACACTTTAAGATTTAATGAATTTTAAATAAATATTGAACGACCGTAGGGGCAACCACTTTGCCCTACGTATTAATCCGTAGGGCCAAAATTTTATTGCCCCTACGGATGATATTATCCGTAGGGGCAACCCCTTATTTTACTAGTGACTCTTTCCGAACAGGACCTTTTGGTACACACAATCTGCTGCCGTATCTCAAAGATCCGTCTTCATGGATGATGAAATCTGTTCTGAGTCCATTCTCCACTTGTTCTCTGATCTTTTGCAACTTAGCATCGCTGTCTTGAGCTGCTTTGATCTGATTGACAATAGTTGATTGAACTTGTAGATTCATCAAATTTGAAACATCACCTGGCATGACTAGTTCGATCTCCATCTGATGTAGGTCTTGCTGAAGCTTCCACTGTGCGGTGAGATTCATTGCTAATGGTTGGTGACTAAGAGCATCAGGTACTACGTTCACCTTTCCTGGATGATATTGCAAATTGATGTCGAAGTCCGCCATAAGTTCTAACCATCTTCTCTGCCGCATATTCAATTCCTTCTGAGTAAACACATACTTCAGACTTTTGTGATCTGTGTAGATGTTCACTCGTTCACCAAGTAAGTAGTGGCGCCAAATCTTGAGAGCAAAAATAACAGCTGCCAACTCTAGATCATGCATCGGATAATTACGCTCATGAGTCTTCAGTTGTCTTGAAGCATAAGCCACAACCTTACCGTGCTGATGTAGAACACATCCTAATCCCTTACCGGATGCATCGCAATGCACTTCGAATCCTCCAGATTGATCCGGTATGACGAGAATAGGTGCAGATGTCAGTCTTGACTTGAGTTCTATGAAAGCTTGCTCGCATGCTTCTGACCACACAAATTCCTCATCTTTTCGTGTGAGCTTAGTCAGGGGTGTTGCTATCTTCGAAAAGCCTTCAATGAATCTTCTGTAATATCCAGCTAAACCCAAGAAACTCCGAATATCCTTCACTGATTTTGGTGTAGGCCATTCGCTGACTGCTGAAACTTTTGCTGAATCCACAGAAATCCCTTCTCCTGATACGATGTGTCCAAGAAAACCAACTTGTTTTAGCCAAAACTCGCACTTGCTATACTTGGCATAAAGCTTATGTTGTCGAAGTGTTTCCAGGACAATTCGTAAGTGCTCCGCATGCTCTTTCCGATTCTTAGAATATACCAGGATGTCGTCGATGAAGATGACAACGAACCTGTCTAAATACTCCCGGAAAACTTGGTTCATAAGGTTCATGAAGATTGCTGGTGCATTGGTCACTCCAAATGGCATTACTAGAAATTCGTAATGTCCATAACGAGTTCTGAAAGCTGTTTTGTGAATATCAGCCTCCTTGACCTTCACTTGATGATATCCTGAACGAAGATCTAGTTTAGAGAAGATACAAGATCCACTTAGCTGATCGAATAAATCGTCGATGCGCGGGAGTGGATACTTGTTCTTTATAGTAACTTCGTTCAAGGCCCTATAGTCGATGCACATTCTGTATGAACCTTCCTTCTTCTTCACCAACAGTACAGGTGCTCCCCAACTTGAAGTGCTGGGACGAATCCATCCTTTTGCCAGTAATTCGTCCAACTGTGTTCGTACTTCCTTCAATCCTTCCGGACTTAGTCTATAGGGTGCTTTGATTACTGGTTGTGCTCCTGGTACTAAGTCAATACTGAATTCAAGAGCTCGATCGTGAGGCAAACCTGATATATCGTCAGGGAATACATCATCGAACTCTCGAACTACCTCCGGTCTTGTTTCTTCTTCTGCATGAGCTGCTGCAACTACTGCTTCCCTTGGCTTTGCTTTGTAAGTGCTTGGTTCTAGTGTACGATCTCCACTCTTGAAATAGAAGACCGGATGATCTGGAATCTCAAATACTACCCTCCTTTGACGACAGTCGATGGTAGCATAAAAGGTTCCAAGCCAGTCCATTCCTAGAACCACATCGAAGTTTGGTATGTCCAGTACTTTGAAGTCGGCGTAAAACTCTCGACTGCAGACGATGACTGGACACATGTTGTATCCCATAGTTGCCTTTAGAACACCATTTCCAGAACTGACGTTCCAGCTGGATACAAGCGGTGAGACTGGAATCGCATGGGTTCGGACAAACCGTTGCGACATAAAGCAGTGGGATGCCCCAGTATCAAACAGTGCAAGTGCAGGTAGTGAAGCTACTAGGATTGTACCTAAGGTATATGGGATAGGTTTTAGGTATAGGAAAAGTGTGTAGGTAAACAAAACTAAAAGATAAATTTGAGAAAGTAGGTTTACCAGTAATGACTTGGCCAGTGGCCTCAGCTTCTTCAACAGACATCATGAACGCCTGGCGCTTCGGCACATTCCTCTTGGCCTGAGGAGCATTCCTCTGAACGTTCCTTTGTGCTTGATGGAACTGTCGAGGAGGTGGTGCAGCTTGTGGTCCCCTAGGTGGTGCAGGCAGTGCAAGTCTGGTAGCAGGTGCCGGAAGAGCTGGTCGCTGCTGATAAGTATTTGCTGGCCGGGATGCAGCAACCGAGTTCTGCCTTTGAGGACAAGATCCAATATCATGAGTGGCTGAACCGCAGATCAAGCAAAGGCGGTTGGCTCGACGGCAATCCTTCATCATATGCCCCTTTCTCTTGCAGTAGGTGCAAAAGGCTGGGCTAGGACGATGAGTTGGTACTCCGGGTCGCCTTGGCACGAAGGGTGGTCTAGACATGGCTCCACCTGCCATCTGGTTGGCAAGGCGCTTGACTCCTACAGAGTGAGGTCTTCCCCTCTCTTTTATCACTGCCTCGTAACTGCGGGCAACTTCAAGGACTTCCTCATGAGTCAAAAACTTTCCGGTGGCTAGAGCAGCCTTGATCTCGGTGTCTAAACCTTGCTGAAAACGACGGGCTCTGATCTCGTCCGTCGGTATCAGGTGTGCCGCGAATCGGCTCAATATAGTGAACTCAGCATCATATTCATCTACTGATTTCTCCCACATTGATCCTTGCTGTAGATGAATAAATTGCTGCTCCATAGCGAACCTGGCGGTCACAGGGAAATATTTCGCGTCAAACTTCTCGCGAAATGTTTTCCATTCAATCGGCTGTGCCAGACGGGTTTCTTCCGCCTTCCACCAATTACGAGCGTTATCCGTGAGCTGTAGCTTCGCTACACGGACCCAAGCATTATCTGGCACTTGAGCTGCTGCCAGATCGTCTTCAATACTTTGTGCCCATTCTTCTGCTTCGAGATGGCTTCCTTTACCCGAGAATTACTTTGGGTGCAAAGCTCTGAATTGTTTTATTCCCGGTGCATCTGCCTCAGGACGACTCAGAAGTTGTTGCTGTCCCTCTAGCAGACTGCGGATCGCATCGAATAGCATGGTTTGCTCAGTGGATGGTGCGAAAACAACTGGAGTGAGAGGTAGTGCTGAAGGGGTATTGTTGGCGTTGGTGCTGGTGTTGTTCGGGGAATTGTTCGGGGAATCCATAACCCTGAAGAAAAATTTGGATTAGGACAGATTCAAATACATGAAATGATAAGATTCAAGGAATAAAGACTTGTAAGATTCAAAGAACATGAATTGTAAAGAATGTTTTAGTTGCTGTTTCTTGTGTTATATTGCTTAGGTTGTTCACGCAGACCAGAACTGCATGACAGGGATTCACACAGCTCGGACCTGCATGGGCCACCAACAAAACCTGTCACGTCCCGCTTCCCAGTGTACGGCGAAGTGGACGTGACGAGGCCCGCTACGTATGTACTCAGAAGTACATACGCTAAGCATAACTAAGCAATATAAAATAATCACAAGAGACAAATGATATTGAAATAACAGCAACTTTTATTAATATCATTCTTTGTACAATGCATGAAATGAAAATGCAACTGGAATGGAAAAGCAATGCCTAAACAGTGGCATAATAATAAAAGGAAATACTGAAAAGAACAAAGTACAATTATCTAGAGCTCTGGGTCTTCTTGGAACTGCTCCAAATCTTCACTTGTGGGCTCGGTCTCAACTTGGTCCAACGCACCTGACGACATTCAAAGAAGAAAGAAATAGAATGTTGTCAGCGAACAGGTCGCTCGGTAAGTTCCAAAGAAAAGAAGAATGAGAATGGCAGAGTAGCAGTATTTTCTAAAGTATTATGTTGTTGAATATTATGGAATATTGTTTAACGCCGTTGTTTGTAGCTTGGTACAGAAGGATGCCAGTGTATACGAGGGGGATCTCTATATGCTAAAGATCAGGGCAAATGGAGAGTACAAGGAACCGTTATGCCACGGTACAACAGCAACAGTATTCATGTTAGGTGTCTTAATCTGACCACCTCGTGCCACCTTTAACACCTTCCGTACCAATCTACCCCTTTAAACCCCGTAGTGTTTTAACAGTGTTGTAGTATTGGAATATGTAAACTGGATGACTGACCAAAACCATGATATCAGTAAACATGTTGTAACTGTATAATCAGGAAAATGGAATATCAGGATAATGGATGAATATCCATGGTTTGATTCAGTCAAAATGAATATATTGTTAACTGGATTCAGGGATTCTTGTATTCAAATTTGTATTGGAATATGATTGAATATAGGTTGACTTGAATTATATTCAAGTCAGAATTAGTCAGACTCCAACCCGAGTCAGACTAAAAGAAAGATAATTTGAAGTTCAATATTAGTTAGGGGCCTTATTGTAATTTGTGAAACTTGAGGGGGTTTTATGTAAAAAGTACTTTTGTATAGTTTTCAAAATATACCTCAAGTATTTAATAATCATCTTTATTATTATAATGAATGTGAATTTTATTTGTGTTATTCTAGTGAATATATCCTAATAGAAGAATTAATTGTTTATTTGAAATTCGTGGTATTTTAATGTAACTTTTAATCTTGAATTTTAGGAAAAAGTGGAAACTTTATGTTATAACAAAATAGGTGTTTAAATGATAATTATATATAATTAAACACATAAATAATTTTCTTTTATATGAATATTTTATTTACAAAAAGTCTCACGTTCCTTAAATATCGTATTTTAAACCTTTCGAGACCGAATGCTCCTTGCGGAGGTCTGAATCTCGCACTACTAGCCTGCGGGTGCACGATGAACCGTACTATCCCTAACAGGTTCCCCAAAGATGGGTTGTAGCGGCACTTTGCTTAGGTTTTATAAATACTTTTCATTTAGGAAAAACGGTTTTATAAATATAGGGTGTTTATTTGCAAAAGAGTATAGTTTCCGTATTTTAGTTATTAGGGTTTCCTAAGCCAACTAGCATATTTCTATGGTCTAAACGATGAGTCATTAGAAGCCTCAAATCGCCTCTTCACCGTCAATTGCGGCCAGATAAGTGCCAGGTAAGTGGGAAGGAACCACAGTCGTGGGCCTAATTAAAAACCACTAGCCTTAGACACACTTGCCTAGACCCACAAGACAGTTTAGATAAATGATCGATGTCCATGACCAATCGTGCTTTCATTTTTATATAAGATTTTATTTAGAAAAGTTTACAATTTAAAGATTTAACTAAAGGTTATAAAGGTTATGGTATTTTAGTGAAAAGTCCTGTAATTTCGTATTCTGTATTTTTGATATTTATCATTTAGGATTATATTGAGTGTGTGTAAGGGTAGGTCATTACCCCGTGACTTATATTAGGTTTTGGTGAAGTTTAAAGGTGAAATAAGCTATGTTAAACCTAAAGGTATTAAAGTGCAAGAATACGGTATTCGTAAACGTTATCATTTCATGTGTGAAATTTCATTCAAATTGATTGAAACAAGTTTAGTTATCACAATAAACATGTTTAGAAGTGAGGTACTTGATTACATTAAGAAAAATGAACTTCATGGTATTTTAATGAAAGAAATACGGTTTTGTAAAGAACTTATCATTTCATGTGGAAAAGTGTGATTAAATTGGTTTAAGGGTGATTAATAGTCAACATGCATATGGGTAGATAATATGTATTAGGTGACAAGTGGAATTTTAAAGAAAAATCGAATCGGAAATCGGTTTGTCCGATTTCCGTCGGGTTCCAGAAATTCGTATTTTTACATTAAAGAAAAAGAAGGTAGAAGAGGTGGGACTTACAGGTTTAAACTCTTCTAAATAGTAAAGAGACCTAGGGAGGAAGGCCGAGGGGTGATTACGTCGCCGGTTGCTCCAAAACGCGTCGTCGGAATTCCGTCAGAGCTTCGCCGGGAACTCGATTTCGAAGCACACTTCTTGTGGAAACTTTTGAGAGAGTGGCTCAAGATTTTGGAGGGTGAGAGGGTAGTGTGTAGGGTTGGTATTTATAGGGTTAGGCTAGGGTTAGGATAGATGAAAAGTTAAAAATAAAAATATGATAAAATGTAATAAAAATGTATTAAAAGTGGAGTAATTGGGGTTTTTTAAGAGCTCTGGAAGTGGTATGAGGCTGAAACTTTGCAGGTGCGTAGGTAATACCAAAAGACACAACTTTCATGTTGTGACCCTCGCCGGAATCGGCCGAATCGGGGGTGACTCGGCCTTGACTCGGTCGGATCACTGAGTCGGCCGAGTCAAGGCCGAGTTGGCCGATTCCCGACCGATTCCGGTGACCTGGATCTCCCCCGACGGTTCATCTACCCTCTGCAAGTGTTACATCTTTGGGTGTAGTGGGGTTTTTGTGAGATATGCACGTGTAAACTCTTGGTATTCTAAAGGTTTTTTTAAAAAATCCATATTAAAAATAATGTGGGGTATGCGATTCGAACTCTGGTGGCTTGGTTCAGCAATGCAAGGTATTACCAATGAGCTACAAGCTCTTTCTTGTAATTATTGTAAGGAATTAAATATTTAAGTTGTTTCCAGCAACAACAATACTCCAATTGTACACTATTTTTAAAGCAAATTTTTGGTATACAAAATTGGAGTTGTTACAGATGGGAATACGCATGTGCTTGTCAGGCGTACTACAGATTCCCCCTACCTAGGGTAGGCAGGGGTTTATTGATTTTGGGTATCCGAATCTCCGGCGGCTGCGAACTAAGCTGTCGTTAATTACCCCTCACCTTTGGACCGAGGGAACCTCCGATTGACGGGTCAAACTGATCATGCGAACTCAATGTGCCGTGTGCGTGTGTTGTGTTTTGAAAGGGTTTTGGATATATCGGGGGCCTCGCAAAGTTTACGGGGGTCCCGCTACCCGGATAGTGGGCTGGGGGTCAAGAGGGCTAACAGCCCTCTTGCGAGGTGCGGGGCAGCGCCCTGTTAGAATTTTTTTCCAATGGAAGACATGTTTTGGGTGTGGAGTGCATGGAAAATGAGGGGTGAGGAGCGTTTTAAATACGCGTGCATGGCACGTGGGCGCTAGACGCCCACGGGTCACGTGCCTGGCGCGTGGGCGCTTGGCGCCCGCGGGTCACGTGCCAGGCGCGTGGGCGTTTGGTGCCCGTGGGTTACGTGAGGCGCACGTGGGCGCTGAGCGCGTGTAAGTCACGTGCCCTGCACGTGACCGATGGGCGCTCGTGGGTCAGGTGCGCGGCACTCGACTGCTGGACGCCCGTGGGTCACGTGCGCGGCACGCTAGAAACACCAGCGGAAAAGGGGCTTAGCCCCTGGGCTGGGAGTTGAACTCCTAACAGGGATTATGTGTAGATTTGGAGTTAAACTCCTAAAAGGGTTTTGTTTATGGAGTTAAACTCTAACATATCTTGAATGGAGTTAAACTCCTAGAAATCTTCGGAAATGACCGAAGGGGACCCCTTTCTTCTCCCCTTTGGCCCTGGATCTTCCCTAAAGTGGGATTTTTGGAGGTGGGTCTCCTTCTTCCTCCTCTTCTGTTGGCCGGATCTTGGATAGAAAGGGGTGAGATTTAAAAATCTCCCCTTTTTGAGATCTGGTGGAAGATCTGAGCTCCCCTTCAAGGATTTGATGGTGAAAACTATTTATTTTTGAAAAAAGAAAAGTTAAACTCTTGATTTAATTCAAAAGGGGGAAGAAGGTTTCAGAACCTTGAGGAAGGAGAAGAAGGCGCATACCTTAATTTTTTTTTTTTGAGAGAGAAAAGAAGTCATCATTGATTTTTCATCATGTTGCCTTTATAGGCTACACACTTTACATATAGCCCCTTGGGCTTTTCCAAATGACACTTATGCCACCCATGCCTTATGTGCTTATCTCTTTTTGCACATAAGCCATGGGGTTTACAAAATTTTGGTTTTTTGCTTATTGTACATACATTTATTTCTATACATATATATATATATATAAAAGAATTATATTAAACCAATTTATGGCTTCATTCCTTTTGTCATGGGGCCGGTCCCTTTGACCTGGGCTTGGACCAACTTGGCTTGGGGTTGACTTGGATTTTGACTTGGTCAATCGGGGTGTAATTTTTGATCCCAACACTTGGCACAACTCATTGTATTTGCTAGACTTCTTAACTCTAGTCGTCTTAGTTTTTCCACCGACATATTCAGCAATATTATTTTTTCCAATCGTTAATTGGTCATCGAAATAGCAAATTAGATGGATATAATTATCCGTTATTTTTCCACCTGCCAGAAATATCGACACACTTTGAGAGTTCTTATCAAACTACCTACTTATTTATCTTCACAATTATACTCAACTAATTACATAACATTACAATAAAATCCATATTTATAGCATATAACAAGTTGCATGAACTTGTATCCTATTCATTGACTCGTCATAAGTAAAATCGGGGAAAACCTCTAATATATATCCAATTTGTTCGAATTGCTTACCAATACAAAATTTTAACTAATTTTTTTTTAAAATAAAATTAGAGTTTAGCTAACTTTCGAGATGCTCGCAATGGTGATGACGATGGCGAGAATGAAGGCGATTGTTCGTCCGTGAGTTTCCAACTAAATCTGCACAAGCGAAAGACAGTGAGATCGAGATATCTGAGCGATCGAGGGAGACGAGAGAGACACAGGGGGGAAGAGATGAGAGAGAGAGAGAGAAGCCAGAGGAGACTAGGGGAGCTCGGAGGAGGTCAGGGGAGCTCGGAGGAGGTGGGGGGGAGGGAAGAGAGAGAGGGAGAGATCGATAGAGTAGAGAAAGATCGAGTACCGGAGATGGAGAGCGCGCCCGAGAGAGAGAGATGAGAGTGAAGTGAGAAAAGAAGAAAGTGGTGTCGGGTTAAATGGAGGAATGGGCACACTTTCAAAGTGCACCCCATTATTTTTTACTAAAATTTTTAGGGGCGCAATTTGAAACTGCGTCCATAACATTTGTAATGGGCGCATCTTGAAACTGTGCCCGATACATTTGTATGGAGCGTATTTTCAAACTGCGTCCATAATATATGTATGGGACGCAGTTTCAAACTGCGCCCAAAACATTTGTATGGGACGCAATTTCAAACTGCACCCCATACAAATGTAAAAGGCGCAGTTGCCGCGCCCATAACAAATGTATGGGGCGCGGTTTCAAACTGCCCCATACAAAAAAAATATTTCACGCCAGCGCCAGCTCTGACGCTGGCGCTGACGTGGCGCCTATGAGGCAAAAAGTTGTCTCTTTTTGTAATTATTTTTGAAAATGGTTTTTTTATAATTATTATTTAAATTTGGTTTGCTATAAAAAATTGTCCTATGTAATCAACATGGTTATTGTTTTGGCTATGACATTACAAGGGGGTTATGGTGGTTGTCTTGGCTAGAGCGTTATCGAGAATTCATGAGAAATATGTTGGGCAGTCTCTGATTTTGTTTGGGACTTGGCAATGAAGATACGAAACTTCTTATAATTCATTGGGAAAATGTTGGCTTTATATTTTGGGATTTAGTCAAGTTTATTGCTTTGGCTATGAAATTGTGGATTTTCTTTATTTTCTTGACTATTCAAATTATTCATAATACATGAGGGAAATGAGGGTTTGGCTTCGATTTTTGTCAAAATATATTTATTTGGCGATGATGTTAACTAACCTATATAGAATACAATGCTTGAGCTTCAAACTTACAGGGTCATTTGTTATTTGGCAACCATTTTCGATGAATAAATGAAAGGCTAGTTACCTATGTTTGAAGCGAAGAGATATAATTGTATCTAGGTTCAAGGAAAATATTTTGATTCAACCGGCGTGGCAAATCAGTTGCAGCCATAAATCCGTGTTTATCGATACATGTTAATCTGAGCCACTAATGCTTGCATCTATTTTGTCCATGTTTTTGTTCTTGTTATCTATTAATTTTTTGCGCCATGGAAGGACAAATTGAGTCATTGAAAGAATCATCGTTGAATCTATTATGATCATCTGCTTATGAAGGATGCTGTCGATGGATGCTTTGTAAATGTTGGTATTGTGAAAGGATTATAATCTCTGCTATTTAGCAAAGTGTTGGCAAAATGAGTACTGTCAAAGGATTTAATCTCTACTGCTTAGCGGAGTGTTTACGGAGCGCAAGGAATATGTAATGAGCTTGAATTGTTTTGATGCATCAAAGGATAGTAAAGTTTATATAGAAATTTGTATGATGGAAGTATTGTTAGATGAATGTGGTATGTATGAAATTAATGTATGTAAGCCTTTTAATCATGGGCGTAATAAGTTCATATTGTGCATTATATTTTTTCCTCGTAGTTTTCTAATCCCTCTCTATGTGATTGCAATAGATTATTATCATCATTGGTGTATGTTGAATGGTGTAAAGGCTATTATACCTTATGATTCATGTAGTCATGCAATAGGCAGTTATTTGTATGACGATGACCCTGAAACATGAACATGAACCCTACCCTTGAACCTGAAACCTAAACACCGCCCTTTATTCTCAAAATGAAACTGAAATCTGAACTCTGCCTTTAAACATGTGCTTTACTCTTAAAACTGAAAACTCAATTCTGAGATCGAAAACGAATCTTGGACCGCGACCTGAGCATAAGTCTTAACAGCAGATTTACTAATGCAATCAAACGCTATTAGTGCACTACTAAATATCAACAAGCATGTCATAGACAAAGTCATAAAGCTTGAATCAACATATCATGAAATATCAATATATGAAAGTATGACACCAAGTGAAAACTAAAATTAAAATAACATCCAATAAATTTCTTGTTATAAAACGTGAATTACAAACGTTTGTCATAAGTTGCACAAAATCTGACGTTCCTAATAAAATTCAGCATATGCTTTCAGTAGAAGTTAACAACAAAAGCAATCAAAAAATTCGTCCCCTTCTTTAGCAATTGATAGCAATCGCTGAAATAAGAAGCAACCAAAAGATAAGGACAGACTTAAAAACAGGTAATAAACCAAATTTTAAGTCCACAAAATCTCAAATACCTTATCAGCATCAACAAAATTTTCTTTTTATCTTTGGTCGCAAACTGCATACCAATGTGTGGAACATCTTGAATCATACTATCATGTATACTCTCGAATTTTTCTATATTTCAAATGATCATCCTCGTTATGGTCGAACAAGTCATTACTGTCAATACCATCTATTAATCCAACGCTAATTTGTGCGTGGTGATTGCCTATCACAAGCAAAGTCGGGATTGTTTTTCATTCATACACAGTAAATTTACAAAATAAACACATAAGGTTTATTCTTTTACATGATTTAATTAAGCAAGTATTATCAGCAACAATTATTAAAAAATTTGGAAAAAAAATTATCAAATAATCCATACCTAGGCAGCAAAACCCTAGGCTGCAATATGAAATAACAGAAACTCAAAATAATCCGATCTCGATTGAAGCAAGAGAGCAGCGATCGAGGGGGGAGAGGTTCAGGATCCGGTTGGGGCAGAGAGAGGCGAAACCCTAGGCGAGTCGAGCGAGAGAGAAACGAGAGGGCCAATGACGATCTTGGAGAGAGGGAGGGCCACGGAGTTGCGCGGGGTCTCTCTCTGAGATTGAGAAAAGGAGGAGAGGAGCTCCAATTTTAGGGCTTTTGAAAGTTATTTTTTCTTTTTACTTTTTTATCGCAAAGAGAAAAGAGAAAGAGAGAAGGAACGAGCCCACCTGTGAGAAAAACCATAGTTACAATGCGCAGCCACGGAGAAGAAGCTCTCTGCACTCAACAACAGATCCATTTTTTACTCTTTTGAGTGTACGGTAATTTAGAATAGAATTTCAAACAGAAGGGATGCTTTTGCTAGTAAATTGATTTTGGGGCGGTTTTTATTCCCTTTTATTTTTTAATATATTTTTTGGGGCTGGGAGGATTGATATGGCATAGCCCTATGAAAAATTGGGTTTGAACCTAGCTGTTCTGCAACTGCAAAGAGATTTTATTACTAGAATATAATAACACTCGCGGTAGAAGTGGCACAAGTGCATAGAGTTTTTATCAGAAAGATATAATGATAATCACAGCATGAGTGTTATTATACATGAATGGTAAACTTAGGGGTTTGAACCAGAGTCACATAATTCGTGAATAATTCGCGCAATGTGCAAATTATTCGGGAATTTTTGATTGGCTGATTAATACTCCGATTTAATCGTCACTAGTGGACGTTTCAAATAATTCAAATAAATAGCGAATAATTCACAAAAACAACGAATAATTCGCAATATCAAAACTCAGCGTCTCATATATTAATTTCTTGCTCGAAATACTTTCCGAACATTTCCCGAATACTTGCCGAATCTTTTCCGAATACCTATCGATTTTTTCCGAATAGTTCGAGGAATCCGAATTCTCGACCCCGCCGAATAATTCCCGAACGGCGAATTTATGGCTATGGTTTGAACAATTAACCTAAAGACTTGTTACAAATATAGCAGAGAACAGTGCAGACAGAAAACTAATGACCCCTGAATAATATGATTTCTGATTTCTCAATCTCGCCAGATCCAGAAACCAATTCAATTTCCATCTAAAAAAACAATTGGGAAAAAGAAACCCAATTAATCTTTCTCTAGTAATATGAGAAAAAAGATGGACAAAAAACTTCAACCCAAGGCAGCATTAGCCGCCACCAGTCAAAGTAACACAACTGAACGTCGACATGAAAAAAATCCGAAACCTCATTCAAAATAAGAATTATGAATCTCTTCGGTCTTCATGATGCGAAACCCACTTTTAGCAATCACTAGTTTTACCCGAAATAGATCTTCGAAACCTTAATGTGGCAGCAACAGCCATCGGTCAGAAGTATTATTACCAAAATAAATAAATAAATAATATAGCACGAAACCACCAAATTACAGCACAAATTTGGTTCTACATAAACTGAAACTTGAACATAATACAACACTTCCCAATTGAGTTTCGCTTGTAACAATGTGAAGGAGGGGAAAATCATTGATCAATGCAGTGCAACAACGAATACCTCACTAGTACGACTCTTGAACTGTTTCAGGCCGTTGCTTACTAATATTAAGCGAAAAAGACCATCAAGGCAATGCTTTAAGTTGAGTCAGCAACAACCTTCACTCAAAATATTTATTATGGGAATAACATAACACAAACCTACCGCCAAGTTTCTACAGAAGGTTGATTCTACAAAAAACTGAACTTTCGACGTATTATTCTAAGCCGATGCAGCAATGGTTTCCTTTCTTTTGCGGGCCCACCTTGGGGTGGTCTCAATGAGCTGATGAGGAATGAGCTGTCGCTCCTTCATTGTGAGCTTCTTGTAGTTGCTCACTCTCAGCCTCGCTATCTTCGCCTCCTCTTCGGCCGTGGTTTCTCTCACCACAACCGTGAGGCGGCATCTCGGCCTCACCATGATTCCACTCCTCCCTTTGGCGTGGTACGAAAGTCTCTTAATGTACAGTCCTTTCCCAACAAATGCTTCAGCTAAAAGAAAGCCAAGGTTTCATGAGAAAGCAAATGATTGCCTAATTTTACTCTAAACTCCTCAAATGTATGTTTAATTCAACTCTATAACTTGTTTGTGTTGTTTTCAACAAAATCTGCACGTTTTTAAGGGTTTTGGTGGACGAGTGTTTGCGCTAATATGTTAATGGGGGCTAAGTGATATGCTGGGTGAAGAACATAGGGGTATTGTGTAATTAAATCTTCTTATAGGCAACGATTAAATTAGAAAAGCATGAATCTTTATTTGGATATCTTGAAGGAAAAAGCAATAAATATTTTTATTTTCTTATTTGGGCTGAATTTTACAGGCGGTCTTTAACTACGAGTGTTTTCAGTTAAATACCTTGACGTTAATTACATTAAGCTCCCATAAACTTTAGTCGTAAGGGATCCCCCCCCTCCCTTCATAAAATACTCTGACATAGTTAAAATGCACTTCAAGGGAACTTACTATAATTAATAGATAACTCATTACAGAAAAGAGCTTATAGTCAAGAGTTCTTCAATGAAATTTTTCCACATACAACATCCTTTCTCGATAGTCTATACATCATCTACCACTTATAACAACCTAACTGGATTATTAGCACCCAATAATTGTGGGTTAGATCAATTTGGGCTGGAATAGTACTACGGGATATTGAGTGTCATAAACCAGTTTAGTGTTTATAACTAGTTCAGGAGAAAGTGTTATTTGTAAATAACCCAACATTGTGATTGATCTAAAATTACTGAATTGAGTCGATGAACATAAATCTTCCTAAGAGATGGATGAGGAACATGATATTATGGCCTCAACTTGCAACGGGGTTACGGTTTCCGAAACCAACGTGTCATGGGGTTTCAAGACTAAACTCCAAAAAATTGCGATTGAGGCCCGTTTGGCAACCATAATAAAGTTTCCAAAACCACGGCTTCACAAAGTTTTGAGGGTTGGAAACCCCCTTTTTTTAACTTCCAAAAAGACGAGTTGCGCAAAGTTTCCTGCTTTTTATAACCATACTTTTAAACAAAACCTTGGTTTCAAGACCGTTGCCAAACAACCCTAAACTTTATGAAACCACATTATTACGAAACACAGTTTTTATGTATACATGCAAACCGCGGGATTCAGAAACCTTGTTGCCAAACTAGGCATAAGTAACAAATATTAATTGTATATAAGGGGAATATGCGAAAGTCTGTTGATGGGAATATGTAAAAATATATGTACATAGGTAATTTTAGAAATTAATATAATGCCAGGTCGCATGCATGACATTCTGCGAAACCTGTACCCAAATCAAAATCCAACAATTATATCTTCTTCGGTTCAGGTTTCAGTACAACTAAAAGCATGTTAAAGAAAATTACAGCATTTGCATTAAGCCTCACTTAGCACCCTCACTAACATATTTTTCTCAATTTTTTCCTGACCTCGTGCCAGCTTGTAAAGATACTGCTCATGTAGAAACAAAGAAGCAATCTTTTTCCCTATAAAAAATTAGTGTAAGTAACACAAAACAACTCGACTTTTTTCCGACTACAGTAGAGTTTTACAAAACTACAAAACCCCATTGAGATAGCCTTCCATTTGCAAACGATACTCAAGTTATCATGTTTCTCTCACATAACTTTATAGAACCCCATAATACCCCTATGGGCAAGTTAGGAGGATGAAGAAGGGAGCAATTTTGGTGAAATCATTATTTTCTGTTAGCACCGTAATGGTATGAGCTATGAAGTGTAATTGCAATAGATAATTGAGTTCTTTAAAGTCCAATAATAGTGTTCTGGTGAAAACTGAAAAGGTTTGATGGTGTTTTATGTAAATTACACTAAAAGTTATGTAATTTATTAGTTTATACAGTGTAAATAACTCCTGTGATCCGCTTACCTACAAGGAGACGATCCGGATCTAAACCGTGATTGTGGGCTGCATTGGCTCTGGCAGAGTGGATAACCTGAAGTGACACAAATATCAGACTTAAAACTTGTAAATATATACATCAACACACAAAAGCGCCTTACCTGATACACTGTTTTGGCAGCTCTTTTTACTGTTACTTGCAGCTGCAAAAGAGCATCTTCAACGCGCATCCCTCTAACGAGTTTAGCCACCAAATTGACCTTCTTGGGACTCTAGCACCATTATGCATGGAAAAAAATGAGAAAGAGTTGAGTATATATACCTACTATTTATCCTTTTAAGTAAAAATTGACCACATGGTCAGAGAGCCTATAAATTTTTTGACTTTCTGATATATGATAATCTCATTTCTGATATTTGATTGTCGTGACTTATTGGGTGTTAGATAATCTTTTGAAAAGCTTAAACCAATGAATTTTGGGGAATCGATGTGTATCAAGCAAACTTAACATCCTCTACATGTGAGGTCTTTGGGCCATGAGCAAAGTCTTCCGCCTTATACATGGATTTCATGGGAAATCGGAATAGATGGTCAGGTTTTATTTAATAAATATATAGTATTACATCTTATACATGATCAGGTTACGTGCGTGTGCGTGTGCGTGTGCGTGTGCACCTCCACCTTGTACATTAGTTGCATGGGAAATCAGAAAATGATCGGAGTTTGTATAAATATTTATAAATCAGCATACTCTTTATAGAGGTTCGGGTTTTATATAATATTTAGACATTATTATGCTCCTTAGTTCTTATACATGCTTGGGTTCTATAATATTTCATATATGCACAAGCTTGAAGCTATGCTAAACTAGCTTAGATTAGCTGACAAAAAACATAAGGAACTACCTTGTCTATGTCGCCTACGGCATAAATAACTGCTAATTTTTTTCCAGAAAATAATTTGTAACTGAAAACAACAGTCCTTTTTCCACCCGAATCCATCAGGCAATGAGCTATAGGTAACCAAACATATGTAAACTTAACTGCATTTCCTTTTCGATGCATCAACAGAAAACTATAAGACAACCAATATGTGCACTCAGACCAAGATGATAGCCCTTAAATGCAACGACCACTACATTTAGCTATTAAATAAGTAATTCAGGTTAAAGTAACTACCCTTTTTAGTTTGGAAAAAATCAATCTATCCTGTTTATGCATTAATAACAAAAGGCAATTTAAAACACCATGTCATCTTGTGACTAACCTTTAAACCTTAACTTTGAAACATCTACCTTAAACATATGTTACAAAATCGAGCCAAGTATCCACTTAAGCTCCTCCAAGGGAATGAAAGTTTCTGCATCATACATACTTCTACATAAATTCATATTCGGCCCTCAACTAGATGCAATGATAAACTATCAAAATTTCACCAAGGTTTCAACCTGTTCAGAGATATTACCATAATGGGGATTATATTATTGATTTTTTATTTTATTTTTTGCATTTTTTATTTATATCATTAAATTGGATAATAGCATGCGAGAAAAGGTTAATGAGCTCAATATGGATAATCAAACCTGTTTTATGCCTTTCTTAATAGCTTGCACGGTTAAAGGTTTGGAGGATGCATCCTTGGCCTTAGTTTTCCCGGCACCCAAAAGTGGTGTCAAAGGAGAAGAAATAGGCTCCATTTGAGAAACATCTTCTGCTGACAAGGCACGTGAACTAGAGAATCCCTGCAATATCATTTCATGAGCACAACTTTCGTGTACTTAAAACTGTATCCCAAATTTTTGATCAAACATTAATCAAAGAAACCTATAACAAAAGGAGCATGTATGCCTTTTTTAAGAGTAATATAAAGATGCGCAAAGAAGCCAGATTAGAAATAAATAGCATTTATATAATAAATTTGTGGCACAATCGACCATATTTATAAAATTAATTTTGAAACCACATGGTATAACGTGTGCAATGCTCCATGTATGTTTGCAAAGCCTATAACAAAAGACTATTCTAACAGGAAAGAATATCCATAGAAACATAATGATGGGTTGTTCATTATTCATAATTTAGCGAACAAAAATTAGCTAGAGTAAACCTGAGATCACAAGCATCATCAAAATTTAAGTAGCGACGACTCATTTTATCTTTATTCTTTACTTTATAATTAACTCATTGAAATATGAAAATATATACCGAGTGTTGTAAGTGCTGATAAAAAGGTACTGGGATTCTTTTGGAAGCAAGATTAGACACCCTCCTTAGGCATGCCAAGACGTCATCTGCAACAGAAGAGAACTAAAATTTAAACCATCTAAGAATGTTTTACAAATTAGTATCAGCAAAGAAATGGGAAGGTAAAAGTGTATTGGCACTACTACAAAGTCATCAGAAAAATGATAAGATGTATGCATTGTATGTTACCCTGACATCAATAACTATGTTGATATTCAATTATTTATGCAATTATAAATTAAGACACATTTGCAACAATTGCATGCCATAATGGTTGGCTGAAATCAACTGAAAGTTATGAAATTTAATATATTTTAAATATCGACACTTTATTACGTACGGGAAGTGTTTGATTTCGATCTCCGATGTGTGTGCATGTGCGAGTATGCATGTGCGCATGCGAGCAAGTAAGAATGTGTGTGTGAGTGTGTGCACACGCACATGTGTATCAGAGTTGACACTATCCATATAACAAATATTATTGTCTTTTCCACTATACTCTTCCAATCCAAAAGAATTTGAAGGATGCCAACTGTTTATTTAGAATTGTGGTGAATCCACACTCCCGTCCATATTTGTATTGGCCAAAATTATGGCACTAATTAAGAGAGGTTTAATATCAGGTCAATGGTCAAGCATACCATTATCAAATCTTTCACTGAGAGCTGTTATGTGGACCGACTCATCTGATGGGGGGAAAGCTCAGATAATGATAAAGACTTTGATACATGAACTCGTGTTAACTAATAGCATGGAGTTTACTAAGTACCAGAAATGCAAATTATGCTCCATAATTTATATCCGTTTTTAAAAAAATTACCTGGACAATGAGATGAATATGCACCTGTGCTGTATTGAGATGCACCATTTACGCGATTTTGCCCGACCTTGGTGGCAGCATGGCGGAAAACAGATCTCATATACCTTTGCCATCCCACCATGGCTGCAAAGCCGTAAATAATTAAATTGGTTTCCAGGTTGCATTACATAAACAAATGACACCATTTTTTCCACGGATTTCAACTGCAAATTTTAGATCATAAAACATTTAGGGCTCGTTTGGCTTTGAAACTAGGATAACCAGAGTTTATTTTCATGTGAAGGTATAGTTAATTCAAAAGTTAAGTTTATTTATCTTATCAAAAAGTTGTTTGGCATTGTTGTAGAGTTGTCTTAAGTCTATCTGTGTAAAAAAATGAACCTATTATCTCAAAAATTCATACAGAGGCATTCTTTTGAGGCAAGTAAGCATCAACAAATTTTTCAATAGATGCTATATTTCAAACCCAAACTTCTTTCTAGCAAAATGTCTGAGGAAGTTATCATAAACTAATCTTTTTTCCCCTAAAGATTTTGACTCTCCGCATGCTTACACCAACTTCAAAATATCTAGGAAACCCTACTGTATTAAGAGGGACACAGCAAACCAGGCGTTTCAATAAAATTCCTATCGTATAATTCATCTCTATGCTTCATAAACCTCGATAATCTCTGAACAACGATCTATTGCATATCTAAAATGATATTGGTTCAGGGTCTCGTGCCCGAATGGAACGGAATTGAAAGAGGCTTTTATGTTAACGAACAACTCGAGAACAGTTGACAGAAGCAATCGTCCGAGATCTTTAATGATGCAGGTCTAAAGGTTTGGTTACATCAGCTGTCGATTCTTTACCAAATGCTATGCTTTCATATCTAAGCTAACCCAATATTTCACATTGAGAGAGAGAGAGAGAGAGAGAGATGCTTACTTTAGCCTAGGTTGCACGAACACGGATATGGGGACACAAACATGACACGATGCGATATGGCGACATGGAAAAATCCCAAATAATAGGATATGGGGACACGTGTGTGTAGGGGAGTGTTCCATTGCAACCCAGGTTGCACAATAAGAAATTAAGAACTCCTAAACCAGTGTTTTAAATACGAAAGGCGATGCCAAGGCGCCAAGGCTCGCATGTCATCCGAGGCAAGACATGCTAAAAAGGCAAGCGCCTGAGCTAAGTGCGGCGAAAAAGATATAAAAACAACTACAGAATTATGCATATATGATATATACTTATCAACAAATGTCACATGGATTATAAAAGCGAGGGGAGGGGGAGGGGGATTACGAGCGAATATAGCATTCAATAATATAAACGATAGATGATAAATCGTCTCATAATAAATGGCAATGACGGGTATAGCATTCAAATCATAATTTCAAGTTTTCAACCAAGTCTGAAGTTCTAAATTAAAGATAGGTCATAAGGCATAAGGTGCTACAATTATTTGAGAAACCATACGGTAAGCAACACAAAATATCACAAAAATTTGCAAATAGGGGGGAAATTATGTAGGCGATGATGATGAACAATTTGAGATTTGGAAAACGAAAATGAGAGAGCTAAAAGTTTTACCTTGATCCTTGAGAATTGAGATTGATTTGAATTTTGAAAAGAGCAAAAGAGGATGATACAGGAGATGGTGCCGGCGAGTAGAGGAAGTGGTGAAGTCGTCGGTGGCAGCTGGAGGCGGCGGAGAGAAGAGGAAGCGGCGGCGAGTGACGAAACCCTAGCGCCCGCTGGATTCGGGGTGGCGCTATGTTGAGGAAAATAGTGTTGGTGCTATTATCAAAACTGAGCCGTTGGTTTAATTAACATAGAATCCTCACCGCACATCACAAAAACCGTGGGTCCCACTTGAGAAAATCCTCCTAGATATCGTGATAGTTCTCAGGCTGCTTGCTAAGCCCTAATCTGAGTGCGCACCATATTTATGCACACCACGCACAGGCACACAACACATCCATGCAGAGAATCCACGAATTTGTCTCGAAATCGTTAATTTGTGCCCACTTTTCCTTCCGTGTAATTCCTAAGATTCGAACCCACGCCCTCTCTATCAACTGCGCAAATGCTCATTGGTGCCATCTTTTTTTTTCCCTGCTCGAACTTCATCTAAAACTCATTGCTTTAGAAACCCAACAAACTAGAACTAATTGGTGGAATTTTTTAAAACCTACTCTCTCCTTTCGTAATTATTCCGACGGCTCACCGAGAAATTAATATGTGGAGATTCAAAGGAAAGTTGGTTTCTTGAGTAGGCAGAGAGCATGACGTTCCATTGGAAGAGGTTTATGTGGAGGAGGAAGAGGAAGTATATGTTTTATCTTTCAATATAATTTAGCTCTATTGGTTCTGTTTAATCCTGAGGTTTGAAAAAGACTTGAACTTTTCGAGTTAGGACTCCTGTTATTATTGGTGATTTTCCTCTCTTTGTATTCTAAATTGTTTTGGTCTTTGGAGAGGAAGGCTCAGTTAAGGATATTAAAAAAAACTAGACTGTACACTAATTTAGTCTATTTTGTACCCCTAAAGTTAAGTTTACATATAAGGAGGGAATATAGATAAGAGAAAATAAGAGTGAATATTAAAAATGTTTTGTTAAAAGAAAATAAATAGAGGGTGAGGGATCGAAGAGGAAGTAGTATGGAACTGAGAAATCTAGAACAATGGATGCTGTGCTGCTCTATGAAAGGAGTATTTTTTTTTGAAAAAATGAAGTTGGAAGATTTTATGTCATGAAACTAAGATTTAAAAGTTCTGGACTAACAGTTCCGGGATTGCAGTTCCAATTATGAACAAGACCAAATTTTAAGTTCCAATTCCATCTCCAATCGGCCAACACTAAAAATTTTCATATCCCAACAAATTCTGGTTCTACATTATAGTTCTGATCATCCAACTTTAAGAGTGTAATTTCGAAAAAAATTGGTATCAAGGTTCCAAACCTGAATATGAAATGAATTAAGAAAATGGATACTAAGACTCGGTCTTCAACCAGAGCGCAGCTTTACGTGGTCCGCCGTCATAGAAAATAATAAAAATTAGATATTTTAAAAACAACCCCAGATCAACAATGTAAAAACAGGGAAATTCTTTGGTGTTTCCCACCTCCCACATTGGCATGTGCATAGAGAGAGTGTGTGTGTGTGTGTGTGTGTGAGAGAGAGAGAGAGAGAGAAAATGAGGTGCAAAATGGGAAGCACCAAAGAATTACCCGTAAAAACAACCCTCCAAGAAAACGCATAATTTGGGGATTTATTTGGATGTATTAAATGTCTTAATTACAGCTGGTCTAGTTGATCCCCGCTCATCTCTAACCCATAATTCCATGTGAAAAGAAAATTACCATGCTTGGACTCCTTTCCACCTCCACCTCTCATCTTGCATTTTCCATTCAAGCTTCGAGCTTTGAAGCTGGCTCTCCATCAAGCCATGCACTCTGATGGAGGTCGATTTCTTCCTCAGATATTGTCTTCTGTCGATCTTACGGTCAGCGGTGTCGAACGGTTGAGATTTGATATGAGATTTGAAAATGTGGATCTTAATGGGTTGTTGGTCGTTGTGGACGCCAAGCTACCTGTAAGAAAAATCCCGGAGTGGAAAACCACCGTAGGACCCTCCGACGATCAAGTAAACGCCGAGAAATATTAGAGCAGAGTAGCGGCGTGTTGGATTCAATTCGAGTTTCCTGAATTGTTTGGAAGAGGGGTTTATATAGCGGTCGCATAGAGCGAGCCGATGCGAGATTCTCATCGTCCGTTACACCCCCGCGTCACGTTCACGTTGATGGTGGGATACGCCCATTAATGACGAGATACGCTGGCGTGAGATGCGGGACGTGGAGCGACGGAAATCTCGTCGTGGCGAGATACACGGAGCCGTTGGGGGGCGTTTGGGCTCCGTGCCCCCGGCCAAACGGGGACGCTGAGGAATCTTAGATATAAGTTAGATCGGAGACGAGCGGGTGAGCTGAGGAGTCTCAGCTATAGGATAGCTCGGTGACGAGCTATTAGCTGGCTGTCAGCCGAAGGGGGAAGGTACTCTGGGGAGGTCTTCTGAGAAGGTTTGGTGCAGCCTCGGAGACGAGGCGCCAAGAAATGTCCCCAATGCACTATATTTATTCCAGCTCCGTGGCCACCAGGAATCTAGCGGGCTTACGTGGATGACACGCCACCTGCCATATGTCGTGATTTGTAGGATTCCTTCTTATGAGCATCATCATTAGCCCCCCACTCTCGTTTCGACCTATCTATTGGTCGGGTTGAGTGTGGTTATCATCCTGGTCTTCAATAATTCAGCTCGGCGCCTAGAATTCTTTGTATTGGGTTGTCTGAGGATGACGTGACATTTGGCAGCCGTGCCTTTCCGATTCCTGAGTCCATGTGGCGGTTCACGAAGCGTCTTGATTCCCGCGCGTATCTTTGGTGACGTCAGCGGATCAGAAAAATGATTGTGCCTTCAAGAAGACACCGCTTTGCTTGCTCATCCAGTTGGCCTTCGTGCCACGTGTCCGCCGTAGGGTGGCGGAATGCGAGAGGTTGTCAGTTGAATCCGAGTGAGGGGGAAGTGTCCAATGATTGGTTGCCATGTGGAGTCCTCATGGTCGTCGGGTGCGACGCTTTGTTTCGGCGGGAACGGATTTAGGCCGTTGCATGGTTTTTACTGAGTGTATAAATAGGGGAGGCCGTTCCTTGGCAAAAAAAATTCCCTGGTTGTCTCCTGCCATCTTAATATTGCCTGGCACACCATTGCTTAGGTCGGGCCCTCAGCCAAAAACCCTTCTTCAACCAATCTTCCCTTGAATCAGGTTAGATGTCTTCTTCCGAAGTTTCTATTGATGTAGTCAGGGTCGAGTCGGGCGATGAGGCTTCAGCTTCTGAAGCCGAGTCCAATTAGTCTTCTTCTTCCTCCTCGGCTTCCGATAGCCGGGGAGGTTCTTCTTCTTCCTCTTCGTCTTCTTCTTCTGCGTCGAGCTCGCCTCCAAAGGGTGGCGATACCATTGTACTTCGTCGTCATGTAGCGAAGAGGGGCCCCAAGGCGCACATCGGAAATACTCATGATGTGCCCTCGATGTTGAATCGCCCAGACTAGCTTTCCTATATCCGGGCTCGTTTCTACATCCTCACTGGCTATTCGCTTCATTTGGCCAGGGAGGGTGAGCGAGCAGACCAGGTGCAGGACAATGAGATTGTTTTTTACCTGGAAGCGTTCCGGACAGGAATGCATCTGCCTTTCTCACCCGAAGTTTGCGCCGTACTCCATTGCTTCCGCCTTGCCCCGGGCCAGCTAGTGCCGAACTCATGGAGAATCCTCCTCGGGTTTCTGGCCCGGTTGAAGATTGATTGGATTCCTTTCAACTTGGGTCTTCTTCTTTCCTTTCTTTGTTACAAAAATCATCCCGGTACCAGTAAGGACAAACCGAGCTGGGTGTACCTTTCTTTCAAACAACATAAGGGTAGGGCGGCCGAGTCTGAGGTAGTGGTCATCCCTTCTTCCATCCATGAATGGAGGAGAAGTTTGTTTTCGTTGGTCCTTCGGAGGGAGAGGATTGGCATGTGCCCACCAAGTGGAATAGGGCCAATTGCCTTAGGGTCAAACAGTCGAATGCCCTAGAGACGAGGGTGGTGTCGCAGTAGGAACCAATCCAGCAGGCCGATGTCCTGCTTTCTGAGCAAACTTTGAGCTGGGCGGGACTTGGTCCCGCACGCTTTGGGGGTAAGTTAGGGCTTCGCTGATTAATTTAGCCTTAGCATAATTTTGCTGTTTTAGTTGTTGACCCCCTCTTTATATATATTTCGTAAAGCCAATGGATCGTTTGAAGATCATGGCTGCCAAGACCGTCAAGGCGCAGGCAAGGAAGGGAGATGACGCTAGCTCGTCTAGACCTGCACCGAGCATAGTTCCTAGACAAGCCCCTCCCGCGAAGGTCACTGTTTCTCCCCCCGCACCAGAGGATCGCCGAGGTGGTGGGCAGAAGCATACCCGGGATCAGGCTCCCCGGGCTAGGGTGGAAACGCCGCCTTCCGTCGAGTCCCCGCTCAAGAGGCAGAAGAGGGCGGTTTCTTGGCCTCCTCCGTCTGGGATACAGGTGCAGGAGGGCGACTTCTACATTAAGGTGCCATCAGGGCTCTCTGTGCCCGACAGTTTGCTGGCAGACATGGAGAAGGAGGCGGGGGCTAGAATTTCCCAAGGCACCATGAAGGCCTAAGTCACGGCAATAGCTCAGGAGGCCGTCCATGTTAGTAATCCTCTGAAGAAATTCCAAGTGTTTTTATCTTGATTTGGCTTCTGATGAAAATTGCTCGTGTCTTTCCCGCAGGTCCTTCAGCATTGCTCCCTCCTTGCCACTATGGAAGCCGAGGAGGTAGCCCTAGCGATGAAACAGGCTAGGGAATCTTCCTTGCACGAGGTAGAGCTTCAGGCCAAGCTGAAGGAGGCGGAGGACAAGGTGGCCGCCCTGGACTTGAGGTTGGTAGCGAAGGGCCTGACGGTCATAAAACTGAAGGAGTCTCATCGGCTCCTGAATGAATCCAACCAGGCTATTCAGGCCAAGATGGAGGAGGTCAATAAGCTCTATGAAACTATGAAGAGGCAGAGAGACCCATTCAAGAGGGATGTCCGGACGGCCCACGAGGCGGTGAAGCATGCCAAGTGCAGGGCAGAAAGGGCCATGGAGGAGTACAAGGCCTCTGACCAATTTTATATAGACATTGCCGACTCCGCGGCTGTCGGGTGGCACAACGCGCTCGACGCTGTTAAGGAAGCGATGCCCGGGTTAGACGACCAGGAGCTTCGGGCGAGGTATCCCCTGGCCGAGGTAGTGCCTCAGGGTGGAAGCGCCGAGCCGGCGGGAGGAGGCGAGGCGGCAAGCGAAAGCGTCGAGCCGAAGGCTGCAACCGAAGCTCTTGGCGGAAGCACTGAATAGGGGGAAGTGGCGGCTGAGAAGGAAACTTGAGGCTTCCGTCCTTCATGTTTTCCGTCCCCTCCCCTTTTTGTTATTATATTTTTGTAAGCCTCTGGGCATCTTGTAAGGCTGGGGAGCCTATAATACCTTGTACATAACTCGGAATATCAATAAAGTATTTTTAGCTCGTCTATGATGTGTATGGCCGCAATGTTTTTACTCTTGTATATTTCGCGAGCGTGGACAGACCAGTGTCCCTTGGAGTTGAGGTGACGAGCGAACGTGAAATACGAACGAACGCTAAGTATAAGTAAATCGGCGTCCCTCCTTACCCCGGAGTCGAGGTGACGCGAAAACGAACGAAAGCCAAGTACAAGTAGACCGGCATCCCTCCTCACCCCGGAATCGAGGTGACGTGAGAACGTGAAATACGAACGAACGAACGCCAAGTATAATTAGACCGGTGATTGTTTCGAAAGAGTGTGCTTGTAGTTTAACCGCAATCAGAACGGTGTCGCGTGTAGCTAGACCGAGGTGAGTATGGGTCGTCCTCAGGGAAACGTTGAATGTTTTACTCTTATTTTAGATGTGTTAAGAAAGAGAGGAGGGATAAAGAATTTTGTAGAATGGTTTCTAGATCTACGTTAAGCAAGAATGCGAAATATAGATCTAGATTATTTTAGGGATGTAGATAATATAATAAGAGGGCTTGTAGGGTTCGTTAGGATTTAGTAGTCATGGACGATTAATTAAAAGTTACCCTTTTTATCCTTTAATAGATTTAAAACTAGAACGACGGTGATGCGTGTAGATTAGAGTTTCTGGAGGGAAAAGGAATCCCACTCTTAACCCTTATCTTGACACGGAACTCCGTTCAAATCTAGCCTTTACCAAAACAATCATTAATCTAATCTCTAATCGCGGTCGGAACTAACAAAGAATTGTTAGCGCGCCCGATTAGGATGTTAATGATTCTTTTGATAAAGTTCATAAACTTTATGGGACTTAAAAAGGGTTTAGGGATGTTCATCATCCATTAGCCTACCCTAATCCTACGAACCCTAACAAGCGGAGAATTACTCGTGCATGTTGGAAGAAGAAGATGAAAAGACAGAGAGGGAAAACATAATGTAAAATGCAAAATAACTACCTTTATTAATCAACTTGAACAATCTACGCTTTATTCCGTAGAAAATTATTACAAAACTTGATTTGCTTCTCGATCTTTCCTAAGGAGGTAGACGAACAGTTGATGATCAGCCTGGATGCGTGAGCGTCTGGGACTTCGTGATCTCGTCGGCTTGATAAATTTTCCAAGAGGCTCTCGGTCCCTTTTTATAGTGCCAAAGCCAGAATACAAGCTTCTAAATTATGAATTAAACAGCAAAGATCTTCCCTAAAAATCCTCAGCTCCCAACTCCCTCTACCTGCGGCGGATCCGCGGCACCAAGGGGCTTGGGCCGCGGATCCGCGGCTTGATGATCATGTCCCTTGATCAATTTTCAGGGGCTGCCTCGTAATGACATTTGGCGATCCTTGGAACCTTCAGAATTTGGAAATCTTTTCGTGGTTGCTGCCAGACTTGGTCTCCAAGTTTTGATTCTTAATTAGGCAAGTCTTCTTCAACAACTTGATTTGCTTGATTCTAGTCTTTGAAAAATTCTGCACAACTTGGAAATATTCTGCACAACAACTCAAATAATATTTAGTAGACTTTGTTCTATTAGGATTTGGTCATTGAATTTATTTGTATATATTTTCCTACCAAATGCTAATTATAATATATCAACACATGGAAAATAGTATTTTTACACATAAAACCTCATATGTATGATATATTATAATAAAGTCCTTCTTTAATATGAAAATGGTAGGGAAGGTATAATACAAATGTGCAGTTTTATCAACTGAACAAATACCCCCAAACTTATCTTTGATCGTCCCGAGCAAACTAGTTTATTCAAGAGAAGGAGAAGAAAAAGAAAGGAGAAAACTAAGCACACTTTCGTAGGCAAACACGATTGCACTGAGCACGTGCAACAAGCCGTTAAACCTCTAGGTGTCCCTAGTAGGAGGAGTGTTGTCTCCTGAGGGTTTTCAGCGGATTACACCCATAAAATCCTATAATAAAAGAGAGATGGTGAAATTTACATATAAAGATAAGAACCATAAAAGAAAGACTTTGAAAATTTAGAGTTTCAAACTACACTAGCTTTTCAGTTGTTATGAGCCCTATCTTAATAGTCATGAAAAGATATTAGAAATCACATCATCCCTCAATAAAACATCGTCTTTATTCTTCATTTCTACCTTTCATCCAAACATTGATCATATACCCCTACGTGTGTGAAATGAACATCCCTACACTCAGAGAATTCAATTCAAGCTATCATACTCTTGTCCATCTACCTCAGTACTTTTTAATTTGATGAATATTTAGATTTGCTCACACCTTTTCATGCGACCGTTAATACTTCTTGAGGTACTAACCGACCGATTACTCATGTGCTTGCTGATTAGGTGATAATATTTTCCTCGTCTTGCACCACCTAAGGCTTAGCAGTGACTCCCAGACCAGTTGGCTTTAGGGCACTAGGTGAAGAGACACCCTCGCTATATTTTTTTATTGCTGCCTTGGCGATAACAAAACCAGTGTTCATTTCTTTCTTTTCACCATTTTTATATTTTCTTCATTTATTATTTTCTTCATAATTTGGCTTTTAGACAAGAGCATTTCAAGGTATCCTCTACTATCCCGAGTTTCAAGACGTGTGTAAGTGCATATAGTGGGGTATCAACATTCAAATGTTTGGCTTCCAGAATAGGGACTATTTTTCAAACTTATTTTTATCCTCAGATTAGTGACTTCTTTCATCTTACTAATCCTTGGGACAACGGCTCATAACTACTTATTACTAGTTCGTTTAAGAAAACTTCTAATTTTCTTGGTTTTCTTAAACTATTCCTATCTTTCATATATAATTTTTCACTTTCTATTCTTTTATTATCAAAAAAAAATTGTGCTTATATATAGTATAATGCAAAGTATGCGTAAATAAGCACAAACCTCCCCCAAACTTGTTTTCAACAGTGTCCTCACTGTTGCTATCCTTTAAGCTAAAAAACCTGTAGACTTGGGAGGAAATTATTAATGGGGGCAACAATATATGAAAGTGAAAATGCTCCCCCAAACTTATTTTTGGCTCATAAATTTGAGGACAAAAGTTATGTTCAAGAGTCAAAAATATACCCCCCTCAAACATGAGTTAGACAATATGAAGCATTTTAAGAGGGGGTGAGTCATTTGATCAAAATAAAACTTTACAAAGACCAAAAGTTAACACCAACCATTCAAAGATTTTATCAGTATATCGTATAGGTTGGTGGAAGAATGTGTTGTATCGAGTCAAGAAAAAGTGAGGAAGGGATAAGAGGTGGTCAGGAAAGGGTTTGAAATTAGAGAAAAGAAAGAATGAGGATGAATGTGAATGATTAGGAAGAATGAATGGTGACGGTCCAACCTCCATAGGTGGAGATTGATTAATCACAAAATCCATATTGTTTAAAAATTCAAGTTCGTCAGCAAAAAGTTCTTCAAAACTTTTATCAATGGTGTGATTGAATATTTTGCTGTCAAAGAGTTTTGTGCCAGAATTTATCCTACTTGATTCAAAAATTATTGAGGTAGAGGACTCGAAAAACTCACCTATCTCATTTTCAAAAATATCCAAATCAAGTTGAATTTCTGGTATTATTGAACTTGAATTAACGGATTGTGATTCATCAAAACTCACTGAAACTATAGGAACAGAAGAAGAACCGGAGAAAGTAGAAGGTGAAATGGGTAAACAAAATGGTATGTCGAGTGTTGCTGAACCAGATGTGGAAGATGGAGGCTGTATTTCGGTCTGATCTTCAGGTATACCATTATCATCAACTTCAAGACATATTTGGGGTTCAGGAAGAATTAAAGGTTCAAGATGATGACCACAAGGAAGTGAAAGGATTTGATGAATTGGTGGGACAAAATCATTCAAAATTTCGGGTTCATCAATCAATATATCCCCAACGTCAATCACCTTATTCAAGTGAAGGTTAAAATTCTTAAATACCTCATCAAAAGTATGGTTTTCAATCAGTTTTGGTTCAAGAGTGGAGGTGTAGAGATCACAAGGGTTTGGTATGGTTTCACTTGAGATGGACCCTTCACAGTCGGGTAAATCAAACACTATAAAGTCACACAACTTATCAGACATTCTATTTGGTGTACTTGATAAATCTATGAAACTGGAGTTGTGGATTTCAGTTTGGAATGGGGAGGTTTGATTAGGAAAGGTGTACAGTTTTGTCTTACTACCCAAATCCTTCATAATTTGGTTCGACAGTTCCAGAAATTTTTCTAATGTCTGCTCCAGACTAGTCTTGGGTTCATAAGGGGTTTCAGTATAAGATTGAAATTCCTGTGGATAATTAAAACTCCCAAATGACTGATTATAAGAACTGTCTAGAGTAGGTGGAAAAGTCGGATTCGATTGATAGGAATAGAATGGTTGCGGAACTTGGGTAGGAGTAGGATCAATATTATGATAAGAATATTGATATGGGTTGGTTGGTTGGCTATTTTCAACAGACATCTTATATGCCACAAACCGCATATCAAACTCTTCTCTGGACAGTGGTGGTGATGGTTGATATTGGTCCGGGTTGAAACTTTGGCCTCTAGCCCTAGCCATGTGCTCAGCAATGGACATTCGTCTAGGGGCTTCCTCACTCTGGGTATGAACTGAAACAGGTGTAGGATTAGGATACGGTTGATAAGACCTAGACTGAGATGACCAACTGTTTCTTCCCTTTTGTTCTATATGATCTCTTAAGGACATGGAAGAGCCGGACGGTATACCAAAGGGATTATGAAAACAAGAAATATCTGGTTGTGGACAGCAAAGCTCGGCAAGTGTTCTTCTGTTAAGGTCACCCATTTATAAGAAGAGAAGAAGGGGAAGGGGTAAAAAGGGGAGAAAATAATTGGTTTGTTTTGAAAAATGACGGATTTAGACAAATCACACAAAAATGCACAAACAACTCTAGAACTATGGTTACCTAGGTCCAGTCTCTAGACCGCTCCTAGACTTCTAAAGGACAAGCAGCAGGATCAATCCTCTACCGCCTCTTTACTATTCATGTAGCCAGGTAAGTGCCAGGTGAGTGGGAGGCTCCCCACTACGAAAGTAGTGGTCCTAATTAAGTAACCACCCACCTTGGACACACTTGCCTAGGCACTACAAAAGTAATGCGGATAAGCGATAGATTACTCACGACCTTCCTCTGTCCTTATTGAGCGCGACAGTCCTTAGAGTCTGGTCTAGATATTTTTTTAAATTAATGTAGGGTTGATGCAGATGCTCGGTTTGTGATTTGTGCGGCTTAGGAAGGGTGATGAAATCCCCACCTAATCTGGATTTGGTCTTTCCCCTTAAAAATCCGTATTAAAATATGCAAAAACAAACCGCAAAACAAAACTTTGCAAAAAGATTTTTGAGTGGCGATATTTTGCAAAGAATCCTGCAGAAAATAGATTTTATTGGATTTGAGAGGAGAGAGAAGGAGTTAAGAAAGATACCAGAGAAGTGTGAAACCCTAGATCTCCTGTTTCCTCAAGTCCGTGACTCCAGATTCCCTCGCAAAATTCACACACAAATCGTTAAATATGCAATTTGCAGTTTTGTTTTAATAATGATATGAATCGTCTAAGAATTCAACACAAATAGTAAGAATAAAAAATTACGCACGTATCCCCGGCAACGGCGCCATTTGATTGTTTCGAAAGAGTGTGTTTGTAGTTTAACCGTAATCAGAACGGTGTCGCGTGTAGCTAGACCGAGGTGAGTACGGGTCGTCCTCAGGAAAACGTTGAATGTTTTACTCTTATTTTAGATGTGTTGAGAAAGAGAGGAGGGATAAAGAATTTTGTAGAATGGTTTCTAGATCTACGTTAAGCAAGAATGCGAAATATAGATCTAGATTATTTTAGGGATGTAGATAATATAATAAGAGGGCTTGTAGGGTTCGTTAGGATTTAGTAGTCATGGACGATTAATTAAAAGTTACCCTTTTTATCTTTTAATAGATTTAAAACTAGAACGACGGTGATGCGTGTAGATTAGGGTTTCTGGAGGGAAAAGGAATCCCACTCTTAACCTTTATCTCGACACGGAACTCCGTTCAAATCTAGCCTTTACCAAAACAATCATTAATCTAATCTCTAATCGCGGTCGGAACTAACAAAGAATTGTTAGCGCACCCGATTAGGATATTAATGATTCTTTTGATAAAGTTCATAAACTTTATGGGACTTAAAAAGGGTTTAGGGATGTTCATCATCCATTAGCCTACCCTAATCTTACAAACCTTAACAAGCGGAGAATTACTCGCGCGTGTTGGGAGAAGAAGATGAAAAGACAGAGAGGAAAAACATAATGTAAAATGCAAAATAACTATCTTTATTAATCAACTTGAACAATCTACACTTTATTCCGTACAAAATGATTACAAAACTTGATTTGCTTCTCGATCTTTCCTAAGGAGGTAGACGAACAGTTGATGATCAGCCTGGATGCGTGAGCGTTTGGGGCTTCGTGATCTTGTCGGCTTGATAAATTTTCCAAGAGGCTCTCGGTCCCTTTTTATAGTGCCAAAGCCAGAATACAAGCTTCTAAATTATGAATTAAGCAGCAAAGATCTTCCCTAAAAATCCTCAGCTCCCAACTCCCTCTACCTGCGGCGGATCCGCGGCACCAAGGGGCTTGGGCCGCGGATCCGCGGCTTGATGATCATGTCCCTTGATCAATTTTCAGGGGCTGCCTCGTAGTGACATTTGGCGATCCTTGGAACCTTCAGAATTTGGAAATCTTTTCGTGGTTGCTACCAGACTTGGTCTCCAAGTTTTGATTCTTAATTAGGCAAGTCTTCTTCAACAACTTGATTTGCTTGATTCTAGTCTTTGAAAAATTCTGCACAACTTGGAAATATTCTGCACAACAACTCAAATAATATTTAGTAGACTTTGTTCTACTAGGATTTGGTCAATGAATTTATTTGCATATATTTTCCTACCAAATGATAATTATAATATATCAACACATGGAAAATAGTATTTTTATACATAAACCCTCATATGTATGATATATTATAATAAAGTACTTCTTTAATATGAAAATGGTTGGGAAAGTGTAATACAAATGTGCAGTTTTATCAACTGAACAACCGGCGTCCCTTCTCACCCCGGAGTGGAGGTGACGTGAGAACACGAAATACGAACGAACGCCAAGTATAAGTAGACTGGCATCCCTCCTCACCCCGGAGTCGAAGTAACGTGAGAACACAAAATACGAACGAACGAATGCTAAGTATAAGTAGACCGGCGTCCCTTCTGTTGGCTATAGTGGCCCCAATGCAATTATCATAGTCGCAGGCAGGTGATTATGATGATTGAGGGAGGACCTATACCGGTAGAACAGTCTTACTCAATATGATAGTATGTATCTGGTTTGTCTTTATCATGACTATTGCATGTTGACAGAGCCCATAGGATTCTTGCTTGACAACCGGCATTATGATGGTGATCATATATATGGGAGATGGGGGTCTATAAGAAAATCCTTAAATGTCCCTAGTCGTGGGAGTTTCGAGACTGGGTATCGATACTCCAGTGTAGACTAGTGTATACTGATCGAGACCCCGACGAGGGGCGGTGGCCAGGTCTCACAAGCTATTGGTGTTAGTTTGTTCACCTAAGATAGTATACAGGTGCTCGTTGGGTTATGAGTACACTGGACGGACTTGCCGGGAACTTGCTAGTTGGTACTATACCTATTGTCATATAGTAGTTCCCATATGACATGTGTACGGGTTAGTCTGTCGACCTGAGATCGTCATTTGTCTCGTGTGAGTTCCCACCGTGCTTTGATTACTACCCTACCACGACTAAAAGGAGTCGTGCAAACAGGTTTTAGTTGGGTACAGTCCCGAGCCACATGGAGCCAGTGAGCGGATTGTCGGGGATTCATCTCTCCCTGTATTGGGGGTTGATGTCGCGCAGTGCACGGGTGGTCATCACCAGAAATCCTTGGCTAAGGTAGTCAAGAATTACTGATCTAGGATCGGTAGTTTCTCATGTGGTGATGGGTTTCATACCGACACGAATTATCGCGTTATTAGGGGTCTGACTTTATCCACCCCCTAGATTCGATATGCGATACTCTTAGATGAACAGACCGGAATGTACGGATATTGTCACTGTCAGGTTCGGTAGGGGTTTGGATGAGTTTGCTCGTCGGCCTTCCTTTCGCTCAATACCTGGGTAGCCGTTACGTACAGCTAGTGCCGTTGACGTGCTTGTGGTTAAACCCACTGCCAGCATATTGACGAGTCTTTAGAGTCCCACACAGAGGGTTTTCACGGTTCAGGCGATATGGTGTAGATGACGTATGTTGGTACATACAGGTGTCTGATTAAATATGTGTACAGGCTGCACAGACTTTTATCGGACGGTTGATAATACTAGCGGCTTAGGATTAAGCCGGATTATTAAATCAGGTTTTGATTTAATAATTTATATATGTATTTATATTCTAGTATTATTGTTCACTATTCATTTTCTCTCTTGGCTATTCGTATTTTTGTACGAATACGCGTATATGTATTTCGATACATATACCGGGTTGCATTCCGTATTTATACGGAATAATTTCTAGAAGATGGCCGCCTCATTAATTGATTTTCTTTTTAGAAAATCAATTTTGGAAATGAGGTGGATGGTGAGTTGGCATGAGCATAGGTTTGAGCATGTAGAGAGGTATGGATTGGAATTGTTTATTGAAAAAAGAGATGAGATATTTTGTGTGCATGAGAGAGAGGGGGCAGCAACTTCTTGATTTTGCCATGCTCATTTCTTTTCTTCTCTTGATTTCTTCACTTGCTTCATGGTTCATTCTATTCTCACTCACTTGGAGAAAATACTTGGCACATTTCTTTAGTTGCTCATGCTATATGTTTCCTCACCTCCTTCATCTTCTTGAGTTGCTCTTTTGAGCATTATGATGAGAGGGAAATTATAGTGACACACTCCTACACCTCCACTCTCCATTGCCAGCAATCTTGGAGCGTCGGTTGCCTCGTTTGGAGAGGCTGAAGCTTGCGCCGTTTCCCTCAGGTGGATCATCGTAGATGAAGGAAGACCGGCAACCAAATTCGATTAAGGAGCCTCTAGGGGCTTGGGATGATGGTTCAAGACCGAAGGACACGGATCAACTCGGTATAACTATCTAACTCCTAGTTTCATATTGCTAGTATAGGGTTTATGGTAGATACGGGCATCGGGTAATGGTAGCGCCAGTTTAGAAAATTTTTGTTTCGCATTTAGCCACGGTTTGATGGCCGGGGCGCTCCCGTAACCCAACTATCAGGTTGTGAGGGCTTATTGGATAGATTCTGGTTCTGGAGAGATTGAATAAGATTATTCGGTTGTCTTTTCCCTTTACCTTCTCTCAGGTTGTGAGGGCTCCTAGGATTAGGAGAGGGTACACCTATTGAGCTTATTGGATAGTCTTCCTCCAGACCACAGACAGATGCCGAAAGGTGGGGAAGGAAGAAAACCAATTAGCGTAAAGGTGGTGTACAGAAGGTAATAAGTAAAGACATATAAAGGGATTAGAATAACAGTAAAGAAAATTGCGACTGCTGTCATTCACGACAAAACCGTGTATACCCCTGCCACTCCCACATCCACTTTGGATTTCTCCAGAACACTTTGTATCACTACGAACGTCCATAATACTTGGACATGCCATCGTATAGTTACATACGAACTTGAAAGAATTCGTTCCAGATTCGATGATGGTTTCCGGTTCAGGAGAAATAAAATAGGATTATTCAGATGTCTTTTCCCATTACCTTCTTTCAGGTTGCGAGGGCTCCTGGCATAAGGAGTGTACACCTATTATGCTTATTGGATAGTCTTCTTCCAAACCTTAGGCTAGTGCCGAAGGGTGGGGAAGGAAGAAAACCAATTAGCCTAAAGAAGGTGTACAGAAATTAATAAGTAAAGACTTAATAAAGGGATTGAAGCGAGGGCAGATAAATATATGGTTACTGTCATGAATCAGGATAGTGGAAGAGGCGTTACTAGGAATACTAGGATAACCCCTTCGAAACATTTTCATGTTTCAGTCCGACTGTGCGATGTTAATTGAAAACTGTTTTCCCAATTGGAATCTAACTCCAGAGTATGTAATTACCAGATCAGTTTCTCACATCTGTATGTTATTACAGATGGTGAGTGGGAGTAAGATATTGAGAATTGGGTGATTAGATCCTCATTATATCGGAATTCGTTGAAATTAGTGATATTTGAGGAAATCACCTGGGTTTTGCCTGACGACAAATATTTGGTTTTGAATATCCGTTGTTATGCACCAATTTCAAACTGATATATCTGTACGTTTATTTTATAAAGTGAGATATTACTTTTTGAAATTATGTCTGTGACATTTACCTATATCAGTTGATAATTAGGTAAGGTGCATTCAACAGCGGTGTAATTCTTCTTAACCTAGTACAGTTTTCAACTTACGACGCACAAGGTTTGAGTTATTAAACTCAAGGGACTTATACAAAGTATTGTATGTTGTCCAGTGTCCATTAGGACAAAGGGGTTGATACTCATATTATATTCTGTTTACTCATGACTTCTCCAGTTCTAGACAATTATTTCATTGAAATGCAAGGTCCATATATTGAGAAGTTATGGGTACGAGAATAAAGTAGAGAACCACATGTTGCAAGTATCAGGATTCTTCATGGTGATCGAAGATGTAAATACTTGTGTAAGGTATTCCGTTGTAAGTAATGGTTTTTGAGAACTTACTTCTCTTTCAGATTACTCATATGTGGATGCGCTCCTAGATGGGTAATGCTGATTGGCCTCTTTCCATTTGGTTGATATGCATTGGAGACGGCTGCATGATTTTGAATCTGGTTTCAATTAAATCAGTGCTTTTGTTTCTATATTGGATATATATAGAATCAATTTATATCTTAACGATGTTATGGTATAGGGAGTTGTCCGGCTGATGCTTAAAACCAGAATCCGGATAAACTCAATGCACGTTTCAGTAATGGCAGTTTGTGGGTTATCCCGGGCTTTGACGAGGGTTAACTTTCTACCATCAGGAAGATCAATAGTGATATTGTTCTTGACTCGCCACAGTTTTAGTAAAATGGATTTTTTCAGAAAACAGAAGTGGGAGTATGGTAGAACTGGAAGTGATTTCAGAACCACAAACGATCACTGAAGATTTAATAGAACCTGAGGATTCAATTGGATTTGACATTCCATTAGCCACTCCGCAGATTTGGTGGGTAACATCAGGCACCCAAGAGGTACTTCAGTCTTCTCAGAGACGGTGATAGGGAGGTTCTTGTTTACCCAGACTTACCATTGCTGCTGTTCTAGACTATAAGACCCGGCAGGAAGATGAGCATAGCGTCGTTCTAAACTAGCTTTAGAACTGCACGTGTATATGACTCTGCCAGAGGGTTGTTGCAGTCAGTGGGAGCAGCGAAAGCATAGTGGGCAAGTAGCTTATGTCCATTTATAGACTAAAGCAGGTATAGCGGAAATAGATCATCTATTTTTGATGTGACAGTCATAGGCTTTGACTTCATCAGAATAGGAGATGGGTGTGGTAAGAAGGTAGTAGCATGTGATGTCCTGGTATTTGGGATGACATACACTTTATAGGAAGTAAAATTCCTATACTACGATCGGTTATACTGTGGTTGTCACACAGTTGTTTCTCCACATAGGACATGGATATAATATTAGGGTTTCTGGAAACTAGATCTATGGTTTTAGATTTAGATTTGGGAAGTGCCCCAATTCGGGTATTTGACACTATTCTAAAGTGTTTTAGAATGGACGACTCCTAACATGGTGGTGTACCTGCAGGTGATGGAGTTACCATCTCTAAAGGTGTCTTACAGACTAAAGGGGAGAGGGATATGCATGATTAGCATATCACTTGCTTAGGCAATTGAGTTAATCGTGAAATGTCAAGTACCACACCAGATGTTGTTTTTGCACTAGCTGCAATAAACATATATTAATCCAATTTTGGAGAAATGTAGGGAAGCAGTTTATGAACATAAGTGGATGTTCCAGGGATATGGTAACGGCAGCCTCCTTCAGGAGACGGTTATCATTTCAGGCTTCCAAGGTGACCTGGATGACAGAGTAGCTGTCTGAGTTATAGTTTTTCCCTCTTCTGAGGGACAGTATGTTGGACAGGTGGTCCAAGCGGATACTGAGAAAGGCACGGCACAGGATACTGATTAAACTCAGTGGATGATACAGTCTAAGAAGTTTGCTGGATTTGGAGTTCATTTGTGAACTGGGTCCCATCAGATATCCAGACAAATTCTAAGACAGGTACTGCTCATTTCGGGAGATGGTTATTCTCCGCGAAGTTGAGATATAGAGAGATACAGAAAGAAACATTGGAGCGGATCTACTCACTGAGACTATTTCTCGAAAACAATGGTTTCACAAACGAGCTTTGCGAAACTAATTAGTAGAGAAGTTGGGTGTTCGGTATCACACGGGCTATGAGTATGCTACACCGCAATAATTGGCCTTGAGTGCAAGTGGGAGATTGTTGGCTATAGTGCCCTCAAGGCAATTATCATAGTCGCAGGCAGACGATTATGATGATTGAGGGAGGACCTATACCGGTAGAACAATCTTACTCGATATGATAATATGCAATATGGTTTGTCTTTATCATGACTATTGCATGTTGATAGAGCCCATAGGATTCTTGCTTGACTACCAGCATTATGATGGCGATCATATATGTGGGAGCTGGGGGTCTATAAGAAAATCCTTAAATGTCCCTAGTCATGGGAGTTTCGAGACTGGGCATCGATACTCCAGTATAGACTAGTGTATACTGATCGAGTCCCCGACGAGGGACGGTGGCCAGGTCTCACAATCCATTGGTGTTAGTTTGTTCACCTAAGATAGTATACATGTGCTCGTTGGGTTATGAGTACACTGGAAGGACTCGCCGGGAACCTGCTAGTTGGTACTATACCTATTGTCAGATAGCAGTTCCCAGGTGATATGTGTACAGGTTAGTCTTTCGACCTGAGATCGTAATTTGTCTCGTGTGAGTTCCTACTGTGCTTTGATTACTACCCTACCACGGCTCAAAGGAGTCGTGCAAACAGGTTTTAGTTGGGTACAGTCCCGAGCCACATGAAGGCAGTGAGCGGATTGTCGGGAATTCGCCTCTCCCGGTATTGGGGGTTGATGTCGCGCAGTGCACGGGTGGTCATCACCAGAAATCCTTGGCCAAAGTAGTCGAGAATTACTGATCTAGGATCGGTAGTTTCTCATGTGGTGATGGGTTTCATACCGACACGAATTATAGCGTTATTAGGGGTCTGACTTTATCCACCCCTCTAGACTCGATATGCGATACTCTTAGACGAACATACCGAACTGTACGGATATTGTCACTGTAAGGCTCTGAAGGGGTTTGGATGAGTTTGCTCGTCGGCCTTCCTTTCGCTCAATACCTGGATAGCCGTTACGTACAACTAGTTCCGCTGACGTGCTTGTGGTTAAACCCACTGCCAGCGTATTGACGAGTCTTTAGAGTCCCACACAAAGGGTTTTCACGGTTCAGGCGATATGGTGTAGATGACGTATGTTGGTACATACAAGTGTCCGATTAAATATGTGTACAGGCTGCACCGACTTTAATCGGACGGTTGATAATACTAGCGGCTTAGGATTAAGCCGGATTATTAAATCAGGTTTTGATTTAATAATTTATATATGTATTTATATTCTAGTATTATTGTTCACTATTCATTTTCTCTCTTGGCTATTCGTATTTTTTTACGAATACGCGTATATGTATTTCGATACGTATATCGGGTTGCATTCCGTATTTATACGGAATAATTTCTAGAAGATGGCCGCCTCATTAATTGATTTTCTTTTTAGAAAATCAATTTGGGAAATGAGGTGGAGGGTGAGCTGGCATGAGCATAGGCTTGAGCATGTAGAGAGGTATGGCTTGGAATTGTTTATTGAAAAAAGAGATGAGATATTTTGTGTGCATGAGAGAGAGGGGGCAGCAACTTCTTGATTTGGCCATGCTCATTTCTTTTCGTCACTTGATTTCTTCACTTGCTTCATGGTTCATTTTATTCTCACTCACTTGGAGAAAATACTTAGCACATTTCTTTAGTTGCTCATGCCACATGTTTCCTCACCTCCTTCATCTTCTTGAGTTGCTCTTTTGAGCATTATGATGAGAGGAAAATTATAGTGACACACTCCTACACCTCCACTCTCCATTGCTAGCAACCTTGGAGCGCCGGTTGCCTCGCTTGGTGAGGCTGAAGCTTGCGCCGTTTCTCTCAGATGGATCATCGTAGATGGAGGAAGACCGGCAACCAAATTCGATCAAGGAGCCTCTAGGGGCTTGGGATGATGGTTCAAGACCGAAGGACACGGATCAACTCGGTATAACCATTTAACTCCTAGTTTACATATTGCTAGTATAGGGTTTAGGGTAGATCCGGGTATCGGGTAATGGTAGGGCCAGTTTAGAAAATTTTTGCTCCGCATTTGACCACGGTTTGATGGCCGGGACACTGCCGTAACCCAACACCTTCTTACCTCGGAGTTGAGGTGACGCAAGAATGAACGAACCCTAAGTACAAGTAGACCGGCATCCCTCCTCACCCCGGAGTCGAGATGACGTGAGGACGAGTGAACATTAAGTGTAAATAGATTGATGTCTCTTAGATCAGGTGCAGCTCGGGTACCTTGGAATGAAGGAATCCGAGCTTTATACACTTGGGGCTCGACAGGAGTTTCTTCACTTTGCGATCGCGCACCGGATAGGGGGCGGTATATAAACTTTGACGTGGATGAGCTGACCAGGAGGCTACTCAGTCGTGGATGAGCCGAGCAGGAAACTCCTCGGCCGCCTCATGGCAAGGGCTTTGGATCCGCGGCGTAGCCGGCCAGGAAGCTGCCCTCTGTGGATGATTCGAGCAGGAAACTACTCGGCCGTCTCGTGACAAAGATTTATTCCAGCTCCATTAGCCTCAGGAATCTAGCAGGCTTACGTGGATGACACGTTGCCTGCCGGGTGTCGTGATCTGAGGTTTCCTTCTTACGGACATCACCACACTCTTTCAGCCTTTGTTAATCTCTAAAGCGAGTTCCAGCAATCCCTCGCATCCCGCTACTTTTACACTTAGTTGATGGATCAAACAAGATAAAGCAAACAAGGAGCTGAAAAGTAGAAGAAGACGAGGTCGCAATTAAGAAAGATCGGAGGTTTTTGTTGCCTTCTTTTTTGGCTTCAAAGAAGTGAGTTTAAAGCTTGTGAGAAGCTATCGGAGGTGATAAGATCGTGTCCTTTTACCATCCCATAGGTTACAATTCTTAATTAGCGGATGTTAACTAACCCTTTCACGAGCTCCACTGGTGTGGCAGGGACACTGTTAGCACTCGGGAGCTTCAACTAGGGAAGGAAGAACAGAGGGCTTCTTATTTCTTTGGATAAAGGCTCCGTTTTTCTCTCTTTTCTTTTCCAGGATACTAAATATTTTAGGCTTAATTTCCAAACACTACAATAAGAAACTTTGGAATGTGAAAATTATAGAAAAATACCAACTATATGGAAACCTGTAAAATTTATATATATATATATATATATATATATATAAACTAGCAAACTTGTATAGTAAATGTTCAATAAACTACCAAGCTCGTTTAGTAAATATTCGATAAACTACCCAACTTGTTTACTAAATTATCAATAAGCGGAGTACTAAACTAGTTTAAGAAAGCTTAAGGATGTCCATACATTTTGGTAGTTTTCTGTAATTTTCAAAGAATTTGATGGTTACGTGTTACGACCTATAGGTTTTTGGTAGATTTTGAGAATTAAGCCAATATTTTAAAAGCTTGGTTTTAGGGCATGTTTGTTTTGTGGAAAGAGAAGTAAGAAAGTAGGAAAGGAGAGAAAGGTGCTCCATTTTTGTTTGGAAAGAAAGAAAGTGAGAGTCATTTTCTTTTTGTCATATAGGTGCCACTTGGGACAATTTCTTGATTTCACTTTTTAAGCTGGATGGCAGAAAGTGGGAAGAAAGAAAGTTTTAAGTACTGTTTTATTATTTTTAGACATAAGAATTGACTTGATTGATAAAACTGAAAAGCACTTAACCTACCGGGCTTGAAATTCTGCCCCGCTTGTTTGGCACCGGTATTTTGATATTGTGGATCCCACTATTTTTTCTTTTGGATATAGACAGTAAGATTTCAATCTATTGCAATAGTTTCTTAATTTTTGATTTTCTTATCTCTTTCTGGTTATTATTTATCTATCCGGAGCTGTTTTTCAAAATAGCTAATTTTTTATATCTTAGAAAACTCTGGAAATTCTTCAGCTGTCTCAAAGCTAAAATCATTCATTTTCCATTTTACCCCTTTCTCTTCTTCTCGGGAAAAAAGAAGGATTTTTATCAAGAAAGCAATATATTCAGTGCTCGATTCTGACCCATCTCCTTCATCCCCATCCAACAAAAAAAAAGACTCCATAAATAGAAAGCGAGAGGTCCCTTTATTCTCATCACTTTTTTGTTTTCTTAATGTGGCAAAATCGACGACTCATTGCTGGAAATCGATAAAGATCTGGCCATGTCGGGGAATTTCCACGGCCCCAGCACGAGGGATCTCGTCTGCAACGCCTGCGCCGGCGCCTCTGCAGGTGATCTCATTCTTTCTTAGGGTTTTTGTTTTAAAAAAGATGGAACTTTTAGCTGATTTTTTCTTATGCTGTGGGAATTTTAGGGATTATAGCGGCGACGTTCGTGTGCCCGCTGGATGTGATCAAGACGAGGCTGCAGGTCCATGGGCTGCCGGTCCTGCCGACTTCGGTCAATCGAGGTATGATGCTTTTGATTCTTTCTTTAGTTTGAATAATTTGTTGTTTTGTTGTAGCTTATGAATACTCTTAAACAAAAACTAAGCTAGTGGTTACTGTAACTTTTGTTACTGGGCGTGGACTGTTCATGTTCTTCAAATACCAAAGCCTTAGATAATTGGTAATTGAATCATGTTTGGAATCATCTAGGTAATAGAAGCATCACCAACCTTGGCCTTGTGCAATCTGTTCCGGTTGGTTGGCCTATAATTCCTCTTTCACCAACAATTGTGACATGTGGTGGTATAGAAGGTTACTCAAATCGCTCCTTTGAACATAGTACCCGATCTTACCTTATAAGACGGTAAGGCCTCAAGCATGATGTAAAATTTGATTTTGTAAATATATCACATAAGGCCCTACTAGTAAACAAGGTTATAAATGATAGATCATGGTTTTAAAAAGCGGCCTTAGACTGCAAAGCTTCGGGTCTAGGCGCTGGAATTAAGAGATTAAATCACAGGGTAAAATGTTTAAGCGGATCAACCTGTCTAGGTGGTAATTAAAGGCGACTGCTAGGTGCTTCATACTTTGTAATTTTTCATTTTGATGGTGTAGAAGTATATCCGAGTAATGATATAATCATATAAACATTCATCGTTTCTTGCACCTATGTTGCATGAATTCTTTGACAACGAGCTGTAACATTCCAAATGTATATCAAATTCTAATCGTATCCATATTGGATTCTTTCAGACTCGTCAAGAACATATGTGGAACTTCTTTTGGCACATTTGTAAAACTTTCTAATGTATTATGGATGTATCAAACGTGCATTAAGGACTAAAGCACCAACAATCATCGGGCCAACACTAACAAATTGGTTGTGTTCTTAGTTTTGATTTGCTAAACTAATGATCTATGTGATAATTTATATATATTTAAACAACAAAAGATCGGCATATCCCAAGACTAACAAAATTATTTTTATATAATAATTCAATGTGGGACATTGTGCTGCCTTATACATTTGGTCTTTGTTCTTTCTCGTGGATTACTCTCTTGATACATAGGATTTTCAATTTGCTTTAAAATAAAACCAGGGAGCCTTATTATTTCAAGCCTACGACAAATAGTGAAAAATGAAGGCATACGAGGAATGTACCGTGGTCTTTCGCCTACAATCTTGGCACTACTTCCAAACTGGGCTGTGAGTTATTCTTATCTTGTAGACCAATTGTTTACTTATGTTCACATTTATAAATCTAGAACCTGTGTAGCACCCACTTTTATCGTGCTAGAAAAGTACAGGTTCTTTAAGCATTAGTCTTCTCCCTTATCATTTTAATACACTGTGAATCCCATAGCTGGACCAAGTTCAGTGAATTTAGTTTGTTTAGTACACACAGTATCTTGAGGAAGTAGAACATGCTTTTTTCTCTTTTTGGGGTTGCTAACATGTAAACAACTGTCAGTACAAATAGAAAGACCCAACCTTGGTTGTGTGTGCAAAAACACATTGCTTTTAGTTGAAACTTGTCTTAACATTAAAAACTAATTACAGTTTTTTTGTTTAATCTTATGAGCTGTGTGCCAAACACGTCGCGTTAAGGGCCATAAATTGTACCTTTCTTTGCACGCCTAATATACTAGACTAGCGGGTTGCATAAAGCATCCATTAATTCTTGAGAGGTATAGAACAAGTCAGAAGTCACATTGACAATACATTAGTTGGAGATTTGGATTGAGGAATTTCTAGTTCGATAATAACAAGTTTTGTTAATTCTACACTCTGCAGCGTAGAAACTATGTTGAAGGTTATACACTGTTTATATCTGGCGCAGGATAACCACAGGAGGCTTTAAATACCATGAGTATGCAAATATTATGATTGCGGTCATTATGTATGAATGCAATGTAGAAGTGCACTTTTTATGCAAATGAACGTTTGGAGACATCATACCATCCAAAAATCGGTGGAGACTTTCCAAGCTATAGATCAAATGGTAGGAGATTCGATTCAACTACAGCAAAAACATGCAAGGGATAACCAGGATGATCATGTGTTTTGTTGAAGTCCGCTGCCTATCCCTTTAATACAGCAGAGATGCTCTGCGGCTTTTGTGCTGAAATGCTGTTAAAATTGATTTGAGCAAGTAGATTTAAGCCAGGAACACACTTTTATTTAAAGACCCCATGACAGTGTAAAGGCTAAAAATTTATAGATAAGAATCAGATGAGAATTAGATTGACTTTCTCAATGAATCTGTAAATTGGGAAATGATTTTTGGCAGAATATTAGTTTAGAAAAGACACTAGAACAGCCAGAAATGGGTTGTCGTGATGGATGATTGACAACCAGTCAGAAATCTTTTGCTCCAAGTTTATCATAACCAACATACATTCTCAAGGTCTAATACACAGATTAGCCAGAAGATTTTTGACGTGTTGGATGCTAGTTCAGTTAGCAAAGCAAAGTTCACAACTTTTCACAGATTTTACCTGTCTTCACCCTTCACAACTAATGTTGGTGGTGACAAGATGAATGGCGTCCCATTCACTGGATCCTGCCTTCACTGATAGATAACAGATTGTAAAGCAATTCCCCTTGAATTTTTGATAGTGCTATTATGGTCAACTGATATACATATTGCAATGGGTTTGTTTTGTTGCTTTTGGTAATGATATTCTGTATTTTTCGTTTTGCAGGTGTACTTCACAGTTTATGATAAGCTCAAAGGCCATCTTCATTCACATGGTTCTCTTTATAAACTTTTCATTGTTCAAGAATTTCTTGGATTCATTTTATTTACATAAATAATTTTCATTCTGAAATAGATATGAGAAAATTTCACATTGTTTTGGCAATTCGGCAAGTTTGTTGTAAATTTAATTTCAACATATTTGAATGCAGCGGACGCAAATAACCAACTTTCAACTGGTGCAAACATGATTGCTGCCTCCGGTGCAGGAGCTGCAACAGCTATTGCAACCAATCCATTATGGGTTGTTAAGACCAGGCTCCAAGTAAGCTTATTATCTTCTTGACCGACTTTAAGATTTAAATATATTCAGCAACATCCATGCGAAGTTTGTGCCGCCGCAACTAGCCTTTTTTAAATTGATATCTATAAGCACATTTGAATTATATCTGAATAATTTGAAGATGTTTGTTTGATGACCTGTTGTATATAGCTGCACTATATGCTTTTAGATTATGAATATTTTTTCAGATGCATGTCTTGGAGAGGAACGAAATGGTAGTATCCTTTGTAGTCCTGTACATAGCATAAAGCTGGACTTGGTGATAAATTCAAGTTCTGTTCAAGTGAACCGCTGCCTGAAAATACTTCAAAGCCTAGAGTGTCGAATTACCTTTACTATCATGATTGGTTTATATGATTCTATTCTTTTCTAACTCACATGTTTTTAATTCATTACTATCAATTATATAAAAGTATAGAGTAATCCAGTTTCGCAATGAAATATCAATCGATGAAAGCATAAATCATACGTTTAAAGATCTACCCTATCAATCATACCAGACCATATAGCAAAAGAATCAAAACAGTAGTTCTAGTTAATTAACGATAATGTAGCAACTACCTTCGATTAATACTTATAGGTGATCAATCTCCAACTACCATATTATTTGTGAATCTAGACTAACTTAATCAACTAGGTTGAATTTTCTTGATTAAAAACTATTTTTTATCTTCCCTAATTAGATTTCTAGCTCGTCACACTATCATTAATCTAACTAGTTTTTTTTTGTTATGATCTTTCCCTAAACCTATTCAAGACGTCAACTATCATTATACAATTTAGTTTATGAGATGAAAAACAAAAAGTGAAACTTTTAGATCAAGAGAAATTCACAATGAAAACCAATAAAAAAGAGAGATTAAAACATCACAACCATAATAGAAAGAATAATTCTAAATTCTAGAAAAATAGATTAGCTATTCATAATAGAATAGAAAGGACTATCAAATAAAGCAAACTTCATATTAAAAACAACTAGCACAAATATCTTTGATCTCTCCCAAAACCCTAGAACAATTAAACTATGGAGAGATATCTCCAACCCGAACTCTCTCTCTCTCTCTCTCTCTCTCTATATATATATATATATATATATGGCTAAGAAATTTGGAAATCAAGTAATAAAATATATAAGAGAATGCAATTTTTCCAAACAATCTCAATTCCTAATTCTGATAGATTTCCATGGAATCTTTTGATGGCACTAAACTGGGCATACTGGAATTGATCTCTTGCTCTGATGAAGTCTCCTCAATTGATTTGTTATTTTGAATTGATATGACTACGTTTAAACCTGCAAAATATTCAGAACAAATCTTTTAGTAGCATCTATTTCAATTAGGAAACTAATTCTCTCATAATTATATTACTTATTATTTAAGAAACATGTGAATTCATATTTCTACACACGATCTCCATATATGTTCTCAAATTATAAATAATACAATTTATTAATTAGTAAAAGTATGGAAAATATGCAATAAATGTAACTTATCAATTCTTTATATTTTATTAATTCCAATTAAATCTCCATTTCACGCACGTAATTAATTTTTTGCATCTTTTAACGTTTAAGTCATAATCTGTATTAGTTCATAAAACCTACCCGGAACAACATAAAATGTGCAAAATTAAGATAAATATGGTTATATAAATATGCAATAAATTACACCAATCAAATACCCCCACACTTATCTTTTGCTGGTCCTCGAGCAAATATATATTTTCAAACTCTAAACTACAAATGAAAAATAAAAATCCAACTCTATCAACTAAAGTCTACTCCTAAGCTCTATTCGTGGGTATGCGATTGCATTGAGCCCATGCAACAAGCCTTGCAACCTCTAGGTGTCTCTAGTAGGAGGTGCGTCTCCTGAGGGTTTTTTGCGAATATTACCCACAAAATCCTTAAAAGGATAGAAGAAAACAAAGGAAACAAAAATAGGAAAGTGAAAACTACATACAAAGATAAGAGTAGATAAAAGAAAAGACTTGAAAAATAAGAGTTTCGAATTTCCATCTGCTTTTCAGTTTTCATGAACCTTCATCTTAATAATTTTGATCAAACCCGAAATTACAGCCTCCCTCAATAAAACATCCTCCCCCAATAAAATATTATCCTATTTTTCATTCCTCTCTCTCCAAATATTGATCATATATCTCTACGTATGTGTAAAATCATCCCTACACTCGAGAATTCAATTCAAGCTATAGTACTCTTGCCTTAATACTCTTATACTACTTTTTATTTATGGATGGATGGATCGCTCACACATTTTTCATGCGACCGCAAATGCTTTATGAGACATTAATCAACCGATTACCGAATGTGTGCACTTATTAATGCCTAAATAACTTTTTCCTGATCTTGCATAATTTTTATTTTTATTTTTGCATTGCAAGACCAGGCTTATTTTTTCAGCGTTTTTTTCCGTGGTTAGCTTCAAATCTCTTTTTTTCTTTTATATTTAGGCTTTCAGGCAAAAATATTTCTAGGTATCCTCTAATATTTCAAGTTTCAAAATGTGTGTATGTGCAATTTGTAAGGTATATACTCACTAAGTTTGGACTAAAAATAAGAACTTATTTTTCAGACTTATTTTTATCCTCAGATTTAATAACTCTATCATCTCATTCAACCTTTGGGAATCGAGTTCATGATCACTATTACTAGCTTAATTCACAAACATCTTTTTTTCTTGTTTTTCTTAAATCTCTTTCTTTCCTTTATATACATTTTTCACTCTCTTTATTTTCATTTTCAAAATTTTCTAAAAAGAAACTACGAAAATCTAAAATAAAATGAAAAAGAAAGAAAAATGGATAGGACCTAAAAAAAACTTTTAAAAAGAACTTTGTACAAAACAAACCATCCCACACACTTGTTTTAGACAGTGTCCTCACTTTCCTCCATCCCGTATTCTACCTCAAAATCATGAAATCGTGTGATCAAGAGAGCAATTTCCTCAGAAAATAAATATTAGAATGAGAAAAGAGGAAGAAATATCTACCTCCCTCAGAAATCTGAGGGGTTCGTTTGCCTTCAAATTTGAAGGGCCGTCTCTTTTCTCTATTATTGCATAACTGTTCTTTGGTTTTGGGGAATAAGGCACAGTTTGATTATAAATAAAGGGTTGGTTTATTTTGCATATAAGACTTTCAAAAAATAAAATTAGCAAATAAAACCTAAAAAAACAAAAGGTTAGTACCCAAAAATAATTTACACAATGCTTTAGCTAGTCCAAATGTTAATATTAATCACTCAAAATTTGTCTTTAAACATGCAAGAATAGTAAAATAAATTATAGCAATAAGAATCAATAAGCACTCTAAATTTGATATGCAGAATATGAATATAGTGTTTATATATGGGTGAACAAAATTGTAATTCAAGTTTTGCCGAATAAACTAGCGCAGTAATAAAAGATTTAAGTCTAAAAGAGTCATGCAACTATGCTATCTTTTTAATGTACTGGCTAAATGGATCGAAGTCGAAAACAGCACATGCGGTATACAAAGAAAATATCTAGTTATATCAGTTAAAGGTACAACTTCAGCTTGCATATCAATAGGATTGATTCCAATAATGACCGAAAGTGATGGAGGGTTTGGTTCAACTGTGGAAGGCCCATCTAAAATCCTAAGTCCATCTTTAAAAAGCTCCTCATAACTTAGCTCTAAATAATAGATGTCATCGATAGTCTCGTCACTTCTCATAAGATTAAGAGTTCTTCTTTAAAAATTTCCTCAAAACCATCTTTTTCAAAATAGCCTTCATCAAAATTATCCACATATTCCTCATAAACTTTTTCTATTATTATAGTGGAATCATCAAAAAGTCCATCACATCCTTTCATCCAACAATTTTCCCCCCTCAAATTGACTCATGAGTTAACTTTTATCATCCAAAAATATGGGATCCCACTCAAAATGATTTTATTTTCATTATACGATCCTACAGAAAATGTTCCCTATCAATAGTTTTCTCAAATATTCTAGCCAAGTCAACGCTATCAAAATCACAAGCTTCCTTTACAGATGTGGTTTCTTCATTGATAATTTTCTCAAAAATTTTATCTGCTACTTTTGAGTCGGACATCTTCCTAAAATTTTTTACAATCAGTTAAATCAAACACCTCAACCTCAAATGTTTAATCAATCAAATCATCTTTATATAAATTTGATATTGAAGACCAAATTGGAAATTCAAAATTCTGAGGGTAGGTGTCAAACTGGCTTGAAGTAGACCCATCCTCATTTTCCTCCTGCACCAAAAAATCGGATTCATTTAAGCCACAAGATTCAAACGTATAATCACAAACCAGGCACTCATATCGCTCAATTTTCCTTGATGTAAATCACACCCACACATAAGACACTCATGACTTAAACGTTTCTCGGTTATACAATCTAAACCATGATTATTCTCAAACACTTCCTTAATAGGTTGGTCATGAGTTTCAAGGGTGTTGGGAACAATCGGGCTTGTGTGGTTTTGTATTGGGATGATCTCTTGCACTTTCTTATTAGCAATTGCAGCAGTTATCCGGCTAAGAAGAATTTCAATATTAGTCATCGATTGTTTTATTGGCATAACTTCATCTTGCAGAATTGTAACTAACTGCTGTTCAACATATGCACTCGTATCTTCATCAGTATCGACGTTTAAGGAAGGTGTAAAAGTTTGATATGGTTGATAAGAATTTGATTGGATACAGTCGTAAGGAGGGCCAACATCATGGTATGGGTATGATTAAAATTGTTGGTCTATGAAATCGGGAGAAGTGAAAATTGAGCTTGTTTGAATTGGACGATGTAGAGAACCTATATAATAATAAGGGTTAGGTTGGAACCGTGGGCCTAAGTTGTGGTTAAGATCTTCAGAATACATGTCTTGATTCCAACAGTTATTTTGTTGATTTCTCCGTCACCAAATCCAACAATAAAAGGACACATCATAAATATGAGAGGGATTTTCACAATTAATACAAAAAGTTTGGAAAGGTGGATTACTAGGAACCTGGTAATTAACAGTTAGAGCCTCAACCTTTTATCTAAGATTATATGACTGTCCATAACCCATCCTCATTATCGGCTGTGGATGTGTAAGGTGAATTATAACCGCTCCTATATTTATTCATTCTAACGCAATCAACAAATGTTGGGTTAACCGGATTGCAAAGTTTATATAAAATTGGTTTAGCATGTTCGTCGCCTTTTTTTTAAAATGCAGAAAATTAACTACAGACTCTAACAAATCACAACCGCAAAATGCGTAAGCAATCCCTAAAACTAGGGTCATCTAGGTCGAATCACTAAACCCGCTTCTAAACTTTCAAGGTATAAGTTGTAGGATAGATCATCTACTGTCTCATTACCGTCTCTTTACCAACCGGATGGCCCGGTAAGTGCAGGTGGAGAAGGAAGGTTGTCCAAGGTTTTCGCCAAGTTTCTTAATTAGATAACCTTTCCACATTGCGAAACTTCTGTTTCTAACACTTGTCTTAGACACCACGCGATTAGTGCGAATAAACGATAGATTACACAAAACCTTCCCTTGTCTTATTTGAGCGCGAAATGTTCTTAGGGGGCTGAGGCCAGATATTTTTTAATTAATGAATCGTGAATGTGTATGCTAATATTGTGATTTTTAAGGCCTAGGAAGGGTGATGAAATCCCCACCTAATCTTATTGTTGGGTTTCTTGCCCTTTAAAGTTCATTTTAAAATGCAATGTCAATCAAACAAAGCAATCTTAGCAATGAATATTTTTTTAGCAGCACGATTGCAAAAAAACCTACGGAAGATGTCGATTTATTGGAGAAAGAGGGGGTTAGAGAAGAAAGGAAACTTACTACAATCTAGACCTAAGCTCTGTCTCTGCATGATCTAAACTTCTTAGATGTATGTCTCGTTTCTTGAAAAAAGTTAAAATTTTTGTAGAATAAAAAAAATAATAATATAAAAATAACTTGAATTAAAATTAATTAAAATTTCTAACACATCCTCGGCAACGACGCAAAAAACTTCATAGTGATTTTATTAGTCTCTAAATTTTAACCGCAAGTATACAGTCGTGCAATTGTAATACTTGAGGATCGATTCACAAGGAGGTGTTGAATCTTAATTAATTCTAAAACAAGTATAAAAATAGTCGATATTAAACTAAAAATTAAATTGCAAATATAAGTAAAAATGAGTTTTAAATAATAAAGCAAACCTAAGGTGTCGAATTACCTTTACCATAATGGTTGGTTTATATGGTTCTATTCTTTTCCAACTCATATGGTTTAGTTCATTACTATCAATTATATAAGAGTAATCAAGTTTTGCAATAAAATATCAATCAATGAAACCATAAATCATACGTGTAAAGGTCTACCCTATCAATCACACATCATCTAGCAAAATAATCAAAATAATAGTTCTAGTTAATTAACTCCAATCTAGTAACTACTTTCAATTAATACTTGTAGGTGATCAATCTACACCTACTATGTTATCGGTGAATCTAGACTAGCTTAATCGACTAGGTTGAATTTCCTTAATTAAAAACCATCTTTTGCTTTCCTTAATTAGATTTCTAGTCCGTCACACTATTATTAATTTAACTAGTTTTTTTGTTATCATCTTTCTCTAAACCTATTCAAGACGTCAACCATCATTGTACGATTTAGCTTATAAAAACAAAAAGAGAAACTTTTAGATCAAGAGAAATTTACAATGAAAATCAATAGAAAAGAGAGGGATATTAAAACATCACAGATATGATAGAAGGAATAATTCTAAATCCTAGAAAAATAGATTAGCTATTCATAATAGAAGAGAAATGATTATCAAATAAAGCAAACTTCATATTAAAAACAACTATCACAAATATCTTTGATCTCTTCCAAAACCCTAAACAATTAAACTAAGAAGAGATACCTCCAACCTTAACGTTACCTCTCCATATATAGGACTAAGAAGTTTGGAGATCAAGTAATTAAAGATATAAGAGAATACAATTTTTCCAAACAATCTCAATTCCTAATTCTAATAGATTTCAATTTTTTGATGGCACTAAAGCAGACTGGAATTGATCTCTTGCTCTAATTAAGTCTCCTCAATTGATTTGCAATTTTAAATTGACATGACTACTTTTAAACCTGCAAAGATATTCAAAACAAATTTTTTAGTATCATCTATTTCAATTAGGAAATCAATTCTCTCATAATTATATTACTTATTATTTAAGAAACATATGAATTCATATCTCTACACATAATCTCCACATATGTTCTCAAATTATAAATAATACAATTTATTAATTAATAAAAATATGGAAAATATGCAATAAATGTAACCTATCAATTCTCTATATTTTATTAAACTCCAATTGAATCCCCATTTCAAGCACATAATTAGTCTTTTGTGTCTTTTAGCGTTTAAGTCATATATCATGTATTAGTTCATAAAACCTACCCAGAACAACATAAAATGAGCAAAATTAAGATAAATATGGTTATATAAATATGCAATAAATTGCACTTGACTACCATATTACACTTAGGAGGAGATAAATCCTCTCTCTCACACAAGGCTTTAAATCAAGAGTTGGCATGAAGTCCTTGTCATCAATACCCTGTAGTATTGCCTATAAATGACTACATATTCATTTATAAGGTCCCATGGTGTATGCTTGTGACCTTGTCAATGAATAATATTGTGGTCAACACCGGCCAAAGAATTAATTTATGATCATAATTTTTTAAGTAGAAATGTGGAATCGCTGGACAATGAATGGGAATTCACTAAAGAAACGGAGGCTAGATTACATAATGTTCTAGTGATACCCATGAGTGATCATTCGTTGTACTCGCAATAGCGAGGTTGAGACTTTGAGAAGACGATGAATGTTCAGATATTAAGAAAACATGTTTAAAAAAATGAGTGGAGCTGATTTTGAAAAGTTTTTACAAATAAGCAATTTGAAAATGTTTCGATGAATAAGGAACATTTTTATGAGAAATAAGATAAGAATGCATGTAATGGTTTTAAATTTTGTCAATCCATCTTGTTTTAAGCCCGACTAGTTTGTACATGTAGGAATTATATTCATTTCCCCCTGATTTTGGAAAATGTTACCAGCAACTTTAAGTCTTGGAAATCTATGATAAAAACCTTGCAGATCGCATTCTTTGGCTAATATAACAAGGCCCTTCATTTATATATAGACACAAGGAATGAGGCCTGGAGTGATACCTTACACTGGTATATTTTCTGCTCTTAGAAGGATTTGGCATGAAGAAGGCATCCGAGGGCTATACAGGTACATTTGTTTCCTTACTACATATTAATCATGTTTTCTCCTACTTCTGGGCGTTTAATATTTTTTTTTAAAATGCTATGTTCCTGTCTTGAATAGCGGTCTTCTTCCTGCTTTAGCTGGGGTTAGCCATGTAGCGATCCAGTTTCCAGCATATGAAAAGATTAAAGCTTACTTGGCAACAAGGGGTGATGAGATTTCTTTTCCCGCTAATTTCATTTTATAATGTAGATTATCATACCGATCTTTGTTGGCCATTTTTCTATACACCCAGATAACACAAGCGTGGATAAGCTTAGTCCTGGAAATGTAGCTATTGCTTCCTCACTATCAAAAGTTCTTGCATCCACAATGACCTATCCTCATGAGGTATCAGCCAATATTTCTTGGTTCTCATTATGTCACGAATTGCATGCAACCACAATCGCAATATAATTAGCTCAGGCTGTTTTTGTTTGCTTTTACATTATCCCTGTCCTTGTGCACCTTTTTTTTTGGGTGCTGTGCGGAAGCTAGAGAAAGCTATTTCTGTATTCCTTTCACATTTCTATTGTTGGTTTATGTGGACGGTGCTGCACCCACGTTAATCGTCTTTTCAACTCAATGAGTCGTGGGCGCAGCTGTAAGGAGATGTTAGATTTCTGCTCTTCGCGGTTGATTTATTTCTTTAAATTGTAGGGAACTCGACTAACAAGGTTGATGAGTGTCAAGAACCACTTTACTACATTCCCAATATAGTTAGTGCAGGCCTTGGGTCACATGAAAGGCCTGCAACAGAATCTTTGCTCGCTGTAAATGCTGAATGAATGAGGAAATATTTATTATATAAATCGACAATGATGAGATTTCAACATGGGACCTTTTGAAACCTCCTTTTGAAACCTGGTTCTGTCTAATACGATATCAAGAGCCACTTTACCTAAAAACTTTCGTCGAGTTGTGAGATGACAATGTTTGTTAAGCTAATATAACACACTACATGAACAAATGAATACTGTTTACTGCAAGGTATTTATACGGTATAATTCCATGTGAAGTATTTAAAAGCTTCTGAACTAATTAAATCTTCAAAATTTTATCTGTGCCGATTATATCAGGTGGTGAGGTCGAGGCTCCAAGAACAAGGGCAATCTCGTGATACCGCAAATCATTACAAAGGTGTTATAGACTGCACTAAAAAGGTCTTCCAAAAGGAAGGCATCACGGGCTTCTATCGCGGCTGTGCCACGAATCTTTTGAGAACCACACCTGCAGCCGTCATTACTTTTACCAGTTACGAGATGATCCAGAGATTTCTGCATCGAGTTTTGCCACCCGAGCCGAAGCACTTAGAATATCAAAGCAACACGCGTTCACCACAAAATAATATAGGTTCAGGAGAGGATAAAACAAATACAGACATCGAAACTGCGGAGACCCAATTGACGAAAACAAAACTTGCAGCCAGACACTGATATTACTTGTTTTGTAAGCGAGTGTTATATATAAGGGTAGAGATATATAAATGTACTATTCTTTGTTAACTAATGAAATAAAAGCTCCCCTTTTTCCTTAAACAAGTTGTCAATTGCTTGGTAGTTAATGATTGTTAGAAAATGTTTCAATGTATGTGTTCATGCTGCAGATCATCATCAAATACGAGTTTGTATAATGCCATCAGATTTTACTATACCTGAGAATGGAGCAGAAACTATTGATGGGTTCATTTGATAGATTTATATGAAGATTTTGTCAATTCAATCGCTTGTGCAGAGATTTTCGAGCTTTCTGTTTGAATGCCAATTGATCTATCAATATATCCTTTTCAGAAGGAGAGGCTGTAGATCACTGGCATTTAGACCTGTCTCATGTTCAAGGTGAAGAGGAAGAAAGACTAAAAGGTTGTACATGAATTGAATTCCGAACTATATTACAAAGCAAATTGAATCCGATCTTCTTGATATGATACAGAAACGATCGGAAAAAAAAAGGGAAAAAAAAGCCTCGCGTTGCTTGCTTATTTGCTATCACATGCAATCAGGGCTGCAAATCACTACAGGTAATTGATTCACTACTTGCATTGTCGACATGAAATAATTTTGTTAATTTCTAACTAATCAAGTGCTTCTGAAACGTTTGGCCGATGTTCTCTTTACGCATGTTGACCCCAAAGGATCATCGATGTGGTAGCTTCGTCGCCGTCAAAGTCTCCAAGCCAAGGGGGAGCTGCTAATATTGCTGCCTGTGGTATTGGTTGATCTGTCAAAAGACCCAAAATGTTAGATATTTGGAAATGAAATGCTAATTCGTCGACTGCCACTGCCACGAAGCATCAGATTGAGTTGTTCAATTACTTTGAATCACAACATTGTTATGCGACAGTCCATCAGTTTCTTCCAACATATCCCAGTTTTGGTATGCTTCATGCACCATCTCTTGCACATAAGCCTGTAAAATATGTACCTCGACAAATTAGTACCATATACTATGGTAATAATGTCCGAGCACACATTTAAAGTAAACATCCTTACCTTTTGGGTTCTGTTAAGTTCTTGAGGTTGAAACGCGACACCATTGATCGCAACAGCTATGACTTCACAAACGGTGTTCAGAAAAACCGTGTAGTTCTGTTTATGGTGCACGTACATCCTCTCGCCAATAGGGCATGTCCTTGCATGGCCGATCGTTCCTTCCCACATTCGGCCGGACATCCCCACTCCCAATATCTAATTCATGATAAGAATTTAGATCAGGCTAAATATACCAGCTCATAAAATTAATTTAGTTCATCGTGATATATACCTTTCGAAGGAGCATCGGATTGATAGCCAATAGTTTCAAGAAGTCGTGAACGGTGTTGATGCCTTCGGATGAAAGCCGAGTGTGGAAGGCTCCGTCTTTTCCAATTCTTTCGAGCCTCCAAACCTCGTCGGTTAGAGCCGGGGGATAATGCTTCTTGTAGACTGTAATTAATGAATTGAATGATTAATTAGGTTAATCAATTAAAAATCATTTTGAACAAGTCTTGTTATCTCTGGCTGTTGATAGAAAAAGAAGACAGGGGCAAAGCAAGTGCATCAAAGGTCCAAGTCTTTGGGAAGTATTGGAAGTCAGTTTTATATATTCCTACTTTTTAACCTAGAGTTGCAACTTGTGCAGGTGAGCTAAAATCTAGGTATTCCTACAGATTATGTCGTGGAAGATTTTTTTTTTTTTCTTTTGCTTTTTTTTCTTTCAAATCAAAGCCTTTTGGAATTGAACCTGCAACTTCTCACGTTGGAGAGTAAATATGAGCTAAGCCCACTTGATCTATAATTTCAGCGATATAAAATTCACCAACAGCAGTAATAATCTTTAATGATTGAAATCATGCTAATTAATTATAACAGTTGGGTAAATCTTAATAACCTAGTTAACCTCCTAGTAAATAAATCCTGACCTCCAATTTACATCTAATATTCTGAAAATTCTGTTTCTACCGCCTAATTCTTTCATTATCAAATATTCTGTTGATAATTTGATAAGCTTCTTATGTGATTTAAGAGAACCGGGTCTGCAGGTTATGTTACTTTTGTTGTGAGTCGATAGGGCTGTGACCGTGCACTCGGCAAAGGGGTAAAACAAGGGTGTTGGGTCCTTGGGTTTACGTTGTGGTGGGACCCACCTCCGAGGCTGTGTCATGCGTTCACAACTTAGTTAGCTGTGATGTTCTCAACCCCATCATTTCGAATTGAATAATGGTCAAAATTTAGTAAAAGGACTTACATTCTCCGCGGTGATCTTTAACCCTGAAGGCTTCGGTAATCGCTTCCCTAATCCTTGGTCCATTATAGCCCTCTTGCACAACTCTTACACCAATACTAAAGTGTTGGCTCCGAATCCAACTCGAGTTATCCGTAAACGTGAGCTCCCCAATCAAAGCAACGCCCTCGCGTAAAATTACAGGAAACTCTCCGGCGAGCAACGGCCTTTTTCCCGTTCGTTCTTTTATGATGTTCTTTTCAAAATCGGAACTGGTCCATTTATCATCGTTTGCAGAAGCGAAGTTACCATCCAAAACTACTACTTGTAGTTTGATAGGCATTTGGGTCGTGACCAGAGAATTTTCTCCATTTCGAGTGTCAATTAAATATATTTGGAGTTGGTTATTCTCCAAATCTTCGATTTTGCTCCCGGTGAAGATCGGAAGGGAGAGCGGTTTTCTGAAGACCAGTCGTAAATTCGAGGTTTCCATCTCTTCAATTTGCACTTGGGGAGACCTGTAATGAAATCGATGAATATGAATTAGTTTGTAATAAAAAAAATCCATTTAGTTGATGAAGAGAGCTTGAAAAATCAAGTGTTGGTATATAGTTGTAAAATTAAGGCTGTTTTTACCTTTGAACTAAAAGTGTATTATGGATGAGAATCTCCATCTCCTCTCGCACCTATACGTACAAAATATATAGAAACTCCAATTATAAGATATTAAGATGAAAAACAAATAATATTAATGAAAATGCACTCTAGATCTCTTCTTTTAAATATTGCACCGGTATATTGTTATAATTAACTTAATTAATTAGGCGAAAAATGGTTCTAGGACCTTTGGACCAAAAACCAAATTTTTCATGTTTTAAGGTCCCTGAGGTTTAAAAAAATTCGAGGAAAGGTCCTTAATACATTTTTTTAATGTTTTAAGGTCCCTAGCGTTTGACTGATTTATTAAACACACGTAATGTCATTCTTTTTGTTCCCTATATGCATGCATGTCAGATCATGTCTTTTCAACGCTCAAAGAATTAAATTGCAATTTTCAAACCATTACACACATCTGTTAATTACTGCACATGATTATTAATTACTACACATAGCCATGCATGTGCAGTAGTTAACAGGAAATGTGTTGTCGTTTGAAAATGACAGTTTGATCTTTTGACCAGTTGATCAAATATATGCACATAGAGGACTGAGAATGACATTATGGGTGTTGCAGGCTTAAAATTATGGACCTTAAAACATGAAAAATATGTATCATGGACCTTTTGTCCAACTTTTTAAACCCCATGGAACTAAGCCTATTGCTTTTTTGTCCAGGTGGCTTAAAACTAATTTTCACGTTAATTAATATGTTGCAATACTAAGTGTTACGAAGGGCATTGACCTGAATCCATATGTAATTGCTTTTGATATAAAGACAAGTTGGTATAAATAGATACATACATAGGGTCATTAATTTGTAGAGCTGTTAATTAAGATAGAATTAATCATTATTACCAATAGGAGCTTATATGCTTTGAGAAAGTTATCTGCTTAAACTGAGTGTTTATGATTACATAAGCAAGCTTTGTACTAACTTATAAGAGATTTTTTTAATTAATTACCACTTTCCGAAAAAATGGCTCGATAGCCCCAAACAATTTTTGCATTGATTGCACCATCACAGCTTCCCTAATCACCCTGCAACATTAATTGAAGTTATTAGAATTAGTGATTGGAAGGTAAAAGTCTGAAAATTATATTTATAAACTACTTCAAGCTAGTTTCATCACTTTTGTTAGATTTATCATAATTTGAAAATGCGTTGAACTTAACTCTTTAAGCAAACTTCAAATCGGTCGCAAACATCATGTGTATTATGTACTTTTAACATGAAAAGCTGTACGGGAAAAAAACTAAGATATATGGCGATGCAAGAAACCATAGGAAAAAAATGCAAGAAAACTATATATGCTTTCCTTATAATTATATAATCGAGGCTTGTGAGGAAAGATCAATAAATAGTGAACAAATAGAAGTAATTGATTCTGTCAGATATTAATAATATAAACAATTCACATAAAATATAAAAATAAAAAGGAGAAAAAGAAGGTGATGATCGATGATGATGGATGGCAACAGCAAGCAGATTGAAAAAGATATATTAATGCATAAAGATCATATATACAAGACAAGCTTATTTACTTGCAAGCCCATCAATAAAAAAGTTGACATAATTGTTATATATACATAGGACAACCCTTCTCGTTTTTGACAAATGGGAACTCACATATTTAAAAGATCCGATCCGTTAAAATTGATCATCATACTCTCAAATATACATGTATAAAAAGTCATTGGATTTAAAGATCTCTAACATATGCATCGATGGATGCAAAAATGATCGTTTTTCGATAATGCAACATAAACTTCATCCGATATATATATAAAGCCCAACTACATATAAGCAGATAGATTCTCCAAAAACTAAATGGATTGGAAAAATAAAGAAGATGGAATTTCTGCATGCATGCATGCATGCAGTACAGAACTAATTAAGAAAATTAATTCAGAAACCGGCCACTAAAAACTAATTAAGACATGATAATTAAATCTAAACCCTAACTACTTAACACACTATTTTCTATATTCTTCATAATTGTACTCATATTCCCTCCCCCTCCCCCCCCCCCCACCCCCCCCCCCCCCCCAAAAAAAAAAAAAAAAAAAAAGTAAAGGAACAAGAAATAGAAGAAGGTGATATTGGATTACTAACGTTGAGAGGGAAGGCAAAGCTCCTAGCTTCTTCTGTGCCGGCTTATCGGGTTCATCGAAATCCTTATCGGATCCATCCCGAAGCCGCTTAGCTGCCATTTCCTGCCTTTTCTCTTTCTTATATTTTTTTTCCTAGCTCCTATTTATTTCTCTTAAAAGAGAGACAAGAACAAAGCAAGAAGAGATTAGATTTTTAGAGAAGTGAATTAGGGCAATATATATTTGTTGTTATATATAAACATAGCCACAATGGGATGTTAACTATTTAATATAAATATATTTATTATTAGAAAGAGCTTAGAAGGTGAGAGGAAGGTGAGAGGAATCCAGTTCTTGACTTTTGAGTACATGCATGTATATATACTAGAATTTATGCACGTATCTTGCACGTGTGAATTAAAAAATTAATTATTTTTTGGAGAGAAGAGAGGGATATTGAGGATTTTTTTTCCTTTTTTCCTTCTTTTCATTTGAATTTAACATTTCATTAGTGATAAAGAAAATTTATAAATAATGAGGGGTTATATGTAAATTTTCATTTGAATGCATTATTATTTTTATCTTTTTCTTTCTTAGGTGAGATGGAAGCCTTAGGAGGCGAGTTTTTTCTCTCTCTTTTTTCTTTAAATTTTGTAAAAAAAGAGATTGAGGAACTTTTAATTTTTTTGTTTTATATTTCTCTTTGAAGTTGATGATGTGGAGGCCCGAGAAGTACGAGGGTTTTTCTCCTTTTTTTTAAGAAAAGATGAGAGGGGTAGAGCTCTAACCAAGGGTATTTGCATTAGATATATATTTTTGTATCTTTTTTTAATGTAATACTTAGTAGTGGGGCCCATGGTGGTTTCTGACGCAATCAGTGTGATGTCAGTCACTAAAAAAGACAACTGCCGGCACTAGGTAATTAGGTCCAGTTTAATTAGTTGGTAATTAGGTTGATCACTAATTAACTACTAGTTACTAGTGGCTACTAGGTAATTCTTGAGTTGGTTGGATTTAATTTATTTGACCTGATCATGCTTTGTTTGATCGTTGTCGAATCTGTATCGTCTTGGTTTGTCTGATATTTGACTGAATCACTGAAAACGTTGTTTGTATTTGAAAAAGATAAAATGATTTTTAATTTATAAATTGAGAAAAGATCATTAACGGAGCACTTTAAAAAAACATTAACCAACCCTAAAAAAGGTTATGGATAGAGATCGTGCTCGTTATTCTTTCCTTCTTTTTTTTCTTCATTTCCTGTAAATTAATTGTCTAACTTGGTTTGAGTTGGTAAGTTTTTTCTACATCTTGAAAGCAATTAGAGAGCTATATATGCATTAAAAAATTGATTAGAAGTGGGTCTTCATCTTGGCAGTTTTAATTTATTATATCAACTTGTTTGATAGCTTTTATTTTGAACTAGGTTATGCACTTTCCATCTCTTGTAATCTTGTATTTGTTTATTTTAACCTTTTGCTGATCACAGTCAAGTCATTTCGATATACAAGTCACTAATTATTATAGCTCAAATGACTTTTCTCACCTACTACAGATCCACTTGACAGAAACACAATATTTATCTCTTTTAAAAAAAACGCCCGAAGACGTTTAAAAAGTCGCAACAAACCTCTAACTTAGCTTCTTATATATACCAACCTTTTTTTAGGAAAACAAATAAGGAATAATTTTTTAAACTTTCTTTTCATTTAAATATTCTACTAATCTCTTGCTTCATTTTTCCTTTTTAATCACCAAATATGCTAACATAAATAGTACTGAGTGGTGCATTTTATGACATTTATTAATTAAATTTATTATCAATTAACTAAATAAAGAAGGAATCAAAGGGTACCAAAAAAGAAGTACAAATGTCGCGTGAACGGAGCACGTGCTTGACTATGACAAACATACGAGGGACACGTAGAGACTGTGACTAAAATCGACATTTTTTTTGTCCTTCAAATTTTGATCCACAAAATTAAAGTCTGCGTTTGCTAGTACACGTCCTCTCCTTTTAATTTCTAAAAATGTACACCACTTATATTTGATGATTGGTAGACACGCTTGCCAATTTGCTTTTAATGAATCTACAAGTCTCCTCTTTGGTGCAGGTGACCATTTAAATATGAGAAAATGAAGTATAAAATGACATAGGATATTTACTATCATCTGGGACCTAATAGTTAACCTCCCGTTAATTTTTCGATGATCATCACCGACCATCTTGTTCATCATGTCCTTAGCATGAGTGCATGTATCAATTTTCATATGAACTGGATACCATTAACCCGTGCATCGGATGATTGCAAAGTTAACGGTTTTCCGATGATAAAACAGTTTATGACGCTGAATGAATGGGCAAAAGAATCCGTACGATGCGAAAATCGTTGCACACGTATTTTAGGACATGGAGATTTCGTCGATCATCCAAAAAATTTACCGTATGGTTAGCTTTTAGAGCCGTCAACATAGAAAATTTTCTATGGAGCCATCTATTATTTTTATATATATCCGTCAACATAGAAAATTTTCCGCGGAGCCATCTTTTATTTATATATATATATATATATATATATATATATATATATATTCTGCCTCCTTTATAAATATATATATATATAGGGTGGTAATAGTAAATTATTTAGAATAATTTGAGACATAGGGAATATCGAACAATCATAATGAAACTATCATATTTTGTTGTCATCATCACATATTTAATAAATTTCATTATCACGATCCTACCAAATTGTTAAGGTCTAACTCCATATCGTTATTCTCTCTCCGCGTGTGGACTTTATATGAAAACAATAAATAAGCGTATCAATTTTGACTATAATCTTTATCCTCTCATTAAATTTTTATTCTTTAATTTGGTATAGACAAATGGCTTTCAAGAAAACGATATGTCATATGTGGGAGTTTATTAATGCAGCATCTTTCATTAAAAAAAAAACTACTCTTGATCTTTTATAATTGTCTTAATTGGAGAGCATACGCGTTTTCAAATATATTTTTTTTTGGAAACCAATGTTACTCTATTTGGTTAAATTTTATTTCCAAAATTACAATCCTGATGCTTTGATCTCTCTTCCAAATTGTTGTTTGCATGAGTTAGAAGATACTCACGTTAACACCATTAAACGAAAACGTTTTCGGGGTAAATTCGTAGGCCCCTCTGGATATGTGTGCATTGTGTGTTTGTGTGTTTTGTATGCGTGGGTGTGGCGGGCGCTTAAGTGAGGCTTATGAGCTGATGATGCTCGATATCGGTGATCTCCCAGATTGTGACACGTGGCAGACGACGTGTCCTGAAGCTAACAAGAGAGGACCAGAAACGGTGCGTCGGTAGAATAACCCGGGTCTGCGTCCCATGGACATGGCCAGCCTTCTTCTACCGAGTACACCATTCCTGTGCCCGCCTTACAAACAACCGTTGGCTCATCTCCGAGCCCCTCGCATAGCTGGCCTCCTCGGCCCTCTAAGCTCGTCTCCCGGCTTTAGCAGACCGAGCTTCCCGCCGAGCTAATCCTCCTCGGTCTCATCCTGACCGACCCGTAGCGCTGATCACAGGCTTCCACGCTACGGCTCCGCGAATCTCGTCATGCGTGAGATATCCGCCGCCCACGATCCCACGTTCCACGCCATCACGGTCCCCCATTAACGAGCCTGTCTCACCATTAATGCGGGATCCCGCTAATCACGCGGACGTGACGTCGGGAGCGTAACGGCCGGCGTGATTCTCGTGTCTGCCTGCCCATCGCTATCGCTATATAAACCCCTCTCTCAGACGATCAAGGTACACAATTCTCTCCTCATTAGGCCGTTACTCTACTCAAATATTCGGTCTAACTTGATCGTCGGAGGATCCTCGGTGGTACAACCATCCCGGGACTTCCTTGCAGGTAGCTCGGCCACAACCGTCTTAAACCCATTGAGATCCACACGCTTCAGGAGGCAACCCCCAACTCAATCTCAGCCGTTCATCGTCGCTCAGCAGCAGATCTATGGAAGGTAACATCTTGATGTGATACGAGGCACGTCATGAGCCAACTCCAAAAAAATACATAAATGACAAATCAGTAAAGCGAAGTAAAACAGCATTGTGTTATGTGAATTTAAAGCTAAGTAGATTTTGTAATATCTATACAATTAAATTAATGGTTGCGGAGTTGATTCCTTCGCAATGAATATTTTCGTCCATTGTGACTTAAGATTATTTTTTCCCTATATTTTTTTAGAAAGTAAATACTATGAATAAATCAACTCATTCAGTTTATTTGTTTTGATCCGTTTCATTTTATTTATTCTAGAGACAAATAACATGACGTGACTTATTTGAATGCAATAAATAACATTACCATTCACATTCCATGGTCTTATAAAGTAAACTATGTGTGACAAAATGAAATTACCTAGAACTGTTTATATCAATTCATGAAAATACTTCGAGATTCCGATAACACCGATACGATCGCTATCTTTCTAACCAAAAAGTGAAATCCTTTGCAAGTCAAGATCAAGTCTTGGTCAGTATGAATGGGAGTAGCAACGCAATTTCTTATCTTGAAAAGATGCAAACAAAGACTCATTAAGCTTAGAAATCATGATTATTTTCAAATCTTGCATATCAAGTGAATTGAGCATCGCTACTAATTAAACTGATAAATATTGTATTTGTTCATGACTTGACCATGATTGTCAACTGACTCATCACCGACTCATGACCATTCATGCTCACTTGATATTTTAACAACTTCTTTTTAATTAACAAGTATTAGCTTAATTAATTACCTGTTCCTTACTCTTCAGTTAATTAATCCAACCATGCATCAAAAACTTTCAATCACAACACCACAGCATCGAACATATAATACAAGAAATTAATAGATACATAATATCACAAGATCAGCATTTTATTGCAATTAAAATTCGACAAAAGGAATCCATTATGCTCAATTAAGGCATGGTCTTCCTACCTCACATCACGAATTCATAGAGACAAGACATGCACCTTACCCTCAAGGAGGAAGAGACAAGCTCGACATGTCAATGTGTTCAAATCTTGTGTCACGGACGTGTGCAAGATCATGAGTTTGAGACCCTTTCTAGGAGGTCTTCAAACTCTCTTTATGCTTAGAAATTTTTTTGGGGGTTAAAGGAGGTGGAAATCTCCCTCAAATGTTGTCTTCCGTCGATATTGCTGCAAACGGTCTTGAACGGTTGAGATTGATATTTAAGAGCTGAATATGAGGATCTCAATGTGTTGTTGTTGACGCCGAGCTACCTGCAAGAGAAGTCCCGGAGTGGGTGACCACCGTAGGACCCTCTAATGATCAAGTAAGTACCGAGGTATAAAAGCAGGGTAGCAGTGTATTTGTTACGACCCGAATGTACAGAACGTGACCGACACTTAAATTACGCAACGTCTAGAAAGCCAAAACCCAGAAATCTAAACCGTTTAAAGAAATAGAGTGAAAAAAACTTGACTTAAAAAGGTAATTTTAATAAAATAAAGTCACGTTAAAACATTTTTAAACATCAAATTTTCCCGAAAATTTCGACAGAGTTTCCTTTGTAAATACTGGCCCCAAACGGATACAAAACAAGAATATACATAAGTAATGAATAAAAACATCCCCAAGCGGGAGCTAACTCTTCGCCAGTGGCGGAATCACAACCACATACAACATATATCATCATAATATGAGACAAGCATATGAAAACAAGAAGTAAGAAAACACCACGTTGGCTCAAGTGAGTATCGACACCAGAAATATAATATATACAAGTTTCACCATTTAAGTCCAATATACAACTGGTTGAAAACGGTAGATAAGATAGATGGAGTATACTAGATACAATAATAATACACAGTGGGAAACAAACATCCTCGCAACCCACCTACGAGCAAGCCGCAAGTTAAAGCAAATGAAACAAAATGAGGAAGTGCGCCCGCCGCTACTGTGCTGACGGGTTAGACCTGCAAGATACTGTGGCACAACGGGGTGAGTTGCCAACTCGTGAGTAGTAAGTAATATCTAATAAGGCTATCGTAAGTATGCACGCAAATGTGTCACAACCTACATATACCAATATGATGCGATGCACTAGTATGAATGCAACATGAATGGATAATCAACACGAAATTCAGATATAACTGATATGAGAAGATCTGTATCCTTATCTCAGTAAAACTTTTGTGTAATAAAAACTGGAGTATAATCAGTGAAATCGACAGAAAAGTCCGTGTCAAGCACCGACACAATATCCCCAATATCTCGGCCTCCGTCAGTCCGGATCGGCCCATATCATCAAATCTCACGACTACGATCAGTATTCTCCGGATATCCGCCGCGCCAGACGTCACCTGTAGGTAGTCCGTCCCTGCCAGGCCCATCGTCATCCCCACAAAAAACACTCTCGCCCCGGGGTACCATACCGGGTCCACCATGTACCCGAGACGGTTCATCCTACTCCTCGAACCGGATCTCGAAAACCAACAGAAATCAGGAAAACTCATGGTGGACGACACATACATCATATCAACCGCAACTTGCATTTTTAAAATGATAATAAGTTTATAAATTATTGCGGTTTTCCCCCAAAATCCAGAACTCTCATAAATACTGAAATCTCTAAGAAAATCACAATATATGAACATGTCGGTTGTTGGGGTCAAAATTTACACCCCGGTTGACCAAGTTAAAAAGCGAAATCAACCCCAAACTAAGTAGGCCCAAGCCCAGGTCAAGGGGGCCCATGCCCGAGTCGAGCCCGAACATGAAGCCTCCGCCCCCCCCATGCCAAAATAAAAATTTTGTAATAAATAATTTTGGTGTATTTTTTTATGAATAAATGTAAGAAAAATGGGTATAAAGTCAAATTTTTGTAAAACCCATGGCTCATATGCAAAAGAAATGAGCACATGAGGCATGAGATGGGCAAAATACCATTTTGTAAAGCCCAAGGGGCTATATGTAAAGTGTGTAGTTTATAAAGGCAAACATGATGGAAATATCTCAACAACTTTTTCTCTCTCTCTCAAAAAAAAATTTAGGGTCTGTGCCTCCTTCTCCTTTCTCAAGGTTCTAAAACCTTCTTCCTCTTTTTGAATTAAATCAAGAATTTAAACTCTTTCTTTTCTAAAAATAAATAGTTTTTCACCATAAAACCCTTGAAGGGGAACTCAGATCTTCCATCAGATTTCAGAAAGGGGAGATTTTGAATCTCACTGTCACGCCCCGCTTCCCAGAGTACGCAAGATTGGGCACGTGACATAGCCAACCATGCTACCTGTGGGTAGGAAGTATCCATCCACAGTCACATTACGGCTGTAGAGATATCAAGAACAATATAAATAAACTAATCTAACACATGTCCAAATCCATAATAACAAGAGTCAATAAACGATAAGTGCGGAAGCAAATGATCCAATACAATAAATAAACAGTACGTCCCATAATGCGGGCTCACATCTGGAAATGAAATGAAATAAATAAACTAAACACTATGGAACTCACAGATCAGCCTGCTGGCTGAAGTACTCCTGCTCGGTCGTCGACAGTGGTAAGGAATCTGGGCCATGCAAAACCCAGACGTCAGCGCGTCATGTCAACCAATAATATAATATAAACATGGTAATAAGCAATGCAGGGATGAACATGAATAAAGCAGTACTATGAAATAACAGTGCAGGGTAATGTGCAGTGGTAACTAAACTGTCCTATCGGGTTTCTACTCTAAAGTCTTTGAAATCAATTGATGACTCGTCGATGTAACTCAATAGTATCCCGTGCGTGCCCGGGACCACGGTCAAGATTCTTGGGGCTGAATCCGAGACGTGCCGCTAGGCAGTAATAGGTAGCAGGATGGGCGAGTGATGTCAGCATCATCACTCCGGGGCTGGCCAAGCCCGTAAGACTGATCAGAACATGTATCGAACTGTTGAGTTACAAGTCGGTTTCACCTTTGATTTCCCCATACCCCCAAGTTATGTATGTCAGGTCAGGTATTCAGTAATCAAGGACTAATGCCAACACAGGATCAGGTAAAAGTAGGTCTGTCTGGATAGACAACAGGAATGGTCCATGAGGACCCCAAGTCAGGTTTGTTGGCATTAGGCATGAGATCATGTAATAAGTCAGGTCGTAGTACAATAGGTTGAGTCGGTATGTACAGGGTGTCATGTCCGGTGCATCAGTATGTAAATATATGTCAGGTGTAGCAGGGTCGGGTCAATATGTAATGTAATCGAGTATGTGCTCTCAACAGGTATACAATCGAATAAGTAACAGCAGCAAGAATTTAAAGTAAACAGCACTAATAGTCATTTAATCACAATGGTACATGATTATGATGCAGTTGTATTATACTAACAGGTTCGAGCACCCATGGGATGCAATAATCACAAGGTAGCGCAAAATTAATAACAGCAGGCAATGAAGATATAAGTGCACGACTATCATCTTCTAAAATAACAAAAGGATTAACAAGTAGTTGTTATTAAGGTTATGGTGGCAAGGTACGATTTAGATGGCAGTATTATGATGTATATCACATTTCGTCCAATGAGACAAGTAACCATACTTAGTTAATATAGCAGGTTTTATGAGTCAAATACTTAATTAGTTTAACGTAGCATGTAGAAAGAAATCTTGCCTCGACGGTTTCGCAAACCGGAAAACACGAATGCAACGTCGGCGGAAAACACAAGACGGATGCACGGGCCACGGATCGAGTCCAAACAGCGAACAGCGGGACCACACGGACCAGAGTACTTCGCTGGAGAGTCGGGTCCAAACATCGGCACGGCCGGAATCCGGCAAAATGTCAAAACGGCGACGAATTAGAAAAAATACGACACACGGACACTAAGACCAGCGAGGGGGTTAACACGAATGGAAAGGTAAGGAGATGCTTACAGGGAAGAACCAGGGGGCAACCACGACGGGCTCGACGGCGATGGGACGCCGGCGAGGCAGCGACGGCGAGCAGCGAAGGCTGAAAGGTTTTTGGGTTCGCTGGAAAGGGTGGTGCGATGAGTAGAGGAGGGTGCTGGCCTGCTCTGGTGTTCAAGGGGAGAAGGAGGTGGTCGGAGGTGGCTCTGGAAACGACGGCGAGGATCGACGGCAAGTTTCCCGGCAACCTGGGGTTGGTGTTAGGGTTGGGCTCGGGTTCTGTGGTGGTCCGGCGAGGGGAGGAGGAAGACGAGGAGGTCGGGACGAGGGTGAAGAGAGGAAGTCTCTGGCGTCGTCGGCGATGGGAGGCGGCGGCGACGGCGAGATCTGCGTGCTGGTGGTGGCGTCGGGGGTTGGGTTGCAGGCGCTGAAGGAGGGAGAAGAGGAGGACGTCGTGCAGTCGAGGCTGAGGAGGCGAGGACGGTGACAGCGAGGTCGCGGGGAGGTCGACGGTGAGGGCACGACGAAGCTAGGGTTAGGGTTCGAGGGTTCGTCAATGGGTTTTCGCGAGTTGAGGACGTGAGGAAAAAATAAATATAGAGGGAGAGAGAGAGATTTGATGAAGAGAGAGAGAGACAGAGAAGAGAGATAGAGAGACGGAGAGAGAGAGAGAGAGTGTGTTACGGTGGGGCCCACGAGGGATTTATTTCCCTCGTGATAGGCTGAGGAGGGTACGGGAGTTAAAAGGAAAATTTAAAAGATTTTAAAAATAGATTTTAACGTTAAAAAGGTAACAGAATAAATATTTTATAGTTTTTAATATATTTAATTAAATGGGCATTTCGGCGCTAAATGAAACATTTCCAAATCGCGCTCGGGTTGCGCCCAAATGTTTCAAATTCAAATTATAGGATTTTAAGCGAGTTCCAATTTTTGAAATGAGGTGTTTTATGATTAAAATGCATGCCCCCAAGTCGGACACTTGCACGCGCGCGTAGCCGTCCAAACTTGCCCATTTCGCCGAACGGGATGAAATCTCGACGCGCGGACGCTACCACGCGACTAGTGGCGACGAGTAGGCCAACATGGATATTTTTAATTTCACTTTAGGTGTTAAAATTTGTTATGTGCCAAAATGACTTAACCGGTTAAAATTTAGCAAAAAGCACCAAACAATCAGGATAATTGAAATGAGCAATGTATAACACTCAACTAGTAATAGAAATAGTATTATTGGGCTCGGGTGTTACATCATACCCAACTACAAAAAATTTCGTCCTCGAAGTTCCAAGAATACAAGATAGCTAACTACAGGAAAATGTGAGGAAACTTCTGCCGGATCTCGTCTTCTCGCTCCCAAGTGGATTCTCCGTGCGATCGATTACCCCAAGAAACTAGCACAAGAGGGATAACCTTGTTCTTAAGAACCTTTTCTCTTCGATCCTTGATTTCAACTGGTCGCTCCTCAAAAGTTAGGTCCTCCCGTACAGTCAACTCCGAATGATCTAAGACGTGAGTTTCATCGCGAACATACCTCCGTAGTTGAGATACATGAAACACATCGTGCACTCCCGCCAATGACTGTGGTAACGCCAAACGGTACGCTACCTCTCCAACACGCTCCAATATTTCGAAGGGTCCAACGAATCGAGGACTAAGCTTTCCCCGACTCCCAAAGCGAATCACCCCTCTAGTCGGTGGTATCTTCAGGAATACCAAATCACCCACGGCGAACTCTAGAGGTCTTCTTGACGTGTCAGCCCAACTTTTCTGTCTGTCTTGAGCTGCCTTCATATGCTTCCTGATTGTATTCACCTTCTCGACTGTCTGTACCACCAAATCTGGTCCTAGTAACCTTCGTTCACCAACATCATCCCAACAAACAGGTGAACGGCACTTACGACCATACAACGCTTCAAACGGAGCCATCTGAATAGTCGCTTGGAAGCTATTGTTGTACGAAAACTCCACCAGGTGTAGATGATCCTCCCAAGAACCTTTGAAGTCCAGCATGCAAGCCCTCAACATATCTTCAAGGGTCTGGATCGTTCTCTCTGATTGTCCATCAGTTTGAGGATGATAAGCGGTGCTAAACTTCAATCGAGTCCCCAAACTTTCTTGTAAACTCCTCTAGAAGTGCGACAAGAACCGAGTGTCCCGATCGGACACGATGCTTACCGGTACTCCATGCAATCTTACAATCTCCTGCATGTACCGCTCTGCCAAAGTCTCCGTCGATTGACCAACCCGAAAAGGAATAAAGTGAGCTGCCTTGGTCAACCAATCGACAATCACCCATACTGCATTGTTGCCCTTTGGACTCCGTGGTAAAGCCGTCACGAAATCCATGGTTATATGTTCCCACTTCCACCGAGGAATCGGAAGTGGTTGCAACAAACCAGCAACCTTTTGGTGTTCAGCCTTGACTTGCTGACACACCAAGCACTTAGCCACGAAGCGAGCAATTTCCCGTTTCATACCTTCCCACCAGAAGTGCTGTCGAATATCTCGGTACATCTTTGTCCCTCCTGGATGTACAGAGTAAGCTGAACTGTGCGCCTCCTTCATAAGCTCTTCACGCACATCTCCTTTTGGCATACACACACGGCTACCATACCTTAACGAACCATCTTCATGGATCAGTAAATCGGTTCGCAGTCCGGCTTCAACCTGCTCTCGAAACTTTTGCAGTCTAGGATCCTGCGATTGTGCCGCTTTAATCTTCTCAACTAAGGACGATTGTACCTGCAATTGCATCAACTGTCCCATAGCATGTGGTAGCACAACCTCCAAGTCAAATCTCCGAAAATCCGCAATGATCTCCCTCTGTGCAGTCAATGCCTGAATCGCTGGTAACCGACTAAGCGCATCCGGCACGACGTTAACCTTTCCCGGATGGTACTTAAGATCAAGGTCATAGTCGGCCATCAGCTCCAACCATCTGCGTTGCCTCATGTTCAACTCCTTCTGGGTGAACACATACTTTAAACTCTTGTGATCTGTAAAGACTTCGACTCTCTCGCCCAAAAGGTAGTGTCTCCAAATCTTCAAGGCGAAGATCACGGCCGCAAGCTCCAAGTCATGAGTCGGATAATTCTTCTCATGAGTCTTCAGTTGTCTCGATGCGTAAGCGACGACCTTCCCATTCTGCATCAAAACACATCCCAATCCTTTTCCAGATGCGTCGCTGTGAATCACCAGTCCTCCTGAATTATCTGGTACGGTCAGGATCGGGGCGGTTATCAACTTCTGCTTCAACGTCTCGAAGGCCAATGCACATCCATCCGTCCAAACAAACGGTACCTCCTTACGCGTGAGCTTGGTTAACGGCTCTGCCAAACGAGCGAAATTCTCCACAAATCTCCTGTAGTATCCGGCCAAACCAAGGAAACTTCTTATCTCAGCCACATTTCTTGGAATAGGCCAATCTCGAACCGCTGCAATCTTCTCGGGATCAACGGCGATTCCATCGCCCGACACGACATGTCCCAGAAATTTCACTTCTTCCAGCCAGAATTCGCACTTACTCATCTTCGCATACAATTTCTCCTGTCTCAGCGTCTGCAGTGCGATCTTTAAATGCTCAGCATGTTCCTCCGGACTCTTCGAGTACACTAGAATAACGTCAATGAATACCACAATAAACTGGTCCAAGAATGGCGAAAAGATTCTGTTCATCAAATCCATGAATATTGCCGGCGCATTAGTCACTCCGAAGGGCATCACCAAATACTCGAAATGTCCATATCGAGTTCGAAAAGCCGTCTTGCAAATGTCTTCAGCTTTTACTCGGACCTGATGATATCCTGATCGCAAATCCAGTTTTGAGAATACCATCGCGCCACTAAGCTGCTCAAAAAGTTCTCCAATGCGAGGGATCGGGTATTTGTTCTTAATAGTCACCCGGTTCAATTCTCGATAATCAATGCACATCCTTCTCGTGCCATCCTTCTTCTTTACTAAAAAAACTGGAGCTCCCCAAGGTGAGTTGCTGCTTCGAATCCAACCCTTCTCGAGTAATTCACCAACTTTTTTCTTAACCTCTTCCAATTCCACCGGTGCTATCGGATAATAAGATTTTGATACTGGCGCTGCACCAGGAATAAGGTCAATTGCGAACTCCACGTCTCGCTTCGGCGGTAAGCCCGAAATATCTGCAAATACATCCATAAAGTCGCGAACAACTGCCGACTCTTCTTTACTATCAACTTCCATTGCTGTAAGAACACTGCGTGTCGGCCTAGCCCTGAACTCGGCTGGCCCGACAGAACTGCTTCCCCCAGTAAAGGTAAACTCAGGGTGTCCGGGAATCTGGAAAATTACCTTCCTTGCCCTACAGTCAATGTGGGCGTGGAAAGTGCCAAGGAAATCCATTCCCAAGACAACCTCATAGCTGCCCGTATCTATCACCAAGAAATCTGCAAAAAGCTCCCGTCCGCACACAACAACTGTACAATCTCTGCACTCTTTACTAGCTATGATTTTCCCATTCCCAGTGTGTATGTCCCAAAAACTAGACAGGGTCGTGCAAGTAATCGAGTGTGTAGTTATAAATTGGGATGACATAAAACAGTGGGATGCTCCGGAATCAAATAATGCCAATGCGGGAAAACCATGAACGAGTAAAGTACCTGAAACCACTTCTCCTGATACCTTAGCTTCCTCAGCTGTCAACGTGAAAGCTCGAGCCTGATTTGGTCCTTGAGTCAGCTGTTTCTGCCCTTGGAACGGTCTCTGCGGAGGCTTCGGTATATCATCCCTCGTGCAAAGCTTCGACGGACAAGCACCAACTGCATGATCGGCCGCTCCACAAACCAGGCAAAGTCCCAGTCTCCTTCGACAATCCTTCTGCACGTGCCCAGGTAAACGGCAGTAGTCACAAATCACGCTCTTCCTTCGATCAACGATCACAGGCTTCTTCATGGGTGCTACACCTCGACGGTCCACTGGAATACCTCTGCGCCCATGATCTCGGTTAGGTACAAATGCGGGCTTTCTGGCCGCAACTGCTGTCTGCTGTAGGTTCCCTTTCATTCCCGACAAACTCTGCTGCTCTCTGGCTGCCGTAAGAACCTGCGAGAAAGTGGTCAAACCCAGGGAGACAATCTGCCTCTGGATGTCCACATCCAAACTGCGCAAGAACCTTCGCGCCCTGTCTGCCTCCTTGGCACTAAGGGTCCAGCGAAGCGGCTGAGTCTCGTCCATTCCGCTGCATGTACGTCCACAGATGCTCCATTTTGCCTCAGCCCAATAAATTTCTCTTCCATTTCCTCCCGTGCAGTCCACGGGAAGAACTTCTCCAGGAAACTTTTAGAGAAATCCGCCCAACTGATTGGCTTGGGCAAGCGGGTCTCCTCCACAAGCCACCACTCTCGGGCGTAATCCACCAGCTGAATGCGCACCACATCAACTCTCTTGTCTTCTGGGATCTGTGCCGCAATCAGTAAATTCTCCGTGTCCACTAGCCACTGCTCGGCTGGCAACGGCTCCTCCAAACCAGTGAAAGTAGTAGGACCCAACCGTCTGAAATCTGCCACGGTCCCTACTCGGTCAACTGGCTTCGCTACAGCGGTGTTTACAGATTGCTGAATGGCCTGCATACCCTCCTGAAATGAATCTGCTTGCTGCTGGATCAACTCAGTTTGCCTCTTCTGATTCTCCAACATCCCACGTATCACTCCTAACATAGCGGCTTCATCCACGCGCCTCTGATACGTCTTGAAATTCTTATCTGCCATGGTCCTGAAATCAAAACAAACAGTATTAGCATGATGATAGATTCAATATATAAATCAAGGCTAGAACTTCAAGATACTTAAATAGAGTACTGAATTGTAGCTATGCCGCGGTATCATAGCCGCAATTACTTAACTCCACCCAAGTCGCCTAAGTCCTAGAGATAACAAGGAATTAGGTTTTCGAGTTGACAAATGCAAAGTAAGTTTGCATGTCGACATGATCCGGAAGAATGATTCAAGGATGGTAAAACGGTCAAGGTGGCAGGACATGTTTCCTAATCACGGGTATTCTGATTCGTGTATCGGGTATAATACCCAACTACAAAAGAATCAACCCAATTAACCTATGGCTCTGATACCAAAAGAACCATGTCACGCCCCGCTTCCCAGAGTACGCAAGATTGGGCACGTGACATAGCCAACCATGCTACCTGTGGGTAGGAAGTATCCATCCACAGTCACATTACGTCTGTAGAGATATCAAGAACAAGATAAATAAACTAATCTAACACATGTCCAAATCCATAATAACAAGAGTCAATAAACGATAAGTGCGGAAGCAAATGATCCAATACAATAAATAAACAGTACGTCCCATAATGCGGGCTCACATCTGGAAATGAAATGAAATAAATAAACTAAACACTATGGAACTCACAGATCAGCCTGCTGGCTGAAGTACTCCTGCTCGGTCGTCGACAGTGGTAAGGAATCTGGGCCATGCAAAACCCAGACGTCAGCGCGTCATGTCAACCAATAATATAATATAAACATGGTAATAAGCAATGCAGGGATGAACATGAATAAAGCAGTACTATGAAATAACAGTGCAGGGTAATGTGCAGTGGTAACTAAACTGTCCTATCGGGTTTCTACTCTAAAGTCTTTGAAATCAATTGATGACTCGTCGATGTAACTCAATAGTATCCCGTGCGTGCCCGGGACCACGGTCAAGATTCTCGGGGCTGAATCCGAGACGTGCCGCTAGGCAGTAATAGGTAGCAGGATGGGCGAGTGATGTCAGCATCATCACTCCGGGGCTGGCCAAGCCCGTAAGACTGATCAGAACAGGTATCGAACTGTTGAGTTACAAGTCGGTTTCACCTTTGATTTCCCCATACCCCCAAGTTATGTATGTCAGGTCAGGTATTCAGTAATCAAGGACTAATGCCAACACAGGATCAGGTAAAAGCAGGTCTGTCTGGATAGACAACAGGAATGGTCCATGAGGACCCCAAGTCAGGTTTGTTGGCATTAGGCATGAGATCATGTAATAAGTCAGGTCGTAGTACAATAGGTTGAGTCGGTATGTACAGGGTGTCATGTCCGGTGCATCGGTATGTAAATATATGTCAGGTGTAGCAGGGTCGGGTCAATATGTAATGTAATCGAGTATGTGCTCTCAACAGGTATACAATCGAATAAGTAACAGCAGCAAGAATTTAAAGTAAACAGCACTAATAGTCATTTAATCACAATGGTACATGATTATGATGCAGTTGTATTATACTAACAGGTTCGAGCACCCTTGGGGTGCAATAATCACAGGGTAGCGCAAAATTAATAACAGCAGGGAATGAAGATATAAGTGCACGACTATCATCTTCTAAAATAACAAAAGGATTAACAAGTAGTTGTTATTAAGGTTATGGTGGCAAGGTACGATTTAGATGGCAGTATTATGATGTATATCACATTTCGTCCAATGAGACAAGTAACCATACTTAGTTAATATAGCAGGTTTTATGAGTCAAATACTTAATTAGTTTAACGTAGCATGTAGCAAGAAATCTTGCCTCGACGGTTTCGCAAACCGGAAAACACGAATGCAACGTCGGCGGAAAACACAAGACGGATGCACGGGCCACGGATCGAGTCCAAACAGCGAACAGCGGGACCACACGGACCAGAGTACTTCGCTGGAGAGTTGGGTCCAAACGTCGGCACGGCCGGAATCCGGCAAAATGTCAAAACGGCGACGAATTAGAAAAAATACGACACACGGACACTAAGACCAGCGAGGGGGTTAACACGAATGGAAAGGTAAGGAGATGCTTACAGGGAAGAACCAGGGGGCAACCACGACGGGCTCGACGGCGATGGGACGCCGGCGAGGCAGCGACGGCGAGCAGCGAAGGCTGAAAGGTTTCTGGGTTCGCTGGAAAGGGTGGTGCGATGAGTAGAGGAGGGTGCTGGCCTGCTCTGGTGTTCAAGGGGAGAAGGAGGTGGTCGGAGGTGGCTCTGGAAACGACGGCGAGGATCGACGGCAAGTTTCCCGGCGACCTGGGGTTGGTGTTAGGGTTGGGCTCGGGTTCTGTGGTGGTCCGGCGAGGGGAGGAGGAAGACGAGGAGGTCGGGACGAGGGTGAAGAGAGGAAGTCTCTGGCGTCGTCGGCGATGGGAGGCGGCGGCGACGGCGAGATCTGCGTGCTGGTGGTGGCGTCGGTGGTTGGGTTGCAGGCGCTGAAGGAGGGAGAAGAGGAGGACGTCGTGCAGTCGAGGCTGAGGAGGCGAGGACGGTGACGGCGAGGTCGCGGGGAGGTCGACGGCGAGGGCATGACGAAGCTAGGGTTAGGGTTCGAGGGTTCGTCGATGGGTTTTCGCGAGTTGAGGACGTGAGGAAAAAATAAATATAGAGGGAGGGAGAGAGATTTGATGAAGAGAGAGAGAGATTTGATGAAGAGAGAGAGAGACAGAGAAGAGAGATAGAGAGACGGAGAGAGAGAGAGAGAGAGTGTGTTACGGTGGGGCCCACGAGGGATTTATTTCCCTCGTGATAGGCTGAGGAGGGTACGGGAGTTAAAAGGAAAATTTAAAAGATTTAAAAAAAAGATTTTAACGTTAAAAAAGTAACAGAATAAATATTTTATAGTTTTTAATATATTTAATTAAATGGGCATTTCGGCGCTAAATGAAACATTTCCAAATCGCGCTCGGGTTGCGCCCAAATATTTCAAATTCAAATTATAGGATTTTAAGCGAGTTCCAATTTTTGAAATGAGGTGTTTTATGATTAAAATGCATGCCCCCAAGTCGGACACTTGCACGCGCGCGTAGCCGTCCAAACTTGCCCATTTCGCCGAACGGGATGAAATCTCGACGCGCGGACGCTACCACGCGACTAGTGGCGACGAGTAGGCCAACATGGATATTTTTAATTTCACTTTAGGTGTTAAAATTTGTTATGTGCCAAAATGACTTAACCGGTTAAAATTTAGCAAAAAGCACCAAACAATCAGGATAATTGAAATGAGCAATGTATAACACTCAACTAGTAATAGAAATAGTATTATTGGGCTCGGGTGTTACACTCACCCCCAATTTTCTCCAAGATCCGGCCAACAAAGAGGAGGAAGAAGGAGACCCATCTTCGAAAACCCCATTTTGGAAAAGATCTAAGGCTCAAGAGAAGATCTAAAGCTTAAGAGAGAAGAAAGGAATTCGTTTTGACCACCTCTGAAGATCTTTGGGGAGTTCAACTCCAAGACCCAAATCCTCAAAGAAGTTTAACTCCTAATCTAGATCCTTCAGGAGTTTAACTCCAAATCTAAATCTTTTAGAGTTTAACTCCACTAAAAATCCTCTTTTGGAGTTTAACTCCTATTCCCGGGGCTAAAAGCCCTTTCTTTTCGTCGGCGCCCAAGCACCCAGCGCCCACGTGCCGGGCATGTGAGGCGCTAGCGCCCAAAGCGCTTAAGCGCCCAGCGTCCAGCGCTCGCGTGCTAGGCACGTGAGGTGCTGGCACCTACACGGCTGCTGGAGATTCGAATCCCACAATCAATAAACCCCCGCTTACCCTGAGTAAGCGCAAGCGTATTCCCATCTCAATGGGACGACGAAAAACACCCTACAGATTCTGGCATGCCCGATGGGACACTTCTCTCCTCCCATATCTCGGGTCAGGTGTTCATGCGAACTCATTTAACATATATGCCGATATTTGTACTAAAATAATGTTTTTTCCGTGCAGCAATAAACTTTCAACGACGATGTCTTCTAAGATGAATTCAGCTTCCGACGCGACCCCGATCTCATACGTGGTCAAGATCAATGCCTGCGTGGTTCTCCCTGCCAGTCTCTGTTGGCAATGAGAGGAGCCACCCCGTCAATTTGGTTCCGTCATCATCTACCCTGCTGGAAGCGCTCATCTGGCGGAGGTCACGGCAAACCAAGCGGCCAAACCGACCTCAAGGGGCAGGAGGCCGAACGTTGTGGTCGCCAAAGCATCCTACCCCAAATGCAAATCTATATTCGAACGGCTCTCCACTGCCCCAACCGGGGGAAAGGCCGTCAACACCAATGTGGCTACAAAGCAGCTCCAGCAAGCTCAGATGGTGCCCTTGACAATCGCGCGAACGTGCATCTTCTCTGGCCTCTTTGTCAATCGGTCTACGGCGTCTTCCCGAAGAGCCAAAATTTGCCAAGTGCTTAAAAAGGAAAAGTTAAGGCAGAAGCGGCTCAGGTATCGAGCCAACAAGAGGGCCGGGACTTCGGCCATGTGGAATCTTGTGAGGTTCCAAGAGCAGGATTACTCCGCAACGACGGCTGAGCCGGCCGTAAAAATCAACAATTCCTTCGAACCTCTGAAGTGGGTTCAGAAAAATGCCATGACCTCCAGAATCAAGGAGACAGCGGTCCGAACGTTGCTACAAAGAGACGTGTCCCAGCCTCAACAGAGAAAGTACGACACTGTCTCTTCAAGAATTTATCAGGCGCTCTGTGCCACGTGAAAACAGCGGGGCAAAACCAAAAAGGATGCGTCAGTACCATTCAAGGATCCGACCAGGCCAGCCGCCTTCAGTCGACTGCCCGTTACCGAAACAGGAGGGTCAAGACAGCGATCCGTGAAATCAGCTGCCGATAATAAAAAGACGACTGGATATGTTATCCATATGGTTTATATGGCGGGTGGCCCCCTCCCAGCGACAACCTTCGCAGCAAAAGCAAGGATGTGGCTACCACATCCCAAGCCCAATCTGGCTTGAATGTGGTTGCCGCTTCCTAAGAACAGCCGCCTCCACTGGATGATGAAAACCCTCTCGATGAGGATGATAGGCAGAAAGACCTCTCAGTCCATATAGAGTCAATCTTGGATAGCGAGGAAGAGCCGACTTTCCGCCCCAGGACCGCAGATCAAGAGCTGCTTCAAGAGCTTCGAAAACAACTCAGGAGCAAAGATAAAGAAATGGCCAAGCTTTACTCCAAAATCGACGACCTGACGAATGTTGTGATGCAGCTCACGGCTCAAATCGCTCGAGCGCCTTCCAATCAGACACATGTCTCTATTCATGAGCCGGGTGATGGCAACCCGAAGCAACCGATGCATGTCCCCTTGGGTCTAAGATTGGGTGAGCCGCATGAAAGCCAGCCACATTCCGCTTCTGGGGATGCCTTAGTCCCAGATAGCACTATCCCGCTAACACAAGAAGCCCTACCCGATCCGAACTAGAATGTCGATTTCCTCCTGCCCGAACTGGTTGGCTTTCGGATAATGGTTTTGGTCACTAGAAAGGTTAGAATATTGGTAGCCGAAGCTCAGAAAGAAATTGGAAGTAATGGGCGGCCATATCCCGCACAGTACGCTCTGATCGAGTTCCTCAACGGTTACGTCATTCCTAAATTCGGAAGATTTGACGGGACGGGAAACGCAAATCAGCACGTCGCCCATTTTAAAGCGTCGTGCGGAAATACAGGGGGCAATGATGCGCTTCTTCTTCTTCAGTTTGTCAATAGCCTGGCCGGTGTTGCTTTCGACTGGTACGCAAGCATACCAGATTGGTCCGTCATTACTTTTGCCCAAATGGAGTCTCTGTTTCGACAAAGATTCATGAGCGTCAGTGACAAAATCTCCATCGCTGACCTCGTGAGAACCAAGCCGGGGAAAATGAAAGCAACACGGACTTTATTGCCCGATGACGCAACCTCACTATCAAGTGCGAACCGCCTTTAGAGCAAGACCAGTCCGTCAGCCTCCTCATTGGGAACCTCAGCAATTGGATGGTCCCATTCTTATGTACAGCAGGCCTCAAGACGTTTCAGGAGCTGACCAAGAAAGTCCAAATGCTGGAACACTCGAAGCAAGAGTCTACCCCAGACTCTCAGAGAGACAAGACTTCGAAAAGCAAGCGGGACGACAACCGTAAAAGCAGAAATTCCATCAATACCAATATCTTCAATGTGTCCGATAATGAAGACAGGCGAAAGGCAGGCGAATCTAAAACCAACCGGTCTCGAAAACCAGTGCTGGGAGGAGAAGGGCCTTCCCTAGAGGAGAAAAAGAACAAGGTTTACTCTTTCAGAAGGGACAAGGTGAACAAGATATTCAAAGACGTCTTAAGCAACGGTCTACAGCTGCCAAAGTCGAAGAGACCTCACGAAGCAAAAATGACCGACAATCCTCTATATTGCCCGTACCACCGAGTAGTGAGCCATGCGATCGAGGATTGCTATATCTTCAAAGACTGGGTCGAGAAGCAGTACAACTGGAAAGATTGAGCTGTCCAAGAGTGTGTTGGTAAACAACCAAGCTGGAACCACCAACTTCATACAAACACAAGCTGAAGCCTTCTAGGAGCAAACAGCCGAACTCGCTGCCCTGAGAAATGAAACTGACTCATCGCAGCCTCCTTGGAGTATGCACATATCAAATAAGATTATAAAACTACTTCGGAAAGAGCCCAGAAAAGAATGGGAAGGGCAGAAGAAGCCCACCATTCCAGCTGCCAATTCGGCTCAATCAGGCTCAAAATCTGAAAAGCCCAAGACGAAGAAAAGTGCAGCTCAACGTGAAAAAGAGTCTGCAGGGAGATCGACCATTCAAAAATATATCGATTCCCTCGAAAACTATGAACAAAAGGAAAGAACTCAAATTCGATTGAAAGAGTTCTTCCCTGTAGAAGCGGCTGAGATTATGGAGGAGTTAGAAGAAGACTAAAATGAAGAGATCCTTATAGTGACCTGCTACGCCATCCATCTTAGCAGCGACTCCGAGGAGGAGCTCTGTTTTTCCGAAGAGGACGAGGAGTTCGCCACAAAGACCAACCAAATCCAGCTCAGAAGCGGCAGGGCTCTACCGCCAAATCAGGAAAACGCTCTAAAAGGAAAGGAAAAACAGGTGTCTAATGAGGAAGATGGCAGAGAACTGGCTAATGAAAACTCAAGTCCTTCCTCAGTGGACTATAATGTCTTGGCTCATCTCCAGAAGCTTCCGTCTCTACTGAGCATCTACGATGCCTTGGTCCTATGTAAAGAGCTTAGAGATGTTCTCATTCACGCTCTACAAAACCCTGAGCGGTATCAGGCTCGCTTTGCGAAAATTAATATGAAAGAAGCCCCGTACGCTCTGCATGCCGCCGCAGTCACGTTTAAGGACGAAGACTTGCTACGAGGAACGACTGAGCATAATCGATCGCTTTACATGACCGAGTACAACGACGGAGATCGGATTAATCGCATATTGATTGATCTGGGATCCTCAGTGAATATCATGAACTTCCGGACTCTGAAGAGTTTGTCAATGGACGTCCGACACCTGTCTAGGGAAAGGATTGTCATTCAAGGCTTCAATCAAAACTGCCAGCAAGTTCTAGGGTCTATAGCTCTGCCAATCAAATTTGGGGATCTGCAAATCGAAGCTAAGATATACGTGATTGACGCTGACATGCCTTATAAAATTCTCTTAGGACAGCCGTGGCTCTACGATTACGGCATCGTTCTGTCAACTCTCCATCAATGCATGAAGTATACTAAAAATGGCGAAGAAAAACGCATTGACGGAGGCATCCAGCCGTTCGGTGTGCACGAAGTCTGATATGAAGATTCTCGTTACTTTGTGGATTCCCAAAATACTGAGCCGTGACTGACTAAGGACAGAACGGCTCCGAAGCTCAAAAGCATATCTGAGCCGACTGTCACTTTCAAAAGCAAAAACCCCCAAGTGCGTCCGCATTTCGGCAGTGATACTGATGAGTCCGACGCTGGAAGTTCGTCCTACCGTAAAACCCGCCCTCACTTCGGTAGAGATATGGACGAGTCTGATACAAAGGCCTATCCGGCAGCAAAATTCGCCCTCGTTTAGGTAGTGACACTGAAGAATCAGAAGAAGATGATCCATCTTGCAACAACTATGCAGATTGGGCCCTCATGCAAAAAGCGAAGTTAAGAGAAACCTTCAAGACTACAGAAGGGTCCATAGCTGTCACAATAGTGCCGGAGCAGATGTGCAAGGAGTTAGATGCATTGTCAGTCTCCACCATGGACCAGCTTAAAACTTTTTATGTTCCGGGAAGGAAAAGTGGACAGAAGGGCATCCTGTTTTATGGGTCAGATCCTGTCGCGCACCCGGACGATTTGTCTGTGACATGCCTTTCATACGAGAGAGGCATAAGGGCCGTCCTCAATCCCATATATTATGCGCCTGAGATGCGGGAACACTTTAAAAAGTGCGGGTGTCGGCTATATCAAACGGACTCCGAAGCAAAGTTTTATGAAGGGCTATGGCATCCGCCTCAGGTTCGAGCACTCATCGATGGACGAATTTCAGATAGACGGGGCATAGGTTTCATCCAGTCTGATTCCAAGGCATGCTACATGATCCATATTGGTGAAGCCAGCGAAAGGTCAAATGATGATGGCGAGATAGCCGAGCCAGAAGAAACTCCTCAAGAGCTCGAAGATGGCGGACAAGCAACCTTCAATGAGCTAATCGAGATCGATTTGGGAATGCATGATAATCCAAGACCGACCTACATCAGCTCACTCTTGTCAGAGAAAATGAAAGAGCAGATAATTGCCCTGCTGCATGAGTTCCCCGACTGCTTCGCATGGACGTACAAAGAAATTCCTGGCCTCTCCCCTGAAGTGGCCGTGCATAAGCTGGCTATATCTCCTGATGCCAAGCCTGTTAAACAAGCTCTTCGAAGAATGAGAAGGGAGCTGGAAGAAAAGGTCATCGAGGAAACTAAGAAACTTATCGATACTGGCTTCATCAGGGAAGAGAAATACGCAGACCGGATCGCATGCATTGTCCCAGTAAATAAGAAAAATGGGCAGATCCGGGTTTGTGTCGATTTCAAGGACCTTAACAAGGCATGCCTTAAAGATGCTTTCCTGCTTCCGGTCATGGAAATGATGGTCGATGACACCTCAAATTACGAGCTGTTCACCTTCATGGACGGTTCGTATGGATACAATCAGATAAAAATGTCGCCTGAGGATGAGAGGCATACATCATTTCGAACCCCGATCGGCATATACTGTTACAAAGTGATGTCGTTCGGACTGAAGAAGCAGGTGCTACATATTAAAGGGCAATGACCAATATTTTTGATGACCTAATCCATAAAGTCGTCGAATGTTATGTTGATGATTTGGTCGTTAAGACTAAAGCCAAGATCGATCACATCCAAGATCTTAGGACCGTTCTCACTAGACTGAGGGAATACGACCTGAAGATGAATCCTCTGAAGTGCGCTTTTGGTGTGTCATCGGGAAAATTCCTGAGCTTCATAGTCTGACATCGAGGGATCGAAGTTGACCCATTCAAGATAAAGGCCATCATAGAGATGCCCCCTCCGAAGAATTTGACGCAGCTAAGATCTTTTCAATGTAAGCTTGCTTATATACGAATGTTTATCTCAAATTTATCGGGGAGATGTAGGCCCTTCTCAAAGCTTATGAAGAAAGGAGCTCCTTTTATCTGGGATACCGAATGTCAAGGAGCGTTCGAAAGCTTTAAACAGTACCTTTTGCACCCTCCAGTGCTTGCTGCTCCTATTTCAAATAAACCGTTGATTCTCTATACTGCCGTGCTAGATGAATCACTCGGCGCACTCCTTGCCCAGAACAACGAGGAGGGAAAAGAAAATGCCCTCTACTACCTCAGTCGAACTCTAGTCGGGGCGGAATAAACCTATTCCCCGATCGAAAAGCAATGCCTGGCTCTGATATTCGCTGTGAAGAAGATGAGGCACTATCTTCTCGCTCATTGGGTTATGCTGATCTCTAAGGTCGACTTGCTCAAACACTTGATGACCAAAGCAAGTCTAGCCGGTAGAATGGCGAGATGGGCTGTCATGCTGCTTGAATTTGACATAATTTATACTCCTCAGAAAGTAGTAAAAGGGCAAGCCCTCGCCGATTTCCTTGCTGTTCATCCCATACCAGAAGGGTCGCCGCTCAATTGCGAGTTACCCGACGAATAAGTGCTGCTCCTCAAGGATGACGAGCCGTGTTGGGAGCTCTACTTCGACGGAGCCTCATCAGTCAGAACCTCCAACAAATCAAGCATACCACAGATAAAAGCAGGGATAGGATTAGTGTTCATCACGCCATTGATAGGAACCCTACGATGTTCTTTTGCTCTCACCGAGCCTCGCACAAACAATGAGGCTAAGTATGAATCTCTGATAGCTGGTTTGGAGCTCGCCATAGAAATGGAAATCCTTCGGCTACGAGTCTATGGTGATTCTTAGCTTGTCGTCAACCAAGTAAGCGGCGACTATAAGATAGACAAACCCGATTTAGCTCGATATAGAAGCTGAGTGGTGGAACTCATGAAACAGTTCGCTCACATTGAACTAATGAGAATTCTTAGAGCGTTGAACGGAAAAGCCGACATACTCGCTCGCCTAGCTAAAGAGCTAGTTGATCCTGACTTGGACGAAATTCTAATCACAGTCAGAAGACGGCAAATTCTACCTCCAGTATCTTTGCGTGAAGAAGAAAGCGTAGAACAACAGAACAATCCTGTCAAAGAAGCTTCGATCATTCAAGACGAGCCCGATTGGAGAGGACCCTTCATAGAGTACCTCCAATACAACAAGCTGCCCGAAGAAAAATCTGCGAGCATCCAGCTGAAGAAGATAGCTCTCCAATACGTGTTTGTAAATAATACGCTATACCGTAGATCATATAACTAATTCCGGCTCAGGTGCCTGTCATCGGCCGAAGCCCAAAAAGTCATGAAAGAAGTTCACTCGGGCATCTGCGGGGCTCACCAATCCTGCCCCAAAATGCGGCTTCAGATCAAACGGCTTGGATATTACTGGCCCACCATGATAAGGGATTGCGAAGAGCATACGAAGAGGTGTTATCTCTGCCAAATTCACGGTGACTCAATTCACAAGCATCCCAATCCGTTGCATCCTACGGTGGCGTCGTGGCCCTTCGAAGTTTGGGGAACCGACATAGTTGGCCCAATTAATCCTCCGTCATCCAAACGACACCGGTTCATATTGGCTGCGACAAACTACTTCTCCAGATGGGCTAAAGCTGTCCCGCTAAAAGAAGTCAAAACAGAAGATATTCTGATGTTCTTCAGACATAATATTCTATACCGCTTCGGTACACCAAGAAGGATCATTTCTGACAATGGGCCTTCTTTCAAGAGCTTTAAAATCTCAAGGTTTACTACTCAACACAAGATAGGCTGGAGATATTCCTCCATCTATAATCCAAGGGCCAATGGACTAGCTGAAGCATTCAATAAAACTCTATGCAAGCTCCTGAGGAAAAATGCTTCAGCCAACAAGAGAGACTGGAATCTCAAGCTTCACGAGGTGTTGTGGGCATATCGTACCACACACCGCACTCCAATTCAGTCCACTCTATATTCACTACTCTTCGGAGTGGAAGCAATTGTTCATATCATAATTTTGCATTATTATATTCCCCATTCTTATTCATTTTACAAATAAACAGGTACTTTTGATCCATGTCTGCTACATAATTGCAGGTTACAGGTTCTCAGAACAAAACAGTGAAAATGATGAAAAGACGATACAAAAGTGAGATTACGACCAACAAATGGAAGAATCTTGATCATATCTGCAGTTTGAGGGACAAATGAAGATCAATGAACAATTTCACAAAGTACAAAGGCAGCGCAAAGATTCAACACGAAGCGAACGGTAAAATTCCACTACATTCTACACTGTGGAAATCTGGAAGAAACTAGAAGACATTCTGAAGAACCAAGTGAAGAAAAGTCAAGGAAAATGCAACGGAAAGCAGCCCAGGAGAATACAGCCCAAGACTCCACCATATGGCCGCGGATCCGCGGCCAAACAGGGCTTTTGGCCACGGTTCCGCGGCCATATGGAGCACGTGTCGGTGCAATTTTTGTCGGTGGGACTGTGCGTTGACTGGGCTTCTCAGGGGTAATTTTGTAAATGCAGATAAGGACGAATGTAACCCTAGGGTTTCTATAATCTATAAATAGAAACCCTAATGCTCTTTTTGGAGCATGCCTCTTCTTGTGTCTCATTTTATTGATCTAAATTCGGAATTCAATTCTTGTAATGTTTGAAGAGTGCATCAAATAAAGTAAGTCCTTTTCTTTTCCATGCCCTTGTTAAATTTTCTTTTCTGCCCTTGTATAGATTTTCTTTATCTGCCATAGTTATAATTTTAATTATTTGCCCTAGTTTAGATAATTAGGTTATTGAATTAAAATCATAAAAATGTCTCTTTTTATAAATTCCCTAATGAGTGAGTAGTTTCTCACTTGTTAGGGTTAGGAATTGGAGAGCTTTGAGAGATGAAAATTTCTCACCCCTTTCTTGCCCATCACACGTTTTTATAGGACTCCATGCATACATACACACACCGCTTACTACGGCACCCTATCCTACGAGGTAGCGGTGATACCGTAGTTTAAAAGACCGGTTGTATATGTTTTCCATGGAGGTTAGGGTAAGAATTAAGAAAGAAAGGACAAGAACCTAAATGAAGAAACCTAGTTTCTTTCCGATGGTACTAATCCACTTTATTAATTATTACCATAACACCTAATAGATCTTAATTAGGGCATAGAAAGCGGTGAGAAATATTGAATTTCCAAACTTTATCTAAACCTAACCCTGGCAAGATTTTAATCAAACTCATTTCAGTTTTTAGTGAATAATCAATCCAACACCATTTGGAATTAACTCGTTAGAACAAATTGAGAATACACAAAATCCCTGTGGACCGACCCGTACTCACCGGCTAGCTACCAAGTGACGCCGTTCTTGATTGCGGTAAAATATTCTTTGATCGTAAAACTTAGCACAAATCAAATGGCACCGTTGCCGGGGATGGCGTAATTATTTTCTTTTTGTAATTTCAGGTTAATATAAAAATTAAAAATTCATAAAAACTGAAAATATAAAAAAATATTTTTTTTTTATCATCTTGTTATTCTTTGAAGGGTTTTCTTTTGAATTGTTCAGGATCAAAGAACAGATTCAGATCTGGAAAAATCCAGAGAGCAAAACAGCAAACAGCAAATCTGAACAAACAGAGGAAAATAAGAACAGAGAAACAGAAAAAAATTTGGGATCTGAACCGCCAAACCAACAGCGGAATCGCGGTCAAAAGCAAGGTTCTGCGGTGGATCCGCGGCTTGGTGGTGACGTCAGCACGTGGAAAAATCTCTGTAAGCTTTCTCTTCTTCTCTGTAACCCCATAAACTCCTCTGAAAAATTTTCCTGCAGGGTTCTTTGCGCAAAAACATCTCTCCCTTCTCCAATAACTTGATCTTGTACAGGATTCTTTGCGCCGCGTTAAAAAAAAATTGTTTGCAAGTGATTGTGTTTACTGCTTTGCATATTTTAAATTAACTTTAAGGGGCTTGAACACCAATCCAGATTGGGTGAGAATTTCATTACCCTTCCTAAGACCCCAAAAATCACATAAAGCATATTGCATTGACCATCAAGTTAATTAAAAAAAAAGATTAGACTCAGCCCTATGGACTTCGCGCTCAAAAGGACAAAGGAATAGTTCTAGGCATCGACCGTTGATCCTAACCTAATTTTGTGGTGCCTAGGATAGACAAGTAGGGAAAGGTAACTTTAAAAGGCTCGTCTCTCGGTGATTCGTGAGCGGATCCCTCATTTCTCTACTTGTGCTTACTTGTGTTAGTGTATATGCCCTAGAGGCCATTACTGTATCATACTAGTTTGTATATTACTTAATGGAAGCTTGGGATATTCACCTTGTATAAACAATCTTGCTCAATATATTAGTATGCTACTTGGTTTGTTTCTACTTCAATGCGTATATGTGTTTATTTTTGTATATCACCTATACACATTATTGGAGCCCTTAGGATCTTTGCTTGATTACCAGCGTTGTGATGGCAGTCACACTAGTGGGGGCTGGGTAATCTATAAGCACATCCTTATGCAGGTCCCTAGTCGCAGGACTATCGAGACAGGGCATCGATACTCCGGAGTAGACTAGCGTATGCGCTTCTCATCCCAGTGTGGGAGATGGTCTGTCCCACAGCCATCAGTACATCGTACTGGAGATAGTATGCGGGTGCTCGTTGGGTTACGAGTACACTGGACAGGACTCGTCGGGAACTGATTGGTTGGTATTATACCTATCGTCAGTTATCAGTTCCCAGGTGACATGAGTACAGCTTAGTCCGCTGACTTAACACTGTCACTTCGCCTCGAGTGTGTTCCCACTGTACTTTGATTACTACCCTACCACGGCTCAAAGGAGTCGTGCAAACAGATAGTTTTTGGGTGCAGTCCCGAAGCACTTGGAGGCAGTGATGGTTAGACAGGATTCGTCTCTCCCGGTATTGGGGGTTGACATCGCGCTGTGTCTAGGAGAGCCATTACACGAGTAGTCCTTGGCCAGGGCAAGCGAGATATACTGGTAGGTTTCCAGTGTTATCTCAGGGTGTTCTGGGCTTCACTCCGACACGACTTGTACCGCTATTAGGGGACTGACGTTTACCGCCCCCTAGGCCCGCCATGCGAGGTATCAGACGAACAGACCGGACTGTATGGAGATTGTCACATTCAGGCTCAGTAGAAGTTCAGATGGGTTTCACCTCGTCAGTCTTCTTGTCGGCATCTACCTGGGGACCGTTACGCACAGCCAGTACCGCTTGCGGTCTGTGGTTAAACCCACTGCCAGCGTAGTGTCGAGTCTTTAGAGTCCCACACAGAAAACTATTCGCCTTTAGGCAAAAGAGTAGAGGTCGCATGGTTTTGCAACAGGTCGCATGGTTTTGCTACAGGGTTCGGTCACATCCGTGCACTTGTGCACGTACAGTGTCCGGACAGTTAACACTAGCGGGCTTTGGTTTAAGCCAGATCCTAGTGTACGTTTTGGGATTGGTTTTTTCTAGTATGTATTCGTGTTCCTCGGAACGCGGATGCGGGTGTGGCGGATGCGGGTGTGTATGCACAGTTAACGGAGAGACAGAGGCAGAGGATTCTCATTAGGATTGTTGACTGTTGACTATTGACTATTGACTTTTTGCTCAACCCTAATGAGAATATGATATATGATTAACAATAATATTAATTAGGTATTATAGTGACATGGTTGTTGAGGGGTTGACTTTGTTGACCGGTTGACTAGGTTGGACTAGTTGACCATCATCATGACAATAGCTATCATTTCATGGCAAAGACTTTTGCTTGCTTGTTTCTCTTGTGCAAAATGAGTGCATGAAATGATATGGCTATTGTAGCTTAAACCATCACATAATACTTGATTGCTATGATTTGTTATGATGGCGTTGGATTATGAGAGCCAAGAGAGAAAAGTCTTGCTCATTCTCTCATTTTCCTTTCTCTCTCTTGTGTTTGAGCTCTCATCCTCTTCCTCTTGCTCTCCCTCTCTCTAGTCTATGGTTCACTTGTCTCATGTGTTGAGAAGCAAGAACCATAGAGAAAAATCCCAACACACTCTTCTCTACTCACTCTAGTTCATAAGGTTTAGCAAACCGAGTGAACTAGTTTCTTCAAAGCTCGAAGAAGAAGCCAAAGGTAGAAGCTTTCGGGTGGATCGATCTTCGGCGCAAGGAGACGACGGAGTGAAGCCAATCCGTACACCATCGAGAGTCAAAGACGAAGGAGTTCAAGAAAGAAAGGTATAACCCCCTAACCGAGTAGTTAACAACTCCTAGTTAGGTTGTTGGTAGATAGTTTAACAAAGATCCGTTTTAAGTCCATGTTGCCGCCTCTAGAAAATTGTTTTTCATCATATTCCGCATGCCCGTAAGTACCGGGAGAGGTAGCATGGACTTACAGTGGTATCAGAGCCTAGTTAAACACTACCTAACATGTTAGCATAGTAACTAGAAATTCGATCGGAGAATAAGTCGCGAAATACACCCGGATATCAAACTTGCTGTCGATTTGCAAAGTGCTGTAAAAGTAATAAATCATGCTTTAAAAATCGACTCAGGGTTTTTAGAGTCTACTGTAGAAAGACGGTCCTGTGAACCCATCAAACCGCCGCGGAAACGCGGCAATAGCTTGCTATTGCCGCGGAAACGCGGCAATAGCTTGCTATTGCCGCGGTTCCACGGCCGATTAAGCTCTTCTCTGGATCTTCTTTACTACAGTATACTCAGTGGGGTATTTTGGGAATTTTGGTATGTGTTTTTCAGCCCAGATTTTCCAGAAAGAAAAAATTGTTTTCGGGGCTTTAAAAACCGTATTTTGATCGAGTTTCTTATGACTTAAGTTGACGGGTTTATTTCTGTGATGTGATATTTGTATCGAACGTCTGCTAATCGCTATATGTCGATTAGTGGGGGTTATACAAATCTGTGATCTGTAATGTTGTTGGAATGTGTATATGAATTCATTGGATTGTCGCGGGTGAATAGCCGGGGGTTGTGAGACGAGAGTTTTCTTTTCTTTCAATTCATGTAAATTTGTAAATTGATGTAATAATTATTTATATGGCCGCACAACCAGGTCGGGGTTGTAGCCGTCATTGTATAATTTCTTTTTACTGTTTTTGCTCCTAGGATAGACCCATGGAGGGGGTGCACAAACTACCGAGTATCCCGAAGTGCCGAGTGGCCTACTCACGGAGTTGAGGGAGGTTGCTTCGCTTCGGGTACTTGTCGGGTAGTTTGCCGCACCCGTAGGGGTCTTGGGTGGGGTATTGGCTATTCACCGCGACCGTGTAATCTGCTTTTCGTTACAGGCTCGTACGAATTGCGGATTCCTAGTATATCCAATGTTTTCATCTGTGATCTGAAATGGCTATCATTGCAATATAGATATATATGATATTATTTAGGCGTTGCTTATGTTTTGCAGCCGCGCTAGCCCAGCCCCCGCTCTGTCGTTAGTTAAGTAACCTAACGGGGCCCCGTGGCGAATGCGAATGGCATAAGCGTACGTCATATTTTGGTTGTTTTCTGCAATGGTAGGATTAAATGGTGGGACGCATTAAAAGAACTAATGCAAGAAAAAAACGCATTAAAAGAACTAATGCAAAGAAAAATAAACCAAGTAAAAGTCGTTGGAACACTTTCAAAACCACTCGGTTTCTTTTCAAAATAACTTTTAAACGCGGAGCTTAAGCCACTCCTTTTAAAAGCTATCTCGTTCCATCGATCATATCAAGTTCACTACGTTCACGGTTTTGCCAAAACCATCCGTAGCCCTCCATCATTTCAGTTAAATATTCGGTAGTATTCAAGCTATGTATTTTGGCCTCACGCCAAGTCATAGTGATTGGTAGCTGCCGGATATTTATCTGTTGCATAGATAGAATGCGTTGGTTTGAGACAGTCGTACTGCCATTTTGGCCTACGTCAAGGGTAGGTACGGGTGGGTTCAAATTAACCTGGATAATGATGGGAAGAACTTGACATGTGACTTATGACATTTTGACATCACGCCAAGGTCATAAGAGCGTGGGGCAAAAATCTACATTGGGAGTTTCAAAAGAACTGAAACTTGCTAGCACTGCATACCATTTGGAGTGTGATGATTCTGGTAGGATTCTTTCAGTTTTGTCACGCGATGATATTTGGATCCCGATCCTAGTGTGAGTATATGCTACTCCTCGGGAAATTTCTCACTTAACGATCAATGCTATAAACCAAGTAGGTGTCTAGAAAGGTGTTAGTGGGGCTATGCCCCCAGGGAAAAGAGGTTCTTAAATTAAGGAACTTCGCGAAAGCGTTGGAAAACCTCCCTCGAAGTACCGACACCAGCCTGGTCGAACGGTTAAGCAAGAATTGTACGGTGAGATTGGTCCTGACTAATTCTTCCTTTTTGGTTTGAGGAGGGATTCGAGAGACAGTGGGAGCCATCCTGATTAGACAAACTAAAAACCACTCTAAACTTGCAAGAGCGTCATGCTAAGTGTTTCTTCTCTCTCCTAATTGCAGCGACCAATCGACTTGACTGGACTTAAGTTACTTCTAGATAAAAACATACTGACAGGGCTAAACTACAAAGATTGGCTCAGGAATGTCAAAATGGCAATCACTTACGACAAGCTGGGGTATCTTCTTACCACCAAAGCTCCCCCTGTCCCAGGTCCCACCTCCAGCGTCGCGGATAAGGAAATCCGTAAGACTTGGGAGATCGATTGCGCGAAGGACAAGTGCCTCGTGCTTGCCTCTATGGACAACGAACATCAGAGGAGGCACGAGAATATGGACCCTGAATCCATATTTCTTCATACAAAAGAACTGTATGGAGAGCAGTCTCGTATCGCAAGATACGAAGTGTCGAAGAAGTTATTTTCGGCAAAGTTGGCCGTCGGATCATCGGTAGCGGAACACGTGCTTAAGATGATTGGCTACATAGAAGAGCTCGCGGACCTTGGGACCACGTTGGAGAATGAACTCTATACGGACTTGATTCTCCAGTCCCTTCCTTCCACTTACGCCCAGTTTATCCTGAACTTCAACTTACAAGAAAAGGAAGTTGAACTTTCAGAACTCCTCAACATGTTGAGGAGCGCAGAGGGCACCCTACAGAAAGGTAGGGAAACATCCACTTTGTTTGTAGGAGGTTCTTTCTCTTCTAGGTCCAAGGCGAAAGCTAAGGGAAAGAAGAAGAAAGCCACCGCCAAACCAAGGGGCGGTGTTAGTAAAGTGGATACGAAGGGAAAGGAAAAAACAACAAAGAAAGTAGGGAAGCTTGTGGATAAGGAAGAATGCTTCTACTGTCATAAGAGTGGACACTGGAAGAATGATTGCAGGGCTTGGAAAGCCAGGACACAGGAACTGAAGCAAGTTGCGGCTTCAGCTTCAGGTGTGTATGTTATTGAAAACTGTCTTTCAATAAACTCTACTTCTTGGGTATTGGATACCGGATCAGGATCTCATATTTGTAATTCTTTACAGGCACTGAGAAAGCGTAGGGTTTTGAAGGCAGGTGATATGACCCTCAGAGTTGCAAACGGAGCTGGCATGGATGCTGAGTCCGTGGGGGACTATCACCTGAGCTTGTCAGATGGACATGTTTTGGTTTTGCGTAATTGCTATTTTGTACCCAATGCAACTTGTAATATCATTTCTGTATCTTTATTATCTAAAGAAGGTTATGAATTTGCATTTGTAAGTAATGTTGTGAACATTCACCTTAATCAAGTTCTGATTGGGTCAGGTACATTAAGCAATGGTATATACGTATTAAACCAACCACAGATTTTCAATGTCCAGAATACACACAAAAGAAAGTCTCCGAAAATAAATCAGACTTTCTTATGGCATTGTAGACTGGGTCACATCAATGAGAGAAGGTTGACGAAGTTGCATACAGAAGGATATTTGAATCCGTTCGAATATCAATCGTATGCCACTTGTCAATCCTGTCTCAAAGGAAAGATGACAAAGACTCTGTTCACTGGACACGGAGTAAGAGCGAGCGAGCTCTTGGGACTCGTACACAGCGACGTGTACGGTCCAATGTCTACACATGCGCGAAGCGGTTATTCTTAATTCATTACTTTTACGGATGACTTTTCAAGGTACGGTTATGCCTTCTTAATGAAACATAAATCCGAAGCAATTGGAAAGTTCCAGGAATATAAGAATGAAGTAGAAAAACAAACCGGCAAAAGTATCAAGATTCTAAGATCGGATCGAGGTGGAGAATACTTAAGTGCCGAGTTCCTGGATTACTTAAAAGAGAATGGAATTCTCTCTCAGCTTACTTCTCCATACACTCCGCAACATAACGGTGTATCGGAGAGACGGAATCGAACCCTATTGGATATGGTACGGTCCATGATGAGTAACGCTGAGTTACCGCGATCATTCTGGGGGTATGCGCTAGAGTCAGCTGCATACCTTTTGAACCGAGTTCCAACTAAGACTGTGCCTACCACACCATATGAGATATAGAGTGGGAAGAAACCCTATCTTCAATATCTGAAGATCTGGGGATGTCCGGCTTTTGTCAAAAAGCAGCATGCGGACAAGCTCGAGGCACACTCAGTGCTGTGCAAGTTTGTGGGATACCCAAAGAATTCCAGGGGGTATCTCTTCTATTACGCAGAGGAACAAAAGATCATTGTTTCTCGTAATGCCCATTTTCTGGAACACCTGTTCTTAGAAAAGGAAACAAGTGGGAGCGAAATAGAACTGGAAGAAATTCCAGAACCACAGACTGTTATTGAAAGCTTAGTAGAAACAGAGGGTTCAAAAGAAAATGACATTCCTACACCGCTCCGAAGGAGTAGTAGGCAGTCTCATCCGCCCGAGAGATACTACGGTTTTCTCATAGACGGGGATAGAAAGGATTGCATCGTAGATTATGATGAGCCGACTAGCTTCCAGCAGGCCATTCAGAGCGTTGACTCGGTAAAATGGCTGGATGCAATGCGGACCGAAATGGAGTCCATGTACACCAACAAAGTATGGACGTTGGACGTTGCTCCAGATGGGGTAAAACCTGTAGGATGCAAGTGGATCTTCAAAAGGAAGATTGGTGTAGATGGACAGGTTGAGACCTATAAAGCTAGACTGGTTGCAAAGGGTTTTCGTCAAAGACCTGGTTTGGACTATGACGAGACATTTTCTCCAGTAGCTATGCTGAAATCCATTCGGATCCTTCTTGCCATTGCTGTCTTCCACGATTATGAGATCTGGCAAATGGACGTAAAGACCGCTTTTCTAAATGGAAATTTAGAGGAGTGTGTCTATATGGACCAACCAGAGGGTTTCATTCAGAGTGGGAACAGCGGAAAGGTGTGCAAGTTGCTTAAATCCATCTACGGACTAAAGCAGGCATCGCGAAGTTGGAACATCTGTTTTGATGAGACGGTCAAGGAATTTGGCTTTATCAAAAATCCAGATGAACCATGCATCTATAGTAGATTTGTAGCGAGAACTGTAGTATTCCTCGTTTTATACGTGGATGACATTCTCTTAATAGGAAATGACATTCCTATGCTACAATCTATCAAGGGGTTCTTGTCATACAGGTTCTCCATGAAAGACCTGGGTGATGCCTCATACATTCTGGGGATCCGGATCTATCGTGACAGATCCAAGAGGATACTGGGACTCTCACAGTCCAGGTACATCGACACCATACTGAAAAGATTCAGTATAGAAGATTCCAAGCACGGTAATCTACCGGCTTGTCACGGGATTACCCTCTCCAAAGAGATGTCTCCCAAGACTGATTTGGAAAGGTATCGCATGTCTATTATACCCTATGCTTCTGCGGTAGGCTCTATAATGTATGCGATGTTGTGTACCAGACCAGATGTAGCTTATGCACTGAGCGTGGTAAGTCGGTATCAGTCACCTGGGGAGAAACATTGGATAGCAGTAAAGAACATTCTCAAGTACCTGAGAAGGACTAAGGAGATGTTCTTGGTGTATGGCAGAAAAGACCTCCAGATCGAGGCCTTTGCTGACTCCAGCTTCCAAAGTGACAAGGATGATTCCAAGTCCATGTCGGGTTATGTATTTACCCTCAATGGAGGGGCGGTGTGTTGGAAGAGTTCCAAGCAGGAAACCGTTGCTGACTCGATGATGGAAGCGGAATATATCGCTGCTGCAGATGTCGCAAAAGAAGCTGTCTGGGTAAGGAAGTTCTTAACTGAACTTCAGGTGGTTCCGTCCATTGTTGATCCAATACATCTGTATTGCGATAACAACGGGGCTATAGCTTTAGCAAAGGAAACAAGGTCCCATCAGAAGTCCAGACACATCTTAAGGCGGTATCACCTGATCAGGGAGATCGTGGGTCGCCAGGAGATCGAGGTTCGGAGAGTTTCTACAGAAGACAACACTGCTGATCCACTCACAAAGGCCTTGCCCCAGACTCAGTTCGAGCGGCTGATCGAGATGATAGGTCTTCGATACGCCAGTACATGGCCTCAGTGCAAGTGGGAGATTGTTAGTGTATATGCCCTAGAGGCCATTACTGTATCATACTAGTTTGTATATTACTTAATGGAAGCTTGGGATATTCACCTTGTATAAACAATCTTGCTCAATAAATTAGTATGCTACTTGGTTTGTTTCTACTTCAATGTGTACATGTGTTTATTTTTGTATATCACCTATACACATTAGTGGAGCCCTTAGGATCTTTGCTTGATTACCGGCGTTGTGATGGCAGTCACACTAGTAGGGGCTGGGTAATCTATAAGCACATCCTTATGCAGGTCCCTAGTCGCAGGACTATCGAGACAGGGCATCGATACTCCGGAGTAGACTAGCGTATGCGCTTCTCATCCCAGTGTGGGAGATGGTCTGTCCCACAGCCATCAGTACGTCGTACTGGAGATAGTATGCGGGTGCTCGTTGGGTTACGAGTACACTGGACATGACTCGTCGTGAACTGATTGGTTGGTATTATACCTATCGTCAGTTATCAGTTCCCAGGTGACATGAGTACAGCTTAGTCCGCTGACTTAACACTTTCATTTCGCCTCGAGTGTGTTCCCACTGTACTTTGATTACTACCCTACCACGGCTCATAGGAGTCGTGCAAACAGATAGTTTTTGGGTGCAGTCCCGAAGCACTTGGAGGCAGTGACGGTTAGACAGGATTCGTCTCTCCCGGTATTGGGGGTTGACATCGCGCTGTGTCTAGGAGAGCCATTACACGAGTAGTCCCTGGCCAGGGCAAGCGAGATAAACTGGTAGGTTTCCAGTGTTATCTCAGGGTGTTCTAGGCTTCACTCCGACACGACTTGTACCGCTATTAGGGGACTGACGTTTACCGCCCCCTAGGCCCGCCATGCGATGTATCAGACGAACAGACCGGACTGTATGGAGATTGTCACATTCAGGCTCAGTAGGAGTTCAGATGGGTTTCACCTCGTCAGTCTTCTTGTCGGCATCTACCTGGGGACCGTTACGCACAGCTAGTGCCGCTTGCGGTCTGTGGTTAAACCCACTGCCAGCGTAGTGTCGAGTCTTTAGAGTCCCACACAGAAAGTTATTCGCCTTTAGGCAAAAGAGTAGAGGTCGCATGGTTTTGCGATAGGTCGCATGGTTTTGCGACAGGGTTCGGTAACATCCGTGCACTTGTGCACGTACAGTGTCCGGATAGTTAACACTAGCGGGCTTTAGTTTAAGCCAGATCCTAGTGTACGTTTTGGGATTGGTTTTTTCTAGTATGTATTCGTGTTCCTCGGAACGCGGATGCGGGTGTGTATGCACAGTTGACGGAGAGACAAAGGCAGAGGATTCTCATTAGGGTTGTTGACTGTTGACTGTTGACTATTGACTTTTTGCTCAACCCTAATGAGAATATGATATATGATTAACAATAATATTAATTAAGTATTATAGTGATATGGTTGTTGAGGGGTTGACTTTGTTGACCGGTTGACTAGGTTGGACTAGTTGACCATCATCATGACAATGGCTATCATTTCATGGCAAAGACTTTTGCTTGCTTGTTTCTCTTGTGCAAAATGAGTGCATGAAATGATATGGCTATTGTAGCTTAATCCATCACATAATACTTGATTGCTATGATTTGTTATGATGGCTTTGGATTATGAGAGCCAAGAGAGAAAAGTCTTGCTCATTCTCTCATTTTCCTTTCTCTCTCTTGTGTTTGAGCTCTCATCCTCTTCCTCTTGCTCTCCCTCTCTCTAGTCTATGGTTCACTTGTCTCATGTGTTGAGAAGTAAGAACCATAGAGAAAAATCCCAACACACTCTCCTCTACTCACTCTAGTTCATAAGGTTTAGCAAACCGAGTGAACTAGTTTCTTCAAAACTCGAAGAAGAAGCCAAAGGTAGAAGCTTTCGGGTGGATCGATCTTCGGCGCAAGGAGACGACGGAGTGAAGCCAATCCCTACACCATCGAGAGTCAAAGACGAAGGAGTTCAAGAAAGAAAGGTATAACTCCCTAACCGAGTAGTGAACAACTCCTAGTTAGGTTGTTAGGTAGATAGTTTAATAAAGATTCATTTTGAGTCCATGTTACCGCCTCTAGAAAATTATTTTTCATCATATTCCGCATGCCCGTAAGTACCGGGAGAGGTAGCATGGACTTACAACCTGGACACAATTGGCGGTGAAGAGGCGGTTTGAGGTCCTCACATCTTGCCCTTTGGAACAGTTAGGAGCTGTCTAGCTGACCTAGGTGACCCTAGATCTAGGCTTGATTGTGCATTTGTAATTGATTGAACGTGTGTCTAAGCCTTTTATTGAAAATCTTTTTACAAAAAGCTCCATAAAAAAAACACAAAAAGGAAAAAAATTTTACAAAAACTTGCAAACTTGTCGCTAAGAATTCCGTGCACCCCACTTACACCCACATTCTTTTTCTTCTCCTTCTTACATCATGGATACCCCACCTCACAAAACTCTTGCCGAACTTTGGCACCCTCATCCAAACATTGCTTCATACGCGAATTGTTTTGGTCGAATTGTGGACGACTCCTCCATGCCCAAAATTTCTTTGAAAGATCGAATAGAAGCGTCTGGGAGAAACAGTTCGACTCCGCAGTCCACTTTGTATCAACCGTTTCAACCTTCACCACGTTCTTACGTTGATACTCCTTTTTCGAGTCCTATTGTGACTCCGAAACCCATGTCTATTACTGAACATATTGAACAATCTCGTAACCGATCTTTCACTCCTTTCAATACTTCTAGTTCTTGGGATCAATAAGTCCATTCACCTTTTTATCTAAATTTTGATCCTACTTCTGTCCAACCATTCAATTCCTACCAGTTCTACCCGACTTCTGCACCTTCCCTAGACATTGCTTCTACACAACCATTTGGGAGTTTCACGTATCCAAACAATTTTGAATCTTTTACTGAAACCCCTTCACAACCCATGTCTAGTCTGGAAAAGTCGTTGGAAGCTTATATTGTAGCGACAAACCAACAGATGAGGAATTTGGATGCGTCCATTGCCGCCCTTATGCAACCTAGTGAACCGGTAGGTAGTTTCTAACTAGCTCCAAATCTTCAAATGTATGATGAGGCGGTTGGACAGATTGAGAATTTAAGTGGAGAGAGTGAGCTGTGCACCCTTCCAAATAAAACCTACCCATCACCAATTAAATCCCACAACTCCAGTTTTCAAACAAGTGTCCCAAATGATTCACTAGTTGAAAATAAAACGTTTAATAAGTTGTGCGACTTTATAGTGCTTGATTTGCCAGATTGTGAAGGGTCCCTTTTGAGTGAAACCGTCACCAATCATTTCGATCTCTACACCTCCAATCTAGAACCTGAATTGATAAATATCCATGCCTTTGATGAGGTGTCTAAAAAATGGATTTTCACTTGATTGAGGATATTGACGTAGGGAATATTTTGGATGATGAACCCGTAGATTTGACTGAAATTTTCTCTCCAATTCATCATCCCGAGTCATTAAATGTTTCTCCCGAACTTCATATGCATCTTGATTTTGATGATAATTGCATGGATGAGATAATTTTTGAGGAGAATTATGAGGATAGTATTGAGGATGAACCAGTTTTGTTTGATGAGTCGGATTTTCCAATTCATCCTCCTGAACCTTTAACTGTTATACTTCCTAAATCACCCCCTTCATCCTTTCCATCGTTCCGACCACACAAGAGATCACGCAGGAGGACTGTGAGCTTGAAAAATTTCTGTTCGATCACAGCAGTTTTGACGCCACTAGTGCGCCGTCCTTGAATCTGACACAGTTCTCACAACCGATAACGATTACGAGTGTTTCACTTTTTTGGACGATTTTGAAGACTCACCGCCCGAGTTTGAGTCCTTTGAATTTTCAGATAAGATAGTTGAACCATCAGACTCGGTTGGTTACAGTCATTTCGAACCATTGATGGAATCTTTCGAGTTCGAGACAGTTTACTTAGGTGAGAATAAGACTATCCCTAAATCACTCCCCTTCGTCCTTCCCGTCGTTTCGACCGCGCAAGAATCCGTCGCGCTTCCATTTTCAATGGATGGTTTACCAAGTTTAACGTACCCATGTTTTCTTGCGAATCTTGAGGGATTTGACCCCATTTCTCGACGGGTTGATAAATTATCACAATCACTTTTAACACATCGGTCATCACAATTTGTGCTAATTTATTCACTCAATTTACACCCTCAAGTTCGTACTACACTTCTTTCTCTCTTCCGCCATTCTTCTCCGAATATACCGAGACCATATTACACCCTTCTTCCCATACGGTATCGTGTGTTTCTCAACTCCATTCTCTACACTCCATTCTTCCACCAACCCTACCATTATAACGATAAATTTTTTGAATGGTTGGTGCTAACCTTTGGCCTGTGTAAGGCCTTGTACAGTTTGATTTTTCTCCTCCCTAACTCTGAACTTTAACGCTTAAAACAGTGGAAACACTGTCTCACTTAAGTTTGGGGGGGCTTTTTGTATATATATTTTATTTTTTTTAACAATAAAAAAATATAAAAAAAATAAACAGAGGAGTGCTGACATTTTCGACCCTCTTGGTGTAGCCTGACAGTGAGGACACTGTCAAGTTTAAGTTTGGGGATATGCTCGGTAAGCCTTCTTCCTTCGCATTCATGTGTATATTTTTGCATTTGCATACTTATTTTAAAACCCATAAAAAATTGAAAATTTTCAAAAATTATAAAAATTGAAAAGTTCAATTTTGGCCATATTTGACTTAAGTTTGACATAACGGTTGACTAGCTAGGAAAAACTAGATCCTCAACTTAGTAAATTAAAAACCCTAAAAAAATAACCTTTCTTAAAATTTAACGGTAGAAAATATATGTCTTTGTAGTTTACTTAGAAATAGACAAATTTTGAGTTCACTTCTTGGGCTAAGTCAAGATAAAGGAAGAGTATTGATATTTTTAATAAATTATAAGTCTGAAAAATAATTCTTAAGCTTAAGTCTAAATTCTGAAAATATATACCCTACAAATTGCACAAACACGAACCTTGAAACTTAGAATAGTAGAAGAGACCTTGAAATGCTCTTGTCTAAAGTCCTTAGTATAAAGGGAAATAAAATAAAAATACAAGTGTGAATAAAAAAAATTGAACACTGGTTTTTGTAATTGCTTAAGGCTGCATAAATAGAAAAAATATTTAGCGAGGGTGCTTTATCATCTAGTGCCTTAGACCAACTGGTTTGGGAGTCACTGCTAAAACCTTAGGTGTTACAATACTAGGAATTACGCCTTAATGTGCAAACACATTTTGTAATCGTTCGTTAGTATCTCAAGAAATATTAACGGTCGCATGAAGGATGTGTGAGCAATTTCATCTAAAAATTCACCAACTAAAAATACTTTGGACGATGGACAAGAGTATAAGAGGTTGAATTGAATTTCCAAGTGTAGGGGTGATACATACACACACGTAGGGGTATATGATTGGGGTTTGGATGAGAGATAGGAATGAAAAATAGGACTTATGTCTTTAGTAGAGATGATAGAAATTCCTAAGCTGAGATGGAACCTTAGAAGGAAAACGTAAAAGATGTTAAAAGCTAAGTAAATTTACAAGAACATATATAATCTTAAGTTAAATGATAAGGAAGCGTGAAAAATACGGGTTGATAATTTTTGAGTTGAAGATAATAGAATTTCTTGCTGAGAAAACCGAATTGAAAAATGAAAGTCAATAGGCCGAATTAATAGGATTTTGTGGGTAGTATCCGCTGAAAACCCTCAGGAGACAACACTCCTCCTACTAGGGACACCTAGAGGTTTAACGGCTTGTTGCACGAGCTCAGTGCAATCGCGTTTCCCTGCGAAAGTGAGGTTGGGTCTTTTTCGAGAATAAAACTAGTTTTGCTCGAGGATGAGCAAAAGATAAGTTTGGGGGTATTTGTTCATATCATAATTTTGCATTATTATATTCTCCATTCTTATTCATTTTACAAATAAACAGATGCTTTTGATCCATATCTGCTACATAGTTGCAGGTTACAGGTTCTTGAAACAAAACAGTGAAAATGATAAAAAGAGGATACAAAAGTGAGACTACGACCAACAAATGGAAGAATCTTGATCATGCCTGCAGTTTGAGGGACAAATGAAGATCAATGAACAATTTCACAGAGTACAAAGGCAGCGCAAAGATTCAGGACTTCAACACGAAGCGAATGGTAAAAGTCCACCACATTCTACTGTGGAAATCTGGAAGAAACTAGAAGACATTCTGAAGAACCAAGTGAAGAAAAGTCAAGGAAAATGCAACAGAAAGCAGCCCAGGAGAAAACAGCCCAAGACCCCACCATATGGCCGCGGATCTGCGGCCAAACAGGGCTTTTGGCCACGGTTCCGCGGCCATATGGAGCACGTGTCAGTGCAATTTTTATCGGTGGGGCGGTTCGTTGACTGGGCTTCTTAGGGGTAATTTTGTAAATGCAGATAGGGATCGAATGTAACCCTAGGGTTTCTATAATCTATAAATAGAAACCCTAATGCTCTTTTTGGAGCATGCCTCTTCTTGTGCCTCATTTTATTGATCTAAATTCAGAATTCAATTCTTGTAATGTTTGAAGAGTGCATCAAATAAAGTAAGTCCTTTTCTTTTCCATGCCCTAGTTAAATTTTCCTTTCTGCCCTAGTATAGATTTTCTTTATCTGCCATAGTTATAATTTTAATTATTTGCCCTAGTTTAGATAATTAGATTATTGAATTAAAATCATAAAAATGTCCCTTTTTATAAATTCCCTAATGAGTGAGTAGTTCCTCATTTGTTAGGGTTAGGAATAGGAGAGCTTTGAGAGATGAAAATCTCTCACCCCTTTCTTGCCCATTACACGTTTTTTTAGGACTCCATGCATACATACACACACTGCTCACTACGACAGCCTATCCCATGAGGTAGCGGTGATCCCGTAGTTTAAAAGACCGGTTGTATATGTTTTCCATGGAGGTTAGAGTAAGAATTAAGAAAGGAAGGACAAGAACCTAGAGGAAGAAACCTAGTTTCTTCCCGATGGTACTAATCCACTTTATTAATTATTACCATAACACCTAATAGATCTTAATTAGGGCATAGAAAGCGGTGAGGAATATTGAATTTCCAAACTTAACCTAAACCTAACCCTAGCAAGATTTTAATCAAACTCATTTCAGTTTTTAGTGAATAATCAATCCAACACCATTTGGAATTAACTCGTTAGAACAAATTGAGAATACACAAAATCCCCATGGACCGACCCGTACTCACCGGCTATCTACCAAGCATCGCCATTCTTGATTGCGGTAAAATATTCTTTGATCGTAAAACTTAGCACAAATCAGCAATACTCCCGCTCGAAGTCGAAATTCCAAGCCTAAGAATGGTCGTTCAACACGAGTTGACGGAGGAGGAAAACGTCCTCCTTCGGCTCGAAGAGCTTGACGCTCTCGAAGAAAAGAGGCTCGCGGTATAGCAAAATCTGGAGTTATACCGAGCCCAAATGTCACGGACCTATAACAAGATGATCCGTCTCCGCGCTTTCAAGAATGGCGAATTGGTGTTAGTCCTCAAAATACCGATCATCCCCAATCGACATTCCAAGGGAAAATTCGAGCCAAACTGGGAAGGACCATATGTCATCGAGAAAATGTTTGATGGAGGATCCTACCAGCTGATAAATGTCGAGAGAGTAAATCCTATGCCACCCATCAATAGTCGATATCTCAAGAAATACTATGCGTGAATGCTCCAAGTCGCAGGCGAATTGAGCACACAAGCCCTACGGTCTAGATCATACATCCTGTAAAACCGTATACAATCCACGGGCATGAGCGACTCCTAAGTCGTTAAACTGGGAGTGTAAAAAAATGTGTGTGAATAAAAGAAAAAAGAAAAGCCGAAATGATAGGGCAACTCGCAATAAAAATCAGCGAGTAAAATAAATAAGAAAATAAAGCCGAAATGATGGGGCAACCACGAATAAATAGCCAAAATGATAGGGCAATCGCGACCTTCGTGATAAGAAAAGCTGAAATGATAGAGCAATCGCGGTAAAAAAAAAGCATTCCAAATGGCGAATGATGAGTCGCTCCTGGTACCATATTCCAGTGCAGCAATGCAGACGCCAACTAAATCCTAAATCCCTAAATTCCCAAAAACGAATGATGAGTCGCTCCTGGTACCATATTCCAGTGTAGCGATGCAGACACCAACCAAATTCCAAATCCCAAAACGGCGAATGATGAGTCGCTCCTCTACCATATTCCAGTGCAGCGATGCAGATGCCAACCAAAATCCAATTTCCCAAAATTGTTCTAGCCCTACGGTTGATCCCAAAGTTGACTACCGTATACAATCCATGGTTCAAATAATTCTCATCACACTCATGCCCTACCGCAACCACCAGTCCAGCGGCCGGTCTCCGCCCTTGGAATTATGCTCCATTTGGTGTCTTCACGATACATGAGGAGAATAAACTTACGAGATCCTATCGACTCGTAAGAAAACACCTTCGTGGGATCCTTACGACTCACAAAGGAAAAGCACACTTGGGGGTCCTCATGACTCCTAAGGAGAAAATACACCTACGGGATCCTTTCGACTCATATGGAGAAAATGCTTTTATAGGACCCTTATGGCTCACAAAATTGAAAAGCCTTAGGTGATAGGGACCTAAACCTGTCTCCTAAGCCATCGCTCCCCAACAGGAAAATGCAAAAGATGAATTGCTCCTGGCACCTGTGCTTCAGTGTTAGCAACGCTGATGCCTACCCTAACCCCAAAATTCCAAACTCCAATCCAATAGACCCTTAAGTCTTTAAACTAGGAACATATGACCTCTAAGTCGTTAAACTGATAGCAGATGACCCCTAAGTCGTTAAACTAGGAACGAGGGAAATTCCCTCACGGCAAATGATGATTCGCTCCTGGTACCATATTCCAGTGTAGTGGTGCTGATGCCAAAACAAAACCAAAATCCCCAAATCCTCTCATGGCAAATGATGATTCGCTCATGGTACCATATTCCAGTGTAGTGATGCTGATGTCAACCCAATTTACATCAAATCAGCAAGACAACCAACGACCTCCCTCGCGGAATCAAGCTCCATCTCGGAAACAAGTCGAATCCTGACACCGCAGGAAGCGGAGCAAGTCAAATTCAACCCTAACACCGTAGAAAGTGGAGCAAGTTAAATCCAATCCTTGACACCGCAAGAAGCGGAGAAAGTCAAATCAAGCACCGATTGTCCAGGTCGCTAAAAGGGCAGCACCGACCGTCTAAGTCGCAAAAAGGGAAGCACCGACCGTCCAAGTCGCAAAAAGGGAAGCACCGACCGTCCAAGTTGTAACAACTCCATTTTTAGTTTACAAAAATTTGCTTTAAAATTAATTTATACTTAGGGTATTTACTTTTACTGTTATTACTTTAAGTATTTAATTAACTTCTTAATTACAAGAAGGAGTTTGTAGCTCATTGGTAATATCTTGCACTGCTGAACCAAGCCACCAGAGTTCAAATCCCATACCCCACATTATTTTTAATATTATTTTGTTTTGAATTTTTTAGAATACCAACAGTTACACGTGCATTTCTCACAAAAACCTCACTACACATAGAAAAGTAAATATACCAGTGAGATCACCAGACGACGATACACATCCCAAGCTTCCGACTCGGCCTGACTCGGCCGAGTCGGCCGGCGGACCGGCCGACTCGGGCCGGTGCCGCCGGCCGGACTCGGCCGGTCGGCCAAGACGTCAACAGCAAAGTTATGCCTCTTCGTCTTCTCAACCCCCCTGCACACTTCATTTCCCCAGATCGGTTCCAGAGACCTTTGAAATCCCCATTTACTTCATATTTTAATGAATTTTAATATATTTTTTTACATTTTTTCAATTTAAACTCTTCATATATCCTAAACCTAGCCTAACCCTATAAATACAATCCCTACACTTTACCCCCTCACCCTAAAACTCTGAGCCAACTCTCAAGAAATCTCTAGAAACCCTAGTGTGCAATCGAAGTGAGCGAAAGGCGAAGCTCCGACGGATTTTCCGGCGACAACCGTAGAAACTCCCGAAGACGAAACGACGCACCGTCAACTCCTTTCATCTCCCCTTCCTCTCCTTTAAAGTCTCGAACCCATAAGTCCTAATTTCTCCACTTTACTCTTTTCTAAAAATACGAACTTTCAAAACCCGACGGAATCGGAGTAAATCCGATTTCCGATTCGGTTCTTTCTCAAAACCCAACGTTTCCTTAATATAATCTTGTTAAACACTTTCATGTTGAATATTAAACACCAATTAATCATATTGAACAAGTTCCATATCAAATGTAATTGCTATTTCCATTTGACCGTATTTTTTTCATTAAAATACCGCATAGTTCATTTCTACATTTAAACCATCAAAACCATTGCTATACCTTTAAGTAAATCACGAGATAATGACCTACCTCCTCACACACTCATATGCAACATAGCACAATACTCTCAGGAACATAGAATACGGGAAAACGACACCTTTTCATTTAAATATCTTTTAATAATAAAACCACTTTCTAAACGATTTAGTATTTATACAAATCTTTGCAAAGCGCCGCTACAATCCATTTGGGGAACTCGTTCGGGATGGTGCGGATTATCGCACATCCTCGGGCTTAGTAGTGCGAGATGCAGACCCCCGCAAGGAGCATTCGGTCTCGAAAGATTTAAAATACGAAAATCTAAAGAAAATGAGATTTCTAGAAATATTATATATATTAAAAATTCTTTTCATATAAATATATGTATATATATCCTTAAAATATCTATTTTGTAATAATATAAATATTCCACATTTTTTCTAAAAGTATCACAAGAATCATTTTACACTAAAATACCATGAATTCCTTACAAATCAATATTATAAATAAATACCTTTATTATGAATTTAGGATATTTTCACTAGAAATATCACAATTATAAAATCTACATTCATGATAACTCTAAAGACGATAACTAAATACTTGGGGAGTATTTTGAAAAGTATATAATAGTATTTTTCCATAAAACCCCCTCAAGTTCTATAAATTACCCTAAGAACCCTAGTAAATATAGGTTTAAGCGGGACCAATCTCTTGAGCCTCAGGGAGCCGGAGAAGTGGATATTTGCCTATCTAAGATAGATAACTTAACAACGGTGTTATCAATACGGTAATCGTCTTTGAAAAAGACACAAATCCTGCCGCCCATGTGCAGCGGTTACCGATAATATCAAAACAATCAGGACTTCAATTTCTTTTCTAATTGTCTGACTTAGACCGAGTTTTCTTATTAATAATCTGACTTGAATATGATTCAAGTGCAATCTACAATCTACAATCTATAATATTACAATTCAATATGAATTCATGAATCCATATATTCAATCTGTTCAAACTATTCAATCTGTATTGACTGAACCGAACCATAGATATACTTCCATTTACATGATTCTCCAGTTACATCCATTTACATAATTCTCCAGTTACATCCGTTTACTGATATCATGGTTTCGGTCAGTCATCCAAATATACAATTTATACAGTTACAATACAAGACAAACAATACAATCAAAACACTACGGGGTTTAAGGGGTAGATTGGTACGGAAGGTGTTAGAAGTGGCACGAGACAGTAAGATTAAGACACCTAACCTATATTCCGTTGATGTTGTACCGTGGCCCAACGGTTTCTTGTACATTCCGTTTGTCCTGATCTCTAGCATATAGAGACCCCTCTCGTATGCACTAGTATCCTTCTGTACCAAGCTACAAACAACAGCGTTAATAAAATATTATAACAATATAATACAACTTTAAAAGATACCTTCTTACTCTGTCTATTCTATTTCTCCCTTATTTTTGGGACTTACCGAGCGATCTGTTTGCTGACGACATTCTCTTTCTTTCTTTTTTGAATGTCGTCAGGTGATCTGGACACGTCAGAGATCGAGCCCACTGTTGAAGACTTGGACCAATTTAGTGAAGACCCTGAGCTCTAGTTACCATTCAGTACTTTTCATTTCTGTTATGCCATTTGTTTAGGCATTGCTTTTTATCATTTTTATTTACTTTCCATGTATTGTACAGAAAGAATGTGAATAAATAAAGTTGCTGTTTTGATTATATCTTGTCTTTTATGCATTTACTTTTATATTGCTTAGATACGCTTAGCGTATTTACTTCATAGTAAATACGTAGTGGCCCAGTCGCGTCCTCTGCCCGTATACTGGGAAGCGGGGCGTGACAGGTTTTGTCGGTGGCCCATGCAGGTCAGAGTTGTATAAAAAACTGTCATGCAATTCTGTTCTGCGTGAACAACCTAAGCAATATAACACAAGAACCAACAACTAAAACATTCTTTACAATCCATGTTCCTTGAATCTTATCATTTCAAATATTTTGAATATTTCCTAACCTAAATATTTCTCCAAGGTTATGGATATCCCAAACAACACAAGCGCCAAATTCAACAACACTCCACCTCTACTATCAATCGTACCTACTGTTTTTTCTCCACCCACCGAGCAAGCAGTTCTGCTTGAGGCGATCCGCAGCCTCCTTGAGGGACAATAGAAGCTTTTGAACCGTCCTGAGACTGAAGCACCGGGGGTAAAGCAATTCAGGGCTTTACACCCCAAACAGTTCTCCGGAAAGGGAAGCCCACTTGAAGCTGAGGAATGGGCACAAGGTATAGAGGATGATCTAGCAGCAGCACAAGTGCCAGACATAGCTTGGGTTCGTGTGGCAAAATTACAGCTCACGGACAATGCTCGCAACTGGTGGAAGGCGGAAGAAAGCCGTCTTGAATAGCCCATTGAATGGAAGACTTTCCGCGATAAGTTCGATGTGAAGTACTTCCCTGTGACTGCCAAGTTCGACATGGAACAACAGTTTATTCATCTACAACAAGGTTCTATGTGGGTCAAGTCAGTAAATGAGTATGACGCTGAGTTCAACATACTCAGTCGGTAAGATATGTCACAATATTTTAAATTTTTAAATATCACATATTACACAGCTAACACAATCTTTTACACAGATTCGTGGCACACTTGATACCGACGGACGAGATCAGAGCCCGTCGATTTCAACAAGGCTTGGACACGGAAATCCAGGCTGCACTAGCCACAGGGAAATTTCCAACTCATGAGGATGCTCTGGAAGCTGCCCGCAATTATAAGGCAGTGATAAAGGCGAGGGGCAGACCTAAGACTGCAGGAGTTAAACGCCCTGTCAACCACATGACAGAAGGAGCCTCGTCCAGGCCACCTTTTATGCCAAGGCGATCGGGAGTACCAAACCATCGTCCCAACCCAGCCTTTTATACCTACTGCAAGAGACCTGGGCATATGATGCAAGACTGCCGGCAAGCCAACCGTCTTTGCTTAGTCTGTGGCTCAGCTGCTCATGACATTGGGTCTTGTCCTCATAGACAAAATCCAATTGCTGCACCCAGGCCAGCAAACACTTACCCACAGCGCTCTACTATCCAAGCCCCTGCTCCAAGGCTTGCACTACCTGCACCACCCAGAAGACCCAAGCTGCACCACCTCCTCGTCAGCTCCATCAAGCTCAAAGGAACGTTCCGAGGAATGCTCCTCAGGCCAGGAGGGATATACCAAGGTGCCAGGATTTCACGATGACCGTGGAAGAAGCTGAGGCTACTGGCCAAGTTATCACTGGTAAACTTTTCTTCTCAAACCTTTCTTTTCAGTCTTGCTACTTATCTACATACATTTCCCTATACCTAAAACAAATCCCATATACTTAGGTACAATCTTAGTATCCTCAATACCTGCACTAGCATTGTTCGATACTGGAGCATCTCACTGCTTTATGTCGCAACAGTTCGTCCGAACCCATACGATTCCAGTCACACCGCTTATATCCAGCTGGAATCTCAGTTCAGGAAATGGCGTTCTAAAGGCAACAATGGGATACAGATGGTGTCCAGTAGTCGTCTGCAGCAGAGAATTTTATGCTGATTTTAAAGTACTGGACATACCGAACTTCGATGTCGTTCTAAGTATGGACTGACTTGGAACTTTTTATGCTACCATCGACTGTCATCAAAGGAGGGTAGTATTCGAGATTCCAGATCACCCGGTCTTCTATATCAAAAGCGGAGACCGTACCTTGGAGCCAGTGCCTACAAAGCGAAGCCAAAGGAAGCAGTAGTTGCGGCAGCTCAAGCGAAGGAAGAATCAAGGCCAGATGTGGTTCGAGAGTTCGACGATGTATTTCCTGACGATATATCAGGTTTGCCTCCCTATTGAGCTCTTGAATTCAGCATTGATTTAGTACCAGGAGCACAACTGGTGATCAAAGCACCTTATCGACTAAGTCCAGAAGGGTTGAAGGAAGTCTGAACACAGTTGGACGAATTACTGGCGAAAGGATGGATTCGTCCCAGCACTTCAAATTGGGGATCACCCATACTACTTATGAAGAAGAAGGATGGTTCATACAGAATGTGCATCGATTACAGAGCCTTGAACGAAGTCACTATAAAGAACAAGTATCCACTCCCGCGCATCGATGATTTATTCGATCAGCTAAGTGGATCTTGTGTTTTCTCTAAATTGGATCTTCGTTCAGGTTATCATCAGGTGAAGGTCAAGGAAGCTGATATTCATAAAACGGCTTTCAGAACTCGCTATGGACATTATGAATTTCTAGTGATGCCATTCGGAGTGACCGATGCACCAGCAATATTCATGAACCTAATGAATCAAGTTTTCCGGGAGTACTTAGACATGTTTGTTGTCATCTTCATCGACGACATCCTGGTGTATTCTAAGAGTCGGAAAGAACATGCCGAGCACCTATGAATTGTCCTGGAAACTCTTCGACAACATCAGCTCTATGCCAAGTACAGCAAGTGCGAGTTTTGGCTAAAGAAAGTTGGTTTTCTTGGACATATCGTATCAGGAGAAGGAATCTCTGTGGATCCAGCGAAAGTTTTAGCAGTTAGTGAATAGCCGACGCCAAAGTCAGTGAAGGACTTTCGGAGTTTCTTGGGTTTAGCTGGATATTACAGACGGTTCATTGAAGGCTTTTCAAAGATAGCAACACCCCTGACCAAGCTCGCACGTAAAGATGAATATTTTGTGTGGTTAGAAGCATGCGAACAAGTTTTCGTAGAACTCAAGTCAAGGTTGACATCAGCACCTATTCTTGTCATACCGGATCAATCTGGAGGATTCGAAGTGCATTATGATGCATCCGGTAAGGGATTAGGATGTGTTCTACATCAGCACGGTAAGGTTGTGGCTTATGCTTCAAGACAGCTGAAGATTCATGAGCGAAATTATCCGACGCATGATCTGGAGTTGGCAGCAGTCATCTTTGCTCTCAAGATTTGGCGCCACTATCTACTTGGTGAACGAGTGAACATATACACAGATCACAAGAGCCTGAAATATGTGTTTACTCAGAAGGGGTTGAATATGCGGCAGAGAAGATGGTTAGAACTCATGGCGGACTTTGACATCAACTTGCAATATCACCCAGGGAAGGTGAATGTGGTACCTGATGCTCTTAGTCGCCAACCTTTATCGATGAATCTCACCGCTCAGTAGAAGCTTCAACAAGACTTGCATCAGATGGAGATTAAAGTAGTTATGCCAGGTAATGCTTCAAATTTGATGAATTTACAAGTTCAATCAACCATTGTCAATCAGATCAAAGTAGCTCAAGCAAGTGATGCTAAGTTGCAAAAGATCATAGAACAAGTGGAGAATGGACTCAGAACAGACTTTATCATCCATGAAGACGGATGTTTGAGATACGGCAGCAGATTGTGTGTACCAAAAGGTCCTGTTCGGGAAGAGTTAATAAAAGAAGCTCACAGCTCTCCCTACTCAGTACACCCTGGAGGTACCAGATGTATAAAGATCTACGTCAGAATTATTGGTGGCATGGAATGAAGCGTGAAGTAGCCAGAAGCGTCGCAAAATACTTGGTGTGTCAGCAAGTAAAGGCTGAACATCACATGACTGCTGTATTACTTCAACCGTTACCAATCCCAGAATGGAAGTGGCAACACATCACGATGGATTTTGTGACTGCTCTTCCTCACAGCACAAAGGGTAACGATGCCGTATGGGTCATTGTGGACCGACTCACAAAGTCGGCTCACTTCATCCCATTTCGAGTTAGCCAATCTACTGAGACACTAGCAAAGAAGTACATGGAGGTAATAATCTACTTAAAGATTTAAACTCTTCATAATGTACTATCTCTAATACCCATGAACTCATGCAGGAAATTGTGAGACTTCATGGAATATCGGTCTGCATTGTCTCCGATCGTGACACCAGATTCCGATTGCGATTTTGGCAGAGTCTGCAAGCAAGCTTGGGAATAAGTCTGAACTTCAGCACGGCTTATCATCCACAAACAGATGGTCAGTCTGAGCGAACTATTCAGATCTTGGAAGATATGCTCAGAGCATGTATGTTAGACTTCAAAGGATCGTGGGAAGATCACCTACATCTTGTGGAGTTCTCGTACAATAACAGCTACCAAGCAAGCATAGGAATGTCACCTTTTGCAGCACTATATGGAAGTAAGTGTCGATCGCCATTAAGTTGGGACGACATCGGAGATAGGAAACTTCTTGGACCAGAGATGATAGTAGCGACTGTTGATGTGGTTCGTACTATCAGGGAAAGGATGCACATAGCCCATGATCGATAGAAGCACTGGGCTGATGCAAAGAGACGTCATTTGAATTTCCAGCCAGGAGATCATGTGTTCTTAAAGATATCTCCGAACCGCAGAGTGATCCGATTTGGAAGACGGGGTAAGCTAAGTCCGAGATACATTGGACCGTTCGGCATACTCGAACGAGTCGGTGAAGTGGCATACCGCTTAGCGCTTCCACCTTCATTGGAAGGAGTGCATAATGTGTTCAATATATCTCAACTCAGAAGGTATGTGAGTGACCCCAGCCATATTCTTGATCATTCCGAGCTCACTATACAGCCTGATTTATCTTATGAGCAACAACCTATGGAGATCCTGGATAGGAAAGTGAAGACACTTCGGAACAAGGAAGTCAATTTTGTCCGAGTGATGTGGAGGAAAGACACTCCAGGAGAGTCCACTTGGAAAAAGGAAGATGAAATGCGTGCAAGATATCCCCACCTCTTTGTAAACTAGTCCTCAAATAAAAGTTGTAAATTTTTAGGATGAAATTTTTGTAAGGAGGGTAGACTGTAACAACTCCATTTTTAGTGTACAAAAATTTGCTTTAAAATTAATGTATACTTGGGGTATTTACTTTTGCTGTTATTACTTTAAGTATTTAATTAACTCCTTAATTACAAGAAGGAGCTTGTAGCTCATTGGTAATACCTTGCACTGCTAAACCAAGCCACCAGAGTTCAAATCCCATACCCCGCATTATTTTTAATATTATTTTGTTTTGAATTTTTTAGAATACCAACAGTTACACGTGCATTTCTCACAAAAACCTCACTACACATAGAAAAGTAAATATACCAGTGAGATCACCAGACGACGATACACATCCCAAGCTCCCGACTCGGCCTGACTCGGCCGAGTCGGCCGGCGGACCGGCCGGCTCGGGCCGGCGCCGCCGGCCGGACTCGGCCGAGTCGTCAGCAGAAAATTCATGCCTCTTCGTCTTCCCAACCCCCTGCACACTTCATTTCCCCAGATCGGTTTTAGAGACCTTTGAAATCCCCATTTACTCCATATTTTAATGAATTTTAATATATTTTTTTTTACATTTTTTCAATTTAAACTCTTCATCTACCCTAAATGTAGCCTAACCTTATAAATACTACCTCTACACTCTACCCCCTCATCCCAAAACTCTGAGCCAACTCTCAAGAAATCTCTAGAAACCCTAGTGTGCAATCGAAGTGAGCGAAAGGCGAAGCTCCGACGGATTTTCCGGCGACAACGGTAGAAACTCCCGACGACGAAACGACGCACCGTCGACTCCTTTCATCTCCCCTTCCTCTCCTTTAAAGTCTCAAACCCGTAAGTCCCAATTTCTCCCCTTTAATCTTTTCTAGAAATATGAACTTTCAAAACCCGACGGAATCGGAGTAAATCCGATTTCCGATTCGGTTCTTTCTCAAAACCCAACGTTTCCTTAATACAATCTTGTTAAACACTTTCATGTTGACTATTAAACACCAATTAATCATATTAAACAAGTTCCATATCAAATGTAATTGCTATTTCCATTTGATCGTATTTTTTTCATTAAAATACCGCATAGTTCATTTCTACATTTAAACCATCAAAACCATTGCTATACCTTTAAGTAGATCACGGGGTAATGACCTACCTCCTCACACACTCATATGCAATATAGCACAATACCCTCAGGAACATAGAATACGGGAAAACGACACATTTTCATTTAAATACCTTTTAATAATAAAACCACTTTCTAAACGATTTAGAATTTATACAAATCTTTGCAAAGCGCCGCTACAACCCATTTGGGGAACCCGTTCGGGATGGTGCGGATTATCGCACATCCTCGGGCTTAGTAGTGCGAGATGCAGACCTCCGCAAGGAGCATTCGGTCTCGAAAAATTTAAAATACGAAAATCTAAAGAAAATGAGATTTCTAGAAATATTATATATATTAAAAATTATTTTCATATAAATATATGTATATATATCCTTAAAATATCTATTTTGTAATAATATAAATATTCCATATTTTTTCTAAAAATATCACAAGAATCATTTTACACTAAAAAACCATGAATTCCCTACAAATCAATACAACAACAACAACAACTGAGCCTTTTATTCCAAGCATATGGGGTAGGCTACATGAACCAACATGAGAATCACGCCGGGTCCATCACATGAATCCTCCGCCTCCACTCACTCCTATCGAACAATATACTTTCATCGAGTCCTTTGGCAACCATATCGTTTCGTATCAACTTCATCCATGTTTTCTTCGGTCTCCCTTTTTCATTTTTACCACTGCCCATATCGAGAGTATCTATTCGTCGAACCGGTGCTTGCATAGGTCTGTGTCGTACATGACCAAACCATCTTAGCCGGTTTTCCCGCATCTTCTCCTCCACAGGTGCTACACCAACTTTTGCACGAATATCCTCATTTCGCACCTTATCTTTTCTAGTGTTACCGCACATCCAACGAAGCATGCGCATCTCCGCTACGTGCATCTTCTGTGTATGATACTTCTTAGGAGCCCAGCATTCTGTACCATATAATAAGGCAGGCCGAATAGCGCTCCGATAAAACTTCCCTTTCAATTTTAACGGAAAGTTACGATCACACAAAATCCCTGTTGCCTCCATTTCAACCAACCAGCTTGGATCCTTCGATTAACATCACTATCGATCTTCCCATTCTTTTGGATGATGGAACCTAGATATCTAAACTGGTCGCTCGGTGATATCTCTTGCCGTTCCAATATTATACTGTAACAACTCTATTTTTAATGTACAAAGAATTGATTTAAATTCAAAGTATACTTGGAGTATTTAATGTTGCTGATATCTCTTTAAGTATTTATTTCACACTATAATTACAAGAAGGAGCTTGTAGCTCATTGGTAATACCTTACACTGTTGAACCAAGCCACCAGAGTTCAAATCCCATACCCTACATTATTTTTAGATTATTTTTGTTTTAAATTCTTTAGAAGCCCAACAGTCAACACGTGTTAAATCCAAATTTTCCCACTACACATGAAAAGTTAGAAGTACCAGTAGCTACCCACGGCAACCCCCCCACCTCCCGACCACCAGACTCGGCCGGACCGTCGAGTCCCCAACAGAATTTTTGTACCCCTTGGTCTTCTGTACACCCCTGCATACTTTAAATGGTTAGATCGTTTCCAAAAAGCACAATAAACACCAATTACTCCAATTTTTAATGATTTTTACAATTATTTTTACATTTTTATTTAAAAACCCTACACCTACCCTAACCCTATAAATACACCCCTACCTCCTACCCTCTCATCCCAAAATTCTGAGCCCACTCTCTCAAAATCTCAAGAAAACCTTGTGTACTTTGAAAACGAGCGAAAGGCGAAGCCCTGACGAAATCGACGGCGAACTTCCGGTGATCGTGTTAGGAACTCTCGGCGACGAATCGACGCACCGGCGAACCCTCTACTTCCCTCGCACTCTCTAGTGTTGTCCAAACCCGTAAGTCCCTTTCTAGTTTCTCTTTTCTTTTCTAAAAAAAAATACGAATTTACAAACCCGACGGAATCGGAACAAATCCGATTTCTGAGTCGGTTTTCTACAAAATTTCACTTCTTACCAATTCAATCATGCTTAAATATCTTATTGTTGACTATTAAACACTTACCAAATAATTTGAACAAGTTTTCTCACATGAAATGATAGCTTTTTCAATATATCGTACTTTTCACTTAAATACCACAATGTTTCGTTTTCACATTTAACCCCATTAACATTGCTATACCTTAAAGTAGATCACGAGGTAATGACCTACCTCCTCACATACTCATATGCAAACATAACACGCTACCTTGAAAACTTAGAATACGATAAAACAATACTTTCATTTAAATACCATATTCTTAATAAAACCATTTCTAAAAGTTTTAGCTTTGATACACTTTTAAATAGATACCTCTTATTAGAAAAATACGATAAGTTAGGGACATCGGTCGTTTATCTAAACCTGACTTTGTGGTGTCTAGGCTAGGCAAGTGAGAAAGGTAATTTTAAAAGGCCCGTCTCACGGTGATTCGTGAGCGGATCCCTCCTTTCTTCACTTGTACTTACCTAGCAACAATTGGCGGTGAAGATGCGATTTGAGGTATCTAACAACTTGTTGTTTAGACCATTTAGAAATAGTCTAGTTGAATTAGAAAACCCTAGAATCTAAAATACGGAAAATTGACTTTTTACAAATAAATACCATTTACTTTATAAAACCGTTTTCTAAAGGATTTAGTATTTTACAATCTTTGCAAAGCGCCGCTAAAACCCACTTTGGGAAACCCGTTCGGGATAGTACGATTTATCGTGCACCCTCGGGCTTAGTAGTGCGAGATTCAGACCTCCGCAAGGAGCATTCGGTCTCAAAAGATTTAAAATACGACATCTTAAGAAAATGAGATTCTCTAGAATATAAAATATTTATTAAAATTAGTTTTGTACAAATATATATATATTTATCATTAAAACATTTATTTTGTTATGATATAAATGTTCCACCTTTTTCTAAAAATCACAAGAATAAATTTTACACTAAAATACCATGAACTTCAAATAAATCAATATTAAAGATAATTACCTTTATTTATAGAAACTAGGATATTTTCACTAGAAATGTCATAATATAAAATCCACACTCATTACAACTCTAAAGACGAATAATAAATACTTGGGGTGCATCTTGAAAACTATACAAAAGTATTTTTACATAAAACCCCCTCAAGTTTTATAAATTACCCTAAGGACCCTAGTAAATATAGGACTTCGATTTACATTTCTACTGTCTGGCTCGGGTTTGAGTCTGATCATAATCCGACTTGAATATGATTCAAGTACCATATAAATCTATAATATTACAATTCAACATGAACACACGAATCCATGAATCCAGTTATCAATCTATTCAACTTGACTGAACCAAACCATGGATATACTTTCCATGTACATGAATCCAGTTTAAATCCATTACATCCGTTACTGATATCATGGTTTCGGTCAGTCATCCAACTATACAACTTATACAATACAATATAACAATACAATCAAAACACTATGGGGTTTAGATTGGTACGGAAGGTGTTAAAAGAGGCACGAGACAGTAAGATTAAGACACCTAACATGAATCATGTTGCTGTTGTACCGTGGCATAACGGTTCCTTATACTTTCAGTTTGCCCTGGTCTCTAGCATATAGAGACCCCTCTCGTATACACTGGTATCCTTCTGTACCAAGCTACAAACAACAGCGTTAACACAATATTCTATAATATTATACAACTTTAAAAGATACATTCTTATTCTGTCTTTTCTATTTCTCCCTTAACTTTGGGACTTACCGAGCGACCTGTTCGCTGACGACATTCTATTTCTTTCTTTTTTGAATGTCGTCAGGTGATCTGGACTCAGCGGAGATCGAGCCCACCTGTGAAGACTTGGATCAGTTTCTCGAAGACCCCGAGCTCTAGACATTGTACATTTCCATTCAGTACATTTAATTTCCTATTATGCCATTATTTAGGCATCGTTTTTACTTCAGTTGTATTTTCTTTCCATGTATTGTACGAAAGAATGTTAATAAATAAAGTTGTTGTTAATTTTATATCTCTTGTCTCTTGTGATTACTTTTATATTGCTTAGATACACTTAGCGTATTTATTTCACAGTAAATACGTAGCGGACCAGTCGCGTCCCCTTCGCCGTATACCGGGAAGCGGGGCGTGACATAAACCAATATAGTTTTGACTTCTCTACAAATCAATATTACAAATAAATACCTTTATTATGAATTTAGGATATTTTCACTAGAAATATCACAATTATAAAATCTACATTCATGATAACTCTAAAGACGATAACTAAATACTTGGGGGGTATTTTGAAAAGTATATAATAGTATTTTTACATAAAAACCCCTCAAGTTCTATAAATTACCCTAAGGACCCTAGTAAATATAAGTCTAAGCGGGACCAATCTCTTGAGCCTCAGGGAGCTGGAGAAGTGGGTGTTTTCCTATCTAAGGTAGACAACTTAACAACGGTGTTATCAATACGGTAACCGTCTTTGAAAAAGACACAAATCCTGCCGCCCATGTGCAGCGGTTACCGATAACATCAAAATAATCAGGACTTCAATTTATTTTCTAATTGTCTGACTCAGACTGAGTTTTCTTATTAATAATCTGACTTGAATATGATTCAAGTACAATCTACAATCTACAATCTACAATCTACAATCTATAATATTACAATTCAATATGAATCCATGAATGCATATATTCAATCTGTTCAAACTATTCAATCTGTATTGACCGAACCGAACCATGGATATACTTCCATTTACATGATTCTCCAATTACATCCATTTACATGATTCTCCAGTTACATCCGTTTACTGATATCATGGTTTCGGTCAGTTATCCAATTATACAATCTATACAGTTACAATACAAGACAAACAATACAATCAAAACACTACGGGGTTTAAGGGGTAGGTTGGTACGGAAGGTGTTAGAAGTGGCACGAGACAGTAAAATTAAGACACATAACCTATATTTCATTGCTGTTGTACCGTGGCCCAACGGTTCCTTGTACATTCCGTTTGCCCTGGTCTCTAGCATATAGAGACCCCTCTCGTATACACTGGTATCCTTCTGTATCAAGCTACAAACAACAGCGTTAACACAATATTATAACAATATAATACAACTTTAAAAGATACCTTCTTACTCTGTTTATTCTATTTCTCCCTTATTTTTAGGACTTACCGAGCGATCTGTTCGCTGACGACATTCTCTTTCTTTCTTCTTTGAATGTCGTCAGGTGATCTGGACACGTCAGAGATCGAGCCCACTGCTGAAGACTTGGACCAATTCAATGAAGATTCCGAGCTCTAGTTCATTGTACACTTTCTATTCAGTACTTTTCATTTCTGTTATGCCATTTGTTTAGGCATTGCTTTTTATCGGTTGTATTTACTTTCCATGTATTGTACAGAAAGAATGTGAATAAATAAAGTTGTTGTTTTGATTAAATCTTGTCTCTTGTGCATTTACTTTTATATTGCATAGATACGCTTAGCGTATTTACTTCACAGTAAATACGTAGCGGCCCAGTCACGTCCTCTGCCCGTATACTGGGAAGCGGGGTGTGACAGCGGGCAGCACCGACCGTCCAAGTCGCAAAAAGGGCAGCAACGACCGTCCAAGTCGTAAAAAGGGCAGAACCGACCGTCCAAGTCGCTAAAAGGGCAGCACCGACCGTCCAAGTTGCAAAAAGGGCAGCACTGACTGTCCAAGTGGCAAAAAAGGCAGAACCGACCGTCCAAATCGCTAAAATGGCAGAACCGACCGTCCAAGTCGCTAAAATGGCAGCACCGACCGTTCAAGTCGTAAAAAGGGCAGAACCGACCGTCCATGTCGCTAAAATGGCAGAAACGACCTCCACGTCGTCAAAACGGGAACCAAATTAAATCAACCTCCACGCGAAAGAAGATCCATCAATTTCATGCACTCAACCCACATATGTGGTGTGCATTTATTGATGGGGGAAAATTTGTTGGGGTCAAAATTTACATCTCGGTTGACCAAGTTAAAAATCGAAGTCAACCCCAAGCCAAGTGGGCCCAAGACCAGGTCAAATGGGCACATGCCCGAGTCGAGCCCGAACATGAAGCCGCCGGCTTCCCCCATGCCAAAATAAAAATATTGTAATAAATAATTTTGGTGTATATTTTTATGAATAAATATAAGAAAAATGGGTATAAAGCCAAATTTTTGTAAAACCCATGGCTCATGTGCAAAAGAAATGAGCACATGAGGCATGAGATGGGCAAAATACTATTTTGTAAAGCCCAAGGGGCTATATGTAAAATGTGTAGCCTATAAAGGCAAATATGATGAAAATATCTCAACAAATTTTTCTCTCAAAAAAAATTAGGGTATGTGCCTCCTTCTCCTTCCTCACGGTTCTAAAACCTTCTTCCACTTTTTGAATTAAATCTAGATTTTAACTCTTCCTTTTCTGAAAATAAATAGTTTTTCACCACAAAACCCTTGAAGGGGAACTCAGATCTTCCATCAGATCTCAAAAAGGGGAGATTTTGAATCCCACCCTCCTTTTTCTCCAAGATCCGGCCAACAAAGAGGAGAAAGAAGGAGACCCATCTTCGAAAATCCCACTTTGGAAAAGATCCAAGGCTCAAAAGAAGATCCAAGGCTTAAGAGAGAAGAAAGGGATCCCCTTTGACCGCCTCTGAAGATCTTTGGGGAGTTCAACTCTAAGATCCAAATCCTCAAATGAGTTTAACTCCTAATCCAGATCTTTTAGGAGTTTAACTCCAAATCTAAATCTTTTGGAGTTTAACTCCACTCAAAATCCTCTTTTAAAGTTTAACTCCAATTGCCGGGGCTAAAATCCCTTTCTTTTCGCCGGCGCCCAAGGGCCCAGCGCCCACGTGCCGGGCATGTAAGGCGCGAGCGTCCAGCGCCCGCGTGCTAGGCACGTGAGGCGCTGGCACCCCCGTAAAACTCTGCGGGACCCTCGATATATCCAATTCCCCTCCAAAACACATATGCACACTGCACGTTAAGTTCGCATGACTAGTTTGACCCGTCAATCGGAGGTTCTCTCGCTCCAAAGGCGAAGAGTAATTAACGGCAGCTTAGTCCGCGGCTGCCGGAGATTCGGATCCCCACAATCAATAAACCCCCGCCTACCCTGGGCAGGAGGAATCTGTAGTACGCCTGACAAGCGCACGTGTATTTCCATCTCAATAGGGTGACGAAAAACACCCTACATCGGTAATGATGGATGTCTATGATATCGGTAATATGCAAAGCGATGCATGACTAGAAACTATGTATAAATGATGATGCAATGAGGTATATATGGCTAGCAATCCTACGTATCCATTCTGATGAAATGAACATAAAACTACAAGTTTCATATCATGTACGATGAAATGCTCAGATACTGATTAAAATGAGTTCTATAGTGTTCGTGACATAGTAATTACCAATGGCGTGTGCGTTCGCATAATATAGTGCACGTGCGGCATGGACTAATGGTAATGGTGCAAGTGTCCTATGATATAATATCATACATATATGATGATGAAATACAATGAGATGAATGATTAGGAGACTAGGCATAAAAATACAAGCACTACTAGTAATGCTAACTATCGGGCGCCTTGCGCCATCCAGAAGATCCCCCTATAGATGTGTACATCTACTCACCGGGACACCTCGGCTAAACCGATCCAATCACGGACTTTCCTTTTCTTGTCGCGTTCGACGTCTCTGCAACTGATCCTAGAATTACACAATGCAACACATAAGGCTAGATACTCTGAGGAGACACGTAGATAAACGATACGAAAGAATTAACGTCCACAAGTTAGACTTTTATGTACTTTGGTGCACAAAACGCGCACGACATCACCACAACCACAACTAGGGGTCGCTATACGTAACAACCACCAAACCTAGAACCCAAACGTACCAATCGTGCATTCACATCACACTAAATATATTAGAAATTAGGTTGTAGATCATTCCAATCTCAAACTTAATTAAAATCTATTTATTCTAAAAACCCAGTAAGCAACAATTAACCATTTTAGTGCAAAACTAGATATTTTAGCAAATCTAGTGGCCACAATTACACTTAATATCATAATTAAGCCACACTAATATTAACTAAATTTTAATCCCACCTTTTTACACACTAAACATGAAATTAGTTTGCATGAACATAATTAAGACAATTCAAAAGTTAGGATCATCAAGTTAACAACTATATTATATTTGAAAAACTACTAGATGCTAAACTACACTTAGCTAACATAATTAAGTGATAAAAACCTTAATTTTTAAACAAACCCTACTCTTTAAATTCCTATTTTGCAATTATAATTATATTAACATCTAATTAAAATTAGATTTAAGCAAGTAATTAATACGTAACCATTTAGATTAAGCTTTATACCTCAAGATTTTGGAAAGATCCCACTAGCTAGCTATTGCCACCAAGAATGCCAACTTGTTTTCAAGAACCATGCTTAGCTTAGGCAAAGAAATCTTGTGATAATTTTAATAGGAAATTGAATTGATTTTTATTGTGGATTTTCATGAGGAAATGAGGTTTTTGAATGTAAAGAGAAGAAGAATTTTGAGGGGCTGCTCTGGCCGAAGAAAGAGAGAGAGAGAGAGAAGGGTGTGTGAGTGAGGGATGTGACCATACCCAAAAAGAACATGCACCATACCTCAATTATAAGGCACCATACTTTTTTATCTCTTCAATTTTGTTTTTATTTATTTATTTTCTATTAAGTTTTCTTTAAATTTCTAGAACCATCTTGACAATTTTTTTCATTTTAAAAATATGTTATATTTTGGTTTAATTGTGTCATGATACACAAAACTTGTATTAACCCATTCTAATTTGTAATTATCACTAATTTAGTGTATAAGTGTATGATTAAAATAATAATTAAAAATAAATAATTAAGAAAAATATTTAAGTAAACTAGCAATTAAATAGGTGACTAATTAAATACCAATACTAACAATCACATAGTTAAAATAGGTATATTTAAGTCTATGTGGAAAAATAATTATATCTTGGTTTTACGGAAAACACGTATTATCAATAATTAATACATAATTAACCTAATCGAATTTTCAGAACGCTACAGTATCGGATTCTGTTTTTCTTACTCGAATCGTCTGGAAGAAGGAGTTTATATAGCGGTCGCATGGGGACGATCCAGTGCGAGATTCCCGCAGTCCGTTACGCCCTTACGACACGTTGCGTTGATGGTGGGATACGCCCATTAATAGCGAGATACGCTCGTTAACGGAGAAACGTGCCAGCGTAGGATGCGGGACGTGGAGCGGCGGAAATCTCGCTCTGGAGAAATACGCGAAGCCGTTACGGGGGCGCTTGGACTCCGTGCTTCTGGTTGGACAGGGAAGCCGAGAAGTCTCAGCTCGGTAGATAGCTCGGAGTCGAGCGAGGAGGCCGAGGATGCTCAGCTCTGTATCTTCTCGGAGTTGAGCAAGGAGGCCGAGGATGCCCGGCTGCCTAAGTGCATATGGGGGTGTACTCCAGGGAGGCTTTTTCGAAAGGTCGGGTACCACCTCGTTATGAGGTCCCGAGGAAGATTCATAATGTATCACACTGATTCCCCGTCATAGCCACCAGGGGTCCAGAGGGTATGTGCAGATGACAAGTCATCTCCCACGTGTCGCAATCTGGGGTATTCCCGTTCATGAGCCTCATCATTAGCCCCCCCACTCTCATCCTGATCTATTTATGGGTCAGGGTCGAGAGTGGTAAGCCCGTCTTTTAATGATTCAGCTAAAGATTTCCCTGTGATGGGCTACCCGACGACGACGCGACGTTTAGCGGCAACTCCTCTCGGGTCGCTGGATCCACGTGGCGGCTTACGAAGCACCTCAGTTCCCGCACATATCTTTGGTAATGTCAGCGGATCAGTGAAATGATTGCGCTTTTAAAGAGAGAGCGCCGTTTCGTTCACCCGCCGGTTAGATTACGCTCCACGTGCCCGCCATTAGGTTGCGGGGGCGTGAGGGGCTGTCACCGAATCTTGCCATGAGGGGACGTGTCCAATGGCCGGTCTCCACGTGGAGCTCTGATGTCTGCTAGGCGTGACGCTTCGTTTTGGCGGGAACCAATTTGGGCTGTTGGATGCCTTCTCGTGGAGTGTATAAATAGGAGGGGCTCTCCTATGGTCGACACTTTGCCCTAGTCGACTCTCATGGACTGAAGATTGCCCGGCGTCCCTCTGCTTAGGTCGGAACTTCATCTAAAATTTTCCTCGACAAGTCCTTTCTTGAATCAGATTAGATGTCTTGCTCCGAAGCATATGTTAATATAACAGGGATCGAGTCGGGCGATGAGGCTTCAGTTTCTGAAGCCAAGTCCAGTGGGTTTTCTTCCTCCTCGGCTTCCGATAGCCGAGAGAGTTCTTCTTCTTCTTCTTCATCTTCTGGGGAGGGTGTCGCCCTTGTCTCACATCATCGGGGGGTGACAAGGGCCCCCAAGGCACGCATCGGGAACACCAGCGATGCGCCCTCGGTTTTGAACCGTTTGGATGAGCTTTCTGACATCTGGATTCGATTTCATATTCCCTCCGGCTATTCACCCCGTTTGGCCAGGGAGGGTGAGCGGGCAGACCAGGTATACGGTAAAGAGATTGCTCTGTACCTGGAAGCATTTCGGACAGGGACGCGTCTGCCCTTCTCGACTGAAGTTTGTGCCGTGCTCCATTGTTTCCACCTTGCCCCGGGCCAGCTAGCGCCGAATTCGTGGAGAATCCTCCTCGGGTTTTTGGTCCGGTTGAAAATTGATCGGATCCCCTTTGATTTGAGCATCCTCCTTTCCTTCCTTTGTTATAAAAATCATCCCGGTACCAGTAAGGAAGAACCGAGCTGGGTGTATCTTTCATTTAATAAACATAAGGGTAGGACGGCCGGTTCAGGGGTAGTGGTTGTCCCTTCTTCCATCCACGAATGGAAAGAAAAGTTCGTTTTTGTCGGGCCACCGGAAGGTGAGGATTGGCCAGTGCCCATCCAGTGGCACAGGGCCGATTGTCCTAGGGTTAAGCAGTCGAACACCCCCGAAGCAAGGGTGGTGTCGCAGTAGGAACCGATCCAGCAGGCTGATGTCCTGCTTTCCAAGCAGGCTCTGAACTGGGCTGGACTCAGTCCCGCGTGCTTTGCGGGTAAGTCAGGGCCTTCGTCGATCTATCTAGACTTTGTTAAAATTTTGTTGCTGATCTTTTCCTTAGGTATACCTCGCAGAGTCTATGGATCGTCAGAAAATTATAGCTGCCATGGCCGCTAAAGCCCAGGGGAGGAAGGGCGGTGGCGCCAGCTTGGCCCGGCCAGCTCTAAGTACGGCTCCCCGGCAAGCTCCTCCTGCCAAGGGTTCTACAGCACCCCCAGTTCCGGAGGAACGCCGTGGGAGAGGTCAAAAGCACCCGTGGGATCCGGTGCCCCAAGCTAGGACAGAGACGCCGCCCCCTGCCGAATCCCCCTTCAAGAGGCAGAAGAGGGTGGTTTCTAGGACTCCTTCGACGGGGATTCAGGTGTAGGAGGGCGAGTTTTGAATCAAGGTGCCCTCGGGGCTCTCTGTGTCCAATAATTTACTGGCTGATATGGAGAAGGCGGCGGGGGCCAAGATTCCCCGAGGCACGATGAAGACCCAGGTAGCCACGATAGCTCAGGAGGTTGTTCAGGTTGGTAGCTTTTTCCAAGAATTTATCAAGTGTTTTTACTTGGTTTTTAGCTTTTTAACATGGTTCCCATTTTCCTCAGGTCCTCCAGTACTGCACCATCTTCGCTGTAATGGAGTCCGAGAAGGTGGCTTTAGCGATGAAGAAGGCGGACGAATCTTCCTCGCGAGAGGAGGAGCTCCTTGCCCGACTGCAACAGGCGGAAGAGAAGACAACCCTCCTCGACTTTAGATTGGTCGCGGAGGGTCTGACGGTCGCCAAATTGAAGGTATCCCATCGGCTCTTGACCGAATCCAACCGGGTTATCCAAGCCCGGATAGGGGAGGTCAACGGGCTCTTCGATGTCATGAAGAAGCAGAGGGACTCGTTCAAGCGGGTTGCTCGGGCAGCTTGCGGCGAAGTTTGAGGAGGGCAGAGCAAAAAGGATCGTGGAGGAGTATAAAACTTTCGACCAGTTTTACCTCGACCTTGTTGATTCCGCGGCCGTCGGGTGGCATAACGCCCTCGACGCCGTTAAGGAAGCCATGCCCTGGTTCGACGATCAGGAGCTTTGTGCCAGGTATCCCCTAGCTGAGGAAGCGCCACAGGGTAAAGGTGCCGAGCCGGCTAGCGCACGTGGCGGCGGTCGAAGGCGCCGCGCCGGAGGTTGCCATTATAGCCCCTGATGGAAGCGCCGAGCCAGGGGAAAGATTGGTCGAGCAGGCGACCTGAGCTATCTCTGCTTTAGTTATCAATTTTATACGCCTCCGGGCATTTTGTAAGGCTGGGGAACCCATAATACCTTGTACATAACTTTGAATGTGAATAAAGTATTTTTAGCTCGCAAGTGTTTTTATCTCCGAAGCCTTTTTATCCCGCAAGTATTTTATCTCGCAAGTATTTTTAGCCCGCCTTCGGAGTGCTTCTATTTTCGCAAGTGTTAGGCGAGCGTGATGTAAGTGCTAAGCCAAGCATATGCAGACTGGTGTCCACCCTTTCTCCTGAGTCGATTTGATGATCGTGCATTGAGTATGAATCGAGCGATAGCCAAGGGTAGGCAGATTGATGCCCTCATTTTCCCCAGAGTCGCGGTGACGATCGTGCATCGAGTATGAATCGAGCGATTGCTAAGGGTAGGGAGACCGGTGTGTACTATTTTTAAGTCTTAAGCGGGATGAACAGGAAACTACTCGACCACCTCTTAACGAGGGTTTTGGATTCGCAGATTGGATTGGCCTGGCAGAAAGATGCCCTCAGCGGATGAGCCGAGCAAGAAGCTACTCGGTTGCCTCTTGTCAAGGGCTTTTGGATCCGCGGATTGGCCGGGAAGGAAGACACCCTCAGCGGATGAGCCGAGCAAGAAGCTACTCGGTTGCCTCTTATCGAGGGCTTTGGATCCTCGGATTGGCCGGGCAGGAACCTGCCCTCAATGGATCAGCCGAGTAGGAAGCTACTCGGTTGCCTCTTGTCGAGGGCTTTGGATCCGCGGGTTGGCCGTGCAGGAATCTGCCCTCAGCGGATGAGCCAAGCCGAGGGCTTTCTGAATTCTATAGTTTTACTTTGGAATATAGTTCAACCTTCTGTGACCCGTATAGGGGGGATGGTGACCGTCACGGATGACACGTGGCAGTACCTTATCGGGAAAGTGCGATATTCCGTGATTTTCGTTGTTGCGCGAGAAGATCTCTACCGTTGGAAGATTGTTGTTGAGGCTATAAATATTGAAGGTATGGTCTCACCTTCGAATTCCCATATTGGCTTCCTCTTAGTCGTGTGTTCTTGAAGATGACCGGCCGCGCATACACTATCAGGGAGATCGTATCTCGGGACGACGTGTATTTTTATAATCTCGATTGTTCCGAAGAGACGTACGAGGCTATGATAGGCCACTTGGAAGGCCACTGTGGGCGCCAAATTCCCCAACGATCTCCTCTCCTGCAAGTACTAATCTACGCGATATGGTGGTCTTTCCCGGGTCTGTACAATGCCCTATCTCCGCAGTTGATGGACGGGACGTTTGATAAAATGTATACGGTCCACGAGTTTGGCCTGATCTCAAAGAGCAAGCGGGACCGCTCGATGGACCTTCTTCTTGAGTGTTTCCAGCAAAAGTTGGTCGTTGCATCATGTTCGACGGATGGGGACCTCGGTGAGTCTGTGGCTTCTAGGGTCCATGGATACCGTCAGAGGGAGCGGGCGGAGGCTGCCTGGGCTCGGCTGGAGGAGTTTTCTTCCGAGTATCATCGCCAATGTTTTCTTAATCCTCTTCATCATTTGCTGTAATGGTTGTAAGGCTGCGGAGCCCATAATACCTCCGAATAAATAAAATTTTCTTTGGTTGAGGTTGGTATATTGTCTCTTTCTTCCTTTCCATACCTTTTTTTCGACTTGTGCCTCCTCCAACCCCAAACTCGGGGCCGAGGAAAGTAATGAAGGGCTGGAGCCTTGGGGCGGTGCAGAAGTTTATTCTGTGAGAGGACTCAGTTTGGAGAACTTAATCAATGCGAAAAGGAATTGCATTATTCAAAAGAGGGTACATGTTTATCTATACAACTTAAGCTTTTCGGCGTTATATGGCCGGGGAAAATTACGCCCTCCGGAGTTCTGGAGGTGATATGCTCCACCGGGCAATGCTTCCGTTACGAGAAATAGTTCATCTCACTTCGGGAAGAACTTATGTAGCCTCCTTTGATCTATGAACTCGTTTCTCCGTAAGACCAGGTCTCCTGTCTTGAAGGCTTAATGCTTAACTCGGGCATTATAGTAGCGGGTGGTTTGCTGCTGATAAGCGGCCACTCTGATTTGCGATCGATCTCGTTTTTCTAACAAGATATCCAAGTTGCTTCGCAGTGCCAAGGTGTTAGCTTCATAGTCAAAGTGTTCGACCCTATAACTGGGCAATCCAATTTCTGTGGGGACCATTGCTTCGGCACTGTAGCAGAGGTTGAACGGGGGTTCTCCCGTTGGTGTTTTCCTTGATGTCCGCAGTGCCCAGAGCACACGAGGCAGTTCCTCGACCCAACTGTCTTGCCTCCCTTCCAGGCAAGCCCGGAGCCTGCGAATGACGCCTCGGTTTGCTATTTCGGCTTGCCCGTTGCATTGGGGGTGTGCTACCACCGCGAACTTCATCAATATGTGGTAGTCGCTTCAAAACTTTTTGACTTTGTCATTCTCGAAGTTGGTCCCATGGTCGGTGATGATGCACCTCGGGATTCTGAATTGGAAGATTATATTGTTCTGCAGGAACTTTATCGTAGAGGCGGCGTCTGGTTTTCTGATGGGCACGACTTCAATCCACTTTGTGAAGTATTCTATCGCAACAAGAATGTACTTGTATCCACCCATGTCGGTGGGGAGCTGACCCCCCATATCCATTCCCTACCATGCAAATGGCCAAGGGGAACTTAGCGGCGTTAGTTCGGTGGCGGGGAGGTGAGGAACGCTGCCGAAGAGTTGGCAGCTTTTGCATCTTCTAACCAGTTTCTCGGCATCTTGATATATTCCTGGCCAATAGTACCGCTGGAGCAGTGTCTTTTGGACCAGGCTGCGGGCCCGCCCCTTGATGCGCCCCTCCGACCCCTTCGTGTATCTACCATAGGACGTAGTCTGCTTCGTGGGGATTGACACACCGGAGCAGAGGTTGAGTGTACGACTTTTTGTATAGGTTTTCTTTACTCCATACGAAATGGTGAGCTTTTTCTCGAAGCCGACGAGCCTCGGCGCGATCCTTTCGAAGAACCCCTTCTTTCAGATATTCTACGTTGGGTTTTCTCTAGTCCGGGGCATCTTCTTGAGTCATGTAGATTTGGAGTGTTGCCTCTCCATCTTCGATGCTAGGCCGAGATAGGACTTCAAAGAGGATATTTCTCTTGTGATTGACCGAATAGGAGGAGGTGAGTTTGCACAGTGCATCAGCCTTGGCGTTCAAATTTCTTGGAATTTGCTCCACTTGGACTTCGTCGAAGTTTCTCCGAAACCTTTTTACCTCCGCTAGGTATTTTATCATGAGTGGTTCTCGGGCTTCGAAATGACCGGTTACTTGGCCGACGACTGGCGCAGAGTCGCTACGTATCCGGATGGTCTTCAGCCCCACTCCGGAGGCGATTCGTAGTCCTTTCAATAAGGCCTCGTACTCCGCGGCATTGTTCGATGCCTTATAACCAAGCTTTAGGGAGTGCTCCATTTCCGTGTCGTTCGGGCCTCGGATGATCAAGCCTGCCCCACTTCCTTCTTCTGTAGAGGATCCGTCTACATAAAGCACCCAGTCCGGGATTGGGTCGAGTACTTCCTCGACCGAGGGCCGTGAGTCAGGGCCTTGAGCAGTCGTTCCTTCCCTTATGGGAATGGTGCACTCGACAATGAAATCAGCTAGGGCCCGGGCTTTGCTGGCTCGTCTGGGTCGGTATTTTATGTCGAATTGGGACAGTTCCCATCCCCATTTCTCTAGGCGGCCCGACGATTCGGGGGAGGCGAGGATATTCCCTAAAGGTCTTTCAGTGAGGACGAAGATTGTGTGCGCCTGGAAATAGTGTTGTAACTTCTTGGAAGCGACGATGAGTGCCAGGACTATTTTTTCTATAGCCCGGTATCTGGTTTCCGCGTCCTTGAAACATGGCTCACGTAGTAGACCGGCTTCTGCATCCCTTCGCATTCCCTGACGAGTACTGAGCCCGCGGCTTGGTCGGAGACAACTAAATATAGTAACAGTTCGTCGCCTTCGACCGGTCTGGTGAGAAGTGGCGGGGTCGCCAGGTGGGCCTTGAGTTGTTCTAAAGCGTTTTGGCATTCCTCGGTCCATTCAAACCTGGGAATTTTTCTGAGGGCTCTGAAGAAAGGGAGGCATTTTTCCCTAGCTCTAGACATAAAGCGACTCAATGCGGCCACTCTCCTGGTGAGTCACATGATATAGGTATTGCTTTTAGGCGTTGTCATGTTAAGGATGGCACTGATTTTCTCTAGGTTTGCCTCGATTCCTTGATGGGTAACCATGAAATCGAGGAATTTCCCGCTTGTGACACCGAACGCATATTTAGCTGGATTCGTCTTCATCTTGTATTTTCGCAGGACATCGAACGCTTCGCCAAGGTCCGCAGCGTGTCCAGCTGACGAGGCGGATTTTACAAGCATGTCGTCGACGTAAACTTCAATGTTTTTCCCAATTTGTGCTTTGAACGGTTTGTTGACCAGTCGCTGGTACGTGGCCCCGGCGTTCTTGAGTTCGAAGGGCATTACCCTGTAGCAGTATACCCCCCGATCCATGGTGAAGGCTGTCAGCTCTTCGTCGGCCGGATTCATTCGGATCTGATTATAACCGGAGAAGGCATCCATGAAGCTTAGCAGTTCGTGGCCGGCCGAGCTGTCCACTAGCTGGTCTATCCGAGGAAGTGGGTAGTTGTCTTTGGGGCAAGCCTTGTTCAGGTCAGTGAAATCGACGCACATGCGCCATTTTCGGTTTGCCTTCTTGACCATGACCACATTCGCCAGCCAATCCGAGTAGTTCAGGTTTCTGATGAAGTTGGCAGCGAGCAATCGATCCACCTCGTCCTCTATCGCCTTCTGTTTAATCGGCGCAAAACTTATCTTCTTTTATCGAATTGGCCTGGCTTTCGGGTCGACCCCAAGCTTGTGGGAAATCACCTCGGGGTTGATCCTGGGCATGTTCGCTGGAGTCCAAGCGAACACATCCGAGTTGTCTCGGAGGAACCGGATCAGACCTTCGTGGATGTCCCCTGTCAAGAGAGAGCCAATCCGGACTGTCCGTCCATCGACTCCCTCTATGAGAGAAACTTCTGCCAACGCTTCCACCGGGGCGCCTAGAACTTCCTTTCAGTCGTCGCGTGTATCTAAAAACACCTGAGAATCATGTGTGTATTCAAAATCACCACCTTGCTCTCCGGCGGGGGATGTTGAGGTGAGGCAGATCCCAGTGGTTTGTTGGTCCCTATAGGCTCGGCCTATTCCCCCATTATCTAAAAGGAATTTGAGCGCAAGATGGTAAGTCAAGATCTGAACCCGGAGGGTGTTTAAGGTAGGACGTCCCAGGAGAATGTTATAGGATGATGGGACCTTAGCAACGAGGAAGTTCACCGGTACAGTTCACGTCTTTCCTGCTTCCCTAATGTTGAGGAGGAGGGTGACTGATCTCTCGGCCAGGACAGAATGGTTGGTGAACCTAGAAAGAACGTGGGAGGTCGGCTAAAGGTCGGATGAATCTAATCCCATATGCTGGAAACAATTGTAGAACAGGATATCCGTTGATCTCCCTGAATCGACCAATATTCTCTGGACCTCGTAACAGTGAACTCGGGCCATTATCATAATATTGTGAGGAAGTGATATGCCGTGAAGGTCTTTGTCGGTGAAGATGATCGGGTCATCCTTCCTGCATTTCTTATAGGGTGGATCACTTACGCCCCCGGCTGGAAGGTGGTGGTGGTTCCTCCTACTTTCCAGAGTTGGATCCGTCAAAATGACCATGATTTACCCGATTGTTAACTCCCCTGGTGGGGTTTGGTCTTTTTGCTCCCGCTCTGTCTGTCGCTTGTCTCGTAGGTATTTCGCCAGGTGGCCAGAGCAGATCAATTCCTCGATATAGTCACGAAGTTGCTTGCAGCTCTCGGTCGGGTGACCCTGCGACCTGTGATAGGCGCAGTAGGGGCCGCAGAGCCGCTTGCCCGTCCTTTGGGTAGCTGGCGGGAGCTTAAAGAACCTCTCGCCTTTAGCCTCCTCTAACAGATCGGTCTGAGAAATGTTCAGAGGAGTGTACTCCTGGAAGCTTGGGGAATAAGGTTTCGGACGATCGACTTTCTTTTTCTCTTCCTTGTCCCGTTTTTTCCGGTTTGCTTGGTCGCCTCGGGACAGGTTGGAGTTCACCTCTGACTCGAGTTGTATTTCTCGCTCGGTCCATACTTTCACTTCGGCCATGGTCTTAGGTTGCGCCAATGCAAAAGAGCGGAGCCACTCCTTGTGCCTAAGACCCGACCTCAGCGCGGTGATAACTGTTTCATCGCGGTGCTCGGGAATCTCCAGGAGGGCATTGTAGAAGCGGGTGATATACCCTTTGAAGGATTCCCTGTCTCTGCTCTTGACGGTGAACTGGTAGTCGACCGTCTTTTTTTGTCGTCGGTTACTGATGAAATGACCGAGAAATTAGGTAGCCAGCTCGTCAAAGATCGAGATGAAGCATGGAGCAAGCCCTCGGAAACAATCCCGACCAGCTCGGATAAAGGTGGTAGGGAAGGCCCTGCATTGAGCCGCATTCGAGTTGTCTTAGAAGCTCATGGCGGCCGTGAACGCGTCCAAGTGGTCTTTTGGGTCGGACTTTCCGTCAAAAAGAGACACTTTGGACGGTTTGTTCCTGGACGAGACATGCTCGGCTAGGAGTCGTTTTGTAAATGTTCTTATGAGTGAATCAGCGGAGTACTTCGTCCCTTCGCCGGCCATGTGGTCGTACTGTCGTATGTCCTCAATTTTCTTTTCGAAGGAATCGATCCATTGGTGGTACCCTAAGGATTCTCCATAGTCGGAGCACCGGCTATCTCTGCTTCGGGCTTGCGCGACGGTGCGGATTCGGTTTCTCTCTATCACATTCTTAAATTCTCGGGCGAGACCTTTCTTGAGTTGTCCCAATGTTCGCCGTTTGTGCGGCCTCGATGGGAATAGGGGCGTCAGTCGTGCCTGAAACCAGGAGAATTGACCGACACCTCCTCAGGGGGTGAGAGAACGCGGAGGGTGTCAGAACGATGACCTGGTTTCCTTTGAGATCGGGACGTCGAACTGTCCGGCACCCATCGGGTCATTGAATCATTCCCCGCATGCAGGTTGTAACTACCGGAATCGGCGCGCCGACGTTCGTTAACATCAAGGCGAGCGCGATTGAGGTCAAGAACTTGAGTGCATGTTCTCGCCAGCATGCGTACATCGCCATCCCGGGGAAGGGGCACCGCGGTTTGGTGGGCGTGGCCGGCTGCTTGAACGCTGGCGAGCGCGTTCACCATCACCATGAGCCTGTCGATCCTAGCGGATAAAGTGTTAATGACGTTAGGAGGGAGAGTAGGACCGCTCTCGCCTCCATTATGGGGGACGGGACGGCTCGTGCTGAGATCGTTGCGGTTGTCGCTTGCCATTGAAATGAAGACGGGGGATCAACCTTTTGTGCTGGAAGAGGCATTCGCGTTCCCATAGACGGCGCCAGCCGATGGAGGTGGAAATCTCCCTCAGATGTTGTCCTCCGTTGATCTTACTGCAAGCGGTTTTGAATGGTTGAGATTGATATTTAAGAGCTGAATGTATGGATCCCAATGGGTTGTTGTTGACGCCGAGCTACCTGTAAGGGAAGTCCCGGGATGGGTGACTACCGTAGGACTCTCCAACGATCAAGTAAGTATCGACGTATAAAGGCAGGGTAGCGACGTATTAGATTCTGTTTTTCTTACCCATATCGTCTGGAGGGGGGGTTTATATAGCGGTCGCGTGGGGACGATCCGAAGCGAGATTTCTGTCGTCCGTTACGTCCTTACATGACGTTCGTGTTGATGGCGGGATACGCCCATTAATAGCGAGATACGCTCGTCAACGGAGAAACGTGCCAGCGTGGGATGCGGGACGTGGAGCGGCGGAAATCTCGCTCTGGCGAGATACGCGGAGCCGTTACGGGTATGCTTGGGCTCCGTACTCCTGGTTGGACAGGGAAGCCGAAAAGTCTCAGCTCGGTAGATAGCCCGGAGTCGAGCGAGGAGGCCGAGGATGCTCAGCTCGGAGTCGAGCGAGGAGGTCGAGGATGCTCGGCTGCTTAAGTGCATATGGAGGGTACTCCGGGAAGACTTTTCCGAATGGTCGGGTACCACCTCGTTACGAGGTCCCAAGGATGATTTATAATATGTCACACTGATTTCCCGTCATAGCCCCCAGAGGGCATGCGCAGACGACACATCATTTCCCACGTGTCGCAATCTGGGGTATTCCCGTTCATGAGCCTTGGGGGGGGGGGGGGGGCGAACTATTAATCATTATCTTTCGCCCTCTCTGATATGAGTTGAAAAGATTCTGAGCTATTTGAATGTAAGAAAACTCTAGTGAGATCTTTCTGTGTTAGCAAGGAATTCTAAGCTGTAATTTTAGAAGCTGGCTAACTGGCTAGCTCACCAGTGGACAATGCAACTTCATGACGCTTGAATTCTTTCTCCTGACAAAAAGCTAAAAATATAACTAAATAGAAAGGTTAAATCAAAAAGTAACATGTGTGGAGTAAACTCATACAAAAGTGATGTTAATTTAATCACACAGTTCTATACAGATTTTCATCGGTATTGCATGCATGAAGCCTTTCTCTCTTTGTTGTTCACAAACTGGAGATCTTCTTACTTAGATGGAGGTATTATATTTACAGTAGGTTTCTATTTCATTTACTTAACTAGTATGTACCAAACTATAATGAAAAAATGGACCGGGAGTATGATGTAGTGGAGAAAATTGAACGCTGGTGAATCATTTTTCTTACTGTTTTAATTTGCTTTCAATTTGCTTGTGATATTTTTGACCATTAGTTTACGATTATGCTCATAAACGAAATTGTTTTCTATTCCTTTGTATTTTCATTAACAATATGTGCAAGTCATGAAAGTGTTCCTCTCACTATACAAGAACTCTGGGGTTCTTGGAGGGCTAGGACCATTGGGAGGATGAATCTAAGCTCTTGGGCACGTTATAGTTAGTGCAATATGCTAGATTGTGTGGAATGAACGAAATAATAGAATATTCAATTCGGAGTTTAAAACCATACCTGGGTTGATTTGTTATGCTTGATTTGTTATGCTGAGACAACAATTGCCCTCAATTTGGACAGGTGCGGCTGCAACGGGGACTGCAAGAGAGCCAGATTGACCCCACGCGATCCCTGTAGGGCAAGTTGTGTCACCCTACAACTCATCCGGATTCTGGTCGGAGCATTTAGTCTGCTTGGTCCTTGGTTAGGAAGCTATGGGTGCATTATCTTTGTATGAGATCTGTAACATGGCTACTTAAACTTTAGGTTTAATGAACGCGAGGGCAACTTGAGCCTTCGTTTAATTTTTTTTTTCAAGAAGTCATGAAAGCATGTAAGTTAGACTTATTCTTCTCTCAATTACAATCGAATTCTAAATAATCAAGGAATGGATAAGCATTATAATCTCGAAAAGACACAAAGACCATTATTTTTTGTTTCAACTGAAATGTGGAACTATTTTGGAACTTTGTCATGCTCATCACTGCAGAGCCATTTTGTAGTGCTTTATTTGTTTTGATAAACAAGAATACTTTTGTAAGTCTAAATGCGTATCTTACAGAAATTATAAATCCATAAATACTGTAATACAAAGTTATAAGTGCAACGACAACCCAAATACAAAAACATTATACTTGTAGTTATGTATATAATCGGTACTACCAAGTAACAACAACAAGATCCGCGCTCATTCAAATAATTGATTCAGCTCCAAAAAGTTGGACTACACAACATAACTGGAATGGGCACAAATCCACTTGCCAATCGAATAACCTAAGATCTCAAGTTTTTCTTTCGATCGGAATGGATTATATGAAACAAAACAACAAGTAAAAATTTCAAGTTTTTCTCCCTTAACATCATCCTCTACCCAGAAAAACTATGGACGAACATTCTACAAATTCTATTACCAAAGGAAAGAAAAGCTCAAGAGAAGGAAAAAACAACTTAAAATTTGCAGGCACCCAAATAACAAACAATCCATTCATACACTTTCAATCCGAGTGGCGACATCAAACAATCGAAACAACAAACAGATATGTACAATCGCAAGATCATCCTAATCAAAGCATCTTAAAATCTCAGAAAACCAATCAGTTTATAGTCCATTCTTCATCTCACAACAGTTTAACTTATTCTCAAATATGCCCCATTTCTTATATAGTTCAAAGCACCACATAAAGATATTATTACAGAACACAGTGACAGCACCGACGCATCACTTGACCTTGTTGGTATCCTCTTCAGGGTCGCGAAGAGTACCAAACATCCAGTCCATCCAAATGGTGTAATGCCCATAGTTGTGGCGGTAGGTGGTGTGGTGGATGGTGTGGTAACCTGCGCCCATAACAGGCCATATCTTCCCGTTGATGCAATCGTGGATGTTTGCAGTCCAAACCGCCTCGCAGAACAGGAGAAGGATGTGGGTCAAGAAATGGGTTGGGATCAGGAAGAGGCATATGACATGAGATACGGCCTGCAGGATCCCGTCCAATGGATGAAATGCCAATCCTAAGGAAACAGAAGGAAAAGAAAATTGTAAAAAATTGTGAGATGATTTAATCTAAAAGCGCTACTACAGAAATTTTGGAAAATAATTTGAATTGTAGATATTTTGTTCTTTATGTAGCTATAGTAGGAACAAAAACAGTTCCAGAAGCTCTTTAGTTAGGTCATATAGGATAGGAAGAACCTATCAATCTGTGTGTCTAGGCTACATGAGGTCAAAAACATTGCAAACTCTAACCTGAATATCTGGCTAGGCAACCAATTTATGTTGCAATTTCATAATTCTTAGTTTCACAAATTGAAAGGAATATGGAAACTGAATAATTTCTATTAAATTAAATAAATATATGGGTATGGGCAGGTTTATCAAAAGTAAGGTGAACGGAAATCATACAAAAATGGTGTTGATATAATGACACAGATTTTCTATGCATATTCACGTGTATTTAATGCCTTAGCCTTTATATTTTCCTTCGCGTTTGTTAAATATTAGTAGACATTTTATTGCTTGAATGGAGGTAATACATGTAGAAATAATTCATTTAAATAATTCACTTCAATAGTCTATTGACAAATTTACATATAATAATTGTACTGAGATGATGGAGAAAATTGAATATATGTCAAAATAATTCAGTGGATCTTTGCATGTACACTCACATTGATTAGAGGTTTATTGGGACTATGCTTTGGTAAAACTATGACATATACCCATAGTTTGATTAGGAAAATAAAAGTCTTTCGGAGAGGAACTTCACTCTGCCAAAATCATCGACTTTTGTGTCTTATTTTCGTTTTTGCATATATCAAAACCTTCACAACAACACATCCCGTCTATTGGATTAAGGTTCTTATCCCGTCTATTGGATTAAGGTTCTTATCCCGTCTCCGTAGATTGGGATCACAAAATGTTATAGTTTATAATTATTTAAAACTTACAAAAAACTAACATTTTTACATAATCATTTTTTTCAATATTGAGTCTATATTGATTAAAAAGCCAATGGCTGACATGATTCAGTATTAGTGGTTTTGATAATTATAAGAAGAAATTATAGATGGGAATAGGTCGTTAAGGTTTTACTATAATGCAAATATTAAGTTGCATACCATGTTGTGTTATCATAGGTAAGTGTTACCATCCAAACAATGCCTAGGTTCTTAACTAGAATTGGTCTGAAGTTCGAAATTTAAGATAGATGAATGGCTAATGACTAAAGGTCACGGCTGATTATGATGTTAACATAAGTATGCGGTCTTTCGTTCGGAAGTACAAAAGACTAACTATAGTTGCATGTTTTGTGGAGCTTGACAAGTGTCCTAGCACGCTTCTAAATAATCTAATCAAAACCTATTCAGTGCTAAAATTCTATTATTAAAGTTCACTTTAAATCTTATCCTGTTAATTGTTTTTCTTATTCCTCTCAAGGTTGTAAAACACGAATTCATTCACTATTCGTTCGAAAGGTAGGTAAATTATAATCGGGTTATTCGGTGATTAATCGTTTTACGCAGATTATATAGCCATGAATATCTTAATATAAACATTAAGAAAAATGTATAAGAAAAATAGATGAAAAGAGTACAAGACTTTAAGATTTGCTAGAGATCATCGGAGAACGTAGAGATTAGTCGATGAGATGGAGATAACTCTAATTGGTTACAAGGTCGAGCCAATTATTAAGCAAGTTTGGGTTGGGTAAGATTAGTAATTTGTGATGGGTTGTGGGCTTTTAAACTATTTGAAAATACAATTTTTAAACAAATAACCAATTTATCAACGAATAATACACCGTATAATTCGAATAATCTGATTAATATCCGAATAATCGGTTTGTCCGTACAATGGACCGAGTAATTGATTATCTAATCGTTTTGCTACAGAGTACGATTAATCGGCCGTGCAATCCATTTTTCAAACGCTGATTCCTCTAAACATTTCTTGGTTTTATATGAGATTATGAGTCGTGAACATGAGCAATCGAAAACCTAAGGTTGCAACAAGCATACTGGCAAAGAACATTATTTCGTACAAACCTACGATGGAAAATCATCATTAGCATGTTGTATGGCTATGAGCTAAATAGCTATTCTCTTGAGTAATGCTTCCCATGATTTCGTTGAAAGGGAGAAATTGCACGAGTAACATTAGTGATAATTTACTTCACCTTTTTGCACTAGTAACAACTTGAAATTCTGAAACAACTAAGGGCTCTCAATGATCAAGACACACGTTGCTATCATGCCTAAATAAGTTACTTAAAAACATTATCGTCTTAATGCCAAGATTATTAATTTTAGATGCAGCTAATATGTAAAAGTTTCTAGTGCCCTCGCCGCTAACCCGCGGCCAATGCGGTATCCAAAAATAAATTTTGATGGCACTAAAAACCTAAACCCAAGAATATATTCCAAACACCTAAACTAGCAAGCACACAAGAACAGAAATCACAACATTTGTAGCGTCTTCATTTGGTCCAACTGGGTTGAACTCTAGCATGCTCTTAAAAGCTTCGAATCGCGCTTGCAAGCCAGTCTTCTTTTGCCGAAAAAGATCCACCCGAGAGAACCAAGTTCAAGTTTCAACTTCATCAATGAAGTAACTAAGAATCCTAGGTTGCTAATCTAGAATGCTTAGAATGTGTGTGAGTGTTCTAACATTTTTCTTTCTCTTTTATCTTCTTGTTTCTCGACACATGAGAATGATAGAAGATAATTAAGGAGGAGCCATGGAAGAGAGAGAAGCAAAAATGGTAAAATGAAAATCACATTACAAATTCAAGCATGCTCATTTTGGTTTTGTTTAAAAGAATTTTCCATTTTAAAATTGCAATCATGCTTGAATAATATGTGCAAATGAATTAATACTTTATTTGCTCATACCCTTCACCATTTCTCTTTTCCACCTCACTTCACAATTTCTTTTAAACAAAAGAAAAGTAAATTCTAGAAATGAGGTGTCCTTCTAGAAGTATTCTTATATAAATATAAGAATACTTCCTCGTAAATATATGCCTGTATTCGTATCAAAATACGAATACCAAAGAGATAGAAAAATACAATGAACATAATACTAGAATATACATATCGAGATATATGTATGTAAATTATTAAAACAAAACTTGATTTAATAATCCGGCTAATCCTAAGCCGGATGATATTATCATCCGTCCGATTAAAGTATGTGTGGCTAGCATATATACCTAATCGAAACCCTGCACGTATCAATATACGGCCACTACATCATTTTACCTGAACCGGAAAAACCCTCCGTATGGGACTCTAAAGACTAATCAATACGCTGGCAGTGAGTTTAACCATAAGCACGTCAGCGGCACTAGCTGTACGTAATGGTTACCCAGGTATTGAGCGAAAGGAAGGCCGACGAGTAAACTCATCTGTACCCCTACTAAACATGTCTATGACAATCTACATACAGTCCAGTATGTTCATCTAAGAGTATCACATACCGGGTCTAAGGGTGGATAAAGTCAAACCCTTAATAACGTGATATTTCGTGTCGGTATGAAGCCCATCACCCACTGAAAAACTACTGATCCAAATCAGTAAATCTCGTCTATCTTGACCGACGATTTCTGGTAATGGTCACCCGTGCACAGCGCGACATCAACCCCCAATACCGAGAGAGACGAATCCCTGACGATTCGCTCATTACCTCTATGTGGCTCGGAACTGTACCTAATTAAAACCTGTTTGCACGAATCTTTTGAGCCGTGGTAGGGTAGTACTAAGAGCACAATAGGAACTCACAAAAGACAAATGACGATTTCAGATCAACAGACTAACATGTACTCATGTCACCTGAGCACTGCTATCTCACAATAGGTATAATACCATCTCGCATGTTTCCGGTAAGTCCGTCCAGTATAACTCATAACCTAATGAGCAAATGTATACTATCTTTGGTAACTAACTGACACCAATGGCTGTGAGACCGGCCATCGCCTCTTGTCGGGATCGAGAAACGTTATACACTAGTCTATTCTGAAATATCAATATCCAGTCTTGATATTCCTATGACTAGGGACATTTAAGAATTTGTTTATAGACTATTCGATTCTCACAACTGTGATTGCCGCAATAACACTGGCAGTCAAGCAAGAATCCTATGAGCTCTATCAACATATAACAGTGATACGTAATACCACATAATACATGTACATGATGATCGAGATGACTGGATAACATACTATCATCTCGAGTAAGACTGTTCTACCCGTATATGTCATCTCTCAATCATCATAATCGTCTGCCTGCGATTACAATAATTGACTTGAGGGCACTATATACAACAATATGCACATTAGGCAAAACATCAAAGAAATGTATTAAAACTTGCAAGTAAAAAAATTAAATTAAATTGAAGGAACGATATGCAAGATGATTTTATAGAAGATTGTATAGGAGTACTGTTTTCCATGATTTTTTTTTTCAGTATTGAACGTGAACATCAAGCATGATGTAAAGGTAACACTCATATTCTCTGCATCGAAAGGGCTTATAATATACTGCCTCCAATCTATCTATTATACGATAAAAGAAACTCTCTTCTCTTTCAAAAAAATTTGATCAAGCACCTAAAATCTTGACTTGGCAAAATTATGTTTGGTTTGGACGGAAAGAGATCTGATACCAAGCTAAAGAAAACCAAAGATCAACCTGATGGATCTAAGCAATCCACATATTTCAAGCAACTTGAACAGTAGTAAAGTAAAGGCTTTGTGATAACTTAATAGTAGCCTTTGTATTTCTAAGCTAAACAACATTAACAATATGATATCGTATTACAAGGGTCTCCAACTACTAAATATAACGGTGGGACGATATTACTTATTGGTTTGTAGACATGATAAATCTCATTTTTCACATGAGCATCTTGGAACTAAGGATACAGATTGTCAGGTACTATCAGGCAAAATTAAGAGCTGCTTTTATATATTTGTGCGGGTGTGTACTAGGATGAGCAGCAGAAATGCATCTAACAGCAAATAAATTGCACACCATGATAAGTGGCTACCACTTTGTCATGGTTGGGTGCACGCTATGAGTTGCTATCATTTATCTCTCTGTTGGCCTTTCTGCAAAGTTTTGTTGATGTTTTAACTTTTTAATCCCACTACATTACTATGTGATGTATTCGTGTTCAGGTTTGTTACAAGACACCAATAGCTTAAAGATCCCTTACAAACCTCTTAGTTTACTCCATCGCATATCATGCAAAGGTCTGCCATATATTTTTAGGTTTTTAAGGATCAAAAGTGCTAAATGACTGCAAGTCTGGAACTTCCCTTCCCAATAATTCCGGAGCCATGGGAAATTACTAGGTAAGATAGAAGAGTCCAGAGATCGGATAATGATTTCCCAATACTATATATCATCTAGATATTGTTCTGCGTAAGGATTACAATAGAACTATGACTCATGAACTAGCATACACAAATAGAAGTATTGCCTACTTTCCAGACTATGGATTAAAACAATCAAATCAAATAACCTATTTTGTTGTCCTAGATATTATAGCAAAGGTCTGAATAAAATAGACAAGTTAATTTTTATTTAAAACAGAAGATGCAATCTACAGTTTAATCAACCACATAATTAGACAGAGCATACTTCTCTACATCAATTAGAAATAATAGAAAAAATAGTAAAAACGTACCAGCAAATGGCGAGAGAGTATTCTGCTTGTTATAGATATGATGAGTAGCATGAAGATGCTTGTATAATGGCTTTATATCATGCAGCTCTCTGTGCATCCAATAGATCCCAAACTCGCAAGTGGCAAGATAGGTTACCAAATAAATAAAGTACATCGGCCAGCCAACTTCACTGATACTTGAATAGCATTTTGTCCAACCGCTTTCGACCATGTATTCCGAAAGTGTTGGGAGAGCACAGTACCAAGGCATGGCCTTCATCGCAACTTTTATTTGCAAAAGCATCGCAATGTTTGAAGGAATTGCATCTGCTCAGATAAAAAGTTTGAGAAAAATGCAAGGAATTATTAAGCAGGGCTCAAGATACGGAAACATCAACATAATATTTTGAATACTATGGCATATGAAGATTTCATTTCAACTTTGAGGGAATAATTCCCAAGTAATTTGAAATGGAGTACTGATGGATCTGAATAAAAACAGAAATCTATGTATGTACAGGGTCAATGCAAAATATTGAGAATTTTACAATCCTATATAACAAAAAAGTAAAAAGTGGCATATGCCGTAAGTGATATTTTTTTTATTAAAAAAAGTGCACAATGAACAGAAAAGTATATCCATCTCTTATCTTTCTGTAAAGAGAAGTAGATATATAGGTGTGTAATGATAACCAAGCATTCTGCAAAAACTCGTACCAAAATTATTAGGCCAATCACCCCATCTTCTTCATCGATTGTGATCACTGGTGAACTGTAGGTCATAAGGCTTCTTCTCATTATATTTTCAGAGTAGTTAAGGTTTACTAATTCCTCGATTAATAACTAAACCGATTGTTACCATGATTTTCACCCATTAAACTTTTTACCGAGGCATAGCAACAGATAAATTAGCTAAAAGATTTGATTCTTCCGCCTCTTGGGTGTCTTTTCCAACTAAATTTCAAGTAAATATGTTGACTGATATATGAGATGGCTGGATTTACTCAAATCAATCTTTTTCTTCGATGAACTTTTTTATAAAAAAAAATTCATATGGGATTTGCCGCCAATGCATGTTATGGATCTCATAGTACACCTTATCATACAATCCACTGCTAGCAAAATAATTTATAAGTAATTACCTAAGTAAATAAACTGATTGTTACCACAATGTTCACCCGTTATACTTTTTTACTGAGGCAGATCAATGAACTAAGCTAAAAGATTTGATTTTTCCGCCTCTTCTGGTGTCTTTTCCAACTAAATTTCAAGTAAACATATACTAAGATCGATCCTTTTTTCCTATTACGACCTGCTTTTAAATAATTCATATGGCAAAGATGCAATCAAGTAATCACATTTTGTTCATCATCAAACTCAGCAACAGAAATCGGATCAAAGAAGAAGAAAAAGGGAGGACCTTTGGGGTGATAGACGTTGCGCTTGAGGTAGTAGATGTAGAAGCACCACAAGAAGCCGGAGACGAAGTAGAGGATGGTGCCGCCGATGTAGTTCCGGAGCCAGGCGCGGACGGGGCGGGGGAGGGGCTTCCACGCCCATTCCGGCAGCACCGCGGTGAGCACGATGTCGCTGTACCAATCCGTCTCGTCCACGAACTGCTGCAGGTACTCAGCCCTCTCCATTCCTCCGGCAGCGGTGAGGTTGCTCATCTCGCCGGCGTCGACGGGATCGATCGTTGCTGATCTGATCCGATTTTGTTAGGGATTTTGGCTGTGATGGGTTGGCTCTATTTGTATTTGTGTTTGGGATCTTTTTTTTAAATTTGTCGAGGGCATTTTGAGAGGGTTTTTTTTAAATTGGAAAGTTTGGGTGCGGTGAATTGAACCTTTGGATCTGGACCGTATCATTTTATCCGCAGATTTGCTCCTTTTGTTAAAAAAATTAAAAAATAAAATAAAATCAAAATAACTAGTTTTTTCGTACGTGCGTGCGATCCACGCACGTGATATGGATGAAGGGGGAGAGAGAGAGGCAGAATTGTTTTTAAATTTAAAATAGGAATTTTACAAATTCACTTGTCATGATGATATGGTTACCTTGAATAAAAATATAAATTGATAGATGTTTCTTTGAATTCTTTTATTTAAACAGTAGGTGAAAAATAGATTACATTGATTGTGTCATTGGAATTTGTAATGTGATAGAAGAGAGATAGAAATTTAAATTGTTTGGACAATGTGGAATCTGTGAAGGATAATAAGTTCAAGGTCTCCAACCAAGTAACCAATACAAGAAGAGAAAACCAACCTTGATTATTAAATATGAGATGAGTACATGCCCGTGTGAATCTGGTTTATGACTAGAAAAAAATGTTTCATTTGAACATTTGGATCCTTCACACTTAATAAGAACTAGCATTAAATAATAGACTGGCTAACTAGATCATTTGTTCATAAAACGTTTAATTTTTTATTGCATCGTTAACGCAGCATTTGTTTTCTTTGTCTAACTGAAAATTGATGTTATAATAGCAGCATTTATGCTCGTAAGAACATTTTTTTAACATAAATGCGTCGCATCCAATTTAAAACCACATTTGGTATATGTGTTATTTACAATATGTGGCTGCTAATGCGATTTTATAAAAAATTTGTCGGATAAAAGGTTATAATTCGAGTTTACATGGGTTTTTTTTTTTTAATTTGGAAAACCAAAGCCCAAGTGTAAGATTTAGTTCGTCTACACTCTACAGGAGCTGACGGGAACTGGATCCATCTGGGCTTTACAGCTTGGACTGGTGATATTTTCACTCCGCCTTCAATATGCTTCACATTTTTCTGAACCTACAAACAAAATTTGCCTTTTTTTTTCTTGTGCGGTGCATGATGTGCGCAAATAGTAGTAAGAATATCAAAAGCCGTTTATAAATGGCAGCACGTGCGATCTCGTATAAAGATCTCATCCGTTGGTTTGTCTACGCGCCAATTAAACAAAGAAAGCCCTCTCTTTGAGGTTCGATATTCGCCTTCGAACAAATCATTGTCGTGCTGTTCCCAAGTTGTTTGTTGTCAGATCCTGCATAAGAATCAAAACAGCAGACACCATTCTTTTCTATTCAATAGACGACTCGTGTTCACTCGAATAAGTAAACATCGTAAGACGGTAACGGGACCATAGACGTAAACCGATCGGATATGGAGCACATATACGTGTTACCATATCAGCATCCATAAATCGCTGGCAGATTGAAATACGAATACATATATAATTATTAAAAACCAAAAAAATTGTTATCATGTTCAGCAGAAGTCGGATACACACACGAGAATAATGAGGAAAAGAGGTCCTGAAAGGCTTTTTTGTTGGGTAGTATCAAAATTCTATATCTTTCACGATTTTTTTAATGATCGACACCCATCATCATCATCTTTATCATGTAAGATGTCGATACACAAAATTTTATGTGATTTCACCACTTTTCACCGTTGAATTAGCAGTGTAAAAAGTTATGTTGTCGGTAAACTGTTGATTTTGCACCCACCAAATCAACGGTGAAAAAATAATGAAATCACATGAAATTTGGTGTATCCACATCTTACATTATAAAGATGATGATTATGGATACCGATCGCTGGAAAAAATCATGGAGGGTGTATTTTTCGATATCATAGAAGGAAATTCCCTTCAATGGCATCTCTCTCTCTATATAGAGTAGAGAGTCTCTATATCTATTACAAACCGGTCCGCATTTTTAAAAAACAAGCACTCTCGATCCACGAAATGTTTGAACGATTCGAACAGTTCAACTTGATCACCATACTTTCAAGTCTATGTGTATGAAAAATCAAAAGATTTGAAGAGCTCTAACCAACGTATTTGATAGAGTTTATGTTGCTATATTGAAAAACGTTCATTTTGCACTCATTCGATGCATGGTTAGAGGGGATTTGAAGACCTCTAACCAATGTATTAGATGAAATTTATGTTGCCATATCAAAAGACGTTCATTCTGCACTCATTCGATACATGGGTTAGAGATCTTTAAATCCTTTAATTTTTCATACACGTACATTTGAGGGCAGGGTGATCAATTTGAATAGTTCAAATCGTTGAAATATGCCGTGAATTGACAATTCCTGTTTTTAAAAAACGCGGACTGATTTACAATAGATCATTCCCCCCGACACGCACGCGCATTTTATATTTAAACATATATTTGAAAATCTATGTTCAGATGTTAGCAAGTTTTGCCTATCATAACTACCATAAAAAGAGGAGTTCGGTTGCATTTATTAGGATGAATCTTTCACTCGATCGCTGGTAGTTGGACAAAGCGAAGGCAAGAATGAGCAGCCACACATGAACGGCGATAAACGATGTCATGACACACTTAAAGAGTCGGACATGAATGCATAATGGATCCGTATAGTTGTTGCTGGATACGAATACAGACAGTGATAGTCATGACATCCGAAAATCACTGCCGTATTTGATTAAAACAGGATAATGTTACGGAGTGTGTATAGTCTTTGTCCTTATTTTAATCCACCGACCAAAGCCACACCATACAAACCCCAACCTATCACGTGCAATGAAGCAGCTGTCACGTGACTTGCAGGAAACACGAGGATTTTAAATATGTTGGCACATAAACTCGTGGGCAATTTTCAATTCATAGTGTTGGGTGATGATCATCATGAATTTTCGTTTCGTATTCTGAACAACCTGTATGACACGTGGCACGTTGTGGAGATGGCTGCATGGTGTTTGGCATGACGTTCAGATCGTTTGGCCTTAGGATTCGCTCACGTCGACGTCGACGGGAGCTTTGTCGTGAAGTTGCATGCCAAACTCGTGGAATAAAGAATCTGGAGTTCCCCTCACGTGAATTGCATGGAGAATAATTTAATCGACTTTTTTATATTAGGGCTCTTTCAAGAGATATAAAAAATATATATGATATCTACGACCTCTATATGCTTGCCACAAGACCACCGGTGGTAAAACTCGACTTTTTAATACTGAAATATATATCTATATATAGTTTGGATCTCATAAAACAAAGGGTAAAAAGGAACTGCCTTTATGGGATTGATGCACCTTACGGTGAAGTATATGTGGGAATTTTTTTTATCGAAACTTATATAGTGTTTTTGTATTTAAGTGCAAAATCGTTACTTTCGTCAACTCATGTAAAATACGGATGGATTGAACAGTTTAAAAATGATTCTCGCATATTAAATAGTCCAAAAAATGAAATAACACGTTTTTTCTTCGCAAAAATAACATTCATTTTCTATTGAAAATACCCTTCAGAGTGGATTCATGATGTTTGTAAAGTTTAATGGTGTTATTTCAAACAACTTGATAGATGATAATGTTTCAAAATATTTTCCCACTAATAATGATTTCGCACATACATATTTTAGAGCGTCTCCGGCGGCCACATTTATGAATTTAGGACTTTTTAACATCTTCCAGTTTAATCCGAAGGTTGTCTACATTTTGCCTTTTTCTTTTGGAACTAGCCCATCACCCTAACCCATGCGTACAAGAGATCTACACACACAACACGCGCATTGTAACGACTCTAAATTTCCTGTACAAATTTTTTTCTTTTCAATATACAGAAAGGAGTTTGCAAGTCTGGGCACAATTTAAAAGTTATTTTTTGTTAAAAAGAGCAATAAATAGTTTGTAATGCATTGGTAAAGTCTTGCACGGCTGTGATGGAGCCCCTGTGTTTGAATCCTCTCAGACACATTAATATTTTTCCTGAATTTTCTTTTAAACTTTTTTGGAAGTCCAAAAGCTTACACATGCAATGCACACAAAAATGAAAAGTCGAAAAAAATAAACACGTGCAAAATGTTGTATAAACAGACATGGACACGTGGCCAAGATCCGATGGCTTCCCCTTACAATTGGACTGACGAGATTCATTATTTGGCTGGCGCCGGCGGCCCCTAGTAGGTAAAAGTACCCGTGCTCTGCACACAAAACCTTTGGCCTACTCCCATCATCCTCTGCACTGTTTGATTTCTATGAATTTAAACAGAGACTTCAATATTCACATTTAAATCCAATTTTAATGCATTTTAATTTATTATTTCAATTCCAAAACCCTAATTTCACACTATAAATACAACCCCATACCCTAGCCCTTCCTTATTTTGAAAATTCTAGCCAAAACTATCATATTTTCTCAAGTAGAAGTGGAGTTAGCCAAAGATCGACTTTCGACGGGGAATCGAGCAAGTTCCGGCGACCCCGCGACACCACGATGACCTCAACCCCGCCCTCTATCTCTCTTCTTAACAAAATCCAAAAGTAAGTCCCACCTCATTCTTCTCTTTCTAAATAAAAAGTTCTCTTTTTCAAAATATGTCAGTAAGTGGAGTTAACATCGACTTTTGATTCTAAAAGCTTGAAATCACACTTTTTCTTAATCATTGCTTATTCATATTCTTAACATATATTTATAACCATAAAACTATTAATTAAAAACAACTTTCACCCTAAATCATCATGTTAAATAATTTTAAATTGAGTTTTATATTTAAGTACCATGAACTTTGTATCTACCATATTTAATTGTTTTACTTACTATCACCTTTAGAAAAGTTCACGGGGTAATGACATACCCCTCACATACACATATGTTTATATAGCAGGATACTTTTTAAAACATATTTTTGTGGCGATTACAACATTTCATTTAAATATCATGATCTATAAAAACTTGGTTTTCTTTGAATTGTATTATCAAAACTCTTTGCGATTATGACTCTACAGCCCATTTTGGGAAACCTGATATTGGATGGTACGGATTATCGCACATTCTCGGGCTAGTAGAGTGAGATACAGATCTTCTCACGGAGCATTCGGTCTCGAAAGATTTTAATACGATTTTTAAAAAAAAATGAGATTTTCTATTTAATAATAAAATTTATTCTTATAATTATATAAATATTATCAAACCACATATTTTCAAGATATAAATTTTTTTCATATTTTCTAAAAAATAAAAGAATGACAAGTTTCACCAAAATACCTTCAAGTTATCCAAAAGTCAAGCTTTACAGTAAAATACCTTGAACTAACTAAGCTAAATTATTATCACTAAAATACTTCACATTCTTAAAATTCACAATTATGGAAACCCTAAATAATATAAATAAATACTTGAGATTATTTTGAAAGTATATAAAATATTTTTCATAAAACCCCCTCGAGCTATATAAAACATTGTTAAGGAGTTTAGTAAATATAGGTTTAAGCGGGATCAATTCTCTTTAGCCTCAGGGAGCCAGAGAAAGTGAGTGCTTGCCTATTTAAGATAGAAAAACTTAACGGTGTTATTAATGGTAATTGTCTTGGAAAAAGACATAAATCATGCCGTCCATGTGCAGCAGTTACCGATAACACCCGAATCTATTTCAGGATCCAAATCAGTTTAAAGTGTTTGACTCAAGTCTGAGTCTAAATCAAGCTTGAATTCAATCCAAACACAATCCAATTCAACATGAATCCAATATACCAACATATATACTTGAACCTGAACCTGAATACCAGAATAAGATCAACATGAAAATATGACTTGACTTGACTGGACCATGGGTATGACCTGACTCGATTACATGCCTACTTGTTTACATCCTGAACCTGATTATATGAACAACTTGCATCCATGGTTTCAGTAAGTCTGATAATTATATTCCAATACAATACATTATGGTGTTTTAAAGGGATAGATGGGTATGGAATGTATTAAAAGTGGCACGATGATGGTCACTAAAAGACACCTACATGAACTCTCGTGCCGTTGTCCCATGGGTTTTGACGGGGCCTTATACTACCTGTTACCATAGTCCATGGAGCAAGTTGGACTCCTCTCATATACACTGATACATTCTGTACTAAACTACAAACAACTACGTTAGTATAAAAAATATAAACCTATACAAATTACAGTTATATTTCTCTATACTTGTCGTATTCTTTCTTTTCTTTTAGGACTTACCGAGTGCTAGTTCGCTGACGATATTCCTGTTTCTTCTTTCTTTGGAATGTTTATCAGAAGGACCCGACTCTCAGGAGACCGAGCCCGGCCAGGAAGACTTGGATAAGTTCACAGAAGAGCCAGACTTCTATTATTTACTTGTACTTATCTTTTCATTTGTATGCCACTGTTTAAACATTACTTTTATCATTGTACATTTTCTTTTCAAATCAGTTGTAATGTAAAGAATGAATGTTAATAAAAGTTGTTGTTTATATTAAATCTCTTGTCATTCTTGTGCATTTATTTATATTTCTTATTTACGCTTAACATGTTTACTTCTGAGTAAATACGTCGCAGCCCGCCACGTCCTCTTCCTCGTACGCCGGGAAACGGGGCGTGACATGTTTTGTTGGCGGCCCATGCAGGTCAGCTCTGTATGAAATCCTAAGCAATATATCATAAGAATAATAAGAATCAACAACTATACATTCTTTACATTTCAAATTTTTTGAATCTATCCCAACCTTTCTTTTTCTATCAAGATCATGTATTCTCCCAACAACATAAGCACGAACGTTAATGGAAATACCCCACCACCTACTCTACCACCACCACCTACCGTTGCAGCTCCTATCAACGAGCAAACGGTATTGCTTAAGGCGATCAAGAACCACTTGGAGGGTCAACAGCAGCAGACTGCTATCCTCATGTACCATATAGAAGTCGAAGCATCCGGAATCAAACAATTCCGGGCGTTGCACCCGAAACATTTCTCTGGCAAAGAGATCCCAATAGAGGCAGAGGAATGAGCGCAGTCTATCGAGGATGATCTGGCAGCACCATAAGTGCCAGAGGTTGCTTGGGTATGTGTTGCGAATCTGCAACTGACAGATAACGCCAGAGTCTGGTGGAAGGCTGAAGAAAACCGACTCGCCCAACCGATTGAATGGATGACATTTCGCGATATGTTCAATGCAAAATACTTCCCTAAGACTGCCCGTTTCGACATGGAACAATAGTTCATCCACTTATAGCGAGGTTCAATGTGGAACAAATCTTTGGATGAATACGATACTGAGTTTACCATGCTTAGCAGGTTCGCAGTACACCTTATTCCGACTGTTGAGATCAGTGCACGGAGATTTCAGTAAGGATTGGACCCGGAAATCCAAGCTACACTAGCTACAAAGGATTTCCAAACACATGATCTTGCGCTGAAGGCTGCCTGACGTTATGAGGTATTGGTGAAGAAGAATGGCAGACCTCAGACTGCTGGTGTGAAGCGTCCTGCCACTCAGATGGCAGGAGGAGTCTCTTCCATGTCAACTTTTGCACCCAGGAGACCGGAAGTACCATTTAACCGGCCCAGTCCAGATCGTTTCTTCTACTACAAGAGAAATGGACACCTGGTAAAGGACTGCAGGCGTGCAAATGGCTTGTTCTTAGTTTGTGGCGCGTCCACTCATGCCATCGGAGCTTGCCTACATAGACTCAACCCAGCTCCATCCCCCAGACCAGCAATCACCTTTCCACATCGGCCATCAATTTAGGCTCCTGCACCTCGCCTTGCGCTATCCGCTCCACCTCCACATGGACCTCTTGCACAGCCTCCTCATCAATTCCATCGGGCACTGAGGAACATGTCTCAAGAACAGAGGAATGTGCCTCCAGCTAGGAGGAATGTATCCCGGCGTCGGGCTTTCACTTTAGCGGCCGTAGAAGACGAAGCTATAGGTCAAGCTAACACTGGTAATTTTCCTTCCATCTTTTTCAGCCATTGCATCCTTTCGTTCTTTCAAACATTTTTCATGCACTTTCAGTACAATATCAATAGTTCTTTCCCACTACTGTAATAAAAAAATTTCTTGGATCTGTTACAACTTCTTTCTATAAATTTTGAAGATGAAATTTTTATAAGGAGGGTAGAATGTAACGACTCTAAATTTTCTGTACAATTTTTTTTTCTTTTCAATGTATATAAAGGAGTTTGCAAGTTTAAGCATAATTTAAAAGTTAATTTTTTTAAAAACAGCAAGAAATAGCTTGTAGCTCATTGGTAAACCCTCGCACTGCTGTGACGTAGCCCCTGTGTTCGAATCCCCTCAGACACATTATATTTTTTCTGAATTTTCTATTAAACTTTTTTGGAAGCCCAAAAGTTTACATATGCAATGCATACAAAAATGAAAAGTCGGGAAAAATAAACATGTGCAAAATGTTGTATAAACAGACATAGACACGTGGACAAGATCCGACGGCTTCCTTTTACAATTGGACCAGCGAGATTCATTATTCGGCCGGCGCCGGCGCCCCTCCGTAGGAAAAAGTGCTCGTGCACTGCACACCTTTGGCCTACCCCCCATCACCGTTTGATTTCTCTGAATTTAAACCGAGACTTCAATATTCATCTTTAAATCCAATTTTAATGCATTTTAATTCATTCTTTCAATTCTAAAACCCTAATTCCACACTATAAATACAACCCCATATCCTAGCCCCTCCTCATTCTGAAAATTCTAGCCAAAACTATCATATTTTCTAAAGTAAAAGCAGAGTAGAAGTGGGGTTAGCCAAAGATCAACTTCCGACGAGAAATCGAGCAAGTTCCGGCAATTTCGCGACACCACGGCGACCTCAACCCCTTCCTCTTTCTCTTCTTAACAAAATCCAAAAGTAAGTCCCACCTCATTCTTCTCTTTCTACATAAAAAGTTCTCCTTTTCAAAATATGTCGGTAAGTGGAGTTAACACCGACTTTTGATTCTAAAACCTTGAAATCATACTTTTTCTTAATCATTGTCCATCCATATTCTTAACATATGTTTATAACCATAAAACTATTAATTAGAAACAACTTTCACCCTAAATCATCATGCTAAATAACTTTAAATTGAGTTTTACATTTAAATACCATGAACTTTGTATCTACCATATTTAATTGTTTTGCTTACTATTACCTTTAGAAAACTTCACGGGTGAGCTACCCCTCACATACACATATGTTTACATAGCACGATACTCTTTGAAACATATTTTTGTGGCGATTACAACATTTCATTTAAATACCATGAACTATAAAAACCCGGTTTTCTTTGAATTGTATTATCAAAACTCTTTGCGATTATACCTCTACAACCCATTTTGGGGAACCCGCTATTGGATGGTGCGGATTATCGCACATCCTTGGGCTAGTAGAGAGAGATACAGACCTTCGGGCTAGTAGAGAGAGATACAGACCTTCTCACGGAGCATTCGATCTCGAAAGATTTTAATACAATATTTTAAGAAAAACGAGATTTTCTATTTAATAATAAAATTAATTCTTATAATTATATAAATATTATCAAACCACATATTTTCAAGATATAATAAAATTCCATGTTTTCTAAAAGATAAAAGAATGACAAGTTTCACCAAAATACCTTCAAGTTATCCAAAAGTCAAGCTTTACAGTAAAATACCTTGAACTAACCAAGCTAAACTATTATCACTAAAATACTTCATATTCTTAAAATTCACAATTATGAAAATCCTAAATAATATAAATAAATACTCGAGATTATTTTGAAAGTATATATAATATTTTTCATAAAACCCCCTGTTCACCGCCGGAAACAGAGACGAACTGGGATAGATCGTCTTGCCTGAATCTGGGGACAGATACTATTTGGATTTATCTGTCCGCCTCTCTGAAGATGCCGAGTTGATTTATGGTACCGTATATCGGAGGTTTGGACGGATGTGGCCGTTGTAGCAAACATTATCAGATTCCCCCACGTTTGCGAGGGGTTTTTGACTATAGGGACGCTCTTCCCTGCAGGTGTAAGCCCCTACAGTTAATTACGTTGCTGCATCATGATAATCATTTTCTCCTGCTCCGGAGGTTCACCTCGTGTCGTGTGTATGTTTGTTTTATTTTGGTTTCCCGTGGATTGTATACGGAGACTATTTTATATTGTCGCCCGTAGGGCGTGGATTGGTCCAAATCCGTATATTTTTAGATTTGGGTTTGGTTTGATTTAAAGATCGTTAATCTGATTTGAGATTAAGATCAACTTAAATATATGAGCATTTGGGCTCGATTATTTTAGTTTAAGGACATCGCGGTCCATTATCGCTGTGTTTGAGGCGAAATGTTAGTTGAAGAACGTTTCGGCCCTTTATCGCCATTTTGGAGGCGAATATTAGTTTAAGGATATTTTGGTCCAATATCGCCCATGTTTGAAGCGAAATGTCGCCATGTTTGAAGCGAAATGTTAATTTAAGGACGTTTTGGTCCTTTATCGCCATTTTGGAGATGAATATTAGTTTAAGGACATTTCGGTCCATTATCGCCATGTTTGAAACGAAATGTTAATTTAAGAACGTTTCGGTACTTTATCGCATTTTTGGAGGCGAATATTAGTTTAGGGACATTTCGGTCCATCATTCATCTTGTGCGCGCATGTATTTGTTACGCGGCGGAATGAACGATGGTGATATGGAATGTGCCCAATTTTAGGCACGATCCGATTTGAGGTATGCACGTCAATTTGGAAGTGCATCAACGAAAGATGTTGTTGGTCGTCGGGACCCACCACCTCTCTGAAGACGTTGAGGAATTACGAAGACGTTGTATCAGAGGTGTGGAGAGATGTATCCTTGAACCAAATCCCGTATTTGAGGGAAAAGATCATGGTGGATCATCTAAGAATCATTAGCCTTATTTGAGACTAAAATTATCTTAGGAGATATGGGATGAATATCATTTTGGATATCATCAATGAGAGATCATTAGTCATGTTTGAGACTAAGATCAGTTTGGATATCAGTTTGGATATCATTAATACAAGCTTAGCCAATTTGGGCTAAAATTGGGTTTCTGTAACACCCAGCAGTGCTAAGCACTCAACTGCATATAGCGCTCACGTGTATATCACGTGAGGCGCTCCAATAGTGCTAAGCACTAACTTTTGTGGCGCTTACGTGCATTTCACGTGAGGCGCTCCAATAGTGCTAAGCACTAACTTTTCCCGGCGCTCACGTGTGTTTCATGTGAGGTGCTATGTTTTTAGAGATTTAATCTCTGTTGATGTTTTTAGAGAACTTAAATCTCTGTTAATAGTATTTTGACTATTAGCGATCATCAAAATCATTATTTTAATGATCTGATATCATGTTCTTTAAGAACTAAGTTCTTGATTTGAAAGAACTAAGTTCCTGGAGTATTATGAACTCAATGTTTTCCATGTTCATGTTTTCAGAGAGGTTAAACCTCTTTTAATGGTGTTTTGACCATTAAAGATCACCAAGATCACTATTTTGAGGATCTGAGATCAGGTTCTTTTAAGAACTAAGTTCTTGATTTGAAGGAACTAAATTCCCGGAGTATTATGAACTCCATCTTCTTCATGTTCTTGTATCCATGTTCTCCCATGAATATTTGATTCTCAAGAACAAAATCTTCCCGATGAGAATTAAATTCTCAACTTGTGGGAGAGTTGTCTTGTGGATCTCAGATCAAGAGAAATAACTAAGTTCTTTGAAAAGGGTTAAACCCTTTTAATAAGTAAAGGAGATGTTTTTTGATCTCTTCTTTTTTCTTTACCTAAGGTTTTTAGAAGTGAAATCTTCTTCTTTAAGAGAATTAAATTCTCTATTGTTTTGAAAGCCTTCTGTATTTTTACAGAAGCTTATGGGAGATCTCCATTTTTCTTTTTTTTCCCCTTTTGTCATCTCCTTGCTTCTATTTATAGGAGAAAAAAAGGAATCAATTTGTTGAGAAAATCTCTCATTGAAAGATCATGATTGATTTTATAATCAATCAAAATGATCTTTTAGATCAATCGGTGAATTTTATTCACCGTTGGATTTTTAATCTAAAGACTTTCTGTTTAACAGAAAAATTTCTTGTTTGTTTTTCAAGATTAGGAAATATTTTTCTAAGATAGAATTTACTCTATCATATAAATATCTTGTTAGTTTAACAAGATTAAGAACATATTTTCCTAAGATAGAATTTTATTCTATCAAATGATCGATGGGTGATTTTATAATCACCGTTGGATTTTTGATCCAAGGGTCTTTTGTTTAACAGAGAAGATCTTTCTAGTTTGAGAAAGATCAGGAAAATATTTCCCACATAGAATTTAATTATATCAGATGGTTTAATTGGAGATATTTTATCACCATTGAATTTTAAATCCAAGATTCTCTGTTAGAAAAAGATCTCTCCATATTAGAAAGATCAGGGAAAATATTTCCCAAATAGAATTTAATTCTATCACATAGAATTTAATTCTATCAGATGGGATCATTTTAAATTGGGTCGCTCACATGCTTTGCATGTGAGCGCTGCCAAAGAATACGGCAAGAGAACTCACGTGTTTAACACGCGACCTTTAGTGTGGGTTTTAGCCTGTTTATTTTTAGTGCTCATATGCAGAGCTCACGTGTTTAACAAGTGAGGCATGTTTGGCTATTGGTTATTTATGTTTAGCGCTCATATGCTTTGCATATGAGCGCTCACATGCTTTGCATATGAGCGCTCACGTGTTTAACACGTGAGGCCAGTTTGACCCTTTGTTATTTGTTTTCAGCGTTTATTTGCTTTGCATATGAGCGCTCACGTGTTTAACACGTGAGGCCAGTTTGGCCTTTAAGTTTATTTTATTCAGCGCTCATATGTTTTGCATATGAGCACTCACGTGTTTAATACGTGAGGCCAATTTGACCCTTAGTTATTTGTTTTCAGCGCTTATATATTTTGCATATAAGCGTCCACATGTTTAACACGTGATGCCAAACTATGAAGATTCTTTTCCTCTTCCCTTTTCTTTTTTTCTCTTTTTTTATAAGGGAACAAATAGCTCTTTGCCAAAAATTTTGGCGTGGGAACAAATGCCCCCCATTAATTTGCCCACGTAAGTATGTACGTGGGTGAAGTAGTGCAGAGTTATGCATGGCCATACAATTGATGGTTTAGGAGACAAGTTTAGGATCCTTGTAGCCTAAGACTTTTTTTATCTTCATGAACCATAAGGGTCTCAAAAAGGTTTTTTTTCCCTATGAGTTTTGAGGATCTCATAGGTGTGTATTCTCCCTAGAAATTGTGAGAATTTCTAAGTGTTCATCGCCTCCGTGAGTCGTAAGGATCTCACTCAGGTATTCTTTTTTTTCCTTATGAGTCATGAGGTCCTGTAAGTAGCTTCTTCATTTCATTACCGAATGTGGCCCATGGATAGTATACAAGAGTCGGTTTGGACCTCCTTGTAGGGCAGCGATGACTTAGGAAACATGTTTAGATCTGTCGCCTAAGACTTTTCAACTTTATGAGCCGTGAGGGTCTCATAAAGACTTTTCTCCCTACGAGTCGAGAGGATCTCGTAGGTGTATTTTCTCCTTAGAAGTCGTGAGGAATCCTAAGTGTGTTTTCTCTTGAGAGTCGTAAGGATATCACAAGAGGATTTTCTCTTTACGAGTCGAGAGGAGGACTCATAAGTAGTTTCCCCTTCTCGTCGGTATGAGACTTCGGAGAATGTAGCTCGTGGATTGTATACAAGAGTCATTTTAGACCTACTTGTAGGGCCACAGTGCTTAGAAAACAGGTTGATATCTCTGTCGCCTAAGGCTTTTCACTTTCATGAGCCATGAGGGTTTCATAAAGATGTTTTTCCCTACGAGTCGAGATGAGTCGAGAGGATCTCACAGGCATGTCATAACATGAAATATAGATAACCCCTATTCTTTATGACATGGGTCCGTTAGGTTATGGTACTAGAGTTTTAGTCTGTGGTGTTGTCGCATTGACTGATGTATTCCTCGCTATGTTGTTTTTAAGCTGCTGTTCGAGTAGCCCCGCGACTGTCGTGTCTCTGATCCCTTCGGGGGCTGGATAAGACGTCTTTAAGTAATCTCCGTAGGTCATATTACCGTCGAAAGAGCAAACGTTAGGAATTTGCCATGACGCTTTTTACTTAAGCTTAGGCTTAATTTGGAGCCCCGATGAGTCGTAACCGCACCCATCTGGGGTGGGATGATTTCCAATGGTCTTTCAGGTTTTATATGAGTTGCCGTCAAGACCCGAAGCTAGGAATATGCCGTCACTTCGTTTTTTTGCTTTGACGATATCGCGCCGATTCTTTGCTGAAGTATGGTAGACATCTGTAGGACCTCCATGCTGTATGTATCGCAGTTGAAGTCCGAAACTAAGAATATGCCATTACTTCATTTTTGTTTCGACCCTTAGGTCTTTTGTTGATATTGCGTCTACATCCTGCTGGAGTAAAAAAGAACGCCAGGATAGTCTCTAGGTTGTATATGAACCGTCAAGACTTGGAGCTAGGATTTTGCCGTGACTCCATTTCTATTTGACCCTTGGGTTTTTGTTGACGTCGTGTCTGCACCCTTCTGGCATGAGGAGAACATCAGGGTGATCTCTAGGCTTTATATGTTGCCATTAAGATCTGAAACTAGGATTTTTCCATCACTTCACATTTATTTGATTGTTGCATCCGCATCCTGCTGAAATGAGGAAAACGTCGATCTGGAGCTAGGATTTTTGCCATCACTCTACTTTTGTTCGTTGACGTTGCGTCTTCCTTAAGAGGGAACGTCAAGTTGGAGCTGGGATTTTTCCATTACTCCTTTTTTATTTTGACCCTTAGGTCTTTTGTTGACGTTATGTCTGTATACTGCTGGAATGAGAAAGAACGTCGAGATAGTCTCTGAGATGTATATGAACCGTCAAGACTTGGAGCTAGGACTTTGCCATGGCTCCATTTTTGGTTTCGACCCTTGGGTCTTTTGTTGACATTACGTCTGCGTCCTGCTGGAATGAGAAGGAACGTCGAGATAGTTTCTGAGTTGTATATGAATCGTCAAGACTTGGAGCTAGGATTTTTCCATGCCTCTTTTCTTGTTCGACCCTTGGGTCTTTGTTGATGTCGCGTCTGCACTGAGAAGGAACGTCAGGCTGATCTCTAGGTTGTAGATGTTGCCATCGAGATCTGAAGTTAGGGATATGCCGTTGCTCTACTTTATTTTGGTGATGTCATACCGATTCTTTGCTGAATTTTGGTAGACATCTAAATGACCTTTATGTTGTATGTATCGCCATCGAGGTCCGGCGCTAGGAATATGTCATTGCTCCAATTTTGTTTGACAGTTACGCCCGCACCCTGCTGGAATGAGGAGAACGTCGAGCTGGAGCTAGGATTTTTGCCATCACTCCACTTTTGTTTGTTGACTCGTGTCTACATCCTGTCGGAATGAGAAGGAACATCGGGGTAGTTTTTAGGTTGTGTATGGACCGTTAAGACTTGGAGCTAGGGTTTTGCTGTGACTCCACTTTTGATTTGACCCTCGGGTCTTTGTTGACGTCGTGTCTGCATCCTGTCAGAATGAGAAGGAACGTTAGGGTAGTCTTTTGGTTGTGTATGGATCGTCAAGACTTGGAGTTAGGATTCTGCTAGTACTTCATTTTTGTTTTGACCCTTGGGTCTTTGTTGACGTCGTGTCTGCATTCTGTCGGAATGAGAAGGTACATCGGGATGATCTCTAGGCTGTAAATGTTGCCATCGAGGTCTGGCTCTCCCCTTGATGGAGCCTGGTTGGAAAATATGGTTCTCCTTTTCATTTGTGCCTATAGATTGTATACAGGGGTCAGTGTAGACTCACCTACAGGGCAAAGAAATTTTCCTTTCCTTTTATTTTTTTTTTATTTCCGCGATGTTCTATCTTTTCAGCTTTTCATATCGTGAAAGTCGCGATTGCCCAATTATTTCGGCTTTTTTATCCGCGGTGCTCAATCATTTCGGCTATTTTTTTTTATATTTTTACTCGCTGCTTTTTATTGCGAGTTGCCCAAATATTTCGGTTGTTTTTATATTCATATTTTTTGCTCGCTGATTTTTATTGCGAGTTGCCCCATCATTTCGGCTGCTTTTATATGCATATTGTTTTACTTGCTGATTTTTATTGCAAGTTTGGAATCTGATACCAACTTTGGTATCAGTATCGCTACGACTGGAATATTGTCAGGAGCGAATCATCATTTGCCGTGAAAGGACTTGGAGTTTGACACCTGTTTAGGCATCAGCATCGCTACAACCGGAATGCTGCCCGGAGCGAATCATCATTTGTCATGAGAGGACTTAGAATTTGACACTTGTTTAGGCATCAGCATCGCTACAACTGGAATGTTTCCAGGAGCGAATCGTCATTTTCCTTGAGAGTACTTGAAGTTTGATACCTTTTTAGGCATCAGTATCGCTGTGACTGGAATATTGCCAGGAGCGACTCATCATTTGCCTTGAGAGGACTTGAAGTTTGATACCTTTTTACGCATCAGCATTGCTGCGACTTGAATATTGCCAGGAGCGACTCATCATTTGACTTTGTTGATTTGAACAAAGGTGGCTTAGCAAACAGGTTTAGGATCCTGTCGACTAAGGCTTTTTGACTTTATGAGCCGTAAGGGTCTTATAAAGTTATTTCTCCCTATGAGTTGTGAGGATCTCGTAGACGTATTTTCTCCTTAGGAATCGTGGGGATCCCTAAGTGTGTGTTCTCTTATAAGTCGTAAGGATCTTATAAGAGTATCTTCTCCTTATAAGTCGAGAGGACTTACAAGTGTCGTGCACCAAATGAGGGCATTTCTCGTCATTGGTGGAACTTGGGGGATATCGTTTATTTGTGCCCGTGGATTGTATACAAGGGTCAATATTGGACTGCCTGTAGGGCAACTTGGGGGATTCGACGGCTTAAGAACAGGGTTTGGATCCCTGTAGCTTAAGGCTTTTGAATCCTATGAGCCGTGTGGGTCTCATAGAGGGGTTCTCCTTACGAGTCAAGAGAATCTCGTAAGTGCAAAAAAATTTACGAGATTGCGTCCTTCCGGGTTTTCTCAAGCTCACCGATAATCCTGCTGTTTTTACTCACGGTGTCCTTTCGGGTTTTCATCCGTGCCCATTTTACTTGTGGAGATACCTTTTTTTTATGAGATTGCGCCCTTCCGGGTTTTCACAAGCTTGCCAGTAATCCTGCTGTTTTTAGTCACGGCGCCCTTTCGGGTTTTCATCCGTGCCCATTTTGCTTGTGGACATACTGTTTTTTTAATGACCCATCTATTTGCCAGTGGGACTTTGGGGGTGACTTCACCGCTGGAGTAGCTGTGTAGCCAGTGGGACTTGAGTTGCAGTTTTCGCCGTTGTGGTTTCGATTGCAATATAGATCTCAAGGGAAATCTGTCGTACTCTTTTGCCGATGCGCATTATTTGAGGTGATGTGCTAGTTTAGGGAAATCTCGGTCCGTTATCGCCATTTTTTGAGACGAAGTTTTAGTTTAAGGACATCTCGGTCCGATGTCGCCATAATTGAGGCGAGGTTCTAGTTTAAGGACATCTCGGTCCGTAATCACCATGTTTGAGGCGAATTTTTAGTTTAAGGACATCTCGGTCCGTAATCGCCATGTTTGAGGCGAAGTTTTAATTTAAGTACATCTCGGTCCGATATCGCCATATTTGAGGCAAATTTTTAGTTTAAGAACATTTCGGTCCATAATCGCCATATTTGAGGCGAAGTTTTAGTTTAAGGACATCTCAGTCCGTAATCACCATGTTTGAGGCGAATTTTTAGTTTAAGGACATCTCAGTCCGTAATCGCCATGTTTGAGGCGAATTTTTTTTACGTACAACTCTCAGAGTTTTTGACTCAGGAAGATAGCGAGCGGACACAAGCGTCGTCATCTATCATTGACCTAAGTTGTGACTCGTCAAGCGTAGTATTTTTTGAGGAACCGGCCGTTTATTGGCCGGAAGGGTCTTTCTCCATACATATCCATGAGTAGGTAGGCCCCTCCTTGGTAGACTTTGTCTATGATGTATGGGCCTTCATAGTTCGGTTCGAATTTCCCCCGTTTTGCATGATTGGGGATCATTGGTCTTTTGACGACTAGCATGAGCTCGCCTTGGCAGAATGTTCTTGGTCTAGTCAGTTTTTCGTATGACCGTGTCATCCTTGCCTTATAAACCTCCATATTTTGCTGTGCTATAAGGCGAGTTTCGTCGAGGGCAATTTCCTCAGGGATTTTTTCTTTCTCTTTGTATTTTTTGCTCGAACCCTTGTTTATAGGTCCGAGATTCTTTCAGGCAGCGTGTGGCTACGCAGCTGGATATTCTTGCAGTTCTTCTCCTCCTCTTCTTTTCTGGAGGTGGAGTCTTTGAAGAAAGAGCTGGGGGGTATTTCGTCCTCAGAATCGCTCCCGAAAGTAAGAACTTGAGGATTTCCCCCTTCCGGACCGGTATCAACCATATGACAGTTGTCAGTCGTTTTTTCATGCGCATCTGTCGTACTCTTTTGCCGTCGACGAGCTTCACGCTTCATCCTCTTGAAGTTTTTTTTGATGGGCAACGTATCCTTGCCACCATTTCTTGAAAGAACTGCATTCTTCGGTGGGATGGGTAACCCTCCGATGATACATGCAGTAGTTTGGATATGAATCCTTTCCGTCGAGGCATATGACCCCGGGAGTGTTTCCTATCAGAGGCGGCAACTTCATTCCCATTGACAGGGCTTTGGCGAACCGCTTCTCTGCCTTGATCCTGCTCTTATTTGTCGCAGGTATGCCTTGATTTGGTTGGAGTACTTTAAGACTCCACCTTGCCGCAGCTTTTTCGTCCTGACGCTGATGCTTAGCCTTTTCGTATATGGCTGTTTAGCGTTCTCGGTCAGCTTTGCTTTTTCGAAAGGGTTCATTTAATAGCCTATCGATCAGATTTTAGCGCCGATTCTGCCCCTAGTTTCTCTGCGTTGTTTTCTGACGCTGAGAGAGTTTCTTCATCATTTAACAACGAATGGGAGACCATGTGGCAACTTGCTACATAGTCTTCGGTTTCATCTGATGAGTCATTTTCCTCATCGTTGTCCCTATCTTCGTTCTCAAGAATATGCTTGAGGAACTCTTCGAGGGTGACCGGTGTCCGCGCCTTATGGTTGTACACCTATAACGTGTCGATGTACTTTTGTATGTTTGTGCACTTGTCGTCATGATCGGCAGGCTGCACAGGCTTCTTGGTCTTCTTCTTTTTCTTCGAAGAATTTGAAGGCTTGACTTTGGGATTTTGCCCTTCGTCAACATTTTTCGGTATGGGACGCGGTTTCAGCATCCCTTCGATGATTTCGGGTTCAAGCGGGCTTTTCCACCTGACTTCCGGACATGCCTGTAGATCTTTCAGCATTCTTTTGGTTTTAGCTGAAAGAACGACTTCCCATGGAGCTTCTTCCACGAGCAAGCATTATGCCCCCGGTACATCCACATTTTTAGGAATATGCTTCTTTGGCGGGTTCACCCTCCAGTTCTCAGAAAGAGCGAACTTTCCCCGTTGATACTAATCCTTGACCCAGTTCTTGAAGACGTAGCTGTTCTCGCCAAAACCTTCGGCCAAGAGCTATTTGTTTCTGTTTAAACCGGTTTAAGTTTTGTTTACAGATATGTGTGAAAATCGGGCCCATTCATATACGCATACGTCAGAGGAAGAACAGGTGTTCAACGACAAAAAGAAAGCATTTAATTGAACATTTTATTCTACAGGAAATAGATCACCATACATGGGATCAAAAGTACAAGTATTCACAAAACTATGGATAAAATTTTCTAACTCCCTCTCTGCCTTCTCCACCATGGCAAAGCGGCGATCTTCAAGAGGAGTAGCTACCCATCGGTCAGCACCGCACCCATCAGCGAAGGCAGGCATGACGACCCGCTGAGCCCATATCTGACTTAGCAGCCAAACAGAGCGATCCCTCAGAGCTGCGGTAATCAAAACTGCCTCGTGAAAGCACACGATCTTGTCCTCTGTGGCGTCGAGCATTGCCGGAGTCATCTCCGTCGGATGAGGGGGAATATCATCGATCACGGACAAGAAGACCATCCGGAGCCAAATGGAGCCGATGGGGAGAGGAGATCCTCTACGAGTCAAGAGCTCGTGCAGTACCGTATCGTATTGGTCATCCGTAAGAGTAGAGTTCACCAAGCGTGCAGCAAAACGAGGAACAATTTCCTCGATAGGCACCTCCCATGGCTGCCGGCGAGCATGTGGACGATTACAAGCCATAGCTCTTCTCTGTTAAAATGATTCTCTGAAAATAGGAGAGAAGAGAAGTATTTTTTCAGATTATGAAGGGAGACATTTAAGTCTAGGCGCAGAAAATGCTGTGCATGATTAAACCATTTCCAAGCTCTGGGAAAGAGAAGTTTGACTCAGGAAAAGTGGAGAAAGAAGGAGAAAAGACACCTTCAGCAGCGATGCAGAGCCTCACATGCCTTGCACGAGGGCGCCAACGCCAAGAGTTAAAAACTCTGAGGCAGCGCCTTACTTGCAAAGCACGAGAGCGCCAGCGCCAGAACTAAAAGTTCTCCACCCTTGGATCAAAAATCCAACGAAGATGATAAATTATCAAATTACAGAATTAAATTCTGTTGAGAAAATATTCTTCGAATCTTCCTAAAACAAGAAAGGTTAATCTCTGTAAAACAGAGCACCGTTGGATTAAAGATCCAATGGTGATTAAAAATCACCAAGATACAGAATAAGTTCTGTATGGGAAAATATTTCCCAATCTTGTTGAGAATAAGAAAAATATCTTCTGTAAAACAGAAGGTCCGGGATCAAAGATACAACGGTGGATAAAATCCCCAAATCAATTAGAGATCTCTCAATGAGAGATTTCCTTAACTAAATCAACAAACTTGCCTCCACTATATAAAGTCCCCAAGAATTCAAGTCTTGTGCACGGAGGAACCCCGCATAAACTTTAAGTTCAAAAAGAAGAGTGATTTTTAGAGGTTTTTGTGATCAAAGAATTAATTACCGCAATCAAGAACGGCGTTGCTTGGTAGCTAGCCGGTGAGTACGGGTCGGTCCACAGGGATTTTGTGTATTCTCAATTTGTTCTAAAGAGTTAATTCCAAGTGGTGTTGGATTGATTATCACTAAAAACTAAAGTTGATTTAGACTAGGATTAGAATCTTGCTAGGGTTAGGTTTAGGTTAAGTTTGGAAATTTAAGATTTCCCACCGCTTTCAATGCCCTAATTTAGATCTATTTATGTGTTATGATAATAATTAATAAAGGGGATTAGGACGATCGGGAAGAAACGATGTTTCTTCCTCTAGGTCCTTGCCCGCCCTTTCTTAATTCTTACCCTAACCTCCATGGAACATGCACAACCGGTCTTTTAAACTACGGTATCACCGTTACCTCGTGGGTAGGGTGCCGTAGGGAGCGGTGTGTGTATGTATGCATGGAGTCCTATGAATTAATATGTGATGGGCAAGAAAGGGGTGAGAGATTTTCATCTCTCAAACCTTTCCTATTCCTAATCCTAACAAGTGAGGAACTACTCACTCATTAGGGGATTGATGAACGACATATTTTTTATGATTTATCAATTTAAAAAGACTAACTATCTAAACTACGACAGATTAATAAAAGTTCTAAACTAATTAACTAGGGCAGATAATAAATCTATACTAGGATAGAAAAGAATTTAAGAACTAGGGCAATAAAAATAAATCTACTTACTTTATTTAATGCTCTCAAAACATTACAAATGATTTCTGAATTTCGATCAATGAAAAGAGGCATGCCTCAAAAAGAGGTTTAGGGTTTCTATTTATAGATCATAGAAACCTTATGGTTACATTCGATACATATCTGCATTTACAAATTTGTCCCTAAGAAGCCTAGTCAACGCACCGCCAAACCGTCAAACGACGAACCGACACGGGCTTCATATGACCGCGGATCCGCGGCCAGAAGGCATGTTTGGCCGCGGTTCCGCGGCCATGTTGAGGGTTTGTTGGCTGCATTTTTCTGGGTTTCTTCTGGTTGCATTTGGCTTCTTGTTTCTTCTCTTGGTTTCTCAGATTGTCTTCTAGTTTTCTTCCAGATTTCCACAGTGCATAATGTCGTGGACTTTTACCCTTTACTTCGTGTCGAAGTCTTGAACCTTGCGCTGCCTTTGTGCTTCGTTTATTTTTCAAACTGTAGGCATGATCAAGATTCTTCCATTTGTTGGTCGTAGTCTCACTTTTGTATCATCTTTTCATCATTTTCACTGTTTTTGTTCCGAGAACCTGTAACCTGCAACTATGTAGCAGACATGGATCAAAAGCACCCATTTATTTGTAAAATGAATAAGAATGGGGAATATAATAATGCAAAATTATGGTATGAACAAATACCCCCAAACTTATCTTTTGCTCGTCCTCGAGCAAACCTAGTTTTATTCTCGAAAAAGACCTAGCCTCACTTTCGCAGGGAAACGCGATTACACTGAGCTCGTGCAACAAGCCGTTAAACCTTTAGATGTAAGGACCTCAAGCCGCCTCTTCACCGCCAATTGTGGCCAGGTAAGCACAAGTAGAGAAAGGAGGGATCCGCTCACGAATCACTGTGAGACGGGCCTTTTAAAGTTACATTTCCCTACCTGTCTAGCCTAGGCACCACAAAGTCAGGTTAGGATCAACGGTCGATGCCTACAACTATTCCTTTGTCCTATTGAGCGCGAAGTTCTTAGGGCTAAGTCTAATCTTTTTTAATTAACTTGATGGTCAATGCAATATACTTTATGTGATTTTTGGGGTCCTGGGAAGGGTAATGAAATCCTCACCCAATCTGGATTGGTGTTCAAGCCCCTTAAACTCAATTTAAATATGCAAAACAGTAAACACAATCACTCGCAAACAATTTTTTTTTAGCGCGGCGCAAAGAATCCAGCACAAGATCAAGTTATTGGAGAAGGGAAGAAGTTTTTGCGCAAAGAATCCTGCGGGAAAATTTTACAGAGGAGATATCAGGGGGTTCAGAAGAAGAAGAGAAAAATTACAGTGATTTTTCACGTGCTGACGTCGGCACATGACCGCGCTTCCGCTGCCAAAGTCGCGTTCCTACCGCGGTTCCGCGGTGTGCTCTGCAGTTCGGTTCCCGAGATCCCTTCTGCTCCTCTGTTCTGATTTTCCTCTGTTGTTCAGATCTGCTGTTTTCTGTTTTGCTCTCTGGATTTTTCCAGATCTGAATTCGTTCGTCAATCCTGCACAATTCAAACAAAACACCCTTCAAAAAATAACAAGATGATAAAATTTTTATATTTTTTAATTTTCTTCAGTTTTTATGAATTTTATGATTTTCTATTAACCCGAAATTGCAAAAAGAAAATACTACGCCATCCCCAGCAACGACGCCATTTTATTTTTAGAGGTTTTTGTGATCAAAGAATTAATTACCGCAATCAAGAACGGCGTCGCTTGGTAGCTAGCCGGTGAGTACGGGTCGGTCCACAGGGATTTTGTGTATTCTCAATTTGTTCTAACGAGTTAATTCTAAGCGGTGTTGGATTGATTATCACTAAAAACTAAAGTTGATTTAGACTAGGATTAGAATCTTGCTAGGGTTAGGTTTAGGTTAAGTTTGGAAATTTAAGATTTCCCACCGCTTTCAATGCCCTAATTTAGATCTATTTAGGTGTTATGGTAATAATTAATAAAGGGGATTAGGACGATCGGGAAGAAACGATGTTTCTTCCTCTAGGTCCTTATCCGTCCTTTCTTAATTCTTACCCTAACCTCCATGGAAAATATACACAACCGGTCTTTTAAACTACGGTATCACCGTTACCTCGTGGGTAGGGTGCCGTAGGGAGCGGTATGTGTATGTATGTATGGAGTCCTATGAATTAATATGTGATGGGCAAGAAAGGGGTGAGAGATTTTCATCTCTCAAACCTTTCCTATTTCTAACCCTAACAAGTGAGGAACTACTCACTCATTAGGGGATTGATGAAAGACATATTTTTTTTATGATTTTTCAATTTAAAAAGACTAACTATCTAAACTACGGTAGATTAATAAAAGTTCTAAACTAATTAACTAGGGCAGATAATAAATCTATACTAGGGCAGAAAAGAATTTAAGAACTAGGGCAATAAAAATAAATCTACTTACTTTATTTGATGCTCTCAAAACATTACAAATGATTTCTGAATTTCGATCAATGAAAAGAGGCATGCCTCAAAAAGAGGTTCAGGGTTTCTATTTATAGATCATAGAAACCCTAGGGTTACATTCGATACATATCTGCATTTACAAATTTGCCCCTAAGAAGCCTAGTCAACGCACCGCCAAACCGTCAAACGATGCACCGACACGGGCTTCATATGGCCGCGGATCTGCGGCCAGAAGGCATGTTTGGCCGCGGTTCCGCGGCCATGTTGAGGGTTTGTTGGCTGCATTTTTCTGGGTTTCTTCTGGTTGTATTTGGCTTCTTGTTTCTTCTCTTGGTTTCTCAGATTGTCTTCTAGTTTTCTTCCAGATTTCCACATTGCATAATGTCATGGACTTTTACCCTTTGCTTCGTGTCAAAGCCTTGAACCTTGCGCTGCCTTTGTGCTTCGTTTATTCTTCAAACTGTAGGCATGATCAAGATTCTTCCATTTGTTGGTCGTAGTCTCACTTTTGTATCATCTTTTCATCATTTTCACTGTTTTTGTTCCGAGAACCTGTAACCTGCAACTATGTAGCAGACATGGATCAAAAGCACCCATTTATTTGTAAAATGAATAAGAATGGGGAATATAATAATGCAAAATTATGGTATGAACAAATACCCCCAAACTTATCTTTTGCTCGTCCTCGAGCAAACCTAGTTTTATTCTCGAAAAAGACCTAGCCTCACTTTCGCAGGGAAACGCGATTACACTGAGCTCGTGCAACAAGCCGTTAAACCTTTAGATGTCCCTAGTAGGAGGAGTGTTGTCTCCTGAGGGTTTTCAGCGGATACTACCCACAAAATCCTATCAATTCGGCCTATTGACTTTTATTCTCCAATTAGGTTTTCCAACAAGAAACTCTATTATCTTCGACTCAGAAATTATCCACCCGTATTTTTCACGCTTCCTTATTATTTATCTTAAGATTATATATGTTTTGTAGACTTACTTAACTTTTAGCATCTTTTGAGTTTTCCTTCTAGGGTTCTATCTCAACTTAGGAATTTTTATCATCTCTATTAAAGATATAAGTCCTATTCTTCATTCCTATATCTTATCTAAACCTCAATCACATACCCCTACGTGTGTGTATATATCACCCCTGCACTTGGAAATTCAAATCAAGCTATTATACTCTTGTCCATCGTCCAAAGTACTTTTCAATTGGTGAATTTTTAGATGAAATTGCTCACACATTTTTCATGCGACCGCTAATACTTCTTGAGGTACCAACGACCGATTACAAAATGTGCTTGCACATTAATGCATAATTCCTAGTCTTGTAATACCTAAGGCTTATAGCAATGACTCCCAAACCAGTTGGTCTAAGGCACTAGGTGATGAAGCACCCTCGCTAAATATTTTTTTCTATTAATGCAGCCTTAAGTAATTACAAAAACCAGTGTTCATTTTTTTTATCTCTTTATTCAAACTTGTATTTTTATTTTATTTTTCTTCGTACTAAGGACTTTAGACAAGAGCATTTCAAGGTCTCTTCTACTATTCCAAGTTTCAAGGTTCGTGTTTGTGCAATTTGTAGGGTATATATTTTCAGAATTTAGACTTAAGCTTAGGAATTATTTTTCAAACTTATACTTTAATTAAAATATCAATACTTTTCTCTTATTTTAACTTAGCCCAAGAAGTGAACTCGAAATTTGCCTATTTCTAAATAAACTACAAAGACATATATTTTCTACCGTTAAATTTTAAGAAAGGTTATTTTTAGGGTTTTTAATTTATTAAGTCTAAGATCTAGTTGTTCCTAGCTAGTTAACCTTTTTGTCAAACTCAAGTCAATTATGGCCAAAATTGAATGTTTTAATTTTTATAATTTTTCAAAATTTTCAATTTTCATTTGGTTTTTAAAATAAGTATGCAAATGCAAAAATATACATATGAATGCGAAGGAAGAAAGCTTACCGAGCACACCCCCAAACTTAAACTTGACAGTATCCTCACTTGTCAGGCTACACCAAGAGGGTCAAAATTGTCGGCACTTCCCTGTTTATTTTTTATTTTACAAAAATACCCAAATAAATTTTTTTTATTTTTTTTAAAAAATATTTTTTATTTTTTTTATGTTATTTTGTATTTATATATTTACAAATGGTACATACCCCCAAACTTATTTGAAATAAAGTTTTGGCAAGTTGATTAAAAATTTCGGGGTAAAATGGAGGAAGATCAGTCAGTGTAAATTGGCTCCTGCAAAAACAGGAGCTCCTCCGACGGGTCCACAGTGAGGAACGATTTGAGTCGATATCTGTTTACTTTAAATAAAGTACCGTCCTCCGGGTTTTCTAGGTCTACCGCACCGTGCGGATATACGGTGCGTACCAAAAACGACCCTTTCCATCTAGATTTGAGCTTGCCGGGGTGGAAGTGTAACCGAGTGTCATATAGCAAAACTTGTTGACCAGGTTTAAAAGTTTTGCGCATAAGGTGTTTGTCATGGAACACCTTAGTTCAGTTTTTAACAATTACATCATTTTCGTAGACCTCATCCCGCAGCTCATCTAGTTCATTCAATTGCAGCCTTCTATTGCTGCCCGTATCTCCCATTGATAAGTTCAACTCTTTAATCGTTCACAATGCCTTATGCTCAATTTCAACTGGGAGGTGGCCAGCCTTCCCATAAACAAGCCGGTATGGAGACATACCAAGACCGGTCTTGTATGCAGTACGGAATGCCCATAGTGCATCAATCAATTTGAGTGACCAATCTTTACGGTTTTTAGAGACCGTTTTCTCCAAAATTTGTTTAATCTGCCGATTCGAAACCTCGGCTTGCCCACAAGTTTGGGGATGGTATGGTGTTGACAATTTGTGAGTAATGGAATATTTGCGCATTAAGGACTCAAAAGTTCTATTACAGAAGTGAGATCCATTATCACTTATAATCGCTCGAGGGTGCCTAAACCGAGAAAAGTTATTTTCTTTAAGAAATCGAACGACAACGTTGTTGTCATTCGTTCGGCTAGGCACGGCCTCGACCCATTTTGACACATAGTCAACAGCCAAAAGAATATACATATTCCCAAAGGAATTGGGAAATGGTCCCATGAAGTCTATTCCCCAAACATCAAAAATGTCCACAACCAAAATTGGTTGGAGCGGCATTTCATTTCTCCGCGATATCCGGCTCAAGTGTTGGCACCGGGAGCATGTCTTGCACAGTATTCATATGCATCTTTAAAGAGACGTGGTCAGTAGAAACCACACTGCAAGATTTTTTCTGCTGTCTTCTTGGGGCCAAAATGCCCGCCACACGCTTGATCATGGCAAAAGACAGCACACTCTTAAACTCATTTTCAGGTACACACCGACGAATGATTTGGTCGGAACATTATTTAAAGAGATACGGCTCATCCCAGTAAAAGTGTTTTACTTGGGACAAGAATCGGAGTTTAGCCTGTTTCGACCAATCTTTAGGTATTAAGCCGGTGGCCAAGTAGTTTACTATATCAGCGAACCAAGGTTTGCATGACACGGTTAAGAGTTGATCATCGGGAAAAACATCTTTAATTGGAATTTCAAGTGTAGGCGAAGAAGGAAGTCGTGAAAGGTGATCGGCCACTACATTTTCACATCCTCTTTTGTCCCTTATGACAAGGTCAAACTCTTGTAGCAAGAGAATCCAATGTATTAACCGCGATTTAGCATCCTTCTTCGCAAAAAGGTGGCGAAGAGCTGAATGGTCCGTGTACACAATCACTGGAGAGCCGATTAAATAAGGCCGGAATTTTTCAAGTGCAAACACAACGGCTAAAAATTCCTTTTCTGTTGTTGTGTAATTCAGTTGGGCCTCATTTAATGTTCGGCTAGCGTAATAAATTACGTGCGGTATCTTATTAATGTGCTGTCCAAGAACAACACCAATAGCGAAATCAGATGCATCGCACATAATTTCGAATGGATGCGTCCAGTCTGGAGATGAAAGAATGGGCGCAGAAATGAGTGAGTGTTTCAATGACTCGAACGTTTTCATGCAAGTTGAGTCAAAATCAAAAGTTGTATCCTTGGCCAATAAAAGAGTCAAGGGTCTAGCTATCTTGCTAAAATCCTTGATAAACCGTCTATAAAAACCGGCATGGCCAAGGAAGGCTCGGATGTCTTTGACACATTTAAGAGGAGGAAGATTGGAAATGACTTCAATCTTAGCTTTATCAACATCTATGCCATTTTGCGAGATGACATGTCTTAAGACAATGCCTTCTCGTACCATAAAGTGGCACTTCTCCCAATTTAAGGTGAGGTTCTTATCCCTACAACGGGTAAGAACTGCGTCAAGGTGTAGCAAACACTCGTCGAAGGAGTCACCGAAAATGGAGAAATCATCCATAAAGATCTCTAAAAAAATTTCAACCATGTCTGAAAAGATCCCCATCATACACCGCTGGAAAGTGGCGGGTGCATTGCATAACCCGAAGGGCATGCGACGGTAAGCGAAAGTACCGAAAGGACAAGTAAATATGGTCTTGTCTTGATCCTTTTCGGCGATGGGGACTTGATTATAGCCGGAATAGCCATCCAAAAAGCAGTAAAATTCGTGCCCAGCCAATCGTTCTAGCATTTGGTCAATAAAAGGTAAAGGAAAGTGGTCTTTCCTTGTCGCGGCATTGAGTTTTCTATAGTCGACGCAAACTCGCCACCCAGTTTGGGTGCGAGTTGGTATTAACTCATTCGCCTCATTTGTTATGACCGTTATGCCCGATTTCTTTGGGACAACATGAATGGGGCTAACCTACTGACTATCGGAGATAGGGTAAATGATACCACTATCAAGACATTTGACAATCTCCTTCTTGACAGCCTCTTTCATTATGGGGTTGAGGCGTCTTTATGGATCCTTTACTGGCTTGGCATCATCCATCATGTGTATATGATGTTCAACTATAAGGGGACTAATCCCCTTGATGTCCGCCATAGTCCAGCCAAAAGCTTGCCGGTTGTTTTGTAAGACCATTAAAAGGGCTTTCTCTTGCTCGAGAGTTAGAGAGACCGATATGATAACGGGAATGGTCTCATTCTCACCTAGGTAAGCATATTTAAGGTGAGACGGCAAAATCTTTAGTTCGAGTTTTGGAGGTGAAACAATTGAAGGTAACATTGGTGAAACTGTTTCAAACTCGAAAAATTCCATCAATGGTTCAAATCGAGTGTAAGCAACCGAGTCGGATGGTTCAACTAACCCATCCGAAAAATCAAAAGACTCAAACTCGGGTGGTGAATCTTCAAAATCATCCAAAAAAGTGAAACACTCGTAGTCGTTTTCCGGCGTGAAAGCTATGTCAGATTCTAGGAGGAACGCACTAGAGGCGTCAACACTGCTGTGATCGAACAGAAATTTTTCGAGCTCACAGTCCTCCTGTGTGATCTCATGGATCGAGCAAATATCAAGTATACTAGCTTTAGGCTCGGAGGGCTGATTCCCCAACTTGAAAATTTTGAGTTCAATCGTCATATTTCCAACAGATAGGTTCATTGAACCATTACGACAATTGATCACCGCATTAGAAGTTGCAAGGTATGGTCGACCAAGTATCACCGGAATTTGACTCCGGGGGTTAGCTACAGGTTGTGTATCCATAACAATGAAGTAAACGGGGAAAATGAAATCCCCTACTTTAATTAACACATCCTCTAACTCACCCCTAGGATGGGTGATGGATCGGTCGACCATTTGGAGAGTACAATGAGTGGGTTTAAGCTCTCCAACGCCTAATTGTTCGTACACTGAATAGGGTAGCAAATTGACACTAGCACCAAGATCTAATAGTGCTCTATTGATGTTCTTGTCCCCAATTGTTATCGAAATTATAGGACAGCCGGGGTCCTTGTGTTTTTGGGGTAAAGATTGGACAAGAGTATCACTAACAGCACTAGCCATGAAAACTTTCTTTGGTACTTGTGACTTCCTCTTCTTGGTGCATAAGTCCTTTAAGATTTTCGCGTAAGAAGGGACTTGTTGGATTGCATCCAAGAGAGGTATGTTTATGCTAACCTGTTTGAACAACTCTACAATCTTCTCCATTTGTGGAGTTGGTTTATTGGATCTTAACCTGTTTGGAAAATGAACATTTTGAAATTTTTTTGAGTCCAATGTGTGTGGAGTATATTGCGGAGTTGGAACGGATCCCAGTGTGGGTGTGTTCGTGAAGTGAGAAGTGGGTCCGTTCGAAGTAAAAGAAGTAGAGCCTTGTGAAGAATGAAGAATAGGCTCTAAAAAAGAAGATGAAGGAGAAGAAGAAGAAGAAGAAGAAGAAGAAGAAGAAGAACCACCACCGGCAGGGGTGTCATTATTAATACCCACGTTATTGTGCAACAATTTTCCAGATCTCAACGTGGTCACAGCATTTACATTATGATTTTGCTGTTCATATGCAACATGTGCATTGTGTGCGTGACCGGGATTTGGCAATGGTTGAGATGGAAGCTTTCCCTTTTCTCGCTCGCTCAACGCAGCATTTAGTTGTGCAATTTGGGCCTCAATAGATTTGATACTTTGATCATGTGAAGCACTGTTTTACACTAAAGATTGAATGGAAGTCTCCAACCTTGCTGCGGATTGTGTAGATTGTTTTAGAAACGCATCTAGACTTCTTTCTAGCAAGGTAACCTTATCATTATTCGGTTGAACAAAATTGTTTTGAGGGTAAGAGTTTTTGGGCACAAAATTGTTCATTTGGTTTGGGTAAGGTTGCGGTTGGAAAGGTTGCTGGTATTGAGTTTGTGGAGGTGCTTGTTGTTCTGGAGGAGGAGGTCTTTGAAAGTTGTTGTTTCCTTGGAATTGTTGATTTTGATTCCAAGCAAAATTTGGGTGACTCCTCCAACCAGGATTATAAGTCGAAGAGTATGGATCATTTCTTTGTCTTTGCTGAAAGGCAGCATTGACTCGATCTTGTCCTTAAATAGGTGGATTGTAAGGACACTCTTCGGTAAGATGTGATGGATCCGAACAACAAGCACAAACAGTTCGTGGGGGTAAAGCAGGGGCAGGAGAAGGCGATGGGATTTCGGTCTCAATTGCTTCTAGCTTTTTCGTAAGTGCGGCCATCTCGGCCTTCATTGCAATCAACATATCTAATTGATGTATGCCTGCCCTAGACTGACCAACAGAAGAAGATGAGGTGGTCTTGGTACTTTCCCACTGAAGTTTTTGTTCAGCAAGATCGTCGAGAAACTGCCACGCTTCCTTACTTGATTTTGTTAGAAAGTGACCTTGACAAATGGTTTCCAGCAACTGCTTCGTTGCTGGGTTCAATCCTTCGTATAAAGTTTGGCAAAGTTGCCAATTTTTGATACCGTGGTGAGGGCATTGAACAAGTAGGTCTTTAAATCTTTCAAAACACTTCCAAAAGGGTTCGGAAGGAAGCTGGGAAAATTGAATGATCTCATTGCGAATTCTCGCGGTCTTGTGATGTGGGTAAAACTTTTTAAGAAAATCTTTAACAAACTCTTCCCAATTTTTAATCGAGTGTGATGTTGTGCTATACAACCATTTCTTGGCTAGGTCACATAAGGTGAAAGGAATGACACGTAGCCTAATAGCATCATCAGATAGTTGTGTTGTCTTCATCATTGCGCAAACGTTTTGGAATTTGTTTATAAAGATATAGGCATCTTCGGATTCCAGTCCATGAAATGTTGGCAACATGTTGATGAAGTGGGGTTTGATCTCAAAATTGTCCCCATTTGCCGGTGAAAGTGAAAGACAAGTAGATAAGGCGGTGCGGATAGTGTAGAAAAGATCCTGGAGCGCGATTCGTTGATGCGCTTCAACAGGCGGGTGTTGTGGGTTATTCGCACCTAGCGGAGGTGGAATCAGTCCCGCGGGTAAGGTGTTGTTAGGATTGAATCCCGACATCTCCTTAGAAGATGAAGAATGAGAATATGAAGATAAGGAAGTGGAAGGAATTTCTACTTCGGAGTCGAAAGCGTCGTTAGTCGGTACCAACGAGACACGGACTAATCGGGCACTAGTGTCCCTAGTCCAACCGGACATACACTAAAGAGGTAGTGTAGTCAAAAGGTGAAAAACAAATTGTGGGGGGTAAGAAAACGTCAATGGAAAGAAAGTTGGTGTAAGTGGGGTGCACGGAGTTCTTAGCGACAAGTTGCAAGTTTTTGTAAATTTTTTTTCCTTTTTGTGTTTTTTTTATAAGGATGCTTTTTGCAAAAAGATTTTCGATAAAAGACTTAGACACGTTCAATCAATCACAAATACACAATCAAGCCTAGATCTAGGGTCAACTAGGTCAGCTAGACAACTCCTAACTGTTCCAAAGGGCAAGATGTAAGGACCTCAAGCCGCCTCTTCACTGCCAATTGTGGCCAGGTAAGCACAAGTAGAGAAAGGAGGGATCCGCTCACGAATCACCGTGAGACGGGCCTTTTAAAGTTACATTTCCCTACCTGTCTAGCCTAGGCACCACAAAGTCAGGTTAGGATCAACGGTCGATGCCTACAACTATTCCTTTGTCCTATTGAGCGCGAAGTTCTTAGGGCTAAGTCTAATCTTTTTTAATTAACTTGATGGTCAATGCAATATACTTTATGTGATTTTTGGGGTCCTGGGAAGGGTAATGAAATCCCCACCCAATCTGGATTGGTGTTCAAGCCCCTTAAACTCAATTTAAATATGCAAAACAGTAAACACAATCACTCGCAAACAATTTTTTTTAGCGCGGCGCAAAGAATCCAGCACAAGATCAAGTTATTGGAGAAGGGAAGAAGTTTTTGCGCAAAGAATCCTGCAGGAAAATTTTACAGAGGAGATATCAGGGGGTTCAGAAGAAGAAGAGAAAAATTACAGTGATTTTTCACGTGCTGACGTCGGCACATGACCGCGCTTCCGCTGCCAAAGTCGCGTTCCTACCGCGGTTCCGCGGTGTGCTCTGCAGTTCGGTTCCCGAGATCCCTTCTGCTCCTCTGTTCTGATTTTCCTCTGTTGTTCAGATCTGCTGTTTTCTGTTTTGCTCTCTGGATTTTTCCAGATCTGAATTCGTTCGTCAATCCTGCACAATTCAAACAAAACACCCTTCAAAAAATAACAAGATGATAAAATTTTTATATTTTTTAATTTTCTTCAGTTTTTATGAATTTTATGATTTTCTATTAACCCGAAATTGCAAAAAGAAAATACTACGTCATCCCCAGCAACGACGCCATTTGATTTTTAGAGGTTTTTGTGATCAAAGAATTAATTACCGCAATCAAGAACGGCGTCGCTTGGTAGCTAGCCGGTGAGTACGGGTCGGTCCACAGGGATTTTGTGTATTCTCAATTTGTTCTAACGAGTTAATTCCAAGCGGTGTTGGATTGATTATCACTAAAAACTAAAGTTGATTTAGACTAGGATTAGAATCTTGCTAGAGTTAGGTTTAGGTTAAGTTTGGAAATTTAAGATTTCCCACCGCTTTCAATGCCCTAATTTAGATCTATTTAGGTGTTATGGTAATAATTAATAAAGGGGATTAGGACGATCGGGAAGAAACGATGTTTCTTCCTCTAGGTCCTTGTCCGTCCTTTCTTAATTCTTACCCTAACCTCCATGGAAAATATACACAACCGGTCTTTTAAACTACGGTATCACCGTTACCTCGTGGGTAGGGTGCCGTAGGGAGCGGTGTGTGTATGTATGTATGGAGTCCTATGAATTAATATGTGATGGGCAAGAAAGGGGTGAGAGATTTTCATCTCTCAAACCTTTCCTATTTCTAACCCTAACAAGTGAGGAACTACTCACTCATTAGGGGATTGATGAAAGACATATTTTTTTATGATTTTTCAATTTAAAAAGACTAACTATCTAAACTACGGTAGATTAATAAAAGTTCTAAACTAATTAACTAGGGCAGATAATAAATCTATACTAGGGCAGAAAAGAATTTAAGAACTAGGGCAATAAAAATAAATCTACTTACTTTATTTGATGCTCTCAAAACATTACAAATGATTTCTGAATTTCGATCAATGAAAAGAGGCATGCCTCAAAAAGAGGTTTAGGGTTTCTATTTATAGATCATAGAAACCCTAGGGTTACATTCGATACATATCTGCATTTACAAATTTGCCCCTAAGAAGCCTAGTCAACGCACCGCCAAACCGTCAAACGATGCACCGACACGGGCTTCATATGGCCGCGGATCTGCGGCCAGAAGGCATGTTTGGCCGCGGTTCCGCGGCCATGTTGAGGGTTTGTTGGCTGCATTTTTCTGGGTTTCTTCTGGTTGTATTTGGCTTCTTGTTTCTTCTCTTGGTTTCTCAGATTGTCTTCTAGTTTTCTTCCAGATTTCCACATTGCATAATGTCATGGACTTTTACCCTTTGCTTCGTGTCAAAGCCTTGAACCTTGCGCTGCCTTTGTGCTTCGTTTATTCTTCAAACTGTAGGCATGATCAAGATTCTTCCATTTGTTGGTCGTAGTCTCACTTTTGTATCATCTTTTCATCATTTTCACTGTTTTTGTTCCGAGAACCTGTAACCTGCAACTATGTAGCAGACATGGATCAAAAGCATATGTTTATTTGTAAAATTAATAAGAATAGGGAATATAATAATGCAAAATTATGGTATGAACAAAGAGCAAGCAAAAAAAGCCTGAAGAGAGAAGAAAAAAGAAGAACTTTCTTTAAGATAAATAGAGATCATAGTATCTCATCTGCATACCCAAGGGTTTAACCTTTATAAAAGAACAAAGTTCTTTCCCTGGATATGAGATCCATGAGACAAGTCTCCCACAAATGAGAATTTAATTCTCGTAGGGATGAATTTGTTCTCGGGGATTGAAGATCCAGGGGAGAACAAAGAATTGAACTCTTTAGAAAAATGCACAAAGAGGGAAAAAGCGCCGAGCGCCCCACGTACCACTCACGTGGGCGCTGCTAAAATAAAGAGTTCTCTGCACTCAGTGATTGGCACCCAGCGCCAAGCACTCTATGTGCCCCTCACGTAGGCGCTAATAAAACAAGGAGTGCTTAGCACTCAGTGGTTGGCACCCAGTGCCAAGTGCTCCACTTTCCCCTCACGTGGGCGCTAATTAGATAAGGAGTAGCATTCAAGGGTTGGCGCCCAGCGCCAAGCGCTCTACATGCCTCTCACATGGGCATTGATAAAGTAAAGAGTGCTCTGCACTCAATGGTTGGCGTCTAGCACTGAGCGCCCCACGTGCTTCTCACGTGGGTGCTGTTTAGTGCTCTATAAATGGAGCCCAGCGCCATAAAGAGTGTTTAACACTCAATATAAAAAAACAAAGAAAGGGTGAGCATCAAAGTCCATATCAATGCCCAGCATTGTTGAACAAAAGGGACCGAGCCCAAAACAAGTGTTTAACACTTTATTCAAAAATTGAGTGGGCTGAGTCCAAGCTGACCAAAAGCCCCTAATTCAGATCAACCAAGCCCATGGGCTCACAATTTTTCTAAATTTGATCTTGGTCCTAAAACCAACTATAGATCTCTCAACTGACATTGATTCAAGGGTAATCTTCCCACACCTCTGATATATAACGTTGTAATTCTTCAATGTCTTCAGAGAGGTGGCGGGTCCCGACAACCAACAATCTACATGGACCATAATGTCCTTAAACTAACTATGGACCGCAATGCCCTTAAACTAATCTACATGGACCGTAATGTCCTTAAACTAACTATGGACCATACTAATCTTTATGGACTATGATGTCCTTAAACCAAATGGAAACCCAATGGACCGCAATATCCTTAAACTAATGATGGACTATGATGTCCTTAAATCTAACGGACCGCAACATCCCTAAACTAAACTCCATGGACTATGATGTCCTTAAACCCAAAACTCTATGGACTATGATGTCCTTAAACATGGACTATGATATCCTTAAATCTAATGGACCATAATGTTCCTAAACTAAAACGATAGAACCCAAATGCTCTTTCGTTGGAATAAAAGTGATCCTGAACCAACGTTAAGTAGATCTTAGTCCAATATCGGATTAATGTATCCTTAACAAACATTTAAGTTGATCTTGATCTTAAACAAGGTTAACGATCCTTAAATCAAACCAAACCCAAATCTAAGAAAATACAGATTTGGACTAATCCCTGCCCTACGGGCGACAACACAAATTAGTCTCCATATACAATCTACGAGCAACCAAAAATAAAACAAACACACACGACACGAAGTGAACATCTGGAGCAGGAAGTTCCCCGCCGAAAATCGGAGACGCGACCGGGTAGGTCCGTCTTGCCTGAATTTCGGGGCAGATACTAATTGGTGCTATCCGTCCATCTCTCCGAAGATGCCAAGTTGATTTATGACACCATGTATTGAAGGTTTAAACGGATGCGGCCGATGTAGCAGATTTCGTCAGATTCCCCCTCGTTGAAGGGTTTTTGATTGTGGGGACGCTCTTCCCTGCAAGCGCAAGCCCCTGCAGTTAGTTACGCTACCGCATCGCGGTAACCACTTTCTCCTTCTCCAGATGGTCACTTCGTGTCGTGGGTGTTTGTTTTGTGTTTGGTTGCCCGTGGATTGTATACGGAGACTAATTTATATTGTCGCCCGTAGGGCGTGGATTAGTCCAAATCCGTATCTTCTTAAATTTGGGTTTGGGGGTAAGGTTTAAGGATACGTTAGTCTCATTTGGGACTAAGATCAACTTAAACGTATGTTAAGGATCGTTAGTCTAATTTTTAGACTAAGATCAACTGAACGGGATCATTTAGATCCAACAAAAGAGCATTTGAACTCTATTGTTTAGTTTAGGGACATTGCGGTCGATTAGTTTAAGGACATTGCGGTCCATTGTTAGTTTAAGGACATCTCGGTCCAAGGTTAAGGACATCATAGTCCGTGAGTTTAAAGACCTCACAGTCAAGGTTAAGGACATCATAGTCCGTGAGTTTAAAGACCTCACAGTCAAGGTTAAGGACATCATAGTACGTGAGTTTTGTCACGCCCCGCTTCCCGGTGTACGGCGAAGTGGACACAACGAGGTCCGCTACGTATATACTGAGAAGTACATACGCTAAGCATATCTAAGCAATATAAAAGTAAATCACAAGAGACAAGAGATATAGAAATAACAGCAACTTTATTAATAACATTCTTTTGTACAATGCATGAAAAGTAAATACAACTGAAATGAAAAGCGATGCCTAAACAGTGGCATAACAGGAAATGAAAATACTGAATAGAACAAGGTACAATATCTAGAGCTCAGGGTCTTCGTGAAACTGCTCCAAATCTTCACCAGTGGGCTCGATCTCTGCTGGGTCCAAAACACCTGACGACATTCAAAGAAGAAAGAAATAGAATGTCGTCAGCGAACAGGTCGCTCAGTAAGTCCCAAAGATAAGGAAGAATAAGAAAGACAGAATAAGAGTATTTTCTAAAGTATTATGTTGCAGAATATTATGGAATATTGTGTTAACGCCGTTGTTTGTAGCTTGGTACAGAAGGATACCAGTGTATACGAGAGGGGTCTCTATATGCTAGAGACCAGGGCAAATGGAAAGTACAAAGAACCGTTAAGCCACGGTACAACAGCAACAGAATATAGGTTAGGTGTCTTAATCTGACCATCTCGTGCCACCATTAACACCTTCCGTACTAATCTACCCCTTAAACCCCGTAGTATTTTGATAGTATTGTAGTGTTGTATTGTGTAAGTTGGATGACTGACCAAAACCATGATATCAGTAAACAGATGTAACTGCATAATCAGGTAAATGGAATAACGGAATAATGGATGTATATCCATGGTTTGATTCAGTCAAGTTGTATAGATTTCTAACTGGATTCTGGGATTCATGTATTCATATTGAGTTGGATTATTAAAGAATATAGAATGACTTGAATCATATTCAAGTCAGAAATAATCAGACTCAAACCCGAGTCAGACTAAAAGAAATTTAATTTGAAGTTCTATAATTGTTAGGGTCCTTATTGTAAATTATAAAACTTGAGGGGGTTTTATGTAAAAAGTACTTTTGTATAGTTTTCAAGATACACCTCAAGTATTTATTATTCGTCTTTATAGTTATAATGAGTGTAAATTTTATTTGTGTTATTCTAGTGAATATATCCTAATAAAACTATTAATTTATAATATTGATTTATTTGGAATTCATGGTATTTTAATGTAACTTTTAATCTTGTAAATTTTAGGAAAAAGGTGGAAACTTTATCTTATAATAAAATAGGTGTTTAAATGATAAATATACATATGTTAATACAAGAATAATTTTTTTAATAAATATTTTATTTTCCAAAAATCTCATTTTTCTTAAATGTCGTATTTTAAACCTTTCGAGACCGAATGCTCCTTGCGGAGGTCTGAATCTCGCACTACTAAGCTCGAGGGTGCACGATAAACCGTACTATCCCTAACGAGTTCCCCAAAGATGGGTTGTAGTGGCGCTTTGCAAAGATTTAATAAATACTAGTCATTTAGAAAACGGTTTTTATAAAGATAAGGTATTTATTTGTAAAAGGGTGTAAATTTCCGTATTTTAGATTCTAGGGTTTTCTAAGCCAACTAGCCTATTTCTAAATGGTCTAAACGACACGTCATTAGAAGCCTCAAATCGCCTCTTCACCGCCAATTGTGGCCAGGTAAGTGCCAGATAAGTGGGAGGCTCTCCAATACAAGTAGTGGCCCTAATTAAGTAACCACTTGCCTTAGACACACTTGCCTAGACACCACAAAGTCAGGTTTAGATAAACGATCGATGTCCATGACATATCGTATTTTCCTTTTTAAAAGATATTGTTTTAAAATTGTGTACAACTTAGAACTTTTAGAAAAGGTTTATAAAGAAAATGGTATTTTAATGTAAGATCTTGTATTATCGTATTCTAAGTTTTGATGATCTCAATTAGGGTTGTATTTGCGTGTGTGTGGAGGTAGGTCATTACCTCGTGATCTACGTTAAGGTATAGCAATTGTTAAGGGTTAAATGTGATAACTAAACATGGTGGTATTAAAGTGCGAAAATATGGTATTTTGCAAAAGTTATCATTTCATGTGAGAAACTTTATCCAAATTGATTTTTAAGTGATTAGTAGTCAACATGAGTATGTTTAAGCATTATGGAATTAGTGACAAGTGAGTTTTGATAGAAAACCGAATCGGAAATCGGTTTGTTCCGATTTCCGTCGGGTTTATAAAGTCGTATTTTTCTTGAGAGAAAAGAAAGATAGAAAGAGGGGGACTTACGGGTTTGGACAAGCAAGAGAGTGCTAGTGAGGTAGTGGGTTGTCGGTGCGTCGAAACGTCGTGAAGAGGTCCTAGTACGATCGCCGGGATTCGTCGTCGATTTCGGCAGCGCTTCGCCTTTCGCTCGTTTTCTAACGTACCGAGTTCTCTTGAAATTTTTAGAGAGTGGACTTAGGAATGTAGGGTGAGAGGGTAGAGGGTATGGGGGTTTATATAGGGTTAGGCTAGGGTTAGGGTTTTTAATAAAAAAATTTATAAAAATATACAAAATCATTAAAAATTCATTAAACATAGGAGTAAAAGGGATTTTTTGGCCAAATGATAACCGATCCAAGCATTTAGAGTATGCAGGAGGGTGGACCAGGTCAAGACCCAACTTTTCTCTGTTGGTGACTCGGCCGTCCGGCCAAGTTCAGCCGGCGGCGCCGGACCGAGTCGGCGGATTCACCGGCCGGCGGCGCCGAGTCGGGCCGAGTCATGGGTCCAATGGCCGGGGATTCTTCGGGGGTACAATTTGGTATATTTACTTTTTGTTGTCCAGTACATATTTTGGGAGTTATGGCCTTTTTACCGTTGACTTCCAAAAAAAATTAAAACAACATAAATACAAAAATAATGTGGGGTATGGGATTTGAACTCTGGTGGCTTGGTTCAGCAGTGCAAGATGTTACCAATGAGCTACAAGCTCCTTCTTATAATTATGGAGTGAAATAAATACTTAAAGAGATATCAGCTGCCATAAATACTCCAAGTATACATTGAATTTAAATCAATTCTTTGTACATTAAAATTGGAGTTGTTACAAGTTTTAAAGGACCCCACAGTCCGTAGAATGTTTGGTTGTCAGGACCCGTCACCTCTCTGAAGACGTTGAAGGATTACAACGACAAATATCAGAGGAGTAAAGAGATGTACCCTCGAACCGACGTGAGTTGGTTGAAAGATCTGTAGTCCAATTTGGGGCTAAGATCTGTGATTTATGAGCATGTGGGCTCAATTAAGCTGAATTTGAGGACTTATGGCCAATCTTGGGCTAAACCCAATCAAGTTAAAATGTTTTAACATTTATTTTGGGATGTTAATCATTGGTTTGAGCTCGACCCTTTTAACAATGCTGAGCATTGATTTAGCTTCTGACAATGTTTGTCTTTTACTGAATGTTGAGCATTCATCATAGCTCTGGGGCTTATTCAAAGAACAATTTAAGTTCTATCTAAACGCACATAAAATCATGTAGTGCGCTTGGCACTGGCGCCAGTCAATGAGCACAGGGCACTATGGTTAAAGTGCTAGTGCGCTTGGCGCTAGATGTGAAGCGCTAGTGCGCTTAGCGCCTTGCGCTAAATGAAGAGCGTAGATGCGCAATAGTTGAAGCGTTGAGGTGTTTGGCGCTGGTGCCATATAGTTAACTGCAGAGCGCTTTTTGTAATGCAGCGCATACGTGAGGAGAACGTGGCGCGCTTAGCGCTAGATGAAGAGCACTAAGGCACTTGTGAATTAGGAGCGCTAAGGCTCTTATTAGATTAGGAGCGCTAAGGCTCTTCTTAGGTTAACTTTGCGCTCTGCAGATTATCTATTCTTTGATAAGAGACTTTGTCTCAAAATTCTAAGAACAAAGTTCTTAGTTCATAGGATATATTTCAATCTCTTTTTGATGAAAGGCTTTGCCTTTGTGGATCTGTGATCCTAAGAGAATTGAATAATTCTCCCCCCTTTATAATTCGATGTTCATAATCTCTTTTGTGAAAGACAACTTTGTCTTATAGATCTATGATCCGTGAAAGAAGTAAGTACTTCTGTTTATATTGAGGCGATTTCGTCTGTATATTATTTTTACCTTGAAAAAGAATTGTCTTCTTTTACCGAGAGCTTCTTCTTCTTCTTAAGGTTTTCTCAAAGTTTAGGGGGGGTTCCTCTGTACAAGACTTGAGGTCTCGGGTCCTTTATATAGGGCAAGATGGTTTGTTCAATCAGTTAAGGAGATCTTTTCTCCAATTGATTTGGGGAATTTCCCTACCGTCAGATCTTTGATCCAAGGGCTTCTGATTTACAGAAGGAAATCTTCTTGTTTTTAATAAGATTAGGAAATCTTTCCATGCAGAATATGTCGTCTTTGGTAATTTTTATTTACCATTGGATCATTGATCCAACGGTGCTCTGATTTACAGAGCACAATCTTGTTATTTGGAAAGATTTTGAGGAATCTTTCCTTAACAGAATTTAATTCTGGTTAATTAATGATTTATCATTATTAGATCTTTGATCTAACGGTGGAGAGCTTTTAGTTCCAGCGCTAGCGCTTATGCGCTCTGCCCATGGTGCGCTACTTGGAGCGCAGCGCTCTTAGCGCTAGCGCACACGTGCTTTGCACGTGATGCGCTACTTGGAGCGCAGCGCGCTTGGCGCTGCATCTAAAGCACTGCTTTATTGGAGGTGTCCTTTCACCCTCCTTTTCACCCTCCTTTTAAGTCAAACTTATATTCCCCAGGTCTTGGAAATAACTCCCCTATGCACAACATTTTCTGTGCCTAGTCTTCATAATCTGAAGCAAAGCTTCTTTCTTTTCTCGTCTCCAAAGAACCCTCATAACTATGGCTTGTAACCGCCCACATGCTCGTCGACAACCATGGGAAGTGCCCATCCAGGACATTGTTCCTCGCTTTGCTGCGCGCTTGGTGGATCCTGCTCTTACGGATGAACAATGCGACGCAGCGCTGTACGAGCTCTTGACTCGTGTAGGGTCTCCTCTCCCGCCACACGCTATTTGCTTTCGGATGATCCTTATGTCCGTGCTCGCTGATATTCTCTTTCCTCCAGCAAAGATGATCTCGGCAATGCTCGATGCTGCTGAAGACAAGAACGAGTGCTTCTTCGAGGCGCATTTGATCACTAAAGCCCCGAGGGATTGCTCTGTCCATTTGCTGAGTTAGATACGGGCTCGTCGGGTCGTAATATCCACCTTCTCTGTTGAGTGTGGCGCTGATCGATGGGTGGCTACTCCTCGAGAAGATTGCCGTTTTGACATGGTGGAGAGGACAGATAGGGAACTAGATAATCTCATTCTTAGCTTTGCAAACCCCTGTCCTTTTGATCCCATGTTTGGAGATCTGTTTATATTGTAATAAAAAATTTCTAATTACGTATTTTATTATCTGCCAAGTGCTCTTCTTGTTTTTAATTCTTTGTTATTCTTCTATCAGGCGCTTATGCGCTGCATAACTTAACTTGTTATAATCAGGTGCAAGTAATGAAGCGCTCTTGGCGGTTAGCGCACTTGGCGCTTAGCGCTCTCGTGCTTTGCACGTGAGCGCTGTTTCAGAGTCTTTGACTCTCAGTGCTGGCGCATTCACTGCTGGCGCTCTTCACTAAGCGTCGCTTCATTTCAAACTTCGGAATTTAAACAGAGCTTTGCTCTGATTGGATAAACAAATGCCCCCCACCGTTGTGCTTACGTGGCCCACACGTGAGTGCAGCGGTGGTAGTATCTCAGTCGTTGGATCAATTTTTGGAAGTTGAAACGACTCTCAATGCCTATAAATAGGGCCTTTGGCCCTCTGAAAAACCTTTTTAGGGTTTCTTTCGACCCATTGATGAAGAATTCTTGGAATTCACTTTATAGCTCTTAAAGCTCTCGAAGTTTTTACTTCTGCAAAAAGCTTTGCTTTCAGGGTTTCTTGAAGGATCATTTCATCTTCTCTACAGAGCATTGCTCTTTAGTATCTTCCGGGAATTTTATTCCCCTATTAATTATGGCAGTTGTCATTTCTGCTGGAGAGCATTTCTCTCAAGGGAGATTTACTCCTTGGCTTGAGGGACTTAAATGGGAGTCTTTTGAGGGTTTTCTTCCTTAATCGCCCAAATTTGGATTTGTTTGTCGCTTGACAGATCTTGTCTTCCCGAGAACTTGTCTAAATCCCAATGTCTGATTTTCCTCATTACCAATCTTTTAATGATGTTTCTTTTCAGGCACTATGGCTGTTCATTTATATAGTCTGAACGAGTTTATCTCTTATGAGGATATTCGCGTACAGGGCCGTTGCCAGAACCAAGAGTTTATAGATGTCCAATGTGTGGAGATTATGGATCGTCTGTATGCACACAACGGTCGATTGCTTCCTCGTCGTTTCGCTCTCTTGAAAATCGTAGTGGGAGCAATTTGGGTAGCACTTCCTAGGTTTTACGAAGCCATGCCGCTGGATGCGCTGGATGATGCTGAAGATAAGGTGCACTCGGTGTACCTGTCTGGCCTGATCTCAAAGAAGCGTCGAGATAACCTCATTGATATTCTGCATCAAACTTTCCAACAGACGATGATAATCGCTTCTTATCAAAGGGAGGAGGGCATTAGCGAGGATCTCGACACCCGTGATCGCGAGAGGATGCACACGAGAATGGTCAGAAAGGCCAGAAAGATTCTAGATGGACTTACCTTCGAATTCCTCAATCCATGCACTGGATCTGAGGTTTTACCATTATAATCATTTTGATGATGTTTTCGTTTACTGCTTTCATTATTGTAAGAACTTTTCGAAGTATGAATAGCAAATTCCTCGTTTCCATGTGTCTACCTTACGCACTAAATCTTTTGCACATGCATGAATGAGTATGCCTTAAACGTTTAACCGAATGTAAATCAACTGTTCTCCTTGTCGATTTCTTCTTTTTTCTCTGTTGCCGGCGTGTTACCTTAGTAAGCGTAGCCTGTAGATGGCAGAGAGAGCATTCCGTTGATAGTTTATTTAAATATCTTTGCAAGACTGTGCCCTTCTTTTTCAAGTTAAGATATTTGTGATTTGATTTATCCCCGGAACGGAGCATTGCTCTATGATGGAGAAGTTATGAATTAATGTATACATATATTTTTAAGACGAAGCATTGTTCTGTTTGAGAGGGTTATGAGTTGATATTTTTCCGTATTGGAGCTTTGCTTGACGACAAGGAAACATCCGATCATTGCTCGACGATAGGGGGGTGATATGTGTCCAAGTCGAAGCTTTGCTTAACGACGAGGAGGTGTCGGAGCATTGCTCGACGACAGGGGTTGACATAAGGTCCAAGTCGAAGCTTTGCTTAACGACGAGGAAGTGTCGGAGCATTGCTCTACGACAAAGGTTGACATAAGCCATACGGGGTCAAGATTGACATTGGCCATATGGTGTCATGGGTTGACTTTATCCGCACTTCACGGAGTTAAGGGTTGCTCTGGATGCTTCCCACGGGGTCGGTTTGACATCGCCGTGTTCTGCGAGGACCAGGCTCCACTCTGGATGTTTCCCACGGGGTCAGGATTGACATAGGCCGTGTTCCACGTGGCCAGGAATTTGCTCTGGATGCTTCCCATGGGGTCATAGCCGTGTTCTGTGAGGACCAGGCTCCGCTCTGGACGTTTCCCACGGGTTAGGATTGACATAAGCCGCGTTCCACATGACCAGGAATTTGCTCTGGATGCTTCCCACGGGGTCATAGCCGTGTTCTGCGAGGACCAGGCTCCACTCTGGACATTTCCCACAGGGTCAGGATTGACATAAGCCGCGTTCCACGTGACTAGGAATTTGCTCTGGATACTTCCCACGGGATCATAGCCGTGTTCTACGAGGACCAGGATCCGCTCTGGACGTTTCCCTCGGGGTCAGGATTGACATAAGCCGCGTTCCACGTGACCAGGAATTTGCTCTGGATGCTTCCCACGGGGTCATAGCCGTGTTCTGCGAGGACCGGGCTCCGCTCTGGACGTTTCCTACGGGGTCAGGATTGACATAGGCCGCGTTCCACGTGACCAGGTATTTTCTTTGGATGCTTCCCACGGGATCATAGCCGTATTCTGTGAGGACCAGAATCCGCTCTGGACGTTTCCCATGGGGTCAGGATTGACATAGGCCGTGTTCCTCGTGACCAGGAATTTGCTCTGGATGCTTCCCACGGGGTCATAGCCGTGTTCTGCGAGGACCAGGCTCCGCTCTGGACGTTTCCCACGGGGTCAGGATTGACATGGTCCGTGTTCCACATGACTAGGAATTTGCTCTGGATGCTTCCCACGGGGTCATAGTCGTGTTCTGCGAGGACCAGACTCCGCTCTGGACGTTTCCTACGGGGTCAGGATTGACATAAGCCGTGTTCTACGTGACCAGGAAAGGCTGACTCTCGGTTGTTTGTGCATCATTGAGTCATGGAACTGGGAATTTTGCCGCAGCTCCGATTTGTTGATGTCGTGTCTGTTGAAATGAGACGGATATTGAGATGATCTCCAGTCTGTCTGTGAACCATTGAGATTTGGCTTGTTCTTCTGATGGAGCCTGTGGAGGGAAGGTGTGATTCCTTCTTTGTTTGCGCCCCTGGATTGCATACATGGATTGATGTGATATCACCTGTAGGGCAAAAATTTCATTTTTTTAATTTCTTTCCGCGATGCTCTATCATTTCAGTTTTTGTATCCCGAAGGTCGCGATTGCCCAATCATTTCGGCTATTTGTTTTATTTTTACTCGCTGCATTTTATTGTGAGTTGCCCAATCATTTCGGCCATTTTTGTATGCATACATTTTTACTTGCTGATTTTGTTGCAAGTTGCCCCATCATTTGGGCTATTTCGTATGCATGTGTGGCTCATTGGCTTTTCGCTGCAAGCTTAGAATTAGACACCGATTTCGGCATCAGCACCGCTACAACTGGAATATTGCTAGGAGCGAATCATCATTTGCCTATATCGATGTCGAACAAAGGTGGCTTAGCGAACATGGTTAGGATCCTGTCGACTAAGGCTTTTAACTTTACGAGCCGTAAGGGTCTCATAAAGGTATTTCTCCCTGTGAGTCATGAGGATCTCGTAGGTGCGTTTTCTTCTTAGGAATCGTGAGGACTCCTAAGTGTATGTTCTCTTATAAGTCGTAAGGATCTTACAAGAGTGTTTTCAACTTATAAGTCGAGAGGACTTACGGGGGGGGGGGGGGGTTCACTGTGCCAACATATCTCTAGTCATGGATGGAACTTTGTTAAAGAAATGTTTATTCGCGCCCATGGATTGTATACAAGGGTCAGCATTGAGCCGCTTATAGGGCGGCATTGGAGGTTGTGGTGTCCACTTAAGAACATGTTCAGATCCCTGTAGCTTAAGACTTTTGAATCTTATGAGCCGTGAGGGTCTCATAAGAGGGTTCTCCTTACGAGTCGTGAGGATCTCGTAAGTGTAATTTCTTCTTAGGAATCGTGGGGATTCCTAAGTGTGTTGCTCCCTTATGAGTCGTAAGGATCTCACGCAGGTGGTTTCTCCTTATAAGGTCGAAAGAACCTTGCAAGTGTCTTTTAACGAGGTTGCGCCCTTTCGGGTTTTCACAAAAACTCGCCGGTAGCCCTGCTGTTTTTACTCATGGAGCCCTTTCGGGTTTTCATCCGTGCCCATTTTTCTTATGGACATACCGTTTTCTTTTTCTTTCTTTTTTTTATTCTTTTTTTTTGTCAGCCTTGGGATGCTGCAGTCTACAGTAGTTTATTAACGTCTCGGTCAACAGCCAGTTTTAGGACATACTGGTCCATCGTTAGTTTAAGGACGTCGGTCCGACGCCAGTTTTAGGACATAGCGGTCCATCGTTAGTTTAAGGACGTTTCGATCCATTGTTAGTTTTAGGACGTTTCGGTCCATTGTTAGTTTTAGGATATTTCGGTCCGTTAGTTTTAGGACATTTCGGTCCGCTGTTAAGGAAGCCGGCTACTACTTACAGAGTTTGGGTTTAGGAAGATAGCGAGCGAACATAGTCTTCGTCATCCTTCGTTGACCTAAGCCGTGACTCGTCAGGCGTAGTATTTCTTTAGGAAACGACCGTTTATTGGCCTGAAAGGTCTTTCACCATGCATGTCCATGAGTAGATAGGCTCCACCCTGGTAAACTATGTCTATGATATATGGGCCTTCATAGTTTGTCTCGAATTTCCCCTGCTTGGCATGATTAGGGATCATAGGTGTCACAACCCGAATGTACGGAACGTGACTGGCACTTACATTACGAGACGTCTAAAGGCGTAACGTAACCTAAGTCAGCCAAGGCCCAGAAAAATCTAACCCAAAATCAAAAAGAGTGAAGGAAAACCTTTTATGAAAATGACTTTAAAATCAATTAAGTTGTATTAACCCCTTTTTTAAAAACATCAAAATTTTTCCGAAAATTTCGGCAGAGTCTCCTTTGTAAATACTAGCCCCCCAAAATGGGTACAACAAGATATATAAACCTGTAATGAAATAATGACATTCCCAAGCGGGAGCTAGCTCTTCGCCCAAGGTGGATCACAACCACATGCAATATATATGCAATATCAAGAAAATAAGCATAAAGAAGCACAAAAATAAGAAAAAAGCACAACGTCGGCTCAAGTGAGCTCGACCCCAGAGAAACCACATATACACAAATCTCTCAGTCTCAACACTAGGTCGCATATACAAAATAAGAAGTGGTAGATGGAGAATACTAGATACAATGATAGTACAAAAGAGACAAAGTGTCCTCGCAACCCACTTATGAGCAATGTCGCGAGTCTGAGCAAAGAAGCCAATGAAAAGATACGCCCGCTGCTGCAAAGCTGACGGGTCCGACCTGCAAGACACTGTGGCACAACGGGGGTGAGTTGCCGGCTCGTGAGTAGCAAGTAATATCTAATAAAGCTATCGTAAGAATGCATGTAATGCGTCGCAATCTGCATATCTAAGTATAATGCGATGCTACTAATATGTATGCACATGGATACAAAATCAATACGAAATCCTTAAGTGTATAAATACGATGATCTTTGCATTCTTAACTTAAAAAAAATATCTGTACAATAGCCAAGGTACCATCAATGAAATCATCCGAAAACCGTGTTAAGCATCGACACCAAATATGAAAATATATCTGTCTCAATGTCTCACTATATCAATGTCTCAATATCTCGGGCTCCGTCAGTCCGGATCGGCCCATATCATCAAATCTCACGACAACGGTCGGTATCCTCTGGATATCCGCCGCGCCAGACATCATCGGTAGGTAGTCTTTCCCTACCAGGCTCATCGTCTACAACTCGATCTTCTTGCCCCGGGGTACCATACCGGGCCCACCACCGAGACGGTTCATCCACTCCTCGAATCGGGTCTCGAAATCCAACAGAAAATATGAAAACTCATGGTGGACGACACATACATCACGAGAAAACCGCAACTTTATTTTAAAAATGATAATAATAAGCTTTAGTTAAATTCTTGCGGTTTTCCCCAAAATCCAGAAATCTCATCAATACTGAAATCCTCAAGAAAATCATAATATCCAACATGTTGTAAATAATAGATGCCCATGAAATCAATGTTATGAAATGTAGTTTATGACGAGGAATCTAACTAAGAATGATAATGAAGTGAGGTATATGCATGCTTTGCAATTCAATATATCATGTATGATGCAAGCATTTGATACTGAACTAAGCAGGTTCTACAGTGCTCGTGGCATGGTAATTACCAAAGGCGTGTGTGTTCACATGAATAGTGCACGTCCATCATGAGCCAATGGTAATGGTGTAAGTGTCCTAAGAGGTGATATCACACAAAGATATATAAATAATCATGCAATGCCAGCAGACGAATAACTAGAAATATATGCATATGAATGAGATGGTTAACTAACTAACTATGCATATAGTTTGCAAGTAATAAAGTGATCCTAACTATGGGGCGCCTCGCGCCATTCAGACGATTTCCCCATAGATGTATACATTTACTCACCCGGACGCCTCGCTAATCTGATCCAACCACTGCTTTGCCTTTGCGCGCCGCGTCCAATGTTTCCGCAACCGATCCTAAAATTGCACAACACAAACATAAGATTACACATCATGAAACGACGCAAATAACAATATGATAAGATCAACGCACACAAGTTAGGCACAACGTGCACTAGGTGCACGGAACACACACGAAAACCACTAAAACCTTAACTAAAATCATCGTTTCGGGACAACCGTCAAAACTAAAACCCGACTAAACCAAATTCCGCATTCGCACACCCTAAATGTCGTAGGAGATGCTAAAAGTATCGTCAACATATCGCAATTAAATCACCTCCTAAATTTATGGAAAACCTAATAAGCATTAACATATCAATTTCGATGCAAACGTCGCAAATTAACGATATAGCGTTCACAATCTAGCATAACCAACCCAACTAACCTACTAGATAGCCAATACCCAAATTTTAACCCACTTACAAAGCTTCAAACCCTAATTTTAAATCAAACCCCCTTTCTAGAATTTCCTAAATAAGAATTTATAACAAAATTTCACACTTAAATTTCTAAATTAGCATATTTAAACTACAATTTAACAATTAGATTAGAATTTTCACCTCACAAGTTTTGAACCTCTTGCACTTAGCCTTCAAAGTTGCCTCTTTTCTCCATGTTTTAAACCAATTTGGGCTTGAGAAGAGATAGAATAGGGATTTGTGTTGAATTTGTGAAGAAAATTATGGATTTCGGTGAATTTTTGGATGAAATTTTGAAGCAAGAGAGAGAGGAAAATTGGGGAGCTGCTGTAGGAGAGGGCTAGGCCTGAGCTAGGAGGGGGGAGTTGTGAGGGAAATGTGTAGAAATTTCTACATAAAAACCCCCCCATTTTAATTCATTTTTAAACCATAGAACAACCAATCTAGGAAAGTCTTGATAAAATTTTTGTTAACACTAGATTTTAGTTTATAATGGTTCCTAAGTATGTAATTTACACATTTAAATTTGTATTTATCACTAATTTAATGTATATTTAAAAGCTTAAAATAATATTAAAAATAATTAATTAAGGAAATTTTTTTAAATGACTAGAAATTTTTAAGTGACAATTAATTAACCAATTCCTAGCAATTTCTTATCTAAATTTTGTATAATTAGGACTATATTGAAAAATAATTATTTTGACATTTTACGGAAAATACTGTTTATTTTACCGATTATCGAAAAACTACCTAAACGAAAATTCAAAGCGTTACAATCTTCCCCCCTTAAAGAAATTCGGTCCCCGAATTTAAAATTTAACTACGCGTACCTTCAAAAAGATGGGGATATTTCTTCCTCATCTCGTCCTCGGCCTCCCAGGTGACCTCCTCGCTGTTCAGGCCACGCCAAAGAACCTTGACGGACGGTATAACCTTCGACCTCAATTTCTTCACCTGCCGATCCAAAATGACCACCGGCTGCTCGGTGAATGAAAGATCGCACTCTAGCTGGATCGTCTGGTGCTGAATCGCATGGGAATGGTCATGAAGGTACTTGCGGAGTATCGAAACATGGAACACGGGGTGAACATCGGGAAAGCTGGGCGGAAGAGCCAGCCGATAAGCCACCGAACCGACACGCTCTAGGATCTCGAAGGGACCAACATATCTAGGACTAAGCTTTCCCTTCCGCCCAAATCTCATCACGCCCTTCATCGGAGAGACCCTCAGGAAAACATGATCGCCAACAGCGAACTCGAGTCGGCGACGGCGCCTGTCAGCATATGATTTCTGCCTACTCTGTGCCGCTCTCATCCTGTCCCGAATCAGCTGTATCTTTTCGGTCGTCTCCTGTACGATCTGCGGCCCCAAAATACTGCTCTTCCTGAGCTCTGTCCAACATACAGGCGATCGACATCTCCTCCCATATAAAGCCTCGTAAGGTGCCATTTGAATCGTCTCCTGGAAGCTATTATTGTAGGAGAACTCGATCAAGGGCAAATGACGATCCCAGCTACCACCGAAATCTAAAACACAAGCTCTGAGCATGTCCTCAAGAGTTTGAATAGTACGCTCTGACTGACCGTCAGTCTGCGGATGAAAGCTGTGCTAAAACTCAATCGGGTGCCCAAAGCCTCCTGAAGTTTCTGCTATAATCGGGTGGTAAACTGGGTGCCCCGGTCGGACACGATGCAAGTCGGGACGCCATGCAGTCGCATGATCTCATCAATATAAACCCGGGCGTACTGAGCAAATCCAAAAGTGGTCTTCACTGGAAGGAAGTGAGCCGCTTTCGTCAATCGATCCACAATCACCCAAATAGAGTCATACCCTCGACTGGTCCTGGGTAGACCCACAATGAAGTCCATGGAGACCTGTTCCCACTTCCACTTAGGAATAGGCAAAGGCTGTAACTCTTCTGCTGGCCTCTGGTGCTCGGCCTTGACTTGCTAACAAGTCAGGCATCTCGATACAGTGTCCGTAACATCCTTCTTCATCCCGTCCCACCAGTAAACCTCTCTCAAATCACGGTACATCTTGGTGGAACCTGGATGCACACTGTATACTGATCTATGTGCCTCCTCAAGAATATCAAGCCTCAGTCCCTCAGAATCTGGTATGCACAGTCGAATCCCAAATCGAAATATCCCCTGATCATCAATCACGAACTCGGAAACTCTGCCCTGCCGAATCTGTTCGATAATCTCTAAAATACGGGCATCGCCGGACTGTGCCTCGCGGATACGGTCAAGTAACTGTGGGCATACTCTGAAATGGGCCAGCTGTCCCCCTGTAGGAGTAAACTCGAACTGCACTCGGCTGTCACATAAAACCTGCCAATCCACCGTCGACTGCATCTGTACTGCGCTCAAACAAGATAAGCTACCTTCGGGCCTCCTACTCAAAGCATCTGCCACCACATTCGCCTTACCCGGATGGTATAGAATCTCGCAGTCATAATCTTTCACCAACTCCATCCAACGGTGCTGTCTCAGATTCAGATCTCGCTGCTGAAAAATATACTTTAAGCTCTTGTGGTCAGTGAATATCTGGCACGACTCGCTGTATAGGTAATGTCTCCAGATCTTAAGTGCAAATACCACTGCAGCCATCTCTAAATCATGAGTGGGGTAGTTCTGTTCGTGTTTCCTCAACTGCCGAGAAACATACGCGATAGCTCTGTCATGCTGCATCAATACACAGCCCAGCCCCACTCGAGAAGCATCACAATATACCACAAAACCGCCCGATCCTGAAGGCAATGATAACACTAGTGCAGTAGTCAGACGAGACTTCAACAGCTGGAAGCTATCCTCACATGCCTCGGTCTAATCAAAAGGAACCCCCTTCTGGGTCAACCCGGTCAACGGTGCAGCAATACGGGAGAAATCCTGGACAAAACGTCGATAATAGCCGGCCAGACCTAAAAAGAAGCGAACCTCTGTAACTGATACCGGTCTGGGCCAACGCTGAACTGCCTCGATCTTCTTTGGGTCTAAACAAATACCATCTCTCGTCACCACATGATCCAAGAAGTCAACACTATCTAGCCAGAATGCGCACTTGGAAAATTTAGCGAACAGCTGATGCTCCCTCAAAGTCTGCAATGTGATATGCATGTGCTGCTTATGCTCCTCCCGGCTCCGAGAATAAACCAAGATGTCGTCAATGAACACAATGATGAACTGATCAAGATACGGCCTGAATACACAGTTCATCAAGTCCATAAATACTGCCGGGGCATTGGTGAGCCCGAACGACATCACCAAGAACTCATAATGACCATATCGTGTACGGAAAGCGGTCTTCGGAATATCCTCCTTCCGAACCCGCAACTGGTGATAATCTGACCGTAAATCAACCTTCGAGAAATACCCTGCACCCTGGAGCTGATCAAATAAGTCGTTAATGCGGGGTAGGGGATATCTGTTCCGCACAGTAACCCGGTTCAGCTGACGATAATCAATGCATAAGCGCATACTGTCGTCCTTCTTCTTAATGAACAGGACGGGAGCACCCCAAGGTGACACACTCGGTCGGATAAGCCCCTTATCCAGCAAGTCCTGCAACTAATCCTTCAGCTCTCGAAGCTCCGCCGGGGCTATCCGATAAGGCGGTATAGAAATAGGCCCCGTGACGGGGATCAAGTCAATGCAGAACTCAATCTCGCGCTCTGGTGGCAGACCAGGCAGCTCGTCAGGGAATACTTCAGGAAACTCTCTCACAATAGGGACCTGGTCCAACGGAACCTCTGTGGTGCTAGTATCACAAACATAGGCTAAGAATCCCTGACACCCTTTCCGCAAGAGCTGACCAGCGTGAAGAAAAGAAATCAAGCTGGGAAGGGTAGCGCTACGATCTCCCTGAATAACAAGAACCGGCTCACCAGGAAAGATGAACCTGACTGCCTTCTCACGGCAGTCCACAGATGCATAACAGGTGGCTAGCCAGTCCATACCAAGAAGAATGTCAAAGTCTAGCATATCGAGGAGAATCAAATCAACTGAAGAATCCCTCTCCCCGATACGAACATGACACGATCGGTACACAAAACGGGCAACAAACGACTCGCCTACCGGAGTAATAACGACAAGCGGCTGATCTAACGAAGAAGACTCTCGGCCCAACCTCGGTGAAAAGTATGTGGATACATAAGAATATGTGGTGCCTGGATCAAATAATACCCGTGCATCAAAAGAACATACTGGTAGAGTACCTATCACAACGGCATTGGATGCCTGCGCATCCTGAGGAGTCAAAGCGAACACTCGGGCCTGTCCACCACTAATAGCCGGCTATCCTCTGCCTCTGCCTCTGTCGCCTCGTCCTCTCTGAACCGGACCGCCACGCCCACTACCTCTAGGAGCATCTGACTGGCGTGGAGCCTCATCAGGGGTAGGAAGTAGAGCTCTCTAAGGAGGTGGTGAAGGTGGTAGGGTCACATGTGGCACTTTCGCCGCGCCTTGGCGCCCCATGGTACAGTCTCTGACACGATGGTACTGACTCCCGCAACGAAAACATCCTGGCGATGACTGCTGGGTCTGCGGATATGAACCAAATAACTGACCCCGTCTCAATCCTCTGCCGCCGCCGTCTCCCGGAAAGAATCTATCACGGTGTCTACCTATCTGCCGCTGGGCTGGCGTATTAGTACGAATCCGCTTCGGCCCAAAAATGACCGGAGTCTCAGAAATGCGCTCCTCCAAAAGTAAGGCTGCATCCATCGCGGTTGCGTATGTGTCAAAGTGCTGGGTACCGATGGCAAGGAATAACTGTGTGTCATGTCCTCGCACACACCTTCTTACCCTCTTCTCTTCAGTGTCTACTAGGTACGAAGCATATCGGGACAACTGAGTAAACTGTATATCATACTCGGACACTGTCATCCTAGGGGTCTTGCGCAAAGACTCAAAACTACGGGCTCGAGCATCTTGGACACTCTCCGGAAGGAAACGGGCAAGAAATGCAACTGTGAACTCATCCTAGGTCATAGGAGGTAGACCTGCAGCTCGGCCTCTCTCTACTGAATCGTACCACGTCTGGGCAAGGCCCTCCAGACGAAAACTCATGAACTCCACCCATCTATCATCAGAACACCTCAACGTATTGCAAATCCTAGTCATCCTATCGAGAAATGCTTGCGGGTCCTCTGTCGCATCCGTGCTGGTAAAGGCTGGAGGTCTTAGCCTCATAAACTCCTGTAGTGATACGGAGATAGTCGCAGTAGTAGCATGAGCAATCGTCTGGACAGCAGGTACAATCGTGGTCTGTGTGGTGGAAGGAATGTCCTCGGACCTCTGTGCCCGACTGGACTCAACTAAAGATCCCATCATCTGTCGCAACTCCTGCATACCGGCCTCTAATCTGGCAATACGGTCTGGAGAGGGTGGATCAATCTGACCCTGAGGGGTAGGCGTATCATCCCACTCGATCCTCGCCTCAGACGAGCCCGCTCGAAGCTCATCCCTAGCGGCAGCCCGCTGAGCTCTCGTAGTCTTTGGCGGCATCGAAGCTGGAATAAGAAACATGAGCGATAAGAATATTGCAATTGAATCAAGGAATGCATGGAATCAAGAGGGGACATACAAGCAATTATGTCCTAAGGTCACTTAGGTGGAGTACCGTATCGTAAGTATGCCGTGGAACATACCCACGCTACGCCACTCTGCTTAACTCACCTACTCCATCTACCAAGGGTCGTCCTATACTCAGAAAGGTAAAACATATGGCTCTGAAACCAACTTTGTCACGACCCGAATATACGGAACGTGACTGGCACTTCGATTATGAGACGTCTAAAAGCGTAACGTAACCTAAGTCAGCCAAGGCCCAGAAAAATCTAACCCAAAATAAAAAAGAGTGAAGGAAAACCTTTTTATGAAAACGACTTTAAAATCAATTAAGTTGTATTAACCCCTTTTTTAAAAACATCAAAATTTTTCCGAAAATTTCGGCAGGGTCTCCTTTGTAAATACTAGCCCCCCAAAATAGGTACAACAAGATATATAAACCTGTAATGAAATAATGGCATCCCTAAGCGGGAGCTAGCTCTTCGCCCAAGGTGGATCACAACCACACGCAATTTATATGCAATATCAAGCAAATAAGCATAAAGAAGCACAAAAATAAGAAAAAAACACAACGTCGGCTCAAGTGAGCTCGACCCCAGAGAAACCACAAATACACAAATCTCTCAGTCTCAACACTAGGTCGCATATACAAAATAAGAAGTGGTAGATGGAGAATACTAGATACAATGATAGTACAAAATAGACAAAGTGTTCTCGCAACCCACCTACGAGCAATGTCGCGAGTCTGAGCAAAGAAGACAATGAAAAGATACGCCCGCCGCTGCAAAGCTGACGGGTCTGACCTGCAAGACACTGTTGCACAATAGGGGTGAGTTGCCAGCTCGTGAGTAGCAAGTAACATCTAATAAGGCTATCGTAAGAATGCACGCAATGTGTCACAATCTGCATATCTAAGTATAATGCGATGCTACTAATATGTATGCACATGGATGCAAAATCAATACGAAATCCTTAAGTGTATAAATATGATGATCTTTGCATTCTTAACTTTAAAAAAATATCTGTACAATAGCCAATGTACCATCAATGAAATCATCCGAAAACCGTTTCAAGCATCGACACCAAATATGGAAATATATCTGTCTCATTGTCTCACTATATCAATGTCTCAATATCTCGGGCTCCATCAGTCCGGATCGACCCATATCATCAAATCTCACGACAACGGTCGGTATCCTCTGGATATCCGCCGCGCCAGACATCACCGGTAGGTAGTCTTCCCCTACCAGGCTCATCGTCTACAACTCGATCTTCTTGCCCCGGGGTATCATACCGGGCCCACCATGTACCCGAGACGGTTCATCCACTTCTTGAATCGGGTCTCGAAATCCAACAGAAAACATGAAAACTCATGGTGGACGACACATACATCACGAGAAAACCGCAACTTTATTTTAAAAATGGTAAGAATAAGCTTTTGTTAAATTCTTGCGGTTTTCCCCAAAATCCAAAAATCTCATCAATACTGAAATCCTCAAGAAAATCATAATATCCAACATGTTGTAAATAATAGATGCCCATGAAATCAATGTTATGCAATGTATTTTATGACGAGGAATCTAACTAAGCATGATAATGAAGTGAGGTATATGCATTCTTTGCAATTCAATATATCATGTATGATGCAAGCGTTTGATACTGAACTAAGCAGGTTCTACAGTGCTCGTGGCATGGAAATTACCAAAGGCGTGTGTGTTCACATGAATAGTACGCGTCCATCATGAGCCAATGGTAATGGTGTAAGTGTCCTAAGAGTTGATATCACACAAAGATATATAAATAATCATGCAATGCCAGCAGACGAATAACTAGAAATATATGCATATGAATGAGATGGTTAACTAACTAACTATGCATATAGTTTACAAGTAATAAAGTGATCCTAACTATGGGGTGCCTCGCGCCATCCAGACGATTTCCCCATATATGTATACATCTACTCACCCGGACGTCTCGCTAATCTGATCCAACCACCGCTTTGCCTTTGCGCGCCGCGTCCGATGTTTCCGCAACCGATCCTAAAATTGCACAACACAAACATAAGATTACACATCATGAAACGACGCAAATCACAATATGATAAGATAACACACACAATTTAGTCACAACGTGCACTAGGTGCACGGAACACACACGAAAACCACTAAAACCTTAACTAAAATCGTCGTTTCGGGGCAACCGTCAAAACTAAAACCCGACTAAACCAAATTCCGCATTGGCACACCCTAAATGTCGTAGGAGATGCTAAAAGTATCGTCAACATATCGCAATTAAATCACCTCCTAAATTTATGGAAAATCTAGTAAGTATTAACATATCAATTTCGATGCAAATATCGCGAATTAACGATATAGCGTTCACAATCTAGCATAACCAACCCAACTAACCTACTAGATAGCCACTACCCAAATTTTAACCCACTTACAAAGCTTCAAACCCTAATTTTAAATCAAACCCCCTTTCTAGAATTTCCTAAATAAGAATTTATAACCAAATTTCACACTTAAATTTCTAAATTAGCATATTTAAATTACAATTTAACAATTAGATTAGAATTTTCACCTCATAAGTTTTGAACCTCTTGCACTTAGCCTCCAAAGTTGCCTATTTTCTCCATGTTTTAAACCAATTTGGGCTTGAGAAGAGATAGAATAGGGATTTGTGTTGAATTTGTGAAGAAAATTGTGGATTTCGGTGAATTTTTGGATGAAATTTTGAAGCAAGAGAGAGGAAAATTGGGGAGCTGCTATAGAAGAGGGCTAGGCCTGAGCTAGGAGGGGGGAGTTGTGAGGAAAATGTGTAGAAATTTCTACATAAAAACACTCTCCTAAGTTCACTTAATGTCCATCACATCATTTTTTTACAAAAAACCCAATTTTAATTCATTTTTAAACCATAGAACAACCAATCTAGGAAAGTCTTGATAAAATTTTTGTTAACACTAGATTTTAGTTTATAATGGTTCCTAAGTATGTAATTTACATATTTAAATTTGTATTTATCACTAATTTAATGTATATTTAAAAGCTTAAAATAATATTAAAAATAATTAATTAAGGAATTTTTTTTAAATGACTAGAAATTTTTAAGTGACAATTAATTAACCAATTCATAGCAATTTCTTATCTAAACTTTGTATAATTAGGCCTATTTTGAAAAATAATTATTTTGACATTTTACAGAAAATACTGTTTATTTTACCGATTATCGAAAAACTACCTAAACGAAAATTCTAAGCGTTACAATAGGTCTTTTGACCACTAGCACGAGTTCGCCTTGGCAGAATGTTCTCGGCCTGGTCAATCTCTCATATAAGCACGTCATCTTTGCTTTATATGCCTCCAGATTTTGTTGCGCTATGAGCCGGGTTTCATCAAGGGCATCGAGCTCCTCCAGCCGAAGGTGAGCATTTTCTTCGTCTGTTAGCTCGTAGTGAACCGCCACTCGTAGAGAGGGTAACTCTATCTCAAGGGGGAGTACCACTTCCGTACCGAATTCCAACGCGTACGGCGTTGTGTTCATGGCTGTTTTGAACGTAGTTCGATACGCCCAAAGAGCTTCATGCAGTCTCTCATGCCAGTCCCTCTTACTTTAAGACACCGTCTTTTTCACGATCTTCGTCATGGTCTTGTTGAAAGCCTCAGCTAGACCGTTAGCTCGAGGATTATAGACTGAAGAGTATCTCCAGTCTATGTTATGCTGTTGTGCGAAGCGGCTGATCTTGTGGCTTCTGTAGGCTGGCCCGTTATTGGAGATGATCTGTCGTGGAGTTCCAAACCGGTAAATGACGTGCGTCTTGAAGAAATGGAGGATATTCTCCGTCTTCACTTCCCTCAGCGGTACTGCTTCTGCCTACTTGGAGAAGCAATCAGTTGTCGCCAAAATGAATCGATGTCCTCTGGACGATGCTGGTTCGATGGGACCGATTATGTCAGTTCCCTACATTTCAAACGGCCATCTAGACACTGTTGGGTGTAGCGGATTTGGATGCTGGTGGATAAAGTCCCCGTGAATCTGGCACGAGTGGCACTGCTTTGCATATTCGAGGCAGTCTTGGATCATTGTGGGCCAATAGTAGCCCATCCATTTGATCTTCAGCTTCAGCTTCGGCCCGACTTGGTGAGAACCGCAGAGCCCATCGTGAGTTTCTTGGACGACTCTCCTTGCCTCTTCAGGTCCCAGGCATCTTAGCCATATAGAATCAAAAGATCTCTTATACAGGGTATCATTGACGAAGGTGAAAGACAGAGCTCGTTTCATAAGCTGATATCTTGAGGACGCATCTTTAGGTGTTCGACGGGATTTGAAGTAGTATATAAAGACTTCTCTCCAATTCTCAGCCTTTTCCTGGTCTTTTATTTGCATAGCCATTTGCTCGGTCGCTCCCTTTTCTTCGGACGACTCCGGAGATATTTCTGCCGGTGCAAGAACCCGACAGCTTTGCACAATGATCCTCACGTCATCGAGGCTCTCGTCAGCCAGTTCTTTAGCAAGCTTGGCTAACGCATCCGCCTTGCTATTTTCCGCACGCGGTATGCTTTCCAGGGCGTAGGAAGGAATTTGAGTCAGCAGTTGTTGCACTCTCTCTTCTTATTTCACTAACTCTGGTTTGCACGTTTGATAGTCGTCGTTTACTTGACTAACGACCAGCTGGGAGTCTCCGTATATGAGGAGGTTTTCAATTCCTATGTCGACGGCGATCTCAAGACCTGCTATCAAAGCTTCATATTCAGCTTCGTTGTTCGTCCTCGGCTCTGTTAAGGAGAAGGCAAAGCGCATTATCCCTCCTTGTGGAGTCACGAAGATGAGGCCTACCCCTGATTTGATTATAGGGGTGCTTTATTTGCGCTTCTTCATGGAAGACGCTCCATCAAAATAGAGCTCCCACCGGGGATCATCCCCGTCGATCATGTCATACGCATGTTCATCTGGCAATTCGTAGTTCAAAGGAGAATCGACGGGTATCGGGTGCTCAGCGAGGAAGTCGGCGATGGCCTGGCCTTTCACTGCCTTAAGAGGACGATAGGTTATTGAGAATTCTATTAAGAGAAGGGCCCATTTAGCGAGCCGCCCTGTTAATATGGCCTTCAACATCAAATATTTGAGAGGATCCACTTTTGATATGAGACGGACCTCATGCGCCAACGCGTAGTGTCTGAGCTTCGTTATCGCGAAGATCAACGCCAGACGGTGTTTTTCGATGTGGGAGTAGTTGCTTTCTGCCCCCAGTAGAACTCGACTCAAGTAGTAGAGGGCTCTCTCTTTCCCTTGATCGTTCCTTTGTGCCTACAGCGCACCTAAAGAACCTTCGAGGGCTGTTGTGTACAGGGCGAGAGTTTTTCCTTTAACGGGAGCGGCCAGTTCTGGCGGATTCTGCAGGTATTTCTTGATTTCATCCAGTGCGCTTTGGCATTTGTGATCCCAGATGAACGAAGTTCCCTTCTTCATTAAGTGACTATATGGGCGGCACTTGCCGGAGAGATTGGCTATGAATCGCCGGATATATGCGAGCTTTCCTTGGAGAAATTGCAGCTGCTTGAGAGTCTTTGGCGGGGGCATTTCCATGATCGCCTTGATCTTCGACGGGTCTATCTCGATGCCTCGATGTCGTACGATGAATCCTAGGAATTTACCCGAGGAAACTCCGAACGCGCATTTGAGAGGGTTCATCTTCAGGTTGTATTTCCGAAGGCGTTGAAACACAATCTTCAGATGCTCTAAATATTCCTCGTATGATTTGCTTTTTACTACGAGGTCGTCGATATAGCATTCAACGATTTCATGTATGAGGTCATCGAAAATTTTCGTCATGGTCCTCTGATAGGTGGCACCGGCGTTCTTTAAACCGAAAAGCATCACCCTATAGCAGAATATACCCAGAGGGGTCCGGAAAGCGGTATGCTTCTGGTCCTCGGGATGCATCTTTATCTGATTGTACCCTGATGATCCGTCCATGAAGGAGAAAACTTCGTGAGTGGACGTATTATCTATCATCAGCTCAGTGACTGGGCTTTATTGAGATCCCGAAAGTCCACACATATGCGCTGTTAGTGTTTATGCCCTAGAAGGCCATTACTGTATCATACTAGCTTGTATATTACTTAATGGAAGCTTGGGATATTCACATGTATATAACAGTCTTGCTAAACATGGTAGTATGCTACTTGGTTTTTCTATCTTAATATGTGAGTGTACGTATTGATAGAGCTCTTAGGATCTTGCTTGACTACCAGCGTTGTGATGGCAGTCACACTAGTGGGGGCTGGGTAGTCTACAAGCACATCCTTATTCAGGTCCCTGGTCGTTGGATTATCGAGACAGAGCATCGATATTCCGGAGTAGACTAGTGTGTACGCTTCTCATCCCAGTTGGGGAGATGGTCTGTCCCACAGCCGTCAGTACGTCGTACTGGAGATAGTATACAGGTGCTCGTTAGGTTACGGGTACACCGGACATGACTCACAGGGAACTGTTGGTTGGTTTTATACCAGTCGTCAGTGAACAGTTCCCAGGTGACATGAGTACAGCGTAGTCCGCAGACTTGACACTGCTACTTCGCCTCGAGTGTGTCCCACTGTTCTTAGATTTCTACCCTACCACGGCTCAAAGGAGTCGTGCAAACAGGTCGCAGTTGGGTGCAGTCCCGAGCACTTGGAGGCAGTGGCGGTTAGACAGGATTCGTCCCTCCCGGTATTGGGAGTAGATATCGCGCTGTGTCAGAGAGCCATTACGCAAAGTCCCTGGCCAGGGCAAGCGAGATTTGCTGGTAGGTTTCAGTAGTTTCTCAGGGTGTAATGGGCTTCCCTCCGACACGACTTATACCGCTATTAGGGGACTGACGCTTGCCGCCCCCCAGGCCGGATATGCGATAGTCTTGGACGAACGGACCGGACTGTATGGAGATTGTCACATCAGACTCAGTAGGAGTTCGGATGGGTTTCCTCATCGGCCTTCTTATCGACAACTACCTGGGGACCGTTACGTACAGCTAGTGCCGCTTGCGGTCTGTGGTTAAACCCACTGCCAGCGCAGTAGTCGAGTCTCTAGAGTCCCACACAGAGAGTTTCCTATTCCAGGCGAAACGATATAGAGGTCGTATGGTTTTACGACAAGGGTTCGGACGCATACGTGCGTTTACGCGCGTACGACTTTCGGACAGTTTTTACCAGTCGGCTTTGGTTTAAGCCAGTTACTGGTATCCGGTTATTGGATTTTTACAGTCTAAAGTTTTTCCGTATTTTTGCGGATTGGAGGGGCGTTCTCGTAATTGTGCGAGAAGCTTCTAGAAGTGGTGACTAAGGAGGTTTAGGTGTCATATGCAATGAATGAGGTTAGTGAGTCATGAGGGTGATTCATTCATGTCATTAAAGCACAATAAATGCTTAATGACTCATGATAATGAATCACCATTAGATATTTGTGAAGCATGCTTATTCATCATGTATTATTCTTTTCTTGATAAAAAAGAATGCTTCACATATATTATGATACTCAATAATCTCATCTCATTATTATCTACACATTCTCTCTCCTCAAGCTCTCTCTCTTCAAAAGACTAATCCTCCCCTCTCATGAGTTGAGTACAAGGGTTAGTAAGACTAAACAATCCATAACCATCACTCTATTTCAATCTATCTTCTTTGATTAGCAATCCAAGAAGGTTAGTTGCCTCAAGTTTAGAGGCTAAGCTTGGAGTTTTGCTCTCGGGTGGATCGTCTACTACTTCGAGAAGGCCGAGGAGAACAAGGAGTTCGTAAAGACGAAGGAGTTGGTTCATTAGGTATAATCCCTAAACACAGTAGTTTAGAAACACTTTGTGTTTGGTTATTTATAGTTTAGCTTCGATTCAAGCGGTTAGTCGATGTTCGTTCACTAAACAAGTTCGTTTTTGAAAATTCCGCCTCCCCACAAGTATTGGGGTGTAGTACATCGACTTACATGCGCACCGTCCCATTTTTCTTCATGACTGGGACGATGTTGGCGATCCAGTCAGGATACTGAACTTCCTGGATGAAGCCGTAGTCGATTAGCTTCTTGACCTCGGCATTGATGCTCATCTCAAGCTCGAGCCGCATTCTTCTCGGTGCTTGTTTGATCGGCTTGATGTCCGGAGATATCGCCAATTTGTGCACAGCAATCTCTATGCTGCATGAGCACATCCTTTAGCGTAGCCACCCTTTCTTCAGACAACAGCTCACTGACGAATGTCGGTCGCGGATCACTTGCCGTCCCCAAATCAATTTTCTTGAGGTTATCTGCAGTAGTATGTATTCCATCTTCCAGCTCTTTTGGCGCCGGTGGAAACTTTGAGATCACCTCGCCATCATCGTTTTCGAAGCACCAGGGGAGGTCATCCATATTCTCGGGTTCTTCTTCTGATAGCGTTATCATATGACAGGTACGAGCTCGCTTCTAAGACCGATGTTGATCTGATTCTACTCTCGCTGTATGCGTGGCTTTTGGTTCGTGCTTCTGCGGCGGAGTTACCCTCCAACTGCTGGATAGAGCAAACCTGCCGAGTTGATTTTGGTCTTCGACCCCGTTCTTGAAGGTGAAGCAGTCTTCGAGAGGATGTCCTATTGCTCGGTGATAGGAGCAATAAACTGGGTGATTAACCTCACCTGCTTACTCGGGGTGTTTGGACTCCGGGCGGGTAATCATTTGATGTTTTATGGAAAGATCAAGTATCTTCTGTGCTTTGTACTGAGGAAAAGAGTATGCTCGACCCATCTTCTTTATAAGAGACGAATCCGGATTGCTCGATTTCCGATCGCGTGGCTTCTTGGTCCCGCTTTGTCGCTGTCGAACGCCTTTCCCGCTCTTTGATTTATTTTTGCCTCTGCGTCGGGCCTTTTGTATGACGGGTTGACAAGGAAGAGAATTTTCATTTTTCGCAACGTGCTGAAGGAGGCGCCACGTTCTGGTTTTCTCATAGATGGCCATTTCGCGATTATGATCGTCTCGAACCTTTTGACCCGCTTCCCTTATAAGCTTGTCCATCTGTTCTTCAAACGACGGACTTGGCATTTTCACGGCGGGAGCTCGTTCTGGTTCAGGGTTAACATCTTCCCACAGAGCATCTCCTTCTTCATCAAAGTCATGTATGACGTAGCAGTCACGGAATAGCTCCCGTTTCTTGGATCGAACATATCCAAGCCCGATCGTTTCCATTCTCCCGTTGGGCAACTTTCGTTGAGTTCCGGGAACGTTCCAGATCCTGTTATAGAACCGTGCTTGTCGCGCAGTTTGCTTAAGGGGTACACCTTGGCATCTCAAGAGTCTCTTTAGTCCGTCTGTGTAATATCTGGGCAAACGGATGGGCTGGAGCCTTTCAAGTGTAGAATCTACACCATGCCAAATTTCTTTCTCCACTTTGGTTTCCCCGGATCGGTAGAATAGGATCGCCTTTTCGCCTGGGTGGGATGTAGAATGTCTACAGTTCTTCCACACTGTAGGTATCAAGCGCGTCTAGCTCTTTATAATGCTCTTGTGGAACTATGTCAACTTGCAAACTTTGATCTTCGTCGGCGAAGATTTATATCGAGGACCGAGCAAAGAATACAGCATTGACCTCATCTTCCGAGTCGCTGCCGAAGATCAACATAGGGATGGACGGTCCCGGCTTGTTGCATTGGGGCGGCCCTGAATAAACTATTTCTTCTTCGTCCTCGGTATCACTCCCGAAGACCAGAATAGTGGTGATAGCTTTGTTCTTGTCTTCCGATTTACGACATCTTTCCGTGTCTTCAAAATCTGGCAGGAAGTATTTTGCATCCTCATATTTGCGGACTTCATTCATAGAGAATGGGTTTAGTTCCCCTGTCACAGTATACTCGAGACCATCTTTGAAGTACTTCATACACTGATATTGTGTAGAAGCGATAATGTTGTATTCGTGTAACCAAGGCCGGCCGAGCAAAGCGTTATAGCAGTTCTTAGCGTCAATGACGTGAAACTTGATGTCAGTGAGTAGCAGCCCAAAACGCAGCGTTAGTATCACAGACCTGAGCGTCCGTGATGACTGGGAATCAAACCTGGAGATAGTGATCTTATCCCAAGCGAGGTGTTGAACTCTTATGCAGATTTCATTCAACACTCTTACATTGAGAAGATTGACGGAGGACCCATTGTCAACCAGGATTTTGCCTATCTTGATATCATGACAGTATCCAAAGACATAAAGAGGACGGTTATGCTCACACGTCCCGAGGAGGAGATCTTCATCGCCGAAGGTGACATCGGCTGTGTGCACTTCTTCCAGTTCGTCCTTCATCTTTTCTTCAGCGAGGAAAGCTTGGAATTGCTCAGGCTCTTGTAATGCCTTGATCAAAGAATCTATTGCTTCTTTTGATAGCAGAAGGGCGTCGAGAATGCTGAGCTGTGAGGGTATCTTCCTCAGGTGCGCCACAATGTTGTAATCCACCTTACTTTTCATGGGCGGGTCCTTGGCTGTCAGCTCTTCGATGACTCGATCATCGAGGGCGATATCCTCAGGGACCTTTTCTTTCCCCTTATCCCTTTTGTTCAACCCCTTGTTTATGGGTCCGAGATTCTTTTTAGGTAATGTGCGATTGCGCGGCTGAATGTTCTCACAACTCTTCGGTTCTTCCTCTTTTCCTGAGGTGGATTCTTTAAAGAGAGGGCAGAGAGTCATTTCTTCGTCAGAGTCGCTCCCGAAGGTGAAAACTTGCGATCCCCCAGCGTCAACCATATGACAGTTGCCGGTAGTTCTTTTACGCTCCTTGGTCGTATTTCTTTGCTCCCGACGAGTTTTGCGTTTCATCCGCTTGAAATGTTGCCGGTGAGCAACATATCCCTGCCACCAGTTTTTAAAAGCATTGCACTCTTCGGTGGGGTGCGTAATCTTTCGATGATATAAGCAGTAGCTAAGATGTATTTCCGCTTCACCAAGAGTGTTCCCTTTGGAGGGTGGCGGCTTCATTCCCATCGATATGGCTTTGGCGAAACTCTTCCTCGTTTTGAACCTGCTTTTATTTGCGGCGGATGTACTTTGATCTGGCGGGAGTGTTTCAACCTTTTCGTCCAGTTGCCGGCGTTTGGCTTTTTCAAATATGGCCGTCTCACGCTCTCGAGCAGCTTTGCTTTTAAGAAGAGCTTCGTCCAGGAATGCATCAATCATTTCGTCTGATGGCCCTAGAAGTTCCGGCTCAGGATCTGCCCCTAGTTTCTCTGCAAAAGGAGCTTTTTCATCGTTTATTAACGAGTGGGAGATCACATGGCAGCTTGCCACATAATCTTTAGGCTCATCTGACGAGTCTTCTCCGTTGTCGTCGTCTCCGTCCTCAAGGACGTGGCTGAGAAATTCTTGGAGTGTGACTGGAGTCCGCGCTTTTCGATTATATTCTTCCAACGCGTCAATCTATTTTTGCAGGTCCGTGCGCTTGTCACCAAGCTTCATGGGCTTTTTGGTCTTCTTCTTCTTCTTCGAAGACTTTGACGGCTGGGTGTGAGTGCTTTGGCTATCACCACCAATCTTTGGAGTTAGGCGCGGTTTCAGCATTCCCTCGATGATCTCGTGTTCCAGTGGATTTTTCCACCTGATCACCGGACATGTTTGGAGATCCTTCAGCATTCTTTTCGTCTTGGCTGAAAGAGCGACCTCCCATGGAGCTTCTTCTATGAAGGAGCATGATGCCCCGGTCTATCCAACTTCTTGGGAGCGTGTGGCTGTGGTGGGTTCACTTTTCAGTTCTCCGACAGGGTAAATTTGCCCTGTTGATACTGGTCTTCAATCCAGCCCTTGAAGATGAAGCAATCTTCAATTGGATGGCTTACCATTTGATGGTAGGGGCAATAATTAGGACTATTAGCCTCACCGGGTTGCAATGGGCATTTTGGATTTGGCAGATTGATGAGCCTGTTGCGCACCGCTAGTTCGAACAATCTCTTCGTTTTTTCCCGGGGAAACGAATAAGGGCGCTTCATCTTCTCATTATAGTATCACCGTCTTTCCTCTAGGCGATCCGTTAATTTTGGACCACTGGGCTACTGTTGAGTATTCGCAATGAATATCTCCTTCCCTTTACCCTTTTCATTCCGCGGCTCCGGCTTTGAAGGAGATGGTCTATGACCCATCTGGTCCATTTGGGCCGGTTTGTCGATCAAGGCCTGGAATGTGGTCGGCTTGAAGAACATCATGAATTGGGAAATATTGCTTAAGGGTCAAGAGTGCCCACGAACATGCCCACTGTCGGCGCTTCCTCGATGCGCTGCTCACATTTTGACCATAAATTCCACCATTATATTGCGTATTGCACCCATGTTTCACCTGGCTTCACCCTGGCATTGATCAATGCCGTTATTGGGGTGCGTTCACTAGCACTCGCGAAACGCTGGGTGAATAATAGCTCCATCTCTGCAAAAGTCTTGACGGAGTCATTTGGAAGTTCAGGGTACCATTCGAACGCTGTTTCCGACAAACTACCAATGAACTGGTGAAGTAGCAGTTTATCGTCCCCTCCAGTGTTGCCACACAAGGCTCTGAATTAAGCGACGTGTTGATGCGGATTTCCCGTCCCCTTATATACGTGAAATTTAGGGATCGTATATCCTGGCGGGTACCTTATTTGGTCATACCAGCCGGGGTAAGGTCGTACAGTTTTAACGATCTGTCCAGCCGCTTCGTTTGCCTGGTGAGCTCGTATTTGCTGAGCAATGTAATCATCCAGAGCGGCCTTGGAGATGGTCTCCTCTTTGGATGCTGAAAGAGCCTGAGGAGGGTTCGATGTCTCCCCTCTGTCGTCTTCAATGATGATCGGGGGGTCTTCAGCTGGAGGTTCTGGCTGTAAGATCATCCCAGCCATGTCTTGGAACAAAAGAGCCATTCGTTTTATATTGGCTGCCTACTCTGCGGCTTCTTTTTCTTTCCTCTCGAGCATTCTTCGGAGGAACTCGGTATCAGTTTCTTGTTTCCGACGCTGCTCCGAGGTCTCTGGATTTTCTTTTGGCCCAGTGAGTGCGTCCATTGCAGTCAGCATCTCTTGAAGTTTCTGCTGCTATTATTCCTGACCTTTCGTTATCAATCGGGTAAGCGCTCGATGACCCATAGAAGCATGGCTTTCTTCTTTTCCGGAAGCCATATAAACGGTATGTATTGCTATGCCCCCAAACTTGGGGCATTTAGATTCAGTGCTTTTGCGGTTCGCCGCGGTCACAGGGGCTTTCTCCGGCCTCCTTCTCTTTTGAGCGGTTGACATTGAGGGAGCCGTTGCAGCGGGCACCTAGACGGATGACATCTTCTGTGGTACTGCGGGATGGCTCTTTTCTTGCTGAGCTTTAAGCTTCTTTGTCCGGCGAGAGTAGTCCTGGTTAGTCACCGATTCCTGGACCTGTCGCCAGACTTTGTAAATTTTGGAGGACAGCCGCTGAGGGGGATGCTCCGACCTCTTTTCTGTAGTAATCTCCATAGGTGGAGGAGACCTCTTCAGCACGGCAGTCTGGAAGTTCTTGCGAACCCTCCTAAGCGGTTCAAAGCTGTTGCCAGTTAGAACAACAGCATTGATTTCCACCATGGGAGCTGGCTGAGTTAGCCCAGAGGGGGAGTTGCCCCCAGCCTTCCTTACTCGGCTCCAGTGGCGACGTCGAACGTGTCGAGCGGATGGAGTTGGTTCAGCTATAGGGGTGACTTCGTCATGCCCCCTGTCTTGACGGAGGGTTGTCGCCGGTGCCAGCCTTTTGAAGACTGACGTTCGCCGAGAAGTAATGTCCAACCTATCGAATACAGATCTCTGGGTAGAGGTGACTTCGCCTGGAGCGGGAGCCGGAGTGGCCAGCCTTGTGAAGACTGACTTCTTGTCAGGAGAAGCTTTTCCAATGATTTCGTCCGCTTGGGCCGGGATGGCTATCTGCTTTGGGATGGCTGCTTCAGGTATTGCGGGCTTGTTGGCATTCTTGCCCAGTCTATTGAAAACTGAGGCGTTAGACTTAGGCGACCCGTTGAGAGGGGCCACGGCAGTGGTAAGTCGATCAAAGACCGACTTCTTTGGGGCTTCTTGCGGTAGCATCGGGGCCTTAAAGCTCATGGGTGGGATCATAGTCCCAAAGAACAGCCCAGTGGTGGCCTGAGTTACTTGGTCCACCAGCACTGTGAACAGGGAGGTCGCCTGGGCCCGTAAGTTACACCTCCAGATGAGGCGGAACGGGAGTTGCAGTTGCAGCTGGAACATTTTGTGCAGGTAGACGCCATTGAACTTTCGTTTTCTGCACCGAGCAAGACACCAAATCTTAGTACCTCGAACCCAAGGGCAACCATAGCAAACCATGATTCGTTCGTGAACACGACACATGAAGTGTGGAGTGGAAAGAGGAAAAGGTCCCACTGGGCATGCCAGAATCTGTTCCCCGCCGAAAATCGGAGACGCGACCGGGTAGGTCCGTCTTTCCTGAATTTCGGGGCAGATGCAAATTGGTGCTATCCGTCCACCTCTCCGAAGATGCCAAGTTGATTTATGACACCATGTATCGAAGGTGTAAACGGATGCGGCCGATGTAGCAGACTTCGTCAGATTCCCACTCGTTGAGGGGTTTTTGATTGTGGGGACGTAACTAACTGCAGGCGCAAGCCCCTGCAGTTAGTTACGCTGCAGCATCACGGTAACCACTTTCTCCTTCTTCAGATGGTCACTTCGTGTCGTGGGTGTTTGTTTTGTGTTTGGTTGCCCGTGGATTGTATACGGAGACTAATTTATGTTTTTGCCCGTAGGGCGTGGATTAGTCCAAATCTGTATCTTCTTAGATTTAGGTTTGGGGGTTGGGTTTAAGGATAGGTTAGTCTCATTTGGGACTAAGATCAACTTAAACGTATGTTAAGGATACGTTAGTCTAATTTTTAGACTAAGATCAACTTAACGGGATCGTTTAGATCCAACAAAAGAGCATTTGAACTCTATTGTTTAGTTTAGGGACATTGCGGTCGATTAGTTTAAGGACATTGCGGTCCATTGTTAGTTTAAGGATATCTCGGTCCAAGATTAAGGACATCATAGTCCGTGAGTTTAAAGACCTCACAGTCAAGGTTAAGGACATCATAGTCCGTGAGTTTAAAGACCTCACAGTCAAGGTTAAGGACATCATAGTTCGTGAGTTTAAATACTTCACAGTCAAGGTTAAGGACATCATAGTCCATAGGTTTTAAAGGACCCCACAGTCCGTAGAATGTTTGGTTGTCGGGACCCGTCACCTCTCTGAAGACGTTGAAGGATTACAACGAAAAATATCATAGGAGTAAAGATATGTACCCTCGAACCGACGTGAGTTGGTTGAAAGATCTGTAGTCCAATTTGGGGCTAAGATCTGTGATTTATGAGCATGTGGGCTCAATTAAGCTGAATTTGAGGACTTATGGCCAATCTTGGGCTAAACCCAATCAAGTTAAAATGTTTTAACATTTATTTTGGTATGTTAAGTATTTGTTTGAGCTCGGCCCTTTTAACAATGCTGAGCATTGATTTAGCTTCTGACAATGTTTGTCTTTTACTGAATGCTGAGCATTCATCATAGCTATGGGGATTATTCAAAGAACAATTTAAGTTCTACCCAAACGCACATAAAAGCATGTAGTGCGCTTGGCACTAGCGCCAGTCAATGAGCACAGGGCACTATGGTTAAAGCGCTAATGCGCTTAGCGCTTTGCGCCAGATGTGAAGCGCTAGTGCACTTAGCGCCTTGCGCTAAATGAAGAGCGCAGATGCGCAATAGTTGAAGCGTTGAGGCGTTTGGCGTTGGTGCTATATAGTTAACTGCAGAGCGCTTTTAGTAATGCAGCGCATACGTGAGGAGCACGTGGCGCGCTTAGCGCTGAGCGCTAGATGAAGAGCACTAAGGCACTTTTTAATTAGGAGCGCTAAGGCTCTTATTATATTAGGAGTGCTAAGGCTCTTCTTAGGTTAACTTTGCGCTCTGCAGATTATCTGGTCTTTGATAAGAGACTTTGTCTCAAAATTCTAAGAACAAAGTTCTTAGTTCATAGGAGATATTTCAATCTCTTTTTGATGAAAGGCTTGCCTTTGTGGATCTGTGATCCTAAGAGAATTGAATAATTCTCCCCCCTTTTATAATGAGATGTTCATAATCTCTTTTGTGAAAGACAACTTTGTCTTATAAATCTATGATCTGTGAAAGAAGTAAGTACTTCTGTTTATATTTAGACGATTTCATCTGTATATTCTTTTTACCTTGAAAAAGAATTGTCTTCTTTTGCCGAGAGCTTCTTCTTCTTCTTGAGGTTTTCTCAAAGTTTATGGAGGGGTTCCACTGTACAAGACTTGAGGTCTCGAGTCCTTTATATAGGGCAAGATGGTTTGTTCAATCAGTTAAGGAGATCTTTTCTCCAATTGATTTGGGGAATTTCCCCACCGTCGGATTTTTGATCCAAGGGCTTCTGATTTACAGAAGACAATCTTCTTGTTTTTAACAAGATTGGGAAATCTTTCCATGCAGAATTTGTTGTCTTTGGTAATTTTTATTTACCATTGGATCATTGATCCAACGGTGCTCTGATTTACAGAGCACAATCTTGTTATTTGGAAAGATTTTGAGGAATCTTTTCTTAACAGAATTTAATTCTAGTTAATTAATAATTTATCATTATTAGATCTTTGATCTAACGGTGGGGAGCTTTTCGTTCCAGCGCTAGCGCTTATGCGCTCTGCCCATGGTGCGCTACTTGGAGCGCAGCGCTCTTAGCGCTAGCGCACACATGCTTTGCACGTGACGCGCTACTTGTAGCGCAGCGCGCTTGGCGCTGCATCTAAAGCACTGCTTTATTGGAGGTGTCTTTTCACCCTCCTTTTAAGTCAAACTTATATTCCCCAGGTCTTGGAAATAACTCCCCTATGCACAACATTTTCTGTGCCTAGTCTTTATAATCTGAAGCAAAGATTCTTTCTTTTCTCGTCTCCAAAGAACCCTCTCAACTATGGCTTGTAACGGCCCACATACTCATCGACAACCATGGGAAGTGCCCATCCAGGTCATTGTTCCTCGCTTTGCTGCGCGCTTGGTGGATCCTGCTCTTACGGATGACCAATGCGACACAGCGCTGTACGAGCTCTTGACACGTGTTAGGTCTCCTCTCCTCCCACACTCTATTTGGCTTTGGATGATCCTTACGTCTATGCTCATTGATAATCCCCCTCCTCCAGCAGAGATGACCTTGGCAATGCTCGATGCTGCTGAAGACAAGATCGAGTGCTTCTTCGAGGCGCATTTGATCACTAAAGCCCTGAGGGATTGCTCTGTCCATTTGCTGAGTCAGATACGGGCTCATCGGGTCATTATATCCACCTTCTCTGGTGAGTGCGGCGCTGATCGATTGGTGGCTACTCCTCGAGAAGATCGCCGTTTTGACATGGTGGAGAGGACAGAGAGGGAACTGGATAATATCATTCTTAGCTTTGCAAACCCCTGTCCTTTTGATCCCATGTTTGGCGATCTGTTTATATTGTAATAAAAAAATGTCTAATTACGTATTTTATTATCTGTTAAGTGCTCTTCTTGTTTTTAATTCTTTGTTATTCTTCTGTCAGGCGCTTATGCACTGCATAACTTAACTTGTTATAACCAGGTGCAAGTAATGAAGCGCTCTTGGCGATTAGCGCACTTGGCGCTTAGCGCTCTCGTGCTTTGCACGTGAGCGCCGTTTCAGAGTCTTTGACTCTCAGTGCTGGCGCATTCACTGCTGGCGCTCTTCACGAAGCGTCGCTTCATTTCAAACTTCGGAATTTGAACAGAGCTTTGCTCTGATTGGATAAACACAGGAGAAAGTGATTAACACTACGCGGTAACGTAATTAACTGCAGGGGCTTGCGCCTGCAGGGAAGAACATCCCCACAATCAAAAAACCCATCACAACGAGGGAGAATCTGACGAAGTCTGCTACAACGGCCGCATCTGTTTAAACCTTCGATACATGGTGTTGTAAATTAACTTGGCATCTTCGGAGAGGTAGACGGATAAAACCAAATAGCATCTTCCCCCAAATTCAGGCAAGACGTTTGTCTTCCCGGTTTCCGGCGGTAAACATATTCTGGCACGCCCGGTAGGACCTTTTTCTCTTTCCACTCTACACTTCGTGTGTCGTGTTTCGCGAACAAATCGCGGTCTGCTATGGTTGCCGGTGGATTCAAGGTACTAAGATTTGGTGTTTTGCTCCAGTGCAGAGAAAAGAAGATCAATGGCTTCCAGCTGCACCAACTGCAACAACAACTCCCGCTCCGCCCCGTCTGGAGGAGTAACTTACGGGCCTCAAGCGGCCTCTATCTTCACAATGCCGGTGGAACAGGTGACACAGGCCACCACTGGATTGTTCTTCGGGACCATGCTCCCGCCAATAAGCTTCAACGCTCCAGTGCCGTCACAGGAAGCTCTAAAGAAGTCGGTCTTCGATCGGCTTGCAACTACCGCAGCCCCTCTCAACGGGTCGTCCAAGTCTATTGCTTCAGTCTTCGACAGGCTGAGCCTAAGCTTAAATGGGCCCGCGAAGAGGCTCTCAATACCGGAGAAGGTTACCCCAACTCCTACTGCAGGTGAAGTCGTCCAAACTACTCCCCTACTCAAAAGTCAGCCTTCGACAAGTTGACAATTTCGTCCCAGTGGATGTCAGTCTTTGATAGGCTGGCGCCAATAACAGCCTCTCCTCAAAGCAGGGGGCATGACGAAGCTATTCCGATGATAGAGGTGATCCCGGCCGCACGACATGCTCGACGTCGACACTGGCGCCGAGTAAGGAGAGCTGGGGGCAGATCCCCTTCTGGACTTACCCCACCAGCTCCAATGGTGGAAGTTGATACTGCTGTTCCAACTGGGAACAACTTTAAGCCGCTCAGGAGGGTGCGCAAGAACTCTCCAATTGCCGTACTAAAAAGGTCTCATCCGCCTGCTGAAAACATCACAGAGGCGAATTCGGAGCAGCCCCCTCAGCGGCCGCCCTCCAAAATTCATAGGGTCTGGCAAAGAGTCCAAGACTCTGTAATCGACAAAGACTAGTCCCGCTGATTGAAGAAAATGAAGGTCCGGCAAGAGGAGAATCATCCCGCCGTCGTACCACGGAAAGTATCATATGCGACAGCCCCCTCAACCTCGACCGTCCATAAAAAGAGAAGGCCGGAGAAGATCCCCGTGCCTACGACAAATCTCAAGGGCACTGAACCCAAACGCCCCAATTCCGGGGGCATGATAGTGCACACCATCTACATGGCTTCCGGAAAAGAGGAAATCCTTGCTTCTGGGGGTCATCGACCACTTACGCGATCCATAACAAAGGCTCAAGAGAAACATTAGAAACTTCAGGAGATGCTGACAAAGATGGCCGCACTTACCGGGCAGAAAGAAAGCCCGGAAGTGTCGTCGGAGCAACGCCAGGAACATGAAACTGATGCTGAGTGTTAGTGTATATGCCCTAGAGGCCATTACTGTATCATACTAGTTTGTATATTACTTAATGGAAGCTTGGGATATTCACAGTTGTATATACAATCTTGCTCGAAATGGTAGTATGCTACTTGGTTTGTCTCTGCTTTAATATGTGCATGTGTTTCTTTTAGCATATTGCAGGTATACATATTAGTAGAGCCCTTAGGATCTTTGCTTGATTACCAGCGTTGTGATGGCGCTCGCACTCGTAGGAGCTGGGTAATCTATAAGCACATCCTTATACAGGTCCCTGGTCGTTGGACTATCGAGACAGGGCATCGATACTCCGGAGTAGACTAGCGTATGCGCTTCTCATCCCAGTGTGGGAGACGGTCTGTCCCACAGCCGTTAGTACGTCGTACTTGAGATAGTATGCGGGTGCTCGTTAGGTTACGAGTACACTGGACAGGACTCGTCGGGAACTGTTGGTTGGTAATATACCTATCGTCAGTTATCAGTTCCCAGGTGACATGAGTACAGCTTAGTCCGCTGACTTGACACTGTCACTTCGCCTCGAGTGTGTTCCCACTGCACTTTGATTACTACCCTACCACGGCTCAGAGGAGTCGTGTAAACAGGTAGTTTTTGGGTGCAGTCCCGAAGCACTTGGAGGCAGTGACGGTTAGACAGGATTCGTCTCTCCCGGTATTGGGGGTTGACATCGCGCTGTGTCCAGGAGAGCCATTACACGAGTAGTCCCTGGCCAGGGCAAGCGAGATATACTGGTAGGTTTCCAGTGTTATCTCAGGGTGTTCTGGGCTACACTCCGACACGACTTGTACCGCTATTAGGGGACTGACGTTCGCCGCCCCCTAGGCCCGCCATGCGATGTATCAGACGAACAGACCGGACTGTACGGAGATTGTCACATACAGACTCAGTAGGAGTGCAGATGGGGTTCACCTCGTCAGTCTTCTTATCGACATCTACCTGGTGACCGTTACGTACAGCTAGTGCCGCTTGCGGTCTGTGGTTAAACCCACTGCCAGCGTAGTGTCGAGTCTTTAGAGTCCCACACAGAGAGCTATTCGCCTTTAGGCAAAATGAGTAGAGGTCGCATGGTTTTGCGACAGGGTTCGTTCGCATCCGCGCACTTGTGCATGTTTGCTGTCCGGACAGTTTATACTAGCGGGCTTTGGTTTAAGCCGGATCCTAGTATATGATTTGAGATTGGTTTTTCTCAGAGTATTCGTGTTCCTCGGATCACGAATGCGGGTGCGTATGCACAGTTGCTTGAGATTGAGGGAGAGGACCTTGTTTAGGGTTAATGACTATTGTCATTTTATTAACCCTATTGTTTTTGTGTGATTATTGTTAATTAATAATTAGCTTAATTATTGTGCATGGTTGTTGTTGTTGACCTTTTGACTTCATTGACTTGTTGACCAAGTTGACAATTTGACCATGATCATTTCATTTGGAAGATGCTCTTTGATCCTTGCAATTTGCATTAATAAGTGAAATGATAATGGTCACCTCTCGATTAAACCATGACAATTTTCTTGCTAATTAATTAATTAAAATAACACACACATATTAGTGAGAATGGCTCACTAATAATTCATTCTATCATATCTTTTCTCTCTCTTGCTCATCCTCTCCCTCAAGCTCTCTCCCTCTCATGTGTTGAGAAACAAAAAAGCTTGAGAAAAACCTTCACTTGATCTTCTCTACTCACTTCTAGGGTTCAAGTCTTAGCATTTCTTGCACTCTAGTTACTCCTAGCTTGGAGTTGAAGCTAAAGGTCGAGGCTTTCGGGTGGATCGTTCTTTGACGGAAGAAGACAAGCAAGGTGAGGCCTTTCTACCATTCCGACGAGCAAGGAGAGAAGGAGTTCGAGCTCAAGGTATAACCTTTCTACAACTTAGCTAGTTGTTAGTTTTCTTTATCTAGTTTTAGTTTAGTAAAGATCCTCACAAGCAAGGTCCATGTTGCCTAAGTCATTAAAAATCCAATTTTTATTATGTTTTTCGCCTCCCTGTAAGCACCGGGGTGGGCAACGTGGACTTACAGTGGTATCAGATCCTAACTAAACTCAAACTAGCTAGGTAGTGAAGTGTAACGAAGTTTCGAAACCGAAAATCCAAAAACCGAACTTTTGAAAAACCCTAGTTTCTGTTGAAATTTTTTCTGCTCAAAATGGAAAACTTTATATTTGTAAATTCGGCTCAGGGTTTTTTATGAACAGCCACGAAATACGATACAGTGATTCGTTCAAACCGCCGCCCTTCCGCGGCACGAGGTAGGCATGTGCCGCGGAAGCGCCGCGGTTTGTCGTCTTCTCTGCATCGTTTTTCGTGCAGTGTCTGTCTGTGTTGATTTTGGGATTTTTAGGATATATTATATGTGCCCAGATTTTTCAGAACTAAAATTTACTTTTGGGGGCCTATAATGTTGGAGATAGTGCCCTCATAGTCAATTATTGGATCGCAGGTACGTGATTGCAATGATTGCGGAGGACCTATCCCGGTAGGACAGTCTTACTCGAAATGATAGTATGCTATCTGGTTTGCCTTTATCAGTTGTGTACATGTTCAGGTGACTGATTGCATGTTACACTTTGATAGAGCCCTTAGGATCTTGCTTTACTACCAACTGTATGAGGGCGATCATATACGTGAGAGTTGGGTAGTTTATATGCATATCCTTAAATGTGGTCCCTAGTCGTGGGAGTTTCGAGACAGGGCATCGATACTCCGGAGTAGACTAGTGTGTACAGTCGAGACCCCGACGAGGGGCGGTGGCCGGTCTCACAAGCCACTGGTGTCAGTTGGATCACCTAAGATGTATACAGGTGATCATTGGGTTATGAGTACACCGGACAGGACTCGCCGGGAATCTGCTAGTTAGTATTATATCTATCGTCAGATAGCAGTTCCCTGGTGACATGTGTACAGGTTAGTTCATCGACCTGAGGTCGTCATTTGTCTCGTGTGAGTTCCCACTGTGCTTTGATTTCTACCCTACCACGGCTCAAAGGAGTCGTGCAAACAGGTAGCTTTTGGGTACAGTCCCGAGCCATATGGAGGCACGTGAGCGGATCGGCAGGGGATTCGTCTCTCCCGGTATTGGGGGCGAGATCGTGCTGTGTCTAGGAGAGCCATTACACAAAGCCCACGGCCGTGGCAGGAGATTTACTGGTAGGTACTCCAGTAGTATCTCAGGGTGTTATTGGGCTTCACTCCGACACGACTTATACTGCTTCTGGGGGTCTGACGTTACTAGCCCTCTAGGCGGATATGCGATACTCATTGACGAACGGACCGGACTGTATATACATTGTCACTGTTAGGCTCAGTAGGGTTTTCGGAGGAGTTCGCTCATCGGTCTCCCTTGAGTTCGCTCCTCGGCCACCCTTGAGGTCAGTCCGTGGGCAGCCGTTATGCATTGCTAGTGCCGCTGACGGTTTGTGGTTAAACCCACTGCCAGGGTGCTGACGAGTCATTAGAGTTCCCCACAGGCAGTTTCCCAAGTTCGGGCGAAACGTTGTAGAGGCCGTATGGTTTTATGGCAGGGTTCGGAAAATGCACGTGCGTTTACGCACGTGTCGATTTTCGGACAGATGATGCTGGTCGGCTTTGGTTTAAGCCGGATCCGAGTATTATATTGAGTAGGTATAATATCTTTGTCTCAGTTGCATTTGTATTCGGTCGTAATACAAATGCGGGTATATTTATACAGTTTCGGAGTTGTCCTGAAATTCGTTTCAGGATCACTTTTGGAAGTTACCAGTTTCCAGTTTTCTATCAGCCGTCTTTTTACATTCTGTTAAAGACGGATTTATCTTTTCGCAGATGAGGTGAGTCATCATTCTAGAAGCTTCTAGAAGTGATGACGAGGCTTGGTGAGTCATTCTTGATAAGGTGACTAGGTTTAATGTGATTGGTTCAATCTTTTGAGTCATCATTTTCATTATGCTATTTTGTTTTCCTTAGGATATTTCCATATGATATTTTGTGCTATGGTCACCTCCCTCCTCCTACGGTCACCTCCCTCATTCTATAAAGAGGCCGGCCCCTCTCTCTCTCTTATCGTTGTTGATTTCATCGGTTAGAAAAGATATGATAGTTTTGGGGTGTATGGAATTCACAGTTCATTTCATTCCATCACCCGATTTCCACGGCAACTTCATTAACCGATCGTCCACGGTTTTGGACGAAGTGAGACAAAGTCATCTACTCATTCTCTACATCAATCTTGGTCGTCTCTTTTAGCAAACTTGACGATCGAGTTGCCTCGAGTCAGAGGCGGGAGCCCGTTTAAAGAACCGATCATGTGGTGCCACTTCGACGAGGACATCGGAGATCGACGAGATCGGAGCAGCCGCAACGGAGCGTGGGATGATGGTTGAAGAACGAAGGACTCGGATCGTTCGGTATAACATTCCTACACTCTTTACAGTATGTTAGTTTAGCAATAATGGCAGATCCGGGTTAAAGTATACGATAGCGCCAAGTTTAAAAGTTTTTGTTCCGCATTTGGCGTCTGTAGACGGCCGGGGCGCTAGCATAGACTTACAGTGGTATCAGAGCCTCACCATTTTGCTATACTAACTTGTGCTAACGAGTTTAAAACATCGATCCGACCGAAATTCAAAAATCGTATTTTTCTTCACTTGACAGTTCTGTTGTTTTTAAACGGTGTCAAAATTGATTTCTGTATATCTCAAAAATCCATGCAGGAGTTTTTAAGACCCACGACGAAATTTGGGGTCGTGACTCCTCTAAGTTGCCGCGGAAGCGCGGCCAAACCCATGGTTTGGCCGCCCTTCCGCGGCCATGTGAGGAGCACGTGCTCCCAACTTTTTGCAGTGGGTTCTACTTTGGTTTTTGGGGTTTTTGATATATATAGTTTTGGCCCAGGTTTTGTTACTGTTCACCAGTAAGCAGTGGGGCCCACTTTTTGATATTTGGTTTTTGGTCGATCGAAATTTAAACACTTTAGTTTACAGTGCTTACATTATATCTCCGACCGGGAATGTCATTTGATCGGTAAACCGCGTCTGATTGCTATAGTTCTTTTAGACGGGTTTGCGAACGTGACATTCGCGTTGATGTTCTGTGTTGTGCTGTGAAGTTGCGGATTTGTCGTGGTGGATAGCAGTGTGCAATGGTAGTACAGTTTGTGTTTATTTGTACATTTGATATTGCAGGGCGAGCGTCCAACTTGTGGACTGCCGTCACTGCCTGTTGTATAATATTCTTTTGGGGCACGACCAGGTTGCGGTCGATGTACCTATTGTACTATTTTTCATTACTGTACTAGGTTTTACCCCGCGATGGAGTGCACGGATAGCCGAGTTCGGGAAAGCAACGGGTCCGCATCTCATGGCTTTGAGAGGCAGAGGGGCCCCACTTCAGAATTGGCAGACTATTCGCCGCACTCGTAGGGGGTACAGGTTGACCCAAGGAGGGGTGCCCAAGATTACCGGATTCCGTGAAGTGCCGGGTGTTCCATTCACTATGCTGTGGGGACTGCCTCGCTTCAGGTTTTGGCGGGTAACTTGCCGCACCCGTAGGGGTCTAGGTTTCATTGCACAGGCTATCCACACGACAGGGGAACGTCGAGTTTCAGCAGCGGCTCTGTGAAACTCGGGGATCCCAGATATCTGTATTGTTCTGTGATGCTTATTACTTTTCTGTAATGTTGCATATTATCACGCCTGGAGCGATTATGTATATTGGTTTATATACTATTAGATGTTGTATATGTTTTACACCCGCGCTAGTCCAGTCCCCGCTCTGTCGTTAGTTAAGTAACCTAACGGGTGATGACGGGACCCAGTGACGAATGCGGATGGCATATACGTACATTTTATTTTCGTTCTTTTCTGGTGTGATTGAATGATGGGACTGCGTTGATTCTGATCAACGCAAAGTAAAAACAAACCTGTATACAGTTGTTGGAACAATTTTAAAAAGTGTTATTGCAAAGACGTTTTCTTTTGTTATGCATAGCGGTATTCAGTGGAATATCCTGCACCTCATTCGACGAGGCAAGGGCTGATATCCCTTCACCGGGAAAGACCCCTTGGACAGAAGTTTGCGTCAGAGTAATAACTGCACTATAGTCGATTACATATTGCTTTGCATAGCGGTATTCAGTGGAATATCCTGCACCTCATTCCACGAGGAAAGAGCCGAGATCCCTTTACCGGGAGTGACCTCTTTAGCAAAAGGTTTTCGCCACTATATTTTAAAAAGCTATCAGGTTCCTTCAGCGATATCAAGTTCACTACGCTAAAGGTTTTTCGCCAAAAACCAGCCGTAGCCCTCCGTCACTTCTTTTGGGTATTCAGTAGTATTCAAGCTACGCATTTTGACCAACGCCAAGGCATAGTGTTTGGTAGCTGCTGGGTATTCAATTGTTGCATAGATAGATGAGTTAGTTTGGGACAGTCGTTCTGCCATTTTGGCCAACGTCAAGGGCATGTGCGGGTGGGTTCAAATTGACAAGATAGTGATGGGTAGAACTTGGCATGCGACTTATGACATTTTGACCAACGCCAAGGTTATAAGAGCATGGGGCAAAAATCATATCAGGAGTTTCTAAAGAAACTGAAACTTGCCGAGTATGCGCATACCTTCTGGAGTAAGAGTAACGTGGATGCATTCCATCACGTTATCATGCGATGAGAGTTGGATCCTGATTCCCACTGATGAGTTGGTTTACTCTTCGGGTGATCCCGATTGATTCTTCTTTAGGTTTGGAGGAGAATTTGACAGGACAGTGGGAGGTTTCCGGATTAGATAAAGTGATGACCATTCTGATCTAGGATAGAGTGCACGCAGAGTGTTTCTTTTCTCTCTCTCTCTTTGGCAGCGACCTTTGACCGACCCTAGACTATGACTCAGTGACCAGGTTGACCGAACCTTCTTAAAATACTGGCTTTTGGATTGTCTGAGTTGCATATGTCATTGCCACTCCTTCTTTTACCCTTTGCATTTCTCAGAACACCCGTATTACTACGGATATCCACTTCCATTGGATAGATCCATCGTATGGTTATATATGAACTCGAAGGGACTTCTTCGAGGATGGATCCAGGTTCAGGAGAAATAGAATTGGTTTATTCAGTTGTCTTTTATTATCACCTTCTCTCAGGTTGCGAGAGCTCCTTGGTTTAGGAGAGTACACCTATTACGCTTATTGGATAGTCTTATTCCAAACCATAGGCTGGTGCCGAAAGGTAGGGAATGAAGAAAACCAATTAGCCTAAGTAGGGTGTGCAGAAGGTAATATGTAAAGACAAAATAAAGGGATTAGAAAGAGGGCAAAGTAAATTGCGACTGATATCTTTCACGACCTAAACCGCGTACTTCATCGCCACTCCTATTTCACCTTTAAAAGAATAAGGTATTATTCAGTTGTCTTTTATCATCACCTTCTCTCGAGATGCGAGTACTCCTTGGTTTAGGAGGGTACACCTATTATGCTTACTGGATAGTCTTCTTCCAAACCATAGGCTGGTGCCGAACGGTAGGGAAGGAAGAAAACCATTTAGCCTAACGATGGTGTACAGAAGGTAATGACTAAAGACAAATAAAGTGATTTGGAGAGACGGCAATAAAATATACGGTTGAAGTCATGAATAGGATTATGGAAGAGGCATTGCTATGAATACCAGGATACCCCTACGAAACATTTTCATGTTTCAGTGCATTGTTAAAGAAAAACTGTTTTCCCGATTAGACACTTACTCCAAGGGTATGTATTTACCAGGTTTCATTCTCATATCTGTATGGTTTTACAGATGATGAGTGGGAGTAAGATATTGGGAATTAGGTGATCATCCTCATTATATCGGAATTCGTTGTAATTGGTGATATTTGAGGAAATCGCCAGGGTACAGTTTTCTACCTACAACGCACAGGTTTTGAGTTGTTTAACTCAGCGGACTGATACAGAGTATTGTATGTTGTCCAAGTGTCCATCAGGACAAAGGGGTAGGTCCTCGTACTATGTTCTGTTTACTTATAACTTCTCTAGTATTTAGACGAGTGTTTCGTAGAAATACAAGGTCTAAGTTTTGAGAAGTTGTAGGTATAAGAATAAAGTAGAGAACCAGGTATCACAAGTATCGGGATTCTTCAAAGAGATCGAAGATGTAGATTCTTGTGATTGGTATTCAAATGATAGTGATGGTTTTGAGAAACGTGTTTCTCTTTCAGGTTACTCATAATTGGATGGATTCCTAAGTTGAGCAATGCTGATTAGCCTCTTTCCATTAAGATGATATGCACTGGAAACAGCTGCATGATTTGAATATGGTTCCAATTAAATAAGTGCCAAAGTTTCTGTATTGGATATAGAATGGATCGTACCTTAAAAGAAATTGAGGTATGGGGAGTTGTCCAGCTTATGCTTAAAACCAGACTCTGGATAACTCAGGGCACGTTTCTGTAATGGCTGTTTGTGGGTTGACCCTGGCTATGACAAGGGTTGATATTCTACCATTTGGAAGATCAATAGTGATATTGTTCTTGACTTGCCACAGTTTTAGTAAAAATGGATCTTTTTCAGAAAACAGTAGTGGGAGTATGGTAGAACTGGAAGTGATTCCAGAACCGCGAACGATTACGGAAAATTTAATAGGACCTATACATTCAATCAGGTTTGACATTCCAATAGCCACTCCGCAGATTTGGTGGGTAACCTCAGACACTCGAGAGGTACTTCGGTAGCCTCAAGGACGGTGACAAGGAGGTTCTTATCTACCCAGACTTGACACTACTGTTGTTCCAGGATATGAGACCCGGTAGGAGGGTTGTCGTAGTCAGTGGGAGCAGCGGAAGAATAGTGGGCAAGATGCTTATATCTATTTATAGACTTGAGCAGTTATAACGGAGATAGATCATCTAATTTTGATATGACAGTCATGGGTTTGACTTCAATCAGAATAGGGGGTGGATCAGTTAAGAAGGTAGTAGGGTGTAATGTCATGGTATCTGGACGACATACACAGAGTAGGAAGTAAAATTCCTATACTACGATCGGTTGGACTGTGGTCGTCACACAGTTGTTTCTCCAGACAGGACATGGATATAATATTTGACATTCTGGTTTCTGGATCTATGGTTTTAGATCTGGATTTGGGTAGTTTCCCAATGTAGGTACTTTGACAGATATTCTAATGGTTTTTAGAATAGTTGACTCCTAGCATGGTAGTGTACCTGCAAGTGATGGAGTCACCCTCTCTAAAGGTATCGTATAGACTAAAGTGGAGAGGGATGTGCATGATTGGCAGATCACTTGCTTAGGCAATTGAGTCAATCATAAGATGTCAAGTACCGCACCAAATGTTGTTTTTGCACTAGATGCAATAAGTTTGTATTAATCCAATCCTGGAGAAACATAAGGAAGCAGTTTTAGAACACTAGTACATGTTCTACGGATTTGATGACGGCAGACTCTTTCGGGAGACGGTTATCATTCCAGGCTTCAAAGGTGACATGGATGACAGAGTGATTGTCAGAGTTTTTAGTTTTCCCTCTGACAAGGGACAGTATTATGGACAGGTGGTTCCAGAGGATACTGTGGGTGGCATGGTGCCCGATACTGATTAGGTTCAGTGATCGATACAGTCTAAGAAGTTTGGATATGGAGTTCATTTATGAACTAAGGTCCCATCAGATATCCAGACATGTTCTAAGACAGGTACTACTCAATTCGGGAGATGGCTTTCTCCGCGAACTTGAGATTAAGAGAGTTATTGAAAGATACTTCTAGGCGGATCCACTTACTGAGGCTATTTCTCGAACACAATAGTTTTACAAACGGGCTTTGTGAAACTGATTAGTAGAGGAGTTGGATGTTCGGTTTCACACGGGCTGTGAGTAGTCGACATCGCAATAATTAGCCTTGAGTGCAAGTGGGAGATTGTTGGAGATAGTGCCCTCATAGTCAATTATTGGATCGCAGGTACGTGATTGCAATGATTGCGGAGGACCTATCCCGGTAGGACAGTCTTACTCGAAATGATAGTATGCTATCTGGTTTGCCTTTATCAGTTGTGTACATGTTCAGGTGACTGATTGCATGTTACACTTTGATAGAGCCCTTAGGATCTTGCTTTACTACCAACTGTATGAGGGCGATCATATACGTGAGAGTTGGGTAGTTTATATGCATATCCTTAAATGTGGTCCCTAGTCGTGGGAGTTTCGAGACAGGGCATCGATACTCCGGAGTAGACTAGTGTGTACAGTCGAGACCCCGACGAGGGGCGGTGGCCGGTCTCACAAGCCACTGGTGTCAGTTGGATCACCTAAGATGTATACAGGTGCTCATTGGGTTATGAGTACACCGGACAGGACTCGCCGGGAATCTGCTAGTTAGTATTATATCTATCGTCAGATAGCAGTTCCCTGGTGACATGTGTACAGGTTAGTTCATCGACCTGAGGTCGTCATTTGTCTCGTGTGAGTTCCCACTGTGCTTTGATTTCTACCCTACCACGGCTCAAAGGAGTCGTGCAAACAGGTAGCTTTTGGGTACAGTCCCGAGCCATATGGAGGCATGTGAGCGGATCGGCAGGGGATTCGTCTCTCCCGGTATTGGGGGCGAGATCGTGCTGTGTCTAGGAGAGCCATTACACAAAGCCCACGGCCGTGGCAGGAGATTTACTGGTAGGTACTCCAGTAGTATCTCAGGGTGTTATTGGGCTTCACTCCGACACGACTTATACTGCTTCTGGGGGTCTGACGTTACTAGCCCTCTAGGCGGATATGCGATACTCATTGACGAACGGACCGGACTGTATATACATTGTCACTGTTAGGCTCAGTAGGGTTTTCGGAGGAGTTCGCTCATCGGTCTCCCTTGAGTTCGCTCCTCGGCCACCCTTGAGGTCAGTCCGTGGGCAGCCGTTATGCATTGCTAGTGCCGCTGACGGTTTGTGGTTAAACCCACTGCCAGGGTGCTGACGAGTCATTAGAGTTCCCCACAGGCAGTTTCCCAAGTTCGGGCGAAACGTTGTAGAGGCCGTATGGTTTTATGGCAGGGTTCGGAAAATGCACGTGCGTTTACGCACGTGTCGATTTTCGGACAGATGATGCTGGTCGGCTTTGGTTTAAGCCGGATCCGAGTATTATATTGAGTAGGTATAATATCTTTGTCTCAGTTGCATTTGTATTCGGTCGTAATACAAATGCGGGTATATTTATACAGTTTCGGGGTTGTCCTGAAATTCGTTTCAGGATCATTTTTGGAAGTTACCAGTTTCCAGTTTTCTATCAGCCGTCTTTTTACATTCTGTTAAAGACGGATTTATCTTTTCGCAGATGAGGTGAGTCATCATTCTAGAAGCTTCTAGAAGTGATGACGAGGCTTGGTGAGTCATTCTTGATAAGGTGACTAGGTTTAATGTGATTGGTTCAATCTTTTGAGTCATCATTTTCATTATGCTATTTTGTTTTCCTTAGGATATTTCCATATGATATTTTTTGCTATGGTCACCTCCCTCCTCCTACGGTCACCTCCCTCATTCTATAAAGAGGCCGGCCCCTCTCTCTCTCTTATCGTTGTTGATTTCATCGGTTAGAAAAGATATGATAGTTTTGGGGTGTATGGAATTCACAGTTCATTTCATTCCATCACCCGATTTCCACGGCAACTTCATTAACCGATCGTCCACGGTTTTGGACGAAGTGAGACAAAGTCATCTACTCATTCTCTACATCAATCTTGGTCGTCTCTTTTAGCAAACTTGACGATCGAGTTGCCTCGAGTCAGAGGCGGGAGCCCGTTTAAAGAACCGATCATGTGGTGCCACTTCGACGAGGACATCGGAGATCGACGAGATCGGAGCAGCCGCAACGGAGCGTGGGATGATGGTTGAAGAACGAAGGACTCGGATCGTTCGGTATAACATTCCTACACTCTTTACAGTATGTTAGTTTAGCAATAATGGCAGATCCGGGTTAAAGTATACGATAGCGCCAAGTTTAAAAGTTTTTGTTCCGCATTTGGCGTCTGTAGACGGCCGGGGCGCTAGCGTAGACTTACATATAAAACCGTATTTTTCGGAACTTCACTACACTTTAACTACATTGGTTATATCTGTAATGCTCGCATGTATTGAACGTCGGCTAATCGCTATAAGACGATTAGTCGGGGTTATACATGATCTGTGATTGTTATTGGTTTGTGGATATGAATGGATTGGATTGTCGCGGGTGAATGGCCGGGGTGGATGTGAGATGAGCGTTGTTTTTCTTTCATTCATTTGTAACATGTAAATTGATGTAATAATATTCTTTGTATGGCCGCACAACCGGGTCGGGGTTGTAGCCGTCATTGTATAATTCTTTTTACTGTTTTTGCTCCTAGGATAGACCCATGGAGGGGTGCACAAACTACCTGTTCCCCTCCGAACGGCGGCCGAGACGTTAGGACGTCCGTGCCTGAGGTTCGGGGCAGATGCTATTTGGTTTTATCCGTCTATCTCTCCGAAGATGCCAAGTTGATTTATGGCACCGTGTATCGGAGGTTTAGACGGATGCGGCCGATGTAGCAGACTTCGTCAGATTCCCCCTCAGGGTGAGGGGTTTTTGATTGTGGGGACGCTCTTCCCTGCAGGCGCAAGCCCCTGCAGTTAATTACGCTACCGCATCGCGGTAACAACTTTCTCCTTCTCCAGAATTTCACTTCGTGTCGTGTGTGTTTGTTTTGTTTGTGGTTGCCCGTGGATTGTATACGGAGACTGAGTAATGCCGTCGCCCGTAGGACGTGGATTAGTCCAAATCCGTATTTACTTAGATTTGGGTTTGGTGTTTTTAGTTTAAGGATGCGTTAGTCGCGTTGCGGCTAAGATCAACTTAAACATTCGTTTAGATCCGACAAAAGAGCGTTTGGGCTCTATTGTTCCAGTTTGGGAGATTCATAGTCCTATTTGGGACTAAAGTCTGTTTGGAGGATACGTTAGCCATTTTTGAGGCTAAGATCGACTCAAACGTTTGTTAAGGATACGTTAGTCCAGTTTGAGACTAAGATCAACTTAACGGGACCGTTTAGATCCGACAAAAGAGCATTTGGGCTCTATTGTGCCAGTTTAGGGACGTGGTGGTCCATAGCATTTATGGCCGTCGGGACCCGTCACCTCTCTGACGTCGTTGAAGAATTACAACGACAGGCGTCTGAGGAGTTCAGAGATGTACCCTTGAACCAAAGTTGATTTGGAGTTTTATCGTTTATTTGAATATCTAAGGACACGTTAACCGTATTTGGGGTTAAGATCAACTTAGACGGGACCGTTTAGATCCAACAAAAGAGCGTTTGGGCCCTATTGTGCCAGTTTAGGGACGTGGCGGTCCATTGCCAGTTTTAGGGACGTGGTGGTCCATTATTAGTTTAGGGACGTTTCAGTCCGTCGCCAGTTTAAGGACGTAGTGGTCCATATTCCAGTTTAGGGACGTGGTGGTCCATTGCCAGTTTTGGGACGTAGTGGTCCAAAATTAGTTTAGGGACGTTTCGGTCTGTCGCCAGTTTAAAGACGTAGTGGTCCATATTCCAGTTTAGGGACGTGGTGGTCCGTCGCCAGTTTAGGGACGTAGTGGTCCAACATTAGTTTAGGGACGTCTCGGTCCGATATTAGTTTAGGGACGTCTCGGTCCGATATTAGTTTAGGGACGTTTCGGTCCGATATTAGTTTAGGGACGTTTCGGTCCGATATTAGATGAATGGTCGTTGGGACCCGTCACCTCTTTGACGTCGTTGAGGAATTACAACGACAAATGTCAAAGGAGTTCGGAGATGTACCCTCGAACCGGTCGTGACTTAGTTTATGAGAGGCATTTAATTTAAGGACTTACAGCCAGGATTGGGTTAAGTCCAATTTTTATTTTAGGCTCTGCCCGATTAAAAGAATCAATCTAAACAGGGCTCTGCCTCTTTTTATTCTTGCAGTTTGATTTGGGCCAAGCCCTCAAGCATTTCCAAACAGGGCTCTGCCCTTTGTATGATTTGATTTGGGCCAGGCCCTCAAGAATTTTCCAAATAGGGCTCTGCCCTTTCATGATTTGATTTGGGCCAGGCCCTCAAGAATTTTCCAAATGGGGCTCTGCCCTTTCATGATTTGATTTGGGCCAGGCCCTCAAGAATTTCTCAAATAGGGCTCTGCCTTTTTATTTTTGTGATCTGATTTGGGCCAGGCCCTCAGGAATTTTTCCAAATAGGGCTCTGCCCTTTTATTTCCGATTTGGGCCAGGCCCTCAAGAATAATGAGTTGCAGGAACTCAAGAATCTTCTGATTGAAGATCAAAAGTGCGCATAGCACTTTTGAGCTACATTTAGATCAAAAGAAAACAAGTTTTTCTTCTTGTTTTCTTTTCACAGAACCAAGGGTTCATATCAAGTGCAAGGCACTATTTATTATTCTTTTATTTTTTAGAACCAGAGGTTCATATCAAGTGCAAGGCACTATTTCATTTTTTTAGATCTAAGAAAAAACAAGTTTTTCTTGTTTTTCTTATCTTAGAGAACCAAAGGTTCATAAAAGTGCAAGGCACTATTAATTTAGGAACCTTTTTAGGTTCAAGAACCGATGGTTCATAAAACAAGTGCAAGGCACTATTTATTTATTTATTTATCGTTAAAGATCTATGATCTTGTCCATAAGAGAATTTTCTCTTCTTCAAAAGGTTTTTACCTTTTTTTTTTATTCTTCAAGAGTTCCCTTCTCTTTTTTTTTTTTTTTAGGAAGATCTTCCTCCTTTTAAAATGAGGTCTAGGGTCCTTTTTATAGTGCCCATAAATTAGTTAAAGTTTGTTAAAGAGATTATTCTCTAAGTGATTTGGGGAATTTTCCCCACCGTCGGATCTTTAATCCAAAGGTCTCTGTTTTACAGAAGAAATCTTATTGTTTTAACAAAAACAGAAAAGATTTTCTCAAATCTTTATTCTGTTTTTCCAATAAAAAATTTTATTATTTTTTTTATTTTTTTATTATTTATTTTTTTTTTTACTGCGCGCGCACTGCGCAGCGCGCACTGCGCAGCGCGCGCACTGCGCAGCGCGCAGCGCGCACTGCGCAGCGCGCACTGCGCACTGCGCAGCGCGCAGCTGCGCACTGCGCACTGCGCAGCGCGCAGCTGCGCACTGCGCACTGCGCAGTTGCGCGCACTGCGCGCGCGCACTGCGCGCGCGCAGTTGCGCGCGCAGTGCGCGCGCGCACTGCGCACTGCGCAGCGCGCAGTTGCGCACTGCGCAGCGCGCAGTTGCGCACTGCGCAGTTGCGCGCACTGCGCCCGCGCAGTTGCGCGCACTGCGCCCGCGCAGTTGCGCGCACTGTGCGCGCGCAGTTGCGCAGTGCGCACTGCGCAGCGCGCAGCGCGCACTGCGCGCGCAGCGCACTGCGCAGCGCGCAGCGCGCACTGCGCGCGCGCACTGCGCAGCGCGCAGTTGCGCGCGCGCATCGCGCAATTTTTTTTTTTTTTTTTCTTTTTTTTTTTTTTTTTTTTTCTTCGAGATTTGCTCTTCAAAGCTCTTATAGAGCACATTACTTTATTTATTTTAACTTTAATTTTCTTTTTAATTTTCAAGACAGAGCTTTGCTCTGATTAAGGTAAACAAATGCCCCCCCACCGTTGCGCTTACGTGGCTTCCTAACGTGAGCGCAGCGGTGGTAGACTCCGGACCGTCGCGCCATATTTTGGAAGCTGAAAGGGCACTTGATGCCTATAAATAGGACCTTTGGTCCTCGAAAATTTTTTTTTTTTTTTTTTACCACTTCAAGAATTTTGACTCAGTGCCTTGCTCTTTCTTAAGAATTTTTAGAGCCTTGCTCTTGATTTTTTTTTTTTTTTTTTTTTTTTTTTTTTTTTTTAAGAACTTCAGAGTTCATAACCATCATAGGTAAAAATTAAATTAAATTAAAGCTGATTAATAGAGCCTTGCTCTCCATAGATCCCTGATCTAAAGAAAACCTATTTGGGGTTTCATTTAGGAGAGCTTTGCTCTAAAGAGGTCCAAAGAGAACTCAGGAGAATCCTGTTAGGGTTCCATTAATAGAGCTTTGCTCTATAAAAGATTTTTCTTATATCTTCTTAATTAATGGAGTTTTGCTCCTCCCAACTTATATGGGACTTGAGAATATTATTATTATTATATCATTTTTTTTTTCCAGAGCGGAGCTCTCAATATTTTCAGGGAATTTTTCTCAAATTCTCCTCATAACTGATTTTGACTGGTGTCGCTCCTGTCTGCAGAGCATTGCTCTCGAGGAGTTTAACTTTTAACTTTCTGTATTTCCTTGTTTATTAATATCCCTGTATTGTTTTCTTCAGGTATTATGGCAGTGCGTCTATACAGCTTACACGAGTTCATCACTTATGAGAATATCCATGTACAGGGCCGTCAACAGAACCAGGAGTTTACGGACGCTCAATGTGCAGAGGTCATGGGTCGCCTGAATGCCAGCGGTGGCTGGTTGCTACCTCGTCGTTCGGCCCTTTTGAAAGTCGTGTTGGGGTCAATATGGAGAGCACTCCCAGGTCTTCACGAGGCCTTACCGCTCAATGCGCTAGATGATGCCGAAGACAAGATGCATTCAGTGTACCTGACGGGGCTGATTTCGAAGAAACGGCGAAACAACCTCGTTGACATCCTACATCAAATCTTTCAGCAGACGACAATCGTTGCTGCTTATCGAAGGCCGAAGGGGCTTGCCGATGATATTGACACCGAGGAGCGCGAGAGGCTGCGCATAAGAATAATTAGAAAGGCCAAAAGAAGTTTGGACGGCCTTACTTTTGAATTCCTCAATCCTTGCCCCGGATCTGAAGTTATTCCATTGTAATAATGTTTTCCTTTTACCGCTTTTCAAAATTGTAAGAATTTTCGCCAATATGAATGGAAACTTTTTACTTCAGCTTCTCTTATTTCCCGTCCTGAGTTTTCTGTCCATGCATAAATGAATGCGTCACGCATGCCAGATCAAACGTAGACCGGATATTCTCTCTGTCATCTTCTTTCTTTTAAAGTCAGCAGGCTGTCTTAATAACCATGGTTGATGGATGTCTAAAACGAGTATTCTGACTTCCTCAGGAAATAGCGATGGCTTAGGCCGCAGGTTCAGGTCTAATGCCCAAGACTTTTCAATTCTATAAGCCGTGAGGGTCTCATAGAGGCTTTTCTCCCTACGGATCGAGAGGATCTCACAGGTGGATTTTCTCCTTAGGAATCGTGAGGATTCCTAAGTGTGGTTTTCTCTTATAAGTCGTAAGGATCTTATAAGAGAATTTTCCCTCTTACGAATCGAAAGGATTCGTAAGTGGTTGTTTCCCTCCTCGTCGAAATTCGACTTCGGAGAGTGAGACCCGTGAATAGTATGCAAGAGACCAATTTGGATTGACTTGCAGGGCCCCATTGCTCAAAAAGCAAGCTTTTCAATCCTTGCTGTCTGAGACTTTATCTCACGAGTCGAGCCGCCTCGACAATTTTTCACAAGTCGAGACGAATCGAACGTTTCTCGCAAGAACATCTTAACGTCGCATTTAACCTCTGCTCTTTACGACAGAAGCCCGTTAAGGTCGGTGGTACTTAGGGTTTTGGCCATCGTACCGTCGCATAAGCTGATATAGTCCTCGATAGGCAATTGTGCTGTTCGAGTAGCCCTGCGACTGCCGTGTCTCTGATCCCTTCGGGGGCTGGACAAGACGTCTTCAAGCAATCCTCCTTGGCAGTTTGACCGTCGGAAGAGCAAGCGCTAGGAATTTGCCATGCCGCTTTTTACTTGAGGTTAGGCTCATTTTGGAGAGCCCCGATGAGTCATAACCACTCCGCGCTGGTGTGGGATGATCTCCGATAGTCTTTCAGGCTTTATATGACTTGCCGTTAAGACCCTGAAGCTAGGAATTTGGCCTTTGCTTCGTTTGCTGGCATTGCGTCCTCTGTATCGAGACGAATGTCATGGTGGGAACTAGGGATTTTGCCGTGGCTCCATTTGTTTGATGACGTTGCGTCTGCTGTGTCGAGACGAACATTGGGGCGACATCTCGTCTGCTGTATCGAGACGGACGTCGAGGTTGTCTTTAGGTTGCTGGTGAACCGTCGAGGTTTGGAACTAGGGATTTTGTCGTGGCTCCATTTGTTTAATGACGTTGCGTCTGCTGTGTCGAGACGAACATTGGGATGACATCTCGTCTATTGTATCGAGACGGACGTCGAAGTAGTGACCACTCTGTGCTGGTGCAAGATGATCTACGGTTGTCTTTCCGGTTTTATATGAGTTACCGTCAAGACGTCGAAGCTAGGAATGTGGCCTTCGCTTCGTTTGCTTTGGTGTGTCCAAATCCTGTTGGAGGACGAACGCTGGGGTTAACATTTCGTCTGCTGTATCGAGACGAACGTCAAGGTGGTGACCACTCTGTGCTGATGCGAGATGATCTCCGATTGTCTTTCCGGTTTCATGTGAGTTACCGTAAAGACGTTGAAGCTAGGAATGTGGCCTTCGCTTCATTTGCTTTATCATGTCTGAATCCCTGCTGGAGGAAGAACGCTGAGGTTGACATTTCATCTACTGTATCGAGACGAACGTCAAGGAGGTGACCACTTCATGTGAGATGGTCTCCGATTGTCTTTCCGGTTTTATGTGAGTTACCGTAAAGACGTTGAAGCTAGGAATGTGGCCTTCGCTTCGTTTGCTTTGGCGTGTCCAAATCCTGTTGGGGGACGAACGCTGGGGTTAACATTTCGTCTGCTGTATCGAGACGAACGTCAAGGTGGTGACCACTCTGTGCTGATGCGAGATGGTCTCCTATTGTCTTTCCGGTTTTATGTGAGTTACCGTAAAGACGTTGAAGCTAAGAATGTGGCCTGCGCTTCATTTGCTTACACTGCGTCTGGTGTATTGAGACGAATGCTGAGGTGGAGCTGGGATTTTGCCATCACTCCACTTGTTTCGACCATGGGGTCTTTTGTTAACTTTGCATGTACACCCCGCTGGGCGTTACTCCGCTTTGTTTCGACCGTGAGGTCTTTTGTTGACGTTGCATCTGCCTCCAGCTGGACTGCGGAGGAACGCTGTTGTTGACATTGCGTCTACTGTATCGAGACGAATGCTGAGGTGAAGCTAGGATTTTTGCCTTCGCTCCGCTTGATGGTGTAACATCTGTGTCCTGTTGGAATGAGGAGGCACACCGTTGTTGGTCTCCAGGCTGTAGACGTGGACGTCGAGACCCTGAAGCTCGGGATCTTCGTTTGCTTCATTTGTTGACATCGTGTCTGTAATATTGCGACAAATGTCGAGAAGGTCTCTAGGTTATCTATGAACCGTCGAGATTTGGCTTCGTTTTCTGGTGGAGCCTGTTGGGAAGGTATTGTTCCCTTTTTATCTGTGCCCCTGGATTGTATACAGGGATCGATGTGATTTCACCTGTAGGGCAAAAAGTTTCATTCTTTCATTTTTTTTATTCTTTCCGCGATGCTCTATCATTTCAGCTTTTATATCGCGAAGGTCGCGATTGCCCAATCATTTCGGCTATTTTTCGCGGTGCCCAATCATTTCGGCTATTCACTTTATTTTTACTCGCTACTTTTTATTGCGAGTTGCCCAATCATTTCGACTGTTTATTTTATTTTTACTCGCTGTTTTTTTTATTGCGAGTTGCCCAATCATTTCGGCTATTTTTCTTTTTACTCGTGCATACATTTTTACTTGCTGATTTTGTTTGCAAGTTGCCCCATCATTTCGGCTATTTCGTATGCATTTTTTTTTTGAGTAGGGGATTTGGGATCTGATACCAATCTTGGTATCAGCATCGCTGCGACTGGAATATTGCCAGGAGCGAATCATCATTTGCCGTGAAAGGACTTGGAATTTGATACCGGTCTAGGCATCAGCATCGCTGCAACTGGGATATTTCCAGGAGCGAATCATCATCTGCCATGAAAGGACTTGGAATTTGATACCGATTTAGGCATCAGCATCGCTGCAACCGGGATATTGCCAAGAGCGAATCATCATTTGCCTCTGTCGATGTTGAACAAAGGTGGCTTAGTAAACAGGGTTAAGGATCCTGTCGACTAAGGCTTTTGACTTCACGAGCCGTAAGGGTCTCACAAAGGTATTTCTCCCTACAAGTCGTGAGGATCTTGTAGGTGTGTTTTCTCCTTGGGAATCGTGAGGATTCCTAAGTGCATGTTCTCTTGTAAGTCGTAAGGATCTTACAAAAGGGTTTTCTCCTTATAAGTCGAGAGGACTTACAAGTGTTGTTTGCTGTACAAGCATATCCCTAGTCGCAGATGGGACTTTGTTAGGGGAATATTTATTCGTGCCCGTGGATTGTATACAAGGGCCAATATTGGACCACTTGTAGGGCAATGTCGAAAGTTGTGGGGGTTGCTTAAGCACAGATTTAGGCCTCTGTAACTTAAGACTTTCAAATCTTATGAGCCGTAAGGGTCCCACAAGAGAGTTCTCCTTACGAGTCGTGAGGATCTCGCAAGTGTATTTTCTCCTTAGGAATCGTGGGGATCCCTAAGTGTGTTGTTCCTTTGTGAGTCGTAAGGATCTCACGCAGGTGGTTTCTCCTTACAGGGTCGAGAGAACCCTATAAGTGTTTCTCAACGAGGTTGCGCCCTTTCGGGTTTTCACAAACACTCGCCGGTAGTCCTGCTGTTTTTACTCACGGAGCCCTTTCGGGTTTTCATCCGTGCCCATTTCGCTTGTGGACATACCGTTTTTTTTTTTTTTTTATTCTCTTTTTTTTTTCTTTTTTTTTTTGTTTTTTTCTTTTTTTTTTTTTTTCTTTTTACCACGCCGACCTGAGGATGCCGCGGGTTGATAGTAGTTTAACGACGTTTCGGTCATTTGCAAGTTTTAGGACATTGCGGTCCGTCGTTAGTTTAAGGACGTTTCGGTCCGTTGTTAGTTTAAGGACGTTTCGGTCCGTTATCCAGTTTTAGGACGTAGTGGTCCGTTAGGCTTTCTCTATGAATGAGCATGATGCCCCCGGCGTGTCCATATTTTTCGGAGCATGCGGTTGTGGCGGGTTCACCTTCCAAATTTCGGACAACGCGAACTTGCCCTGTTGGTATTGGTCTTCAACCCAGTTCTTGAAGACGTAGCAATCCTCGATCAGATGACCTACCGTTTGGTGGTAAGGACAATAATTAGGATTATTAATATCGCCTGGCCACAACGGACGTTTTGGATTCGGCAGATTAATGAGTCTGTTGCGCACTGCCAGCTCGAACAGTCCCCTTGTTTTATCTTGCGGAAAAGAGTAAGGGCGTTCCAACTTTTCCTGGAGGGATTGCCGCTTGTTGTTTTGGCAAGCAATCGGTCTAGGGTCACCTGATTGTTGGTGAGCGCTGGCGACGAGGGCCTTTTTTCCTTTTCTTTTATCCTTTTTGTTCGATCCTTTGTTTACGGGGCCGGGATTCTTTCCGAGTAGCATGCGATTGCATGGCTGAACGTTCTCGCAGCTTCTCAATTCCTTTATTTTTGAAATAGATTCCCCGAGGGAAGAGTTGGGGGTAGCTTCTTCGTCAGAGTCGCTTCCAAAGGTGATAATTTGTGATCCCTTGAAGTCGGCTATATGACAGTCGGCGGTGGCACTTTTGCGCTCATCTATCGCATTTTTCCGATGTCCACAAGCTTCACACTTTGTCCTGTCGGAGTGTCGCTTTTGAGCGACGTACCCTTGCCACCAACAGTTAAAGGATTCGCAGTCTTCGGTAGGATGTATGATCTTCTGATGATATAAACAGAAGTTAGGGTGCATCTCTACCTCAGAGAAAGGATTTTCTTCAGAGGGCGGTAGCTTCATTCCTACTGATAGAGCTTTGGCGAACCGTTTCCTCGTCTTGAATTTGTTTTTATCCGCAGTGTATGGCTTTTGATTTGACGGGAATGCCTTGGTTATTTCCAGTATGGCCATTTCATGCTCTTGATTGGCTTTTGCTTTCAGACGAATTTCATTTAGGAAGGCATCGATCAACTTGTCTGACGGCCGCGGAATTTCTGTTTCAGGGTCCGCCGTTGATTTCTCAGCGCAAGGGTCCTCCTCATCATCCGTCAGTGAATGAGAAATCACATGACAAGTCGCTACGTAGTATTCAGATTCATCCGATAAGTTTTCTCCATCGTTTTCATCCTCGACGAAAGAACAATTTGCCCCCGGCGTGTCCGTCTTCTTTGGAGAGTGTGGCTGTGGTGGGTTTACCTTCCAGTTTTCCGACAACGCGAACTTGCCTTGTAGGTACTGATCTTCGATCCATCCTTTAAAAACGAAACAATCCTCAATCGGGTGACTTACCGTTTGGTGGTAAGGGCAATAATTGGGATTATTAAGGTCGCCTGGCTGCAACGGACGTTTTGGATTCGGCAAATTAATGAGTCTGTTGCGCACTGCCAGCTCAAACAGTCTTCTCGTTTTATTCTGAGGAAACGAGTAAGGACGTCCTAGCCTCTCTTCGAGGGATGGGCGTGGACGCACGTTGTTTTGGCGAGCGACCGGCTTTGAGTTGCTCGACTGTTGCTGAGCGTTGGCGACGATGATCGCTTTTCCTTTCTCATTTCGGGGATCGGGTCTTGGAGGAGACGGTCTATGGCCCATCTGGTCCATTTGGGCTAATTTGTCGATCAAGGCCTGGAAGGTGGTCGGCCTGAAGAACATCATGAATTGCGAGATGGTCGCCTGCGGATCGAGAGTGCCCACAAACATGCCTACCGCAGGTGCCTCTTCTATGCGTTGTTCGCATTTCGACCATAGGTTTCGCCATCGTGTTGCGTATTGGACCCACGTTTCGCCTGGCCTTATCCTGGCATTTATCAGTGCTGTTATCGGGGTGCGTTCACTAGCACTCGCGAATCTTTGTGTAAACAGCAGCTCCATCTCTGCAAATGTTTTGATAGAGTCGTTAGGCAGCTCCGAATACCATTCAAAGGCTGTTTCTGCTAAGCTGCCGACGAATTGTCGTAATAACAATTTGTCATCGCCTCCAGTATTGCCGCATAAGGCCCTGAATTGAGCGACATGCTGATGCGGATTCCCTGTCCCTTTATATACGTGGAATTTAGGGATCGTATATCCTGGCGGGTAACTGATTTGGTCATACCAGCTCGGATACGGTCGTCCGGTTCTAACAATTTGCCCAGCCGCTTCATTTGCCTGATGAACCCGGATCTGCTGAGCTATATATTCGTCTAGGTCAACTTTGGAGATTGCCTCCTCTTTGGCTGTTGACAGAGCAGGCGGAGGATTTGACGTTTCTCCCCTGTCGTCTTCAAGGACGATCGGAGGATCTTCAGCGGGAGGGTCCGGTTGTAACATCATCCCTACCATATCTTGGAAGAGGAGCGCCATCTGTTTTATGTTAGCCGCTTGCTCTGCAGCTTCTTTGTCCTTCTTTTCGAGGACTCTGCGCAAAAAGTCAGCGTCGGTTTCTTGTTCTTGACGCTCATCCGAAGACGTTTCAGAACTTTCTTTTGGCTCAGTGAGTGCAGCCATTGTAGTCATCATTTCCTGAAGCTTTTGTTGTTGCTCCTGGGCTTTCGTCACGGATCGGGTGAGCGGTCGGTGGCCCGTAGAAGTGCGGCTTTCCTCCTTTCCAGAAGCCATATAAACAGTGTGCACCACCATGCCCCCAGACTTGGGGCGTTTGTGTTCGGTGTCTTTGCGATTTGCCGAAGACACAGGGGCTTTTTGCGGCCTCCTTTTTTGAGTGATTGGAGTTAAGGGAACCGTTGTAGTGGGCACCCGAGTAGCTTTTATTTCTTGTGGTTTGACAGAGTAATCCTTCCCCTGCTGAACCTTCATCTTTTTCTGTCGTCGGAGGCAGTCTCGATCGATCACCGACTCTTGGACCTGTCGCCAGACTTTGTAAATTTTAGAGGACAGCCGTTGAGGGGGCTGCTCTAACTTCTTCTCTGGAGTATTCTTCACAGATGAAGGAATTCGCTTTAGCACCGCGGCAGGAGAGTTTCTGCGCACCGAGTTCAGCAACTCAAAGCTGTTCCTGGTTGGAACAACAGCATCGATCCTCACCATCGGAGTTGGAGGAGTAAGTCCAGAGGGGGAGTTGCCCCCAGCCTTCCTCACTCGGCGCCAGTAACGAAGTCGGGCATGTCGTGCTGATGGAGTTGTTTCAGCTATAGGGGTGACCTCCTCATGCTCCCTGTGTTGGTCAGAATATACCGTTACCAGCTTTTTAAAGATCGGCGTCCGTTGAATGGGGATGGCCAACTTGTTAGAAGCGGACTTCTGAACATGGGAAGCAGCCTGGGTGATTTTACCAGGAACGGGAGTTGGAATGGCTATCCGTTTCGGGATAACGCCTTCTGGTATGGCAGGCTTCTTCATGAGCCTGTTAGAGCTCTGGCCTAGTCCGTTAAAAACTGAAGCAGTGGAGTTGGACGACCCGTTGAGAGGGGTTGCGGCAGTGGTAAGCCGATCAGAGACTGACTTCTTTGGAGCTTCTTGCAATGTCATTGGGGCATTGAAGCTCATTGATGGGAGCATGGTCCCAAAAAATAGTCCAGTGGTGGCTTGAGCCACCTGCTCCACCGGCATTTTGAAAAGGGAGGCCGCTTGGGGCCCATAAGTCACTCCTCCAGCAATGACGGAGCGAGAGTTATTGCTGCGGGCGGTGCAGTTCGAAGCCATTGATCTTCTGTTTTCTGCACGGAGCAAGACACCAAATCTTAGTACCTTGAATCCACAGGCAATCACAGCAAACCGCGATTTGTTCGCGAACACGACACACGAAGTGTGGAGTGGAAAGAAGAAGAGGTCCCACCGGGCGTGCCAGAATCTGTTCCCCTCCGAACGGCGGCCGAGACGTTAGGACGTCCGTGCCTGAGGTTCGGGGCAGATGCTATTTGGTTTTATCCGTCTATCTCTCCGAAGATGCCAAGTTGATTTATGGCACCGTGTATCGGAGGTTTAGACGGATGCGGCCGATGTAGCAGACTTCGTCAGATTCCCCCTCAGGGTGAGGGGTTTTTGATTGTGGGGACGCTCTTCCCTGCAGGCGCAAGCCCCTGCAGTTAATTACGCTACCGCATCGCGGTAACAACTTTCTCCTTCTCCAGAATTTCACTTCGTGTCGTGTGTGTTTGTTTTGTTTGTGGTTGCCCGTGGATTGTATACGGAGACTGAGTAATGCCGTCGCCCGTAGGACGTGGATTAGTCCAAATCCGTATTTACTTAGATTTGGGTTTGGTGTTTTTAGTTTAAGGATGCGTTAGTCGCGTTGCGGCTAAGATCAACTTAAACATTCGTTTAGATCCGACAAAAGAGCGTTTGGGCTCTATTGTTCCAGTTTGGGAGATTCATAGTCCTATTTGGGACTAAAGTCTGTTTGGAGGATACGTTAGCCATTTTTGAGGCTAAGATCGACTCAAACGTTTGTTAAGGATACGTTAGTCCAGTTTGAGACTAAGATCAACTTAACGGGACCGTTTAGATCCGACAAAAGAGCATTTGGGCTCTATTGTGCCAGTTTAGGGACGTGGTGGTCCATAGCATTTATGGCCGTCGGGACCCGTCACCTCTCTGACGTCGTTGAAGAATTACAACGACAGGCGTCTGAGGAGTTCAGAGATGTACCCTTGAACCAAAGTTGATTTGGAGTTTTATCGTTTATTTGAATATCTAAGGACACGTTAACCGTATTTGGGGTTAAGATCAACTTAGACGGGACCGTTTAGATCCAACAAAAGAGCGTTTGGGCCCTATTGTGCCAGTTTAGGGACGTGGCGGTCCATTGCCAGTTTTAGGGACGTGGTGGTCCATTATTAGTTTAGGGACGTTTCAGTCCGTCGCCAGTTTAAGGACGTAGTGGTCCATATTCCAGTTTAGGGACGTGGTGGTCCATTGCCAGTTTTGGGACGTAGTGGTCCAAAATTAGTTTAGGGACGTTTCGGTCCGTCGCCAGTTTAAAGACGTAGTGGTCCATATTCCAGTTTAGGGACGTGGTGGTCCGTCGCCAGTTTAGGGACGTAGTGGTCCAACATTAGTTTAGGGACGTTTCGGTCCGATATTAGTTTAGGGACGTCTCGGTCCGATATTAGTTTAGGGACGTTTCGGTCCGATATTAGTTTAGGGACGTTTCGGTCCGATATTAGATGAATGGTCGTTGGGACCCGTCACCTCTTTGACGTCGTTGAGGAATTACAACGACAAATGTCAAAGGAGTTCGGAGATGTACCCTCGAACCGGTCGTGACTTAGTTTATGAGAGGCATTTAATTTAAGGACTTACAGCCAGGATTGGGTTAAGTCCAATTTTTATTTTAGGCTCTGCCCGATTAAAAGAATCAATCTAAACAGGGCTCTGCCTCTTTTTATTCTTGCAGTTTGATTTGGGCCAAGCCCTCAAGCATTTCCAAACAGGGCTCTGCCCTTTGTATGATTTGATTTGGGCCAGGCCCTCAAGAATTTTCCAAATAGGGCTCTGCCCTTTCATGATTTGATTTGGGCCAGGCCCTCAAGAATTTTCCAAATGGGGCTCTGCCCTTTCATGATTTGATTTGGGCCAGGCCCTCAAGAATTTCTCAAATAGGGCTCTGCCTTTTTATTTTTGTGATCTGATTTGGGCCAGGCCCTCAGGAATTTTTCCAAATAGGGCTCTGCCCTTTTATTTCCGATTTGGGCCAGGCCCTCAAGAATAATGAGTTGCAGGAACTCAAGAATCTTCTGATTGAAGATCAAAAGTGCGCATAGCACTTTTGAGCTACATTTAGATCAAAAGAAAACAAGTTTTTCTTCTTGTTTTCTTTTCACAGAACCAAGGGTTCATATCAAGTGCAAGGCACTATTTATTATTCTTTTATTTTTTAGAACCAGAGGTTCATATCAAGTGCAAGGCACTATTTCATTTTTTTAGATCTAAGAAAAAACAAGTTTTTCTTGTTTTTCTTATCTTAGAGAACCAAAGGTTCATAAAAGTGCAAGGCACTATTAATTTAGGAACCTTTTTAGGTTCAAGAACCGATGGTTCATAAAACAAGTGCAAGGCACTATTTATTTATTTATTTATCGTTAAAGATCTATGATCTTGTCCATAAGAGAATTTTCTCTTCTTCAAAAGGTTTTTACCTTTTTTTTTTATTCTTCAAGAGTTCCCTTCTCTTTTTTTTTTTTTTTAGGAAGATCTTCCTCCTTTTAAAATGAGGTCTAGGGTCCTTTTTATAGTGCCCATAAATTAGTTAAAGTTTGTTAAAGAGATTATTCTCTAAGTGATTTGGGGAATTTTCCCCACCGTCGGATCTTTAATCCAAAGGTCTCTGTTTTACAGAAGAAATCTTATTGTTTTAACAAAAACAGAAAAGATTTTCTCAAATCTTTATTCTGTTTTTCCAATAAAAAATTTTATTATTTTTTTTATTTTTTTATTATTTATTTTTTTTTTTACTGCGCGCGCACTGCGCAGCGCGCACTGCGCAGCGCGCGCACTGCGCAGCGCGCACTGCGCAGCGCGCAGCGCGCAGCGCGCAGCGCGCACTGCGCACTGCGCAGCGCGCAGTCGCGCACTGCGCAGCGCGCAGTCGCGCACTGCGCGCGCGCACTGCGCGCGCGCAGTTGCGCGCACTGTGCGCGCGCGCTGCGCGCGCTGCGCGCGCGCTGCGCGCGCTGCGCGCGCGCTGCGCGCGCGCAGCGCGCACTGCGCGCGCGCACTGCGCGCGCGCACTGCGCGCGCGCACTGCGCAGCGCGCAGTTGCGCACTGCGCACTGCGCAGCGCGCACTGCGCGCGCGCACTGCGCAGCGCGCACTGCGCAGCGCGCAGTTGCGCGCGCGCATCGCGCAATTTTTTTTTTTTTTTCTTTTTTTTTTTTTTTTTTTTTCTTCGAGATTTGCTCTTCAAAGCTCTTATAGAGCACATTACTTTATTTATTTTAACTTTAATTTTCTTTTTAATTTTCAAGACAGAGCTTTGCTCTGATTAAGGTAAACACTACCGGGTATCTCGAAGCGCCGAGTGGCCTACTCACGGTGGTGAGGGAGGTTGCTTCGCTTCGGGTGCTTGGCGGGTAGTTTGCCGCACCCGTAGGGGTCTTGGGTGGGGTATTGGCTATTCACCGCGACCGTGTAATCCGCTTTGCGTTGCAGGCTCGAACGCATTGCGGATTCCTAGTATATCCAATGTATTCATCTGTGATCTGTAATGTCTATCATTGCTATATATTTATATATAATAACTATTTAGGCGTTGCTTATGTTTTACAGCCGCGCTAGCCCAGCCCCCGCTCTGTCGTTAGTTAAGTAACCTAACGGGTGATGACGGGGCCCCGTGGCGAATGCGAATGGCATAAGCGTACGTCATATTTTGGTTGTTTTCTGCAATGGTAGGATTAAATGATGGGACACATTAAAAGAACTAATGCAAGAAATAAACCAAGTAAAAGTCGAATGGAACACTTTGAAAACCACTCGGTTCTTTTCAAAACTAAACTTTTAAACGCGGAGCATGAACCACTCCTTTTAAAAGCTATCTCGTTCCATCGATTATATCAAGTTCACTACGTTCACAGTTTCGCCAAAACCATCCGTAGCCCTCCGTCGTTTCATATGAATATTCAATGGTATTCAAGCTGTGTTTGTTGGCCTTAGTCAAGGCACAGTGTTTGGTAGCTGGTGGGTATTCATATGTTGCATAGATAGAATGCGTTGGTTTGAGACAGTCGTATTGCCTTGTTGGCCATAGTCAAGGGTGGATACGGGTGGGTTCAAATTAACCTGGATAACGACGGGTAGAACTTGACATGTGACTTATGATTTGTTGGCCTTAGTCAAGGTCATAAGAGCATGGGGCAAAAATCCACATCGGGAGTTTCATAAGTACTGAAACTTGCTAGATTTGCATACCATTTGGAGTGTGGTGATTCTGGTAGGATTCCTTCAGTTTCGTCACGCGATGATATTTGGATCCCGATCCTACTGTGAGTATATGCTACTCCTCGGGAAAACTCTCACTTAACGATCAATGCTATAAACCTAGTAGGTGCCTAGAAAGGTGTTAGCGGGGCTACGCCCACAGGGAAAAGAGGTTATTTAATTAAGGAACTTCGCGAAAGCGTTGGAAAACCTCCCTCGAAGTACCGACACTGGCCTGGCTGAACGGTTAAGCAAGTATTGTACGGTGAGAATGATCCCGGCTAATCCTTTTCTTTTTGGTTTGAGAAGGGATTCGAGAAACAGTGGGAGCCATCCAGTTTAGACAAACTAAAAACCACTCTAAACTTGCAAGAGCATCATGCTAAAGTGTTTCTTTTCTCTCTCCTAATTGCAGTGACCATTCAACATGACCGGACTTAAGTTACTGTTAGATAAAAATATATTGACAGGGCCAAACTACAAAGATTGGCTCAGGAATGTCAAGATGGCTATCACTTATGACAAGCTGGGGTATATACTTACCACCAAAGCTCCCCCTGTCCCAGGTCCCACCTCCAGCGTCGCGGATGTAGAAATCCGTAAGACATGGGAGATAGATTGCGCGAGGGCCAGATGCCTCGTACTAGCCTCGATGGACAACGAACATCAGAGGAGGCACGAGAATATGGACGTGGAGTCCATATTTCTCCATACAAAAGAACTGTATGGGGAGCAGTCTCGTATCGCTAGATACGAAGTGTCGAAGAAGCTTTTTTCGGCAAGGTTGGCCGTCGGATCATCGGTAGCGGACCACGTGCTTAAGATGATCGGCTACATAGAGGAGCTCGCGGACCTAGGGACCACGTTGGAGAATGAACTCTATACAGATTTGATTCTCCAGTCCCTTCCTTCCACTTACGCCCAGTTTGTTCTTAACTTCAACATGCAAGGAAAGGAGGTTGAACTTGCCGAACTTCTGAACATGTTGAGGACTGCTGAGGGCACCCTACAGAAGGGTAGGGAGACATCCACTTTGTTTGTAGGAGGATCTTCCTCTTCTAGGTCCAGGGCGAAAGCCAAGAGCAAGAAGAAGAAAGCCCCCGCCAAACCAAGAGGCGGTGTCGGTAAAGTGGATACGAAGGGAAAGGGTAAAGCAACAAAAGTAGCGGGGAAGATGGTGGGGAAGGAAGAATGCTTCTATTGTCACAAAAGTGGTCACTGGAAACAAGATTGCAAGGCTTGGAAAGCCAGAACACAGGATTTGAAGCGAGTTGCAGCTTCAGCTTCAGGTGTGTATGTTATTGAAAACAGTCTATCAATAAACTCTACATCCTGGGTATTGGATACCGGATCAGGATCTCATATCTGTAATTCTTTGCAGGCGTTGAGAGAGCGTAGAGTTTTGAAGGCAGGTGACATGACCCTCAGAGTTGCGAACGGTGCTAGCATGGATGCAGAGGCCGTGGGGGACTATCACCTGGGATTATCAGATGGACACTTTTTGGTTTTGCGTAGTTGTTATTATGTACCAAATGCAACCTGTAATATCATTTCAGTATCTTTATTATCTAAAGAAGGTTATGAATTTGCATTTGTAAGTAATGTAGTGAACATTCACCTTAATCAAGTTTTGATTGGGTCAGGTACATTAAACAACGGTATTTACGTTTTAAACCAACCACAGGTTTTCAATATCCAGAATACACACAAAAGAAAGTCTCCAGATATTAATCAGGCTTTCTTATGGCATTGTAGACTGGGTCACATCAATGAGACACGGTTGACTAAGTTACATAAAGAAGGATACTTGGATCCGTTCGAGTATCAGTCTTATGCCACTTGTGAATCTTGTCTCATGGGAAAGATGACAAAGGCTCCGTTCACTGGACACGGAGAAAGGGCGAGCGAGCTCTTGGGACTCGTACACAGCGACGTGTGCGGTCCAATGTCTACACATGCGTGAAGCGGTTACTCTTACTTCATTACTTTTACGGATGATTTTTCAAGGTACGGTTATGTCTTCTTAATGAAACATAAGTCCGAGGCCTTTGAAAAGTTCCAGGAATATAAGAATGAAGTGGAGAAACAGACCGGCAAAAGTATCAAGATTCTAAGATCGGATCGAGGTGGAGAATACTTAAGTGCCGAGTTCCTGAATTATTTAAAAGAGAATGGAATTCTCTCTCAGCTTACTCCTCCATACACTCCGCAACACAACGGTGTATCGGAGAGACGGAACCGAACCCTATTGGATATGGTACGGTCCATGATAAGTAAGGCTGAGTTACCGCGATCTTTCTGGAGTTATGCACTGGAAACAGCTGCACATCTCTTGAACCAAGTTCCTACTAAAACAGTGCCTACCACACCATATCAGATGTGGAGTGGGAAGAAACCCTGTCTTAAATCCTTTAAGACATGGGGATGTCCAGCTTTTGTAAAAAAGCAGCATGCGGACAAGCTCGAGGCACGCTCAGTGCAGTGCAAGTTTGTGGGATACCCAAAGAACTCCAAGGGGTATCTCTTCTATTACGCAGAGGAGCAAAAAGTCCTTGTTTCTCGTCATGCCCGCTTCTTGGAAACTGAGTTTTTAGAAAATCAGATAAGCGGGAGCGCAATAGAACTGGAAGAAATTCCAGAACCACAAACCATTACTGAAAGCTTAGAGGAACCAGAAGGTTCGAAAGAACAGGACAATCCTATGCCACTCCGCAGGAGTAGTAGGCAGTCTCATCCGCCCGAGAGATACTACGGTTTTCTCATTGACGGGGATAGAGAGGACTGCATCCTAGATTGTGATGAGCCTACTAGCTTCCAGCAAGCCATTCAGAGCGTCGACTCGGTAAAATGGCTGGATGCAATGCGGACCGAGATGGAGTCCATGTACACCAACAAAGTATGGACGTTGGACATTGCTCCAGACGGGGTAAAACCCGTAGGATGCAAGTGGATCTTCAAAAGGAAGATTGGTGTAGATGGACAGGTTGAGACCTATAAAGCTAGACTGGTAGCAAAGGGTTTTCGTCAGCGACCTGGTTTGGACTATGACGAAACCTTTTCCCCAGTAGCTATGCTGAATCCATTCGGATCCTTCTTGCCATCGCTGCTTTCCACGATTATGAGATTTGGCAGATGGACGTAAAGACAGCTTTTCTAAATGGTCATTTAGAGGAGTGTGTCTATATGGACCAGCCAGAGGGTTTCATTCAGGGTGGGAGCAGCGGAAAGGTGTGCAAGTTGCTCAAGTCCATCTATGGACTAAAGCAGGCATCGCGGAGTTGGAACATCTGCTTTGATGAGACGGTTAAAGAATTTGGCTTTATCAAAAATCCAGATGAACCATGCATCTATTGTAGATTTGTAGCGAGAACTGTAGTATTCCTCGTTTTATACGTGGATGACATTCTCTTAATAGGAAATGACATTCCTATGCTACAATCTGTCAAGGGGTTCTTGTCACACAGGTTCTCCATGAAAGACCTGGGTGATGCCTCATACATTCTGGGTATCCGGATCTACCGTGACAGATCCAAGAGGATATTAGGACTCTCACAGTCCAGGTACATCGACACCATACTGAAGAGATTCAGTATGGAAGATTCCAAGCGCGGTAATCTACCGGCTTGTCACGGGATCACCCTCTCCAAAGAGATGTCTCCCAAGACTGATTTGGAGAGGGATCGCATGTCTATTATACCCTACGCTTCTGCGGTAGGCTCTATAATGTATGCGATGTTGTGTACCAGACCGGATGTGGCTTATGCACTGAGTGTGGTAAGCAGGTATCAGTCAATCCCTGGGGAGAAACATTGGATAGCAGTAAAGAACATTCTCAAGTACCTGAGAAGGACTAAGGAGATGTTCTTGGTGTATGGCGGAAAAGACCTGCAGATTGAGGCCTTTGCTGACTCCAGCTTCCAGAGTGACAAGGATGATTCCAAGTCCATGTCGGATTTTGTCTTTACCCTCAATGGAGGGGCGGTGTGTTGGAAGAGCTCCAAACAGGAAACCGTTGCTGACTCGACTATGGAAGCGGAATACATCGCTGCATCTGATGCCGCAAAAGAAGCTGTCTGGATGAGGAAGTTCTTGAAAGAACTTCAGGTGGTTCCGTCCATTGTTGACCCAATACCTCTGTATTGCGACAACAACGGGGCTATAGCTTTAGCGAAGGAACCCAGGTCCCATCAGAAATCCAGACACATCTTAAGGCGGTATCACCTGATCAGGGAGATTGTGGATCGCCAGGAGATCGAGGTCCGGAGAGTTGCATCAGAGGATAACACAGCAGATCCATTCACCAAGGCCTTGCCCCAGACTTAGTTCGAGCGGCTGATCGAGATGATAGGTCTTCGATACGCCAGTACATGGCCTTAGTGCAAGTGGGAGATTGTTAGTGTATATGCCCTAGAGGCCATTACTGTATCATACTAGTTTGTATATTACTTAATGGAAGCTTGGGATATTCACAGTTGTATATACAATCTTGCTCGAAATGGTAGTATGCTACTTGGTTTGTCTCTGCTTTAATATGTGCATGTGTTTCTTTTAGCATATTGCAGGTATACATATTAGTAGAGCCCTTAGGATCTTTGCTTGATTACCAGCGTTGTGATGGCGCTCGCACTCGTGGGAGCTGGGTAATCTATAAGCACATCCTTATACAGGTCCCTGGTCGTTGGACTATCGAGACAGGGCATCGATACTCCGGAGTAGAATAGCGTATGCGCTTCTCATCCCAGTGTGGGAGACGGTCTGTCCCACAGCCGTTAGTACGTCGTACTTGAGATAGTATGCGGGTGCTCGTTAGGTTACGAGTACACTGGACAGGACTCGTCGGGAACTGTTGGTTGGTAATATACCTATCGTTAGTTATCAGTTCCCAGGTGACATGAGTACAGCTTAGTCCGCTGACTTGACACTGTCACTTCGCCTCGAGTGTGTTCCCACTGCACTTTGATTACTACCCTACCACGGCTCAGAGGAGTCGTGCAAACAGGTAGTTTTTGGGTGCAGTCCCGAAGCACTTGGAGGCAGTGACGGTTAGACAGGATTCGTCTCTCCCGGTATTGGGGGTTGACATCGCGCTGTGTCCAGGAGAGCCATTACACGAGTAGTCCCTGGCCAGGGCAAGCGAGATATACTGGTAGGTTTCCAGTGTTATCTCAGGGTGTTCTGGGCTACACTCCGACACGACTTGTACCGCTATTAGAGGACTGACGTTCGCCGCCCCCTAGGCCCGCCATGCGATGTATCAGACGAACAGACCGGACTGTACGGAGATTGTCACATACAGACTCAGTAGGAGTGCAGATGGGGTTCACCTCGTCAGTCTTCTTATCGACATCTACCTGGGGACCGTTACGTACAGCTAGTGCCGCTTGCGGTCTATGGTTAAACCCACTGCCAGCGTAGTGTCGAGTCTTTAGAGTCCCACACAGAGAGCTATTCGCCTTTAGGCAAAATGAGTAGAGGTCGCATGGTTTTGCGACAGGGTTCGTTCGCATCCGCGCACTTGTGCACGTTTGCTGTCCGGACAGTTTATACTAGCGGGCTTTGGTTTAAGCCGGATCCTAGTATATGATTTGAGATTGGTTTTTCTCAGAGTATTCGTGTTCCTTGGATCACGAATGCGGGTGCGTATGCACAGTTGCTTGAGATTGAGGGAGAGGACCTTGTTTAGGGTTAATGACTATTGTCATTTTATTAACCCTATTGTTTTTGTGTGATTATTGTTAATTAATAATTAGCTTAATTATTGTGCATGGTTGTTGTTGTTGACCTTTTGACTTCATTGACTTGTTGACCAAGTTGACAATTTGACCATGATCATTTCATTTGGAAGATGCTCTTTGATCCTTGCAATTTGCATTAATAAGTGAAATGATAATGGTCACCTCTCGATTAAACCATGACAATTTTCTTGCTAATTAATTAATTAAAATAACACACACATATTAGTGAGAATGGCTCACTAATAATTCATTCTATCATATCTTTTCTCTCTCTTGCTCATCCTCTCCCTCAAGCTCTCTCCCTCTCATGTGTTGAGAAACAAAAAAGCTTGAGAAAAACCTTCACTTGATCTTCTCTACTCACTTCTAGGGTTCAAGTCTTAGCATTTCTTGCACTCTAGTTACTCCTAGCTTGGAGTTGAAGCTAAAGGTCGAGGCTTTCGGGTGGATCGTTCTTTGACGGAAGAAGACAAGCAAGGTGAGGCCTTTCTACCATTCCGACGAGCAAGGAGAGAAGGAGTTCGAGCTCAAGGTATAACCTTTCTACAACTTAGCTAGTTGTTAGTTTTCTTTATCTAGTTTTAGTTTAGTAAAGATCCTCACAAGCAAGGTCCATGTTGCCTAAGTCATTAAAAATCCAATTTTTATTATGTTTTCCGCCTCCCCGTAAGCACCGGGGTGGGCAACGTGGACTTACACTGAGTTCCTCCAAAGAATGCTCGAAAAGAAAGATAAAGAAGCCACGGAACAAGTGGCTAACATAAAACAAATGGCGCTTCTGTTCAAAGATATGGTGGGCATGATGATCCAGCCGGACCCTCCAGCCGAAGATCCCCCAATAATCATTGAAGACGAAAGAAAGGAGATATCAAACCCTCTTCTGGCACTATCAATAGCCATGGAGGAGACGATCTCGAAAGCTACACTTGATGACTACACAGCTCAACAAATACGACCTCATCAGACAAGCGAAGCTGCCGGCCAAGTTGTCAGAACTGGGTGACCCTATCCAGGCTGGTACGATCAAATTAAGTACCCACTGGGATATACGATCCCTAAATTTCACGTGTATAAGGGGACACGCAACCCCCATCAGTACGTCGCTCAGTTCAGGGCTCTCTGCGGCAATACTGGAGGTGACGACAAATTTCTATTTCGCCAGTTTGTTGGCAGCTTAGCGGAGACGGCATTCGAATGGTACTCGGAGCTTTCGAATGACTCCATAAAAACATTCATAGAAATGGAGTTGCTATTCACCCAGCGTTTCGCAAGCGCCAGCGAACGCACCCCGATCACGGCATTGATCAATGCCAGGGTGAATCCAGGAGAGACATGGGTTCAGTATGCAATTCGGTGGCGGAACCTATGGTCGAAATGTGAACAACGCATAGAAGAAGCTCTTGCTCTGGGCATGTTCGTAGGGACCCTGGATCCGCAGACAACTATATCTCAATTTATGATGTTCTTCAAGCCGACCACTTTCCAAGCCTTGATCGACAAGTTGGCCCAAATGGACCATAGACCGTCCTCCTCGAAGACGGAGCTTCGAAATGAAAAGGGCAAAGGGAAAGCGACCTTCGTCGCCAACGCTCAGCAACAGCCGAGTGATCCAAAACCAGCTGCTCGCCAAAACGATAAACAACAATCACTCGGAGAAAAGCTGAGACGTTGATAAAACGAGAAGACTGTTCGAACTGGCGGTGCGCAACAGACTTATCACTCTACCAGATCCGAGACGCCTACTACAACCGGGGGATGTCAACAATCCCAATTACTGCCCCTACCACCGAATAGTGGGCTACCCAATCGAAGATTGCTTCATCCTAAAAAATTGGATTGAGGACCAGTACCAATAAGGCAAATTCGCACTGTCTGAAAACTGGAGGGTAAGCCCATCACAACCGCACGCTCCTAAAAAGGTGGACACGTCGGGGGCATCATGCTCATTTATAGAGGAAGCTCCATGGGAAGTTGTTCTTTCAGACAAGACTAAGAGAATACTCAAGGATCTTCAAGCATGTCCGGCAATCAGATGGAAAAGCCCGCTGGAGCCAGAGATCATTGAGGGAATGCTGAAACCGCGCCCAACACCGAGAGTTGGTAGCAATGGGCAAAATACCCAGGCCCAGCTGTCAAAGTCTTCAAAGAAAAAGAAGAAGACCAAGAAGCCCGCACATCCTGATGACATGCGCACGGACCTGCAAAAGCATATTGACACGCTGGAAGAATATAACCAGAAGGCGCGAACCCCGGCCACACTCCAAGAGTTTCTCAACCATATCCTTGAGAGCGGAGATAATGACAATGACGACGGAAAAAACTCGTCAGAAGAACCTGAGGATTATGTGGCAAGTTGTCACATGATCTCTCATTCACCAATAGACGAAGAAGAAGCTCACTCGGCATCAGAAGATAATATAGAGGAGTTGGGGGCAGGATCGGTGCCAAATTCCTTGGGCCCGTCAGATGAAATGATTGACATCTTGCTGAACGAAGCTCGTCAGAAGAGAAAAGCTGATCAAGAGCGTGAAATGGCCATATTCGAAAGGGCCAGGCATCGGCATCAAGTTAAACGAGTTATGGTAGGGATAGGTCACAAAGCACTCCAACCAGATCAAAGCGCGTCCGCGGCAGACAAAAACAGGCTTAAGACAAGGAAACGGTTCGCTAAAGCCCTGTCAATGGGAATGAAGCTGCCACCTTTCAGAGGAGATACTCCTGGCGGTATATACCTTAAGGAAGCGGACGTTCATCCGAGTTACTGCTTGTACCATTGGAAAGTTACACATCCCACTGAAGAATGTAATGCCTTCAAGAAATGGTGGTAGGGATACGTTGCTCACAGACAACATTTCAAGCGGATGAAGTGCAAAACTCGTCGGGACCAGAGAAATATGATAGATGAGCATAATAGAGCTGCCGGCAACTGTCACATGGTTGATACCAAGAGATCTCAAGTTCTCACCTTCGGAAGCGATTCTGACGAAGAAATGGCCCTCGACCCTCTCTTCAAAGAATCCACTTCAGAAAAAGAGGAAGAGATGAAGAACTGTAAGAATATTCAGCTGCGCAACCGTACGTTGCCCGAAAAGAATCTCGGACCTACAAACAAGGGATCGAACAAAAAAGATAAGGGGAAGGAAAAAGAGTCTCTGAGGATATCGCCCTCGATGATCGAGTCGTTGAAGAGATGGCAGCCAATGACCCGCCCAAGAAAAACAAAGTGGATTACAATGTCCTAGCACATCTGAGGAAGATACCCTCACAGCTAAGCATTTTGGATGCCCTTCTGTTGTCTAAAAAGGCACGAGATTCTATGATCAGGGCATTACAAGAGCCCGAGCAGTTTCAAGCTTTCCTTACTGAAGAAAAGATAAAGGATGAGCTGGAAGAAGTGCACACAGCTGGCATCACTTTCGGCGATGAAGATCTCCTCCTCGAAACGTACGGGCACAACCGTCCCCTATATGTCACCGGGTACTGCCATGACATCAAGATAGGGAAAATCTTAGTTGACAACGGGTCCTCTGTCAACCTCCTAAATGTGAGGGTGCTAAAAGAGATCTGCATGAGCGTTCAACACCTCGCTCGGGATAAAATCACCATCTCCAGGTTCGACTCCTAGTCATCATAAATGCTCGGGTCTATAATACTGACGTTACGCTTTGGGCTGCTTGTCACTGACATCAAATTTCATGTCATTGACGCCAAGACCTGTTACAACGTTTTACTCGGTAGGCCTTGGTTACACGAGTACAACATCATCCCTTCTACACAATATCAGTGTATGAAGAATTTCAAAGATGGCCTCGAGTATACCATGACGGGGGAACTAAACCCATTCTCGGTAAATGAAGTCCGAAAGTACGAAGATGCAAAGTATTTCCTACCAGACTTTGAAGACACGGAAAGATGCCATAAACCGGAGAATAACCAAAAAGCTATCGCCACTATTCCAGTCTTCGGGAGAGATACCAAGGAGGAATGTAATATTTCAGAAAAATAAAATATTATTTTTGGGAATTTTTAAAATTAAATAATAAAATATGAATATTTTAATAGGGCGGTATAATTAAATACCGATAAATTGGGAAAAAAAATTGAAAATTTTGGAAATTACTAAAAAGAGAGTGCTTTATGTGATTCATGCAAAATATGAAAGTTTATGATTTATTTGACACTATTTTAGTGCTAATCACGATTAAAAATCGCTAATCATGCTTTAAACCGGATTTGTGCACATGACATGCACTAAGTCATTTTTAGCACTTGTTACATTTTTCTTTCATGCTTTCTCTTTTATCATGCATGGTTTGGGTTTTATTATGAGAGAAGAAAAGAAAAATAGAATAGAAAAGAAAACAATAAAGAATAGAATAGTGAGAGTATGGGCATGAGAGAGAAGAGAGAGGTGAGCGGTCAAACCTTGGTCTTAACCATTTGTTTCATTCTCATCTTCATCCTTCTCTCTTCTTCTCTCTCAATGGCAACACCCCTTCTCCCTCCTCCACTACAACCCCCACTTCATCATCAAAACCCCATCTCCACTTCACAAAAAATGTGCATGAGCTCACTAGCTACACTTTGGACCAAGAAAGCTTGCATTTTGGACACTAGGGCAACTCAAGAAAATTCTTGAGTTGCCAAATGAGGTAATCCTTTCACAAATAGTATAGTATTTCATTTTCTTAATCCTCTCTTCAAGTTTGAAATCGTTTTGGCGAAGTTTAGTGAAACTTTGAAATTCCAAGTTAGGGTTAGGGTTTGAATTGAATTGAGATAGTGAATTGAGGCTTAATATTGACCTTAAACCCATGTGGTGATTGATTGGAGACCTAAACCAGAGACTAGAACCCTGGAATATGAACTTAGAAAACCCGATATCGGAGAGTATGGATTCTGGGTAGGGAAATGGAGATCTGCTAACACCCGGAGCCTCTAAAATTTTTTTAGCATACACAGTGATACATGCAGACACCCAGGAAGCTAACCCCAAGACCCGAGCCCCATCCACCATGATATGGCCGCAAATAAATCCTTCCTGGCCGCAATTTGAGGCCAGGGTGTTGTTGTTGTCCCTCATTCTTGAATTGCGGCCAGGGTGTTGTTGTTGTCCCTCATTCTTGCTCTATGGCTCCTTTAGCAGTAAACTAGACCTCTCCTGTATGCAAAATTGACTAATTTCAATTAGAGTAAAATCTGGGATCATTTTCATGAATTGAGGCTTTGTTTTACGACTTCGTGTTAACTTGATTTTTGGTATTTGATATCGTGTTTCCGTCGTGTGGTGTTTGAACGTCAACGACTAAGGTTATTGGTCGTGTTTGCATGCGAGGCTATAGGTTTTTACCTATGAGCGTAGCGTGTGCCGTTTTGGTTTTCCGATTGGATTTTAATACGCAATTGTGATTGTGTATTGTTGTAGGTACCTCCGCATGAACATCGGACGATGAAGAAGAAGACGACGACATCGGCATCGACACACAAGAAGCGGTGAGTAGATATATATCTACGGGGGAATTCGGGTGGATGACGTATAGCACCCCCGCAGTTCGATGTATAGTATGCTATATATATGATATCTTTTTTATGAGACTTGGATATTCAAGATTTAGTTATGTGTTCATGGTTTAACTTAGTGTAGTTAGAAGTAACTTAGTTTAGCTTCTTAGTCGCGAACCCTAGATTAGAGATTACACCCACACGCACGCACACACATGCATACTTTTATTTTACTTGTGCGTATATGGGGATATGTACATATATATATACACAAAGGTATGAGACTATGTAAATATATATACACATACATATACTGGATTATGAGGATAGTACTTGGGATTGGAGATGAGTCGATGAGATTGGGCTTGAAGCCGTGAGATCGGTGATGTGGCAGGATTCGTATTTGAGATACGACATGATGTTTTAGCGGGACCTTTGACGTGGTGTTTTCATACAAACGCATGCATATACATAGATGGTATCAGTATTGTACTAGACGTAGATCAGTACCTCGGATCATGATATTTGATAAAGCGGATACTAGATGAATAATGTGATAGAGGTGACATTTGACCCGTACCCAGATTTGGGAGGCCGTATGAAGGATTTACCGTACGAGCTATATATATTGATGATAGATCCGCACTCTTGACTCGAGGATGTCATATTATATTAGGGTATCGTATGGGATACTATTGAGGCGGGATCACCGACTGTTATATATATAGGTGTGTATAGACTCAGACTCAGATGTTAGGCGGTTTCCTTACCTTTCGATCAGCCTGTAGTTACTTTTAAATGATAAATTAGATTCGAGTCATACCTATATCAAAACTAACGAATCGTGAGTATTTTAAAGACAGGCCAAGGGATTCTACGGATATTTTAAAGGACGTATCTTTTCTTAAAAACACCGTAGCCCTTATTTTCAAAACACCACGATTCGTGTTATTTCAAATGGCAAAACTGTATGACTCATATTTATATAAATGCAGATTAGTTGTCTTTGTGTTTATTATTCAGCTCCAGCATATTATTGCAATTCGCATCGCATCGCATGCTTATATTGTGTTTTTCATATGCCATTATTGAGATCATGCTGTCAGGACACCAGCACCATTACCGATGATGCGTATGTTCCACATACACTTACTTGCCGGCTCACACGCATCATCATCGGTAATTTCCATGTCACGTACACTTTAGAGAATATTACTCATTGACATAGCTTGTAACTGATAGTTCGACCTGGTATTACCGTACTCGTCTTTATATGCTAGTTTAGATATTGCTGTATTATTATTCACTGTTATGCAGTATTATGGAGTTTTATGCCGATATTCACTGTTTACTTGCTATTGATGATTGGATTTCAGATTTCCATGAGATTCCTGAATTTGGGGGAAAACCGCAAGAATATATATAAACTTCTCTCTCTCTCTCTTTTAAAATGAAAAGTGCGGTTTTCTCTTGATGTATGAGTCGTCCACCATGATGTTTTCTCGGTTATGAGATGGATTTCGAGCCCCGATTTGAGGAGACGTATGCGTCTCAGGTACATGGTGGACCCGATATGGTACCCGAGGCGAGAGTGATTTCATGGAGGATGATGAGCCTGGCAGGGGCAGACTGCCTACCGGTGATTTTACCTGGCGCGTCGGATATCCGGAGGATACCGTTCGTAGTCATGTGATTGATGATATGGGCCGATCCGGACTGACGGAGCCCTAGATATTGAGATTTGAGACACTGAGATTTTGAGATTTGAGATATTGAGATTTGATGATACATGCCAGTCCGGATAGCCGGAGCCTGAGATATTGAGATATTGGGATTTATGTTTTGTGTCGATACTAGACACTGATTATGTTGATTTCATTGATGATACCTCGTTTTAAATATACAGAAATCTCACTAAGTTATGAAAGCAGTTTCTTCATTTACATGTATTCTGTTTTCATGCATTCATACCTCATTCATATGATATGTTGCTACCTGAGGCACTGACACGAGCACATGGGATTACACTTATGTATAGATGTTTACCCTTGCCACCTTTTCATGCTTCAGACTTATCATTTTGAAGTTATATATATACTTGATCGTATTGACCTAGGATTGTGTCATACATATGATTTCTGCTCGGTGATGTTTTCTACTCATGAGTTGGCAACTCACCCCTGTTGTGCCACAGTTTCTTGCAGGTTTTGCTGTACAGGTTTCATTACGGTTTTGCTGGCACACTGCTTCCATTCCGGGTGATTTGCTTTGGTAGGTGGGTTCACTTGCATCGTGACCACCATTGTACTTATTTTATTCAGTTGTGTCTAGAAACTCCATCAACCAGACATGTATTTATTTCAGACTTAGAGACTAGAGTTGTTTATTCTTTCGACCTTAGAGTCGCGCGTTGTATTATTATGGATTTCATGCTGTTTTGAGTTTCCTTTTCAGTTTTGATCATCACCTTTCAGCGTTGTATATTATATTGCTTGCATGGTTGTGACCATCGATTGACGAAGAGTTGGCTCCCGCTTGGTGATGCCTTTTATCATTCATGTATATATGTATATTGTTGTACCCCGTTCGGGGTCAGTATTTACAAAGAAAACTCTGCCGAAATTTTTAGAAGAGACTTGATATTTTAAAAACGCATATTCGGCTTATTTTATCAAACACTTTCTTTAAAAATGGTTTAGATTTCTGAGATTTTGGCTTACTTGAATTAGATGGAGCCTTATAGACTTCATATGATTCAAGTGCCATTCACGTGCCATTTCCGGGTCGTGACAAAGTTTGTATCAGAGCGCTGGGTTAACCTTGGTTCGAGTCTAGGTTTGACTATACAGAGCCTAGGGCGTTTGTATATATACGGAATCTAGGCTTGACCTTACGGAACTTAGACTTAGTCGAGGAGGTATTAGACCCGAACTTTCGTCGCGTAGGTTAACCTTGGTTGATGGAGTAGGTGACTTAAGAAGAGTGGCGTACCGTGTGTATGTTCCGCGGCATACTTACGATACGCTACTTCCCTTAAGAAGCTTTAGGATGTACATTTCCTTGCACAACATTATATTCATTCATGATCTATCCTCATCGATATTGGTATATAGTTTTGCTGCCACGATTACACGGGCAGAGAGAGCTACGGTTAGAGTTGCGGTTAGCATGAGTGTTTGATGGATCGCTTTTATGAGATTACTCGGACGTGCAGATCAGCACCAGAGGATTGAGCCACTGATAGAGGCCAGCCAGAATGTGATGACCATTGATGTATCGCTTATTCATGATGGTCGATGCACTGTTTAGCGTGCAGACGAATGAGCCAGTTGTTGTTGCGAACGACAAGATATCGCCTCAGATGTTGGAACTACTGCAGCACGAGTTTATACACAGAGATATGATAGAAGGTCGCTAGTCATCCGAGGATGAATGACTAGGACATGTGGTTCGTTCGTTTACCCCGATGCGAGATCATCAGATTGATTGATTCCATCTTGAGAAGACTTCACACAGATACGTTGGGAGTCGATAGAGACGATCGAATGTTAGAAAATCCATTTTCTAAGTGTAAAGTGTTTGAAGAAAACATGCAAGTAACTCTACGGACCCTCTAGAAGAATGAAACCCTAACTCGACATAATGACCATGTGAAAGCCTTTGAACCTTCGGGTTTGCGGCAGTTCCGCGGTAACATTAACGAGGCTTGGGTTTGCCCTTCTACGGTTGGTCCATAGGTGCTGTGGCATGTACTCGATATTATTAAACTGTACCCAAGATGTTGATCTCTTGGGGGATTATGAGGTTTTGACGAGTCGATCAGATGGTTCGACATCTTTCGGATATCATGTGATGGGATGCATTGCTTGGGAGGCTCCAGATACGAGTATAGCCGTTGGAGCGCAGTCCATGCAGCCACAAAGAGACGAGTCCGAAGCAGTCGACATTAGATAAAAGTGGAGTAAGAGGTTCGTACGAGATCTTGATAAGATGACGTTCCCCTCCGCCGACATCAGAGATGTGACATGCATGCAGAGGCGTTGTTTATGGATTTATCTTCCAGAAGGAGTCGCGATGAGTATGCAGCCGTTCCGGAATAGGAAACAGATATGGAAAGGGTGATAACTTCCGGGCAGTTCGGCAGAAACGAGATTTGGGAGAGATCTCGATAGGACCTTCTGGAACAAATTACGAGAAGACTTGGACCCAGGAGTGGTCATATTGTGCACACCCGGCAGGCTAGAGTTCGGCATCGTCAACAAGACATGTTACGAGTGACCACGACAGTTGGCCAGAGATTTTAGAGGATGTGCTTGAGCGGGACTATTCCGCCATACTTGATTTCGGTATTTTGGGCGATCTATTCGCATGATTGAGTTTTGATGACCGAGTTTCATGATATTTGTTTTCGTGCACCATGGTTGCACCTACTTGGTATTTATATTTTGTGCATATGGTACGCACACGATTTGGTTTTTTTTTTGCACTCGGTGTAGTTCACATATGCTTGCAGTACATTGATACGTATTTTGTGCACTACAGTTGCACTGGACTTCGATTTGATGTCATTTGAGATATTGATTTAGATTTCATGCTTAGGGCATGTATATGATTTGACTTATGCTTTCGGCATAGTTTTCATGCACTCATAGTATTTTGATTTGCTTTTGTGCACGTTGATGCACATGGTTGTGAGATTATACCACTGTATATTGGATTTTGATTTGGATTGAGGTATACCGTATATCGTCGATTTCGATTGTGATACTCGATATTTGTTTTGTGCATCCTGTGCACCTGATTAGATTCCCGCGCATATTGACGCGCTTGGATTGGATTTTGCGCATGTTCGGCGCTTGATATTGGATTTCATGATTTCATGCATGTTGAATGCACATGATTTATATTTTATTCGTGCATGATGAATGCACCTGATTTGGATTTTCGCGCATGTTGGGTGCATGTTATGAGATGCGATTTTGGTGCACACCTAATGCACTAAATCGGGATTCTTCGTGCATATCAGATGCACCTGATATTGCTGTCCGGCACACCGTTGCCTCTGACAGGTGTTTCATGCACACCCGTTGCACTTAGATGTTGTTTCTATGCACATGTATGGCACATTCATGGATTTTGATTTCCGTGCACACCAGACGCACGTAGCATTCATATGCACATTTTGGGATTGATTTTTGGAGCAGTATGTTTTTATGATATTTGTTACTTGATATAGTAGCTGAGCAGGACTAGTCAGAGGACAGTACCTGGACATATTTTGCATGCATTGATAGATATCGAAGGGATTTCCAAAGAAAGAGCTATAGTCTCAGTATTTCCCTACGTGTCTGAGATGACACGAAACTTTTACGAAAATGAAACCCTTCTAAATTGTTTTCAAAATGGCGGGACGTACATATTTAAACAAAGGATATGTATATATATTATATATATGTATATATAGTTATTTTCTTATAATAGATGTCCGCCGCTGTGCCGCGATATGCGCATCGCACAGCGATTTAAAACGGTTTGGCATGCATTTCCTATAGATATTTACATGTATAGATTTAATGTTTACATGTATAGTTTTGATGTATATCATGTTGGTTTTCGTATTGGATTTGATATTGGTGTCATCACCATGACTCCGATGATTGCAGGATACTTGATGGAGTTTTGATTTTGAGTTATCTGCTCATTGTTTATGCGCATGCATTGCGCTACAATGTGTTTTGTGCATTTATGATTTCGGAGCCCCGACGGTTTAGGCTTTTACTGAAATGTGTTAGTATTGAGGGCTTTAAATTTAAATTCGGGGACGCATTTCTTTAAGGGGGGAAGATTGTAACATTTTAGAAAAATAAAAATTATTTTTGGGAATTTTTAAAATTAAATAATAAAATATGAATATTTTAATAGGGCGGTATAATTAAATACCGACAAATTGGGAATTTTTTTTTGAAAATTTTGGAAATTACTAAAAAGAGGGTGCTTTATGTGATTCATGCAAAATATGAAAGTTTATGATTTATTTGACACTATTTTAGTGCTAATCGCGATTAAAAATCGCTAATCATGCTTTTAATCGGATTTGTGCGCATGACATGCACTAAGTCAATTTTAGCACTTGTTACATTTTTCTTTCATGCATTCTCTTTTATCATGCATGGTTTAGGTTTTATTATAAGAGAAGAAAAGAAAAATAGAATAGAAAAGAAAACAATAAAGAATAGAATAGTGAGAGTATGGGCATGAGAGAGAAGAGAGAGGTGAGAGATCAAACCTTGGTCTTAGCCATTTGTTTCATTCTCATCTTCATCCTTCTCTCTTCTTCTCTCTCAATGGCAGCACCCCCTCTCCCTCCTCCACTATAACCCCCACTTCATCATCAAAACCCCATCCCCACTTCATAAAAAATGTGCATGAGCTCACTAGCTACACTTTGGACCAAGAAAGCTTGCATTTTGGACACTAGGGCAACTCAAGAAAATTCTTGAGTTGACAAATGAGGTAATCCTTTCACAAATAGTATAGTATTTCATTTTCTTAATCCTCTCTTCAAGTTTGAAATCGTTTTGGCGAAGTTTAGTGAAACTTTGAAATTCCAAGTTAGGGTTAGGGTTTGAATTGAATTGAGATAGTGAATTGAGGCTTAATATTGAGCTTAAACCCATATGGTGATTGATAGGAGACCTAAACCAGAGACTAGAACCCTGGAATACGAACTTAGAAAACCCGATATCGGAGAAGTATGGATTCTGGGTAGGGAAATAGAGATCTGCTAACACCCGGAACCTCTGAAATTTTTTTAGCATACACAGTGATACATGCAGGCACCCAGGAAGCTAACCCCAAGACCCGAGCCCCATCCACCATGATATGGCCGCAAATAAATCCTTCCTGGCCGCAATTTGTGGCCAGGGTGTTGTTGTTGTCCCTCATTCTTGCTCCATGGCTCCTTTAGCAGTAAACTAGACCCCTCCTGTATGCAAAATTGACTAATTTCAATTAGGGTAAAATCTGGGATCATTTTCATGAATTGAGGCTTTGTTTTATGACTTCGTGTTAACTTGATTTTTGGTATTTGATATTGTATTTCCGTCGTGTGGCGTTTGAACGTCAACGACTAAGGTTATTGGTCGTGTTTGCATGCGAGACTATAGGTTTTTACCTATAAGCGTAGCGTGCGCCGTTTTGGTTTTCCGATTGGATTTTAATACGCAATTGTGATTGTGTATTGTTGTAGGTACCTCCGTGTGAACATCGTACGATGAAGAAGAAGATGGCGACATCGACATCGGCACACAAGAAGCGGTGAGTAGATATATATCTACGGGGGAAGTCGTATGGATGGCGTATAGCACCCCCGCAGTTCGATATATAGTATGCTATATATATACTATATATATATGATATCTTTTATATGAGACTTGGATATTCAAGATTTGTTTATGTGTTCATGGTTTAGCTTAGGGTGGTTAGAAGTAACTTAGTTTAGCTTCTTAGTCGCGAACCCTAGATTAGAGATTACACCCACACGCACACACACATGCATACCTTTATTTTACTTGTGCGTATATGGGGATATGTATATATATATATACACATGGGTATGGGACTATGTAAATATATATACACATACATATACTGGATTATGAGGATAGTACTTGAGATTGGAGATGAGTCGATGAGATTGGGCTTGAGGCCGTGAGATCGGTGATGTGACAGGGTTCGTATTTGAGATACGACATGATGTTTTAGCGGGTCCTTTGACGTGGTGTTTTCATACACACGCATGCATATACATAGATGGTATCAGTATTGTACTAGACGTAGATTAGTACCCGGATCATGATATTTGATAAAGAGGATACTAGATGAATAATGTGATAGAGGTGACATTTGACCCGTACCCATATTTGGGAGGCCATACGACGGATTTACCGTACGAGCTATATATATTGATGATAGATCCGCACTCTTGACTCGAGAATGTCATATTATATTAGGGTATCGTATGAGATACTATTGAGGCGGGATCACCGACTGTTATATTTATATATATATAGGTGTGTATCGAATCAGATGTTAGACGGTTTTCTTACCTTTCGATCAGCCTGTAGTTACTTGTAAATGATAAATTAGACTCGAGTCATACCTATTTCAAAACTAACAAATCATGAGTATTTTAAAGACAGGCCAAGGGATTCTACGGATATTTCAAAGGACGTATCTTTTCTTAAAAACACCGTAGCCCTTATTTTCAAAACACCACAATTCGTGTTATTTAAAATGGCAAAACTGTATAACTCATATTTATATAAATGCAGATTAGTTGTCTTTGTGTTTATTATTCAGCTTCCGCATATTATTGCAATTCGCATCGCATGTTTATATTGTGTTTTTCATGTGCTATTATTGAGATCATGCTGTCAGGACACCAGCACCATTATCGATGATGCGTATGTTCCACATACACTTACTTGCCGGCTCACACGCATCATCATCGGTAATTGCCATGTTACGTACACTTTAGAGAATATTACACATTGACATAGCTTGTAACTGATAGTTCGACATGGTATTAGCTTACTAGTCTTTATATGCTAGTTTAGACATTGCAGTATTATTATTCACTGTTATGCAGTATTATGGAGTTTTATGCCGATATTCACTGTTTACTTTCTATTGATGATTGGATTTCGGATTTCCATGAGATTCCTGGATTTAGGGGAAAACCGCAAGAATATATATAAACTTCTCTCTCTCTCTCTCTTTAAAATGAAAAGTGCAGTTTTCTCGTGATGTATGAGTCGTCCACCATGATGTTTTCTCGGTTATGAGATGGATTTCGAGACCCGATTCGAGGAGACGTATGAACCATCTCGGGTACATGGTGGACCCGATATGTTACCCCGGGGCGAGAGTGATTTCATGGAGGATGATGAGCCTAGCAGGGGCAGACTGCCTACCGGTGATTTTACCTGGCGTGTCGGATATCCGGAGGATACCGTTCGTAGTTGTGTGATTGATGATATGGGCCGATCCGGACTGACGGAGCCCTAGATATTGAGATTTGAGATACTGAGATTTTGAGATTTGAGATATTGAGGTATTGAGATTTGATGATACAGGCCAGTCCGGATAGCCGGAGCTTGAGATATTGAGATATTGGGATTTATGTTTTGTGTCGATACTAGACACTGATTATGTTGATTTCATTGATGATGCCTCGTTTTAAATATACAGAAATCTCACTAAGTTATGAAAGCAGTTTCTTCATATACATGTATTTTGTTTTCATGCATTCATACCTCATTCATATGATATGTTGCTACCTGAGGCACTGACACGAGCACATGGGATTACACTTATGTATAGATGTTTACCCTTGCCACCTTTTCATACTTCAGACTTATCATTTTGAGGTTATATATATACTTGATCATATTGATCTAGGATTGTGTCATACATACGATTTCTGCTCGGTGATGTTTTCTACTCATGAGTTGGCAACCCACCCCCGTTGTGCCACAGTTTCTTGCAGGTTTTTCCATACAGGTTTTATTACGGCTTTGCTGGCACACTGCTTCCATTCCGGGTGATTTGCTTTGGTAGGTGGGTTCACTTGCATCGTGACCACCATTGTACTTATTTTATTCAGTTGTATCTAGAAACTCCATCAACCAGACATGTATTTATTTCAGACTTAGAGACTAGAGTTGTTTATTCTTTCGACCTTAGAGTCGCGCGTTGTATTATTATAGATTTCATGCTGTTTTGAGTTTCCTTTTCAGTTTTGATCCTCGCCCTTCGGCATTGTAGATTATATTGCTTGCGTGGTTGTGACCGTCGATTGACGAAGAGATAGCTCCCGCTTGGGGATGCCTTTTATCATTCATGTATATATGTATCTTGTTGTACCCCGTTCGGGGCCAGTACTTACAAAGGAAACTCTGCCGAAATTTTTAGAAAAGACTTGATGTTTTAAAAACGCATATTCGACTTATTTTATCAAACACTTTCTTTAAAAATGGTTTGGATTTCTAGGATTTTGGCTTACTTGAATTAGATGGAGCCCTATAGACTTCATATGATTCAAGTGCCAGTCACGTGCCATTTCCGGGTCGTAACAAGGAAGAAGAGATAGTCTATTCAGGGCCATCCCAATGCAACAGGCCGGGACTATCTACCCCTATTCTGGTCTTTGGCAGTGACTCTGAAGACGAAGTCAACGCAGTTTTCTCGGTCCGTCCATCAGTGCAGGCCCTCGCTGGAGATGATCAATGTTTGCAAATCGCCATGGTTCCGCGACAGCACTACAGAGAGCTTGATGCGCTTGAGACATATAGTGTGCAAGAGCTGCATACATTCTACATCCATCCCAAGCGGAGAGGTGAAAAGGCGATCCTATTCTATCGATCCACGGAGACTAAAGTCGAAAGTGAAGTCTGGCTTGGTGCCGATTTTGCACTCGACAGGCTCCAATCAATCCGTCTGCCCAGATACTACGCAGAGGGATTGAAAAGATTATTAAGATACCAAGGCGCACCTTTCAAACAAACTGCTTGACAAGCTCAGTTCTACAACAGAATTTGGAACGTCCCCGGAACTCAGCGAAAACTGCCCAACGGAAAAATGGAAACGATTGGGCTTGGATATGTCCAGTCCAAGAAACGGGAGCAATTCCATGGCTGCCATGTCATAAATGACCTCGATGAAGAAGGGTATGTTCTTTTAAAAGACACCGACGTTGAACCAAAACGAGGTCCCACCATAAAAATGCCGAGTCCGTCATTTGAAGAACAAATGGACAAGCTAATAAGAGAAGTGAGTCGAAAGGTTCGGAACGACCACAGCCGTGAAATGACCATTTACGAGAAAGCCAAGACGCAACGCCTCCTTCAGCAGGCTATGGAGGATGACAATGCCCTTCACCGTTAGCCCGCCATGCATTCCCAAGACAAGAAAAAAAACCCGACGCCGAGGCAAAAACAAGTTAAAGAACAGAAAAAACGTTCGACAGCGGAAAAACGGATCCAAAAGGCTACGTGATCGAGAAAAGGTCAGCCGGAATCCGTCTCTTATGAAAAAGATGGGTCGAGCATATTCTTTCCCTCAATAAAAGACAAGGAGAATTTTTGACCTTGTCATGAAACATCAGATGATGATACTCCCGGAGTCTCGGCACCCCGATCAAGCAAACGGGGTTCATCACCCGGATTATTGCTCATATCACCGAGCGATAGGACATCCTCTTGAAGACTGGTTCACCTTCAAAAACCGGGTCGAAGACCAATATTAACTCGGTAGATTCTCTCTATCCAACAGTTGGAAGGTAGCCCCACCACAAAAGCATGTACCAAAAGCAACGTATATAGCAAGAGTAGAACCAGATCAACACCGGTCTTGGAAACGATCTCGTACTTGTCACGTGATAACGCTATCGGAAGAAGGAGAGCGCGAGAATATGGACGACCTCTCCTGGTGCTTTGAAAATGAGGATGAAGACGAGGTGATCTCAGAATTTCCACCGGCGCCAAAAGAGTTGGAAGATGGAATACACACTACTACGGATAACCTAAGGAAAATCGACTTGGGGACGGCAAATAACCCGCGGCCTACGTTCGTCAGCGAGCTACTGTCTAAAGAACAAGTGGCTACGCTAAAAGACGTGCTCATGCAGTATAAAGGCTGCTTCTCATGGAACTATTCCGAGATGCAGGGGCTAGATCCAGAAATAGCTGTGCATAAATTGGCGATATCTCCATACGTCAAGCCAGTCAAATAAGCACCAAGATGAATGCGGCTCAAAATTGAAATGAGTATCAACGCCGAAGTCAAGAAGCTAATCGACTCCGGCTTCATCCAAGAAGTTCAATACCCCAACTGGATTGCTAACATTGTTCCAGCGATGAAGAAAAATAGGACAATGCGCATCTGTGTGGACTTTCGGGACCTCAACAAAGCCTGTCCGAAGGATGATTTTCCCGTACCGGTTATCGAGTTGATGATAGATAATATGTCTACTCACGAAGTCTTCTCTTTCATGGACGGATCATCGGGGTACAATCAAATAAAGATGCATCCTGAAGAACAAAAGCACACTGCTTTCCGGACTCCAGCGGGCATATTCTGCTACAAAGTGATGACATTCGGTCTGAAGAACGCTGGCGCCACCTACCAGAAGGCCATGACAAAGATCTTCGATGACCTCATACACGAGATTGTCGAATGTTATATCGATGACCTCGTGGTGAAAAGCAAATCATATGAGGAACACTGGGAGCAATTGAAAATAGTATTCCAGCGTCTTCGGAAGTATAACCTGAAGATGAACCCTCTGAAATGCGCATTCGGAGTCTCAGGCAAATTTCTAGGGTTCATCATACGACACCGGGGCATCGAAATAGATCCATCGAAGATCAAGGCGATTATGGAAATGCTCATTCCAAGAACTTTAAAATAATTGCGGTCTCTACAAGGGAAGCTCGCGTATATCCAACGATTCATAGCCAGCCTCTCCAGAAAATGTCGTCCCTATAGTCACCTGATGAAGAAGGGAACCCAGTTCGTTTGGGATCATAAATGCCAGAATGCACTGGACGAAATCTAGCAATACCTGCAGAATCCACCGGTACTGACCGCTCCGGTCAAGGGAAAGCCCCTCATCCTGTACACAACAGCCCTTGAAGGTTCATTAGGCATGCTATGGGCACATGAGAACGACCAAGGGAAGGAGAAAGCCCTCTACTATTTGAGTCGAGTTTTCCTGGGGACAGAAAACAACTACTCCCCTATCGAAAAACACTGCCTGGCGTTAATCTTCGCGTTAACGAAGCTTCGGCATTATGCTTTGGCGCATGAGGTCTATCTCATATGAAAAGTGGACCCTCTCAAATATTTGATGTCAAGAGCCATACTAACAGAACGACTCTCTAAATGGGCCCTACTCTTAATGGAATTCTCGATAACATACTGATCTCTCAAGGCAGTGAAAGGCCAGGCCATCGCCGACTTCCTTGCTGAGCACCCAATACTTGCTGGTTCACCCTTAAATTACGATCTGCCAGACGAACACGCATTTGACACGATCGACAGGGAGAAAGGAGGGAGTGATACCCGATGGGAACTCTATTTTGACGGAGCATCTTCAGTGAAGAAGCGACAACACAACACCCCTATAATCAAATCTAGGGTAGGCCTTATCTTCGTGACTCCGCAAGGAGGGATAATGCGCTTTTCCTTTTCCTTAACAGAGCCAAGAACAAACAACGAAGTGGAATATGAGGCTTTGATAGCGGGTCTTGAGATCGCCGTCGACATGGGAATCGAAAACCTCCTCATATACGGAGACTCCCAGGTAGTCGTTAGCCAAGTAAATGGTGACTATCAGATGTGCATACCAGAGTTGGTAAAATACGGCGAAAGAGTACAATAGTTACTAACTCAAATTCCTTCCTATGCCCTGGAAAGCATACCGCGTACAGAAAATAGCAAAGCGGACGCATTAGCCAAACTCGCTAAAGAACTGGCTGACGAAAACCTCGATGACGTGAGGATCATTGTACAAAGCCGTCGGGTTCTTGCACCAGCAGAAATGTCTCCAGAGTCGTCTGAAGAAAAGGAAGCGACCACACAAACAACCCTACAAATAGAAGACCAAGAAAGAGCTAAGGATTGGAGAGAAGTCTTTATAGACTACTTCAAATCCCATTGAACACTTGAAGATACATCCTCAAGACATCAGCTCATGGAACGAGATTTGTCTTTCGCCTTTGTCAATGATACTCTATATAAAAGATCGTTCAACTCTTTATGGTTGAGATGCCTGGGGCCGAAAGAAACAAGGAGAGTCATCCAAGAAACTCATGACGGACTCTGCGGTTCTCATCAAACCGGGCCGAAGATTAAGCTGAAGATCAAAAGGATGGACCACTATTGGCCCACGATGATTCAGGACTGCCTCGAACACGCGAAGCAATGCCACTCGTGCCGAATTCATGGAGACTTCATCCACCAGCATCCAAACCCGCTACACCCAACAGTGGCTAGCTGGCCGTTCGAAATGTGGGGAACCGACATAATTGGGCCCATCGAACCAGCGTCATCCAGAGGACATCGGTTCATATTAGCGACAACTGATTACTTCTCTAAGTGGGCAGAATCCATACCGCTAAGAGAAGCGAAGACAGACAATATCCTCCACTTCTTCAAGACACACGTCATCTATCGGTTTGGCACTCCACGACGGATTATCTCCGATAACGGGCCGGCATACAGAAGTTACAGAATCAGCCGCTTTGCACAGCAGCATAATATAGACTGGAGAACTCTTCAGTCTATAATCCCCGAGCTAACGGTCTAGCTGAGACTTTTAACAAAACCTTGACAAAGATCCCAAAGAAGACGGTGTCCAAAAATAAAAAGGACTGGCACGAGAGATCGCATGAAGCTCTCTGGGCTTATCGGACCACGTTCAAAACGGCCACAAATACAACGCCATTCGCGTTGGTATTCGGCACAGAAGCGGTACTCCCCCTTGAGGTAGAGCTACCCTCTCTATGAGTGGCGGTTCATTATGAGCTAACAGATGAAGAGAATGCTTATCTTCGGATTGAGGAGCTCGAAGCCCTCGAGGAAACTCGTCTCATGTCGCAGCAGAACTTAGAGGCTTACAAAGCAAAGATGACGTGCTCATATGAAAGATTAACTAGGCCGAGAACATTCCGCCAAGGCGAACTCGTGCTAGTTATCAAAAGACCTATGATCCCCAATCGTGCTAAACGGGGGAAATTTGAGCCAAACTATGAGGGCACATACATCATAGACAAGGTCTACCAAGGTGGGGCTTACTTGCTCATGGATATGCATGGCGAAAGACCCTTTCGGCCAATAAACGGCCGATTCCTAAAAAGATACTACACCTGACGAGTCAGGCCCAGGTCAATGATAGATGACGACGCCTATGTCCGCTCGCTATCTTCCTGAGTCCAAACTTATCCGGCGAATTCTCGCCTCAAAACTCCTATGGACCGTAATGTCCTTAAACTAGCTGCGAACCGAAACGTCCCTAAACTAATAATGGACCTTAATGTCCTTAAACTAGCTGCAGACTGAAACGTCCCTAAACTAACTATGGACCGTAATGTCCTTAAACTAGCTGTGGACCAAAACGTCCCTAAACTAACTATGGACCGTAATGTCCTTAAACTAGCTATGGACCGAAACGTCCTTAAACTAACAATGGACCGCAATGTCCTGAAACTAGCTACGGACCATAACGTCCTTAAGCTACTACGAAACGCAGCATCCTTAAGCTAACGTGGAAAAAAAATGTACGTCCACAAGCGAAATGGGCACGGATGAAAACCCGAAAGGGCTCCGTGAGTAAAAACAGCAGGGCTACCAGCGAGCTTATGAAAACCCGAAAGGGCACAATCTCGTTAAAATAAAAATACTTGCAAGGTCCTCTCGACCTTGTAAGGAGAAAATACTTACGTGAGATCCTTATGACTCACAAGGGAGCAACACACTTAGAGATCCCCTCGATCCCTAAGGAGAAATTACCCTTACGAGATCCTCACGACTCGTGAGGAGAATTCCCTTTATGTGACCCTCACGGCTTATAGGATTCGAAAGCCTTAAGTTACGGGGATCTGAACCTGTTCTTAAGCCATCACATCCCCAGGCTGCCATATAAACGGTTCAATATTGACCCTTGTATACAATCTACGGGCGCAAATAAACGTCTCCCCCACCAAGTTCCACCAATGGCGCGAAATTTCCTCATGTGGTGAACGACACTTGTAAGTCCTCTCGACCTATAAGGAGAAAACACTCTTGTAAGATCCTTACGACTTATAAGAGAACATGCACTTAAGAATCCTTATGATTCCTAAGGAGAAAACACACCTACGAGATCCTCACGACTCGTAGGGAGAAATACCTTTATAATACCCTTACGGCTCATGAAGTCAAAAGCCTTAGTCGACAGGATCCTAACCCTATTTGCTAAGCTACCTTTGTTCGAACTGACAAAGGCAAATGATGATTCGCTCCTGGCAATATCCCAGTTGTAGCGATGTTGATGCCTAAATCGGTAACAAATTCCATGTCCTTTCACGGCAAGTGATGATTCGCTCCTGGTAATATTCCAGTCGCAGCGATGCTGATGCTAAGATTGGTATCAGATCTCAGGTCCATACTCGCAACAAAATCAGCGAGCCAGAAACACAAAAAATATATATATACAGCCGAAATGATCGGGCTACTCGCAATAAAAAGCAGCGAGCAAATGAAAAATAGCCGAAATGATTGGGCAATCGCGACTTTCGCGATATAAATAGCTAAAATAATAGAGCATCGCGGAAAGAAATAAAAAATGAAAGAATGAAACTTTTGCCCTACATGGGAGTCCATACTGACCCCTGTATACAATCCAAGGGCATAAACGAAAATGGAACCACATTTCCTAACAAACTCTGTCAAAGGGAGAGTCAGATCTCGACGGCAACATCTGCATCCCAGAAGATCAACACGGCGTTCCTTCCCGACACCGCAGAAAGCGAAAACAAGTCAGCCAATGACCCCCCTGCAGGAACAACGCTCCGTCTCAGAAACAAGTCAACCAATGACCTCCCCGCCGGTACAACGCTCCGTCTCGGAAACAAGTCAGCCAATGACCTCCCCGCCGGAACAACGCTCCATCTCGGAAACAAGTCAGCCAATGACCTCCCCGCCGGAACAACGCTCCGTCTCGGAAAAAAGTCAGCCAATGACCTCCCCGCCGCATCAACGCTTCATCTCGGAAACAAGTCAGCCAATGACCTCCCCGCCGGAACAACGCTCCGTCTCAGAAACAAGTCAGCCAATGACCTCCCCGCCGGAAAAACGCTCCGTCTCGGAAACAAGTCAGCCAATGACCTCCCCGCCGGAACAACGTTCTGTCTCGGAAACAAGTCAGCCAATGACCTCCCCGCTGGAACAACGCTCCGACCCGAAAACAAGTCAGCCAATGACCTCCCCGCCGGAACAACGCTCCGTCTCGAAAACAAGTCAGCCAATGGTCTCCCCGCCGGATCAACGCTCCTACCCGGAAACAAGTCAGCCAATGAACTCCCTGCCGGAACAACGCTCCGGCTTGGAAACAAGTCAGCCAATGACCTCCCCGCGGGATCAACGTTTCGACCCGGAAACAAGTCAGCCAATGACCTCCCCGCCGGAACAACGCTCCATCTCGGAAACAATTCAGCCAATGACCTCCCCGCTGGATCAATGCTCCGACCCGAAAACAAGTCAGCCAATGACCTCCCCGCCGGATCAACGCTCCGTCTCGGAAACAAGTCAGCCAATGACATCCCCGCCAGAACAACGTTCCGTCTCAGAAACAAGTCAGCCAATGACCTCCCCACCGGAACAACGCCCCATCTTGAAAATAAGTTAGCCAATGACCTCCTCGCCGGAACAACGCTCTATCTCGAAAACAAGTCAGACAATGACCTCCCCGCCGGAACAACGCTCCGTCTCGGAAACAAGTCAGACAATGACCTTCCCGGCGGAACAACGATCCGTCTCAGAAACAAGTCATCCAATGACCTTCCCGCAGGAACAACGCTCCGTCTCAGAAACAAGTCAGACAATGACCTCCCCGCCGGAACAATGTTCCGTCTCAGAAACAAGTCAGACAATGACCTCCCCGCCGGAAAAACGTTCCATCTCGAAAACAAGTTAGCCAATGACTTCCCCGTCGGAGCAATGCTTCGACCCGGAGACAAGTCAACCAATGACCTCCCCGCCGGAACAATGCTCCGTCTCGAAATCATGTCAACCGGTAATCTCTCGATTCGTCTCGATCCCCAGGGAAATCAGTATCCCTGCGCAAACCTCTCAACCCGTAAAAAGAAAACTCTCTCGTGAGATCTTTACGACTCTCAAAATAAAACGCACTTAGGAGTCCTAACGACCCCTAAGGAGAAATTACACCTACGAGATCCTCTCGACTCGTGGGGAGAAACGTCTTTATGAGACTCTCACGACTCATAAAGTTGAAAATTCTTAGGCGGCATATCTGAACTTGTTTCCTAAGCCATCGCTGCCCTACAAGGAGATTAAGATGGACTATCCACGGGCCACATTCTCCAAAGTCGAATATCGAGCCAAAAAACGAGTCCTCTCGACTTGTAAGGGGGAAAATTCTATTATGAGATCCTTACGACTCTTGAGAGGGAACACACTTAGGATTCCTCACGACTCCTAAGGAAAAAATACACCTACGGGATCCTCTCGATTCATAGGGAGAAATAACCTTCTTGAGACCCTTACGGTTCATGAAGACGAAAAAAGTCTTAGGCTACAAGAACCCTAAACTTGCCCTCAATTCCATGGCCATGCATAACTCTGCACTACTTCACCGACGTACAAACTTACATGGGCAAAGTAGTGGGGGGCATTTATTCTCGCCAAAACCTTCGGTCAAGTGCTATTTGTTTCTGTTTACACCGGTTTAAGTTTTGTTTACAGATATGTGTGAAATCAGGCCCATTCATATACGCATACATCAAAAGAAGAACAGGTGTTCAACGACAAAAAGAAAGCATTTAATTGAACATTTTATTCTACAGGAAATAGATCACCATACATAGGATCAAAAGTACAAGGATTCACAAAACTATGGATAAAATTCTCTAAATCTCTCTTTTCCTTCTCCACCATGGAAAAGCGGCAATCTTCATAAGGAGTAGCTACCCATCGGTCAGCACCGCACCCATCAGCGAAGGCAGACATGATGACCCGCTGAGCCCGTATCTGGCTTAGCAGCCGAACAGAGCGATCCCTTAGAGCCGCGGTAATCAAAAGTGCCTCGTGAAAGCACTCGATCTTGTCCTCCGCGGCGTCGAGCATTGCTGGAGTCATCTCCGTCGGATGAGGGGGAATATCATCGATCACGAACAAGAAGACCATCCAGAGCCAAATGGAGCCGATGGAGAGAGGAGATCCTCTACGAGTCAAGAGCTCGTGCAGCACCGTGTCGCATTGGTCATCCGTAAGAGTAGGGTTCACTAAGCGTGCAGCAAAACGAGGAACAATTTCCTCAATAGGCACCTCCCATGGCTGCCGGCGAGCATGTGGACGATTACAAGACATACCTCTTCTCTGTTAAAATGATTCTCTAAAAATGAGAGAGACGAGAAGCATTGCTTCAGATTATGAAGGGAGACATTTAAGTCTAGACCCAGAAAATGCTGTGCATGATGGAACTATTTCCAAGCTCTGAGAAAGAGAAGTTTGACTCAGGAAAAGTGGAGAAAGAAAGTGAAAAGACGCCTTCAGTCGTGAGGCAGCGCCTCACGTGCCTTGCACGAGGGCGCCAACGTTAGGAGTTAGAAACTCTGAGGAAGCGCTTCACGTGCAAAGCACGAGAGCGCCACCGCCAAGAGTTAAAAACTCTGAGGCAGCGCCAAGAGTTAAAAACTCTGAGGCAGCGCCTCACGTGCAAAGCACGAGAGCGCCATCGCCAAGAGTTAAAAACTCTGAGGCAGCGCCAAGAGTTAGAAACTCTGAGGCAATGCCTCACGTGCAAAGCACGAGAGCGCCAGCATCAGAACTAAAAGTTCTCCACCCTTAGATCAAAAATCCAACGAAGATAATAAATCATCAAATTACAGAATTAAATTTTGTTGAGAAAATATTCTTCGAATCTTCCTAAAACAAGAAAGGTTAATCTCTGTAAAACAGAGCACCGTTGGATTAAAGATCCAATAAAGATCCAATGGTGATTAAAAATCACCATGATACAGAATAAGCTCTGTATGGGAAAATATTTCCCAATCATATTGAGAACAAGAAAAATATCTTCTGTAAAACAAAAGGCCTAGGATCAAAGATCCAACGGTGGATAAAATCCCCAAATCAATTAGAGATCTCTCAATGAGAGATTTCCTTAACTAAATCAACAAACTTGCCTCCACTATATAAAGGCCCCAAGACTTCAAGTCTTGTACACGGAGGAACCCCCCCATAAACTTTAAGTTCAAAAAGAAGAGCAAGCAAAAAGAGCCTGAAGAGAGAAGAAAGAAAAAGAACTTTCTTCAAGGTAAATAGAGATCATAGTATCTCATCTGCATACCCAAGGGTTTAACCCTTATAAAAGAACATAGTTTTTTCCCTTGATCTGAGATCCATGAGACAAGTCTCCCACAAATGAGAATTTAATTCTCGCAGGGATGAATTTGTTCTTGGGAATTGAAGATCCAGGGGAGAACAAAGAATTCAACTCTTCAGAAAAATGCAGAAAGAGGGAAAAAGCGCCGAGCGCCCCACGTGCCACTCACATTTGTTTACCCCAATCAGAGCAAAGCTCTGTTCAAATTCCAAGGCGGGAAACGAAGCAATGCTTCTGTTTCCCCCAATCAGAGCAAACCTCTGTTCAAATTCCAAGGCAGGAAACGAAGCAATGCTTCTGTTTCCCCCAATCAGAGCAAAGCTCTACCTTGAAATTAAAGTTAAAATGATTGAAGCAACGCTTCAGCTGACTTGCGCAGTTGCGCTGCGCGACACGTGTCAGCGCAGTTGCGCTGCGCTCTGCGCTGCGCGACACGTGTCAAGCGCAGGTGCACTTACGCCAACTGTGCCAGCACTAAAACAGAATTAAAATTCTAGAAAGATCTTTCTGATCTTGTTAAAACAAGAAGATTATCTTCTGTAAAACAGAAGCTCTTGGATCAAAGATCCAACGGCGGGGAAAAATCCCTAAATCACCCAGAGAAAGATCTCTTTAACTGATTTAACAAATCAAATGGCACTATAAAAAGCCCCCTAGACTCCAAGTCTAAAAGACATTAGCAGAATTCACAGAGCTCTTCTGAGAACTTTGAGAAGAATTCAGAAAGAAAGAAAGAAAAAGGTAAAACCTTTAGAAAAAGAAGAATTTTCTTCTGAAAAGATCAATGATCAAAGATCTTCAATAAAAATGATAATATTAATAAAAAGAAGTAATTTACTTCTTCTTTAGATCTTTCTGATCTAAATAAAGGCATTGCCTTTTGATGAACCATTGGTTCTGAAATCTTAGAAGATTCTCTTCTTTGATCCAAAATCGGATCAAGATATTGAACAGTGCCCTGCACTTGAAAAAATTGCACTGTTGCGCTCTCGGGTTGGCGCAAGCCACCAGAGAGCGCCACGTAGTAGCCCCAGAATAGACTGCGTTATGCGCTTCTAAAACAGAGCACTGCTCTCTTAAATTGGCGTAAGTCACCAGAGCGCGCCTCGTGTCAGCAGCGCAACAGCGCACTGTCACAGCGCACTGCGCTAGCAAACTTGCGCTCACCAGAGTGTGAGACGTGTCACCTCCACATAGACTTGCACCTTGCGCTCCTCAATTGGCGCAAAGCGCCTGATAAGCCACGTGGCGCTCTGTCAGACTAATTAATGCAGCGCATTATTAAAGGGCAGGGCCCAATTAAGAGGCCCAATGGACCAAAACAAATGCTCTGCATTATAAAAAAAGGGAACAGAGCCCAATTTAAAAGGCCTAACAGGCCAGAATAAAATGCAATGCAGAGCCCAAACAAAGGTCTGTCAGACCAAAACAGATGCTGTGCATCATTTAAAAAAGGGCAGAGCCCAAATAAAGGTCTAATAGACCAAAAAAAATGCCATGCATTATTAAAAAGGGCAAAGCCCAAGCAAAGGCCTAAACTGGCCAATGATAAATAAAATGTTGAATATTCTCAACTGGACTTAGCCCAATTCTGGCCATAAGTCCTCAAATTAAAATTAACTGAGCACGACTGCTCTCTTAAATCAATTTACAACCGGTTCAAGGGTACATCTCTGAACTCCTCTGACATCTGTCGTTGTAATCCTTCAACGTCGTCAGAGAGGTGATGGGTCTCGACAACCACACATTGCTATGGACTGTGGGGTCCTTAAACTCATGGACTTAAGCGTCCATAAACCGACATACGAACTGCGGGGTCCTTAAACTCGTGGACCGAAACGTCCTTAAACTAATATTCGTCCCAAAATGGGAACGTTGGACCGAAATGTCCTTAAACTAATGTCCGTCCCCAAATGGGAATGATGGACCACCAAGTCCTTAAACTGGCAATGGACCACCATGTCCCTAAACTGGAACAATAGAGCCCAAACGCTCTTTTGTCGGATCTAAACGATCCCGTTAAGTTGATCTTAGTCTCAAACTGGACTAACGTATCCTTAACAAACGTTTAAGTTGATCTTAGCCTCAAATACGGCTAACGTATTAAACCAAAACCCCAAACCCAAATCTAAGAAAATACAGATTTGGACTAATCCACGTCCTACAGGCGACGACATAAATTAGTCTCCGTATACAATCCACGGGCAACCACAAACAAAACAAACACTCATGACACGAAGTGAAATTCTGGAGAAGGAGAAAGTTGTTACCACGATGCGGTAGCGTAATTAACTGCAGGGGCTTGCGCCTGCAGGGAAGAGCGTCCCCACAATCAAAAACCCCTCGAACGAGGGGGAATCTGACGAAGTCTGCTACATTGACCGCATCCGTCTAAACCTCCGATACACGGTGCCATAAATCAACTTGGCATCTTCGGAGAGGTGGACGGATAAAACCAAATAGCATTTGCCCCGAATCCCAGGCAAGACGCCCATGTCTTGGCCGCCATTCGGAGGGGAACAGATTCTGGCACGCCCGGTGGGACCTTTTCCTCTTTCCACTCCACACTTCGTGTGTCGTGTTCGTGAACAAATCGCGGTTTACTGTGGTTGCCTGTGGATTCGAGCTACTTAGATTTGGTGTCTTGCTCCGTGCAGAAAACAGAAGATCAATGGCTTCAAACTGCACTACCTGCAACTGGAACTCTCGCTCCGTCCCTGCTGGAGGAGTGACTTATGGGCCCCAAGCGGCCTCCCTTTTCAAGATGCCAGTGGAGCAGGTAACTCAAGCCACCACTGGATTATTCTTCGGGACCATTCTCCCACCGATGAGCTTCAATGCCCCAATGACGTTGCAAGAAGCCCCAAAGAAGTCGGTCTTTGATCGACTTACCACTGCCGCGGCCCCTCTCAACGGGTCGCCCAACTTCAATACCTCAGTTTTCAACAGATTGGGCCAGAGCGTCTACAAGCCCGCGATACCTGAAGTTGCCATCCCAAAGCGGATAGCCATCCCAGCTCAAGCAGACGAAATCTTTGGAAAGGCTTCTCCTTCCAAAAAGTCAGTTTTTACAAGGATGGCCATTCCGGCTTCTGCTCCAGGCGAGGTCCTCAAAGCTGCTTCCTCTGCCCAGAGGTCTGTCTTTGACAGATTAGACATTGCTTCTCAACGGGTGTCAGTCTTCGACAGGCTAGCACCAATAACGGTCTCTCCTCAAAGCAGGGGGCATGAGGAGGTCACCCCTACGGCTGAAACAACTCCATCCGCACGACACGCTCGACGTCGCCACTGGAGCTGAGTAAGGAAGGCTGGGGGCAACTCCCCCTCTGGGATAACTCCGCCAGCCCCAATGGTGGGGATCAATCCTGTTGTTCTAACCGAGAACAGCTTCGAACTGCTCAACAAGGTGCGCAGAAACTCTCCTACTGCAGTGCTGAAGAGAACTCTTTCACCTGTGAAGAATGCTACAGAGAAGAAGTCGGAGCAACCTCCTCAACGGCTATCCTCTGAAACTTACAAGGTCTGGCGTCAAGTCCAAGACCCCGCGATGGATCAAGACTATCTCCGCCGACAGAAAAAGATGAAGGTTCGGCAGGAGAAAGACTACTCTGTCAAGCCAGAAAAAGCAACAGCTGGATGGGTGCCCATTGCAACGGCTCCCTCAACGTCAATCACTTAAAAGAAAAGGAGGCCGCAAAAAGCCCCTGTGAACATGGCGAACCGTAAAAGCGCTGAGCACAAATGCCCCAAGTCTGGGGGCATAGTGGTGCATACTGTTCATATGGCATCAGGGAAAGAGGATAGCCGCGCTTAGATAGGTCACCGACCGCTCACCCGATCCGTGATAAAATCCCAGGAGCAACAACATAAACTTCAGGAAATGCTGACGCAAATGGCTGCACTCACCGGGCCAAAAGAAAGCCCGGAGGCATCATCAGAGCAGCGTCACGAACAAGAAACTGATGCTGACTTCTTACGCAGAGTCCTCGAAAAGAAGGACAAAGAAGCCGCAGAGCAAGCGGCTAACATAAAGCGAATGACACTTCTCTTCCAAGACATGGTCGGGATGATATTACAGCCGGACCCTCCAGCTGATGACCCTCCAATCATTGTTGGAGACGATAGAGGGGAGACATCTAATCCTCCTCCGGCTCTTTCAGCAGCCAAGGAAGAAACCATTTCCAAGGCCGCACTGGATGACTATATAGCTCAGCAAATACGAGCTCATCAGGCGAATGAAGTGGCTGGCCAAATTGTCAAGACTGGACGACCCTATCCGAGCTGGTATGACCAGATCAGTTACCCGCCGGGATATACGATCCCTAAGTTCCACGTATATAAAGGGACAGGGAATCCCCATCAGCATGTCGCTCAATTCAGGGCCTTATGCGGCAACACTGGAGGCGATGACAAATTGTTGCTTCGCCAATTCGTCGGCAGCTTAGCAGAAACGGCCTTCGAGTGGTATTCGGAGCTACCTAATGACTCTGTCAAAACATTTGCGGAGATGGAGCTACTGTTTACACAAAGATTTGCAAGCGCCAACGAGCGCACCCCGATAACAGCACTGATCAACGCCAGGATAAGGCCAGGCGAGACGTGGGTTCAATACGCAATACGATGGCGGAATCTGTGGTCGAAATGTGAACAGCGGATCGAAGAAGCACCTGCGGTAGGCATGTTCGTGGGCACTCTTGATCCGCAAGCGACCATCTCGCAGTTCATGATGTTCTTCAAGCCAACTACTTTCCAGGCCTTGATCAACAAACTGGCCCAAATGGATCAAATGGGCCATAGACCGTCCTCTCCAAAGCTGGACTCTCGAAATGATAAGGGGAAAGGAAAGGCGATCATCATCGCCAATACTCAACAACAGCCGAGCAACTTAAATCCGGTTGTCCTTCGAAACAATATACATCCACGCCCATCCCTTGAGGAAAGACTAGGACGTCCTTACTCGTTTCCTCAGAATAAAACAAGGAAACTGTTCGAGCTGGCAGTGCGCAACAGACTCATCAATCTGCCGAGTCCAAAACGTCCGTTGCAGCCAGGCGATGTCAACAATCCCAATTATTGCCCTTACCACCAAACAGTAAGTCACCCAATCAAGGATTGCTTCGTGTTTAAAGGATGGATCGAAGATCAATACCTGCAGGGCAAGTTCGCGTTGTCCGAAAACTGGAAGGTGAACCCGCCACAACCACATGCTCCGAGAAAAATGGATATGCCGGGGGCATCATGCTCATTCATAGGGAAAGCCCCATCGACCGAAAAGTCAGTAAACTAGAGCTTCGCCTCAAATACGGCGACATTGGACCACTATGTCCTAAAACTGGTGAAAGACCGAAACGTCGTTAAACTAACGACGGACCACTACGTCCTAAAACTAGCTGTTGACCGAGATGTCGATAAACTACGGTGGATTGCAACATCCCAAAGCCGATATATAAAAAAAGAGAGAATAATAAAAATAAATAAATAAATAAAAACGGTATGCCCATAAGCAAAAAGGGCGCGGATGAAAACCCGAAAGGGCTCCGTGAGTAAAAAAAAGCAGGGCTACCGGCGAGTGTTTGTGAAAACCCGAAAGGGCGCAACCTCGTTATAAAGAAAAGAATAAAAAGAATAAGAAAAAAAGGAAAAAAAACGGAATGTCCATAAGCAAAATGGGCACGGGTGAAAACCCGAAAGGGCTCCGTGAGTAAAAACAGCAGGGCTACCGGCGAGTGTTTGTGAAAACCCGAAAGGGCGCAACCTCGTTAAAGGACACTTACAGGGTCCTCTCGACCTTGTAAGGAGAAACCACCCGCGTGAGATCCTTACGACTCACAAGGGAGCAACACACTTAGGGATCCTCACGATTCCTAAGGAGAATTACCCTTGCGAGATCCTCACGACTCGTAAGAAGAATTCTCTTATGGAACCCTCACGGCTCATAAGATTTGAAAATCTAAGTTACCGAAACCTTAACCTATTCTTAAGCAACTCCCACAAACTTCGATAGTGCCCTACAAGTGGCTCAATACTGACCCTTGTATACAATCCACGGGCGCGAATAAACATTTCCCCAGCAAAGTCCCACCCGTGACTGGGGATATGTCCATATGGTGAACAACCCTTGTAAGTCCTCTCGACTTATAAGGAGAAAACCCTTTTGTAAGATCCTTACGACTTACAGGGGAATATACACTTAGGAATCCTCACGATTCCTAAGGAGAAAACACACATACGAGATCCTCACGACTCGTAGGGAGAAATACCTTTGTGAGACTCTTACGGCTCATGAAGTCAAAAGCCTTAGTCGACGGGATCCTAACCCTGTTTGCTAAGCCACCTTTGTTCAACATCGATAAAGGCAAATGATGATTCGCTCCTGGCAATATCCCAGTTGTAGCAATGCTGATGCCTAAAACCGATATCAAATTCCAAGCCCTTTCATGGCAAATGATGATTCGCTCCTGGCAATATTCCAGTTGTAGCAATGCTGATGCTGAGATTGGTGTCAGATTCCAAGTTCCACACTCGCGATAAAAAAAAATCAGTGAGCCATACATGCATACGAAATAGCCGAAATGATGGGGCAACTTGCAACAAAATCAGCAAGCAAAAATGTATGCATGCAAAACAGCCGAAATGATTGGGCAACTCGCAATAAAAAACAACGAGTAAAGATAAAATAAACAGCCGAAATGATTGGGCACCGCGAAAAATGGCCGAAATGATTTGGCAATCGCGACCTTCGCGATATAAAAGCTGAAATGATAGAGCATCGCGGAAAGAAAATAATAAAAAAAATGAATGAAACTTCTGCCCTACAGGTGAGATCACATCGATCCCTATATACAATCCAGGGGCACAAACAAAGAGAGAACCATACCTTCCCGATAGGCTCCACCAGAAAGCGAAGCCGAGTCTCGACGGTTCACTGACAACTTAGAGACCACTTCAACATTCATCTCGATACAGCAGGCGAGAAGTCACAACAATGTCCTTCCTCCAACAGGATTCAGACGTGACAAAGCAAACGAAGCGAAGGCCAAATTCCTAGCTTCAAGGTCTTAACGGCAAGTCATATAAAGCCTGAAAGACAACCGGAGATCATCTCACACCAGTGCGGAATGGTCACCACCTCGACGTTCGTCTCGACACAGCAGACGCGACATCAATAAACAGAGGAGCCACGGCAGAGTCCCTAGTTCCAAACCTCGACGGTTCACCAACAACCTAGAGACAACCGCGACATTCGTCTCAATACAACTGACGCAATGTCAGCAAACGAAGCGAAGGCCAAATTCCTAGCTTCAAGGTCTTAACGGCAAGTCATATAAAGCCTGAAAGACAACCGGAGATCATCTCACACTAGTGCGGAATGGTCACCACCTCGACGTTCGTCTCGACACAGCAGACGCAACATCATCAAACAGCGGAGCCACGGCAAAGTCCCCAGTTCCAAACTTCGACGGTTCACCAACAACCCAGAGACAACCGCGACATTCATCTCGATATAGAGGACGCAATGCCAGCAAACGAAGCAAAGGCCAAATTTCTAGCTTCAGGGTCTTGACGGCAAGTCATATAAAGCCTGAAAGACTATCGGAGATCATCCCACACCAGCGCGGAGTGGTTATAACTCATCGGGGCTCTCCAAAATGAGCCTAATCTCAAGTAAAAAGTGACATGGAATATCTCTATGCTTGCTCTTTCGACGGTAAGATTACCTGGAAGATTACTTGAAGACGTCTTGTCCATCCCCCGAAGGGATCAGAGACACGACAATCGCTAGGCTACTCAAACAGCAAGATTGCATATCGACGAATATATCAGCCAACGCGACGGTACGACGGCCAAAACCCTAAGTATCACAGACCCTAACGGACCTCTGTCGTAAAGAGCAGAGGTTAACTGTGACGTTAGGATATTCTTGCGAGGAGTGCTCGATTCGGCTCGACTCATGAGAAAAAGCCTTAGGCGGTGGGGACTGAAAAACCTGTTTCCTAAGCACTGGGACCCTGCAAGTCGGTCCAAAACGGACTCTTGCATACTATTCACGGGTCACACTCTCCGAAGTCAAATCTTGATAAGGAGGGAAACAACCGTTTACGGGTCCTGTCGACTCATAAGAGGGAAAAATTCTCTTATAGGATCTTTACGACTTATAAGAGAAAACTCACTTAGGAATCCTCACGATTCCTAAGGAGAAAATACACCTACGAGATCCTCTCGATCTGTAGGGAGAAAAGTCTTTGTGGAACCCTCACGGTTCATAAAGTTGAAAAGCCTTAGGCAGCAGACCTGAACCTGCTTCCTAAGCCATCACTACTCCCCAAGGTGTTCAAGACAGTATGTTCTACATCGATTACAAGCTGCGCTTGCTTAAGGAACATGCCAACAGTAACAAAGCAGAAAATAAAAGGAAGGAGGCAAAGTATTTTTCATTCATACTCGAAAAATTCTTACATCAATAAAAACAAAAACAACATTATTGAAAGGTTTACAACGGTATGACCTCGGACCCAGGACATGGATTGAGGAACTCGAAAGTAACCTTATCTAAGACTTTCCAAGCCTGGCGAACCATTCTAGTGTGCTTTCTTTCGCGAGCACAAGCGTCGGGGTCCCTACTGATGTCCTCTTCCCTCCAATAAGCAGCGAGTATGGCGGACTGTTGGAAGGCCTGGTGCAGGAGATCGACAAGATTGTCTCGCCGTCTTTTCGAGATTAAGTTCATCAGGTAAACCGAGTGCACCTTATCCTCGGCGGCATTCAACGCCCTAAGCGGCACACCAGAACAGAATAGGGGAAGCGCTTCCCAGATGGCTCCCACGATAAGCTTCAGGAGGGAGGAACGTCGGGGAAGCAGTTGACCGTTATATGCGTCGAAGCGGCTCATGATTTCGGCACACTCTGCGTTTGTGAATTCTCGATTTTGAGAATGGCCGAGTCGGCGGACGTCCCCGTAAGAGATGATCTCGTCGAGATCGTACATGTGGGCGTCCATCACTCCTATAAAAGAAAATCGACAAAATTAGCAACTCTTAAGAATTCTGCTATATGATTTAAATGGAGCAAAGCTCCATTAATGAATCATTAAATTATAAATAAAATCCTTTCAGAAGATCAGAACTCTATTAACGGAACTCTAATGGAGTTCTTTTTAGTTCTCTCTGGATCCCTTTAGAGCAAAGGTCTACTAAGTGAAACCCTAAATGGGTTTTCTTTAGATCAGGGATCTATTGAGAGCAAGGCTCTTAAAAAATTAATTTAATCTACTTTAATTTTTACCTAAAGATTCTCTAGAATTTGAACTCTTAAAAATGTTTAAACAAGAGAGCAAGGCTCTGAATAAAAATTCTTAACAAAAGAGATGAAAATCATCTAAGGGACCAAAGGTCCTATTTATAGGCATTGAGAGCCCTTTCAATTTCCAAAAGTTGCCACAACGGTTGGAATTCTGCCACCATTGCGCTCATGTTTGGGGTCACGTAAGCGCAACGGTGGGGGGGGGGGCATTTGTTTACCCAAATCAGAGCAAAGCTCTGTTCAAATTCCAAGACGGGAAACAAAGCAACGCTTCTGTTTCCCCCAATCAGAGCAAAGCTCTGTTCAAATTCCAAGGCAGGAAACGAAGCAACGCTTCTGTTTCCGCCAATCAGAGCAAAGCTCTACCTTGAAATTAAAGTTAAAATGATTGAAGCAACGCTTCAGCTGACTTGCGCAGTTGCGCTGCACGACATGTGTCAGCGCAGTTGCGCTAGCGCAGTGCGCTGCGCGACACGTGTTAGCGCAGTTGCGTTGCGCTCTGCGCTGCGCGACACGTGTCAAGTGCAGGTGCGCTTACGCCAACTGTGCCAGCACTAAAACAAAATTAAAATTCTAGAAAGATCTTTCTGATCTTATTAAAACAAGAAGATTATCTTCTGTAAAACAGAAGCTCTTGGATCAAAGATCCAACGGTGGGGAAAAATCCCTAAATCACTCAGAGAAAGATCTCTTTAACTGATTTAACAAATCAAATGGCACTATAAAAAGCCCCCTAGACTCCAAATCTAAAAGACATTAGCACACAGTGAATTCACAGAGCTCTTCTAAGAACTTTGAGAAGAATTCAGAAAGAAAGAAAGAAAAAGGTAAAACCTTTAGAAAAAGAAGAATTTTCTTCTGAAAAGATCAATGATCTAAGAACAAGATCAAAGATCTTCAATAGAAAATAATAATATTAATAAAAAGAAGTAATTTACTTCTTCTTTAGATCTTTCTGATCTAAATAAAGGCATTGCCTTTTGATGAACCATTGGTTCTAGAATCTTAGAAGATTATCTTCTTTGATCCAAAATCGGATCAAGATTGAACAGTGCCCTGCACTTGAAAAAATTGCACTGTTGCGCTCTCAGGTTGGCGCAAGCCACCAGAGAGCGCCACGTGTCAGCCCCAGAACAGACTGCGCTATGCGCTTCTAAAACAAAGCGCTGCTCTCTTAAATTGGCGTAAGTCACCAGAACGCGCCACGTGTCAGCAGCGCAACAGCGCAGCGCACTGTCGCAGCGCACTGCGCTAGCAGACTTGCGCTCACCAGAGCGTGACACATGTCACCTCCATATGGACTTGCGCCTTGCGCTCCTCAATTGGCGCAAAGAGCCTGACAAGCCACGTGGCGCTCTGTCAGACTAATTAATGCAACGCATTATTAAAGGGCAGGGCCCAATTAAGAGGCTCAATAGACCAAAACAAATGCTCTGCATTATAAAAAAAGGGAACATAGCCCAATTTAAAAGGCCTAACAGGCCAGAATAAAATGCAATGCAGAGCCCAAACAAAGGTCTGTCAGACCAAAACAGATGTTGTGCATCATTTAAAAAAGGGCAGAGCCCAAATAAAGGTCTAATAGACCAAAAAAAATGCCATGCATTATTAAAAAGGGCAGAGCCCAAGCAAAGGCCTAAATAGGCCAATGACAAATAAAATGTTGAATATTCTCAACTGGACTTAGCCCAATTCTGGCCGTAATTCCTCAAATTAAAATAACTGAGCACGACTGCTCTCTTAAATCAATTTACAACCGGTTCAAGGGTACATCTCTGAACTCCTCTGATATCTGTCGTTGTAATCCTTCAACGTCGTCAGAGAGGTGATGGGTCTCGACAACCACACATTGCTACGGACTGTGGGGTCTTTAAACTCATGGACTTAAGCGTCTTTAAACCGACATACGGACTGCGGGGTCCTTAAACTCGTGGACCGAAACGTCCTTAAACTAATATTCGTCCCAAAATGGGAACGTTGGACCGAAATGTCCTTAAATTAATGTTCGTCCCCAAATGGGAATAATGGACCACCATGTCCTTAAACTGGCAATGGACCACCATGTCCCTAAACTGGAACAATAGAGCTCAAACGCTCTTTTGTCGGATCTAAACGATCTCGTTAAGTTGATCTTAGTCTCAAACTGGACTAACGTATCCTTAACAAACATTTAAGTTGATCTTAGCCTCAAATACGGCTAACGTATCCTTAAACCAAAACCCCAAACCCAAATCTAAGAAAATACGGATTTGGACTAATCCACGTCCTACGGGCGACGACATAAATTAGTCTCCGTATACAATCCATGGGCAACCACAAACAAAACAAACACTCACGACACGAAGTGAAATTCTGGAGAAGGAGAAAGTTGTTACCGCGATGCGGTAGCGTAATTAACTGCAGGGGCTTGCGCCCGCAGGGAAGAGCATCCCCACAATCAAAAACCCCTCGAACGAGGGGGAATCTGGCGAAGTCTGCTACATCGGCCGCATCCGTCTAAACCTCCGATACACGGTGCCATAAATCAACTTGGTACCTTCGGAGAGGTGGACGAATAAAACCAAATAGCATCTGCCCCGAATCTCAGGCAAGACGCCCATGTCTTGGCCACCATTCGGAGGGGAACAATGGGCGCTGCTAAAATAAAGAGTGCTCTGCACTCAGTGATTGGCGCCAAGCGCTCCACGTGCCCCTCACATGGGCGCTAATAAAACAAGGAGTGCTTAGCACTCAGTGGTTGGCGCCCAGTGTCCAGCGCTCCACGTGCCCCTCACGTGGGCGCTAATAAGATAAGGAGTTCTTAGCACTCAAGGGTTGGTGCCCAGCGCCAAGCACTCCATGTGCCCCTCACGTGGGCGCTGATAAAGTAAAGAGTGCTCTGCACTCAATGGTTGGCGCCAAGCGCCCAATGTGCTTCTCACGTGGGTGTTGTTTAACATAAAGCGCTTTGTAAATGGAGCCTAGCACCATAAAGAGTGTTTAACACTCAATATATAAAAAACAAAGAAAGGGTGAGTATCAAAGCCCATATCAATACTCAACATTGTTGAACAAAAGGGACCGAGCCCAAAACAAGTGTTTAGCACTTTATTCAAAAATTGAGTGGGCTGAGTCCAAGCTGACCAAAAGCCCCTAATTCAGATCAACCAAGCCCATGAGCTCACAATTTTTCTAAATTTGATCTTAGTCCTAAAACCAACTACAGATATCTCAACTGATATTGGTTCAAGGGTACATCTCCCCACACCTCTGATATATGACGTTGTAATTCTTCAACGTCTTTAGAGGGGTGACGGGTCCCGACAACCAACAATCTACATGGACCGTAATGTCCTTAAACTGAATATGGACCGCAATGATCTTAATCTAATCTAAATAGACCGTAATGTCCTTAAACTATCTATGGACTGTAATGTCCTTAAACTAATCTTTATGGACTATGATGTCCTTAAACCCAATAGAAACCCAATCGACCGCAATGTCTTTAAACTAATGATGGACTAGATGTCCTTAAACCTAACGGACCGCAACGTCTCTAAACTAAACTCCATGGACTATGATGTCCTTAAAGCCAAAACTCTATGGACTATGATGTCTTTAAACATTGACTATGATGTCCTTAAACCTAATGGACCGTAATGTCTCTAAACTAAAATGATAGAACCCAAATGCTCTTTCATTAGAATAAAAGTGATCCTGAACCACCGTTAAGTAGATCTTAGTCCAATATCGGATTAATGTATCCTTAACAAAAATTTAAGTTGATCTTGATCTCAAACGAGATTAACGATCCTTAAATCAAACCAAACCCAAATCTAAGAAAATACGGATTTGGACTAACCCCCGCCCTACAGGCGACAACACAAATTAGTCTCCGTATACAATCCACGGGCAATCAAAAATAAAACAAACACATACGACACGAAGTGAACATCTGGAGCAGGAGAAAGTGGTTATCGCTATGCGGTAACGTAATTAGCTGTAGGGGCTTGCACCTGCAGGGAAGAGCGTTCCCACAATCAAAAAACCCTCGCAACGAAGGAGAATCTGACGAAGTCTGCTACAACGGCCGCATCTGTTTAAACCTTCGATACATGGCGTCATAAATTAACTTAGCATCTTTGGAGAGGTAGACAGATAAAACCAAATAGTATCTGCCCCCAAATTCAGGCAAGACGTTTGTCTTCCCGGTTTCCGGCGGTAAACAGTAGCAATCATCAATTGGGTGGCTCATCATTCTGTGATAGGAGCAGTTGTTGGGGTTGTTAACGTTGTCGGGTTGTGGTGGACGCCATGGGTCTAACAATGTGATGAGTTTGTTACGCATTTCCAACTCAAATAGTCTCCTCGTCTTATCACGGGGAAACGAGTAAGCGTGCCCTAGCCTTTCTTCGAGTGATATGCATGGACGTGCATTGTTTTGGCGAACCACCGATTTTGGGTCGCTCGGTTGTTGTTGAGTGTTGGCGACGAAGGCTGCTTTCCTTTTACCTTTGGCATTTTGAGGGTCCTTACTTAAGGTGGAAGGCTCGTGGCCTATCTGGTCCATTTGGGCCAGTTTATCAATCAGAGCCTGGAAGGTCGTCGGCTTGAAGAATGTCATGAACCGGGACACAGTCGTTTGCGGATTTAGGGTTCCGATGAACTTGCCCACGACAGGGGATTCTTCGATGCATTGTTCGCACTTAGACCACAGGTTCTGCCATCGGATCGTGTATTGGACCCAGGTTTCTCCCGGCTTTACCCTGGCAATGATTAAAACCGTGATCGAGGTGTGCTCGCTTGCATTGGCGAACCGCTGTGTGAACAGCAGTTCCATTTCTGTGAATGTTCTCACGGAGTCATTTGGGAGCTCCAAATACCATTCAAAGGCTGTCTCTAACAGACTGCCAATGAACCGGCGAAGCAGCAGTTTGTTGTCGCCTCCAGTGTTGCCGCACAGAGCTCTAAACTGCGCGACGTGTTGGTGTGGGTTTCCTATCAACATGTACACATGGAATTTGGGGATCGTATATCCCGGCAGGTACTTGATTTGGTCATACCAGCCTGGATACGGTCGCTCAGTTCTGACGATTTGGCCAGCTGCTTCATTTACTTGATGAGCTCGTATTTGTTGAGCTATATAATCATCAAGAGCAGCCTTGGAGATCGTTTTCTCTTTGGTTGCCGATAAAACCGGAAGAGGGTTTGATATTTCCCCTTTGTCATCCTCGATGATTATCGGCGGATTCTCGGCTGGAGGTTCTGGCTGGATTATCATTCCAACCATATTCTGGAACAAGAGCGCCATCTGCTTTATGTTGGCAGCTTGCTCAGCGGTTTCTTTGTCTTTTCTTTCAAGCACCCTTCGCAGAACCCTGTATCGGTCTCCTGTTCTTAGTGCTGTTTGGCCGCTGGTTCCGGACTTTCTTTCTGTCCGGTGAGTGCTGTCATTTTGGTCAGCATCTCCTGGAGCATTTGTTAAAGCTCATTTCTTTTGTTCCGAGATGCATTCTCTCTTTTTGACCGAGTTTGCGGTCGATGAGCCACGGAAGCACGGCTTTCCTCTTTTCCGGAAGCTATGTAAACCGTGTGTATGATCATGCCCCCAGACTTGGGGTGTTTGGGTTCCTCACCTTTGGAATTTGCCGCAGGTGGTGGGTTTTTCTCCGGCCTCTTCCTTTTGTGGGAGGTCAAAGTTGACGGAGCCGTTGTAATAGGCACCCGTGTAGAGGAAGTCCCGCGCTGTATGGTGGAGGGATGGTCATACTCTTGCCGAGCCTTCAATTTTTTCGGTCGACGAGAGTAGTTCTGGTCAATCACGGAGCCCTAGGCTTTCCGCCAGACCCTGTGAATTTGGGAGGAGAGCCGCTGATGGGGCTGCTCCGTCTTTGCCTGCACTATGGCTTCTGCAGGAGGGGGCGATTTCTTTAGCACCGCCGTTGGAGAGTTCTTTCTCACCCTCCTAAGCAGATCAAAGCTGTTCCCGATTGGAACAGCAGCATAAACTTCCACCATTGGAGCTGGCGGAGTAAGTCCAGAGGGGGAGTTGCCCCCAGCTTTCCTCACCCGGCGCCAGTGGCGACGTCGAGCTTGTCTTGCAAAAGGGAACGCCTCAGTTTTGGAAGCGGCTTCTTCATGTCCCTGGCTTTGGTGAGGGCTGCTGTTGGTGCCAGCCTGTTGAAGACCGACATCCTTGGCAAGATTTGATTGGAGACGGTCAGCCTCTCGAAGACCGATCGCCTGACTGGTGAAGCACTTTTGATGGCTTCATTTGTAACAGGAATTGGGAGGGCTATCCTTTTTGGGGTAGCCCCTTTAGATATCACGAGCCTCTTTACAGGCCCATTTTGGTTTTTGCGCAGTCTGTTGAAGACTGAGACGTCTGAGCTTCAGCCCAGCCTGTTGAAGACTGAGGCATCGGATTTGGATGGCCCGTTGAGAAGGGCCGTTGTGGTTGCAAGTCGATTGAAGACCGACTTCTTGGGAGCTTCGTCTTGCGGCACTGGGGCGCTGAAACTCATCGGTAAGATCATGGTCCTGAAGAAAAATCCGGTAGTGGCTTGAGTCACTTGCTCTACCGGCATTAAAAAGATGGAGGCCGTGTTGGGCCCATAAGTCACTCCTCCAGTTGGGACGGAGCGGGAGTTGCTGTTGTAAGTTGTGCAGTTGGAAACCGTTGAATATTTCTTCTTCTGCACACGAAGAAGACACCAAATCTCGGTACCTTGAATCCAAGGGCAACCATAGCAAACCACGATTTTTTTCGCGAAACATGACACACGAAGTGTTGAGTGGAAAGAGGAAAAGGTCCTACCGAGCGTGCCAGAATCTGTTCACCGCCGAAAACAGAGACGAACTGGGATAGATCATCTCACCTTGTTAAGAACTTTAGTAAATATAGGTTTAAGCAGGATCAATTCTCTTAAGCCTCAGGGAGCCGGAGAAAGTGACCGCTTGCCTATTTAAGATAGAAAAACTTAACGGTGTTATCAATGGTAATTGTTTTGGAAAAAGACACAAATCCTGCCGTCCATGTGCAGTAGTTACCGATAACACCCGGATCTAATTCAGGATCCAAATCAGTTAAAGTGTCTGACTCAAGTCTGATTCTAAATCAAGCTTGAATTCAATCCAAACACAATCCAATTCAACATGAATCCAATATACCAACATGTATACTTGAACCTGAACCTGAATACCAGAACAAGATCAACATGCAAATATGACTTGACTTGACCGAACCATGACTATAGCTTGACTTGATTATATGCATACCTGTTTACATCCTGAACCTGATTATATGAACAACTTGTATCCATGGTTTCGGCAAGTCTGATAACTATAATCCAATACAATACATTACGGGGTTTTAAAGGGGTAGATTGGTACGGAATGTATTAAAAGTGGCACGATGATGGTCACTAAAAGACACCTACATGAACTCTCGTGCCGTTGTCCCATGGGTTTTGACGGGGCCTTGTACTACCTGTTACCATAGTCCACGGAGCAAGTTGGACTCCTCTCGTATACACTGATACATTTTTTACCAAGCTACAAACAACTACGTTAGTATAACAAATATAAATCTGTACAAATTATAGTTATATTTTACTCTACTTGTCGTATTCCTTCCTTTCTTTTGGGACTTATCGAGCGCTAGTTCGCTGACGACATTCACATCTCTTCTTTTTTTGGAATGTTCGTCAGGAGAACCCGACTCTCAGGAGACCGAGCCCAACCAGGAAGACTTGGATCAGTTCACAGCAGAGCCAGACTTCTAGTCTTTACTTGTACTTATCTTTTCATTGTATGCCATTGTTTAAACATTGCTTTTATCATTGTACATTTTCTTTTCAAATCAGTTGTAATGTAAAGAATGAATGTTAATAAAAGTTGTTGTTTATATTACATCTTTTGTCATTCTTGTGCATTTATTTATATTGCTTATTTATGCTTAACATGATTACTTCTGAGTAAATACATCGCGGCTCGCCACGTCCCCTTTCTCATATGCCGTGAAGCGGGGCATGACACACATGCATCCAAGGGACCTAAGAATTTGCTCCGAAAGCGTTAAATTGTGGTCATTTTCCCTCCCGGAGATCGAATCTCGCACTCTTCCCAGGAGGGTGTAGATTATCCTAACTCTTATACCAACTGTAGAATATTCTAGCTCCGATACCAATTGTAGAATATCGTAGTGCTGCTACCACTTGTAGAGAATGGACAAGTTGAATAAAGGCAACACTTTATTAACAAACTTTTATTATTACAAAGAGACATTCACACTAATCTTTATTACTCTCACAAGTACGCTCTACCTCTCTTGTTTGGGTTTGCTAGCGCCCTGGCCATCTACCGTGGCCGGTGCGGAACAAAAAATGGCGTTTAAAAAACTGGCGCTAACGAACCCGTCCCAGAATCGAACCATAAGCCTACACTAGCTACAAAAGATATTCTAGCTACAAGGTTAGAAGTTGTTATACCGAATGATCCGTGTCCTTCGGTCTTCTACCATCATCCTTAGCTCCTGGAGGTCTTCTGGATCGAGCTTGGAAGACGGTCCTCTTTTGCCTAAGATGATCCACCTGAGGGAAACGATGCAGGATACAGTTTCTCCTAGCGAAGCAACCGACGCTCTAAAGTCGCTAGCAATGGAGAGTGGGGATGTAGGAGTTTTCCACTTTCGTTTTCTCTCATTTCTTATGCTCAAGTGAGCAACCAAAGAAGAAGGAGAAAGGGGTGAGGAGAACCATGGCATGAGCAACTCAAGATAGAAAATGAGCTAAGTGTAGAAGAGCTCTCAAGCATGAAGAGTCAAGAGAGTATCAATGAATCAAGAGTGAATGACATGTAGAAAGAATGGCTCATTATTTTTTCAACCATGCAAAAAAAATATCTCATCTAATTTTACAACAAACAATCAAAGGCCATACCTATCTACATACCTCCAACCATGCTCATGCTACCTCACCCTCCACCTCATTTCCAAATGATTTTCTAAAAATAAAATCATATAATGAGGTTTCCATCTTCTAGAAGATATTCCGTATAAATACGGAATACAATCCGGTATATGTATCAAAATACATATACGCGCATTCGTATAAAAATACGAATAGCCAAGAGAGAAAATGAATAGTGAACAATAATAATAGAATACACATATATATATAAATTATTAAATCAAAACTTGATTTAATAATCCGGCTTAATCCTAAACCGCTGGTACCATCAACCGTCCGATTAAAGTCTGTGTAGTCTGTACACATTTAATCGGACACCTGTATGTACCAACATATGTCATCTACATCATGTCGCCTGAACCGGAAAGCTCCTCTGTGTGGGACTCTAAAGACTCGCAATACGCTGGCAGTGGGTTTGACCATAAGCACGTCAGTGGCACTAGCAGTACGTAACGGCTGCCTAGGTATTGAACGAAAGGAAGACCGATGAGCGAACTCATCCGAACCTACTGAGCCTGTCTATGACAATCTCCATACAGTCCGGTCTGTTCGTCTAAGAGTATCGCATATCGGGTCTAGGGGGTGGATAAAGTCAGACCTATAATAACGCGATACTTCATGTCGGTGTGAAGTCCATCACCCACTAAGAAACTACTGATCCAAATCAGTAATTCTCGTCTACTTTGGCCAAGGATTTCTGGTGATGGCCACCCGTGCACCGCGCGACATCAACCCCCAATACCGGGAGAGACGAATCCCTGACGATCCGCCTACTGCTTCCATGTGGCTCGGGACTGTACCCAACTAAAACCTATTTGCACGACTCCTTTGAGCCATGGTAGAGTAGTAATCAAAGCACATTGGGAACTCACATGAGACAAATGACGATCTCGGGTCGACAGACTAATAATCTCTACTCATGTCACCTGAGAACTGCTATCTGACAATAGGTATAATACCAACTAGCATGTTCCCGGCAAGTCCGTCCTGTGTAACTCATAACCCAATGAGCACGTGTATACTATCTTAGGTGACTAACCGACACCAATGGCTTGTGAGACCGGCCGCCGCCCTTCGTTGGGGTCTCGAAAAGTATACACTAGTCTATTCCGGAGTATCGATGCCCAGTCTCGACACTCCCTCGACTAGGGACATTTAAGAATGTGCTTATAGACCACCCAGATCCCATGTATATGATCACCATCATAATACTAGTAGTCAAGCAAGAAACCTATGGGCTCTATCAATATATAATAGTGATCTGTAATACCACATAATGCATGTACATGATGATAAAGACAAACTAGATAGCATACTATCATTTTGAGTAAGACTGTTATACCCGTATAGGTCCTCCCTCAATCATCACAATCGCGTGCCTGCGATTACAATAATTGAATTAAGGGCACTATATCCAACAATCTCCCACTTGCACTTAAGACTAATTATTCCGGTGTCGCATACTCACAGCCCGTGTGATACCGAACATCCAACTTCTCTACTAATCCGTCTCGCAAAGCCCGTTTGTGAAACTATTGCGTTCGAGAAATAGCCTCAGTGAGTGGATCTGCTCCAATGTTTCTATCTTTATCTCTCTATATCTCAACTTCGCGGAGAAAGACTATCTCCAGAAATGGCGATACCGGTCTTAGAATTTGTCTGGATATCTGATGGACCCAGTTCATAAATGAACTCCAAATCCAACAAACTTCTTAGACCGTATCAGTTCATCAAGTTATCATCTGAAAATCACCCGAGAAGTAACACCTACTCATCAGTAGGAATCAGGATCCAACTATCATCGCATGATAACTTGATGGAAGCCGCTCAAGTCACCACACTCCAGAAAATTTGCGCATGCCTGGCAAGTTTCCTTTATGCTTGAAACTCCCGATATGGTTTTTGCCTCATCTTGACTTTAGCCAACAAATCATAATACGCAAGTCAAGTTCTACCCATCATTATCGAGATTGATTTTGACCCACCCGCACACACTCTTGATTTTGGCTAACAAAGTGGTACGACTGTCCTAAACCAATGCATTTATCTATACTACGGATAAGCAACACACAACTACCATTCACGATGCCTTGACTTTGGCCAACAAACACCGAATGAATACTATGTGCTACTTATTCGAAACAACGGAGGGCTACGGCTGGTTTCTGGCAAAAAACCTTTAACGTAATGAACTTGATATCGTTGAAGGAATTTGAGTGGTTTTACAAATATATAGTGACGTAAACTTTTGCTAAAGAGGTCACTCCCTGTGAGGGGGTCTCAGCTCTTTCCTTATCGAATGAGGTGCAGGATATTCCTAACTGAATACCACGATGCATAGCAAAAGAATCGACTATAGTGAAATTATTACAATGATGCAAACTTTTGCCCAAGAGGTCACTCCCTATGAAGGGATGTCGGCTCTTGCCTCGTCGAATGAGGTGCTCCTCGTCGAATGAGGTGCTGAATATTCATAACCGAATACCGTTGTGCAAAGCAAAAAGAAACGTCTGTAATAACAGTTTTCAAAAATTAGTTCCAAGAACATCATTTAGGTTTATTTTTCCTTACATTAATAAAAATTAATGCAGTCCCATCAATTAATTAATATCATACCAGAAAAGAACGAAAATACAATATACGTATACGCCATCCGCATTCGCCACGGGGCCCCGTCATGCACCGTTAGGTTACTTAACTAATGGCAGAGTGGGGGTTGGACTAGCGCGGATGCAAAACATATACAACATCTACTAGTGTGTGTGTGTGTATAACATTCGTACCAGACATGATATAAGCAACATCACAGAAAAGCGATAAGCAACACAGAATAACGGATAATCTAGGAGCCCCGGGTTTCCTTTGAGCCGCAAATGAAACCCGACGTTCCCCGACCGTATGGATAGCCTGTGCAATGAAAAACCAATACCCCTACGAGTGCGGAAAGTTACCCGCCAATCTCAGAAGTGAGGCAACCCCAATCAACAAAGTGACTGGGCCACCCAGCACTTCACGAAATACGGTAACTTAAGCACCCCTCCGTGGGTCATCCTATACCCCCTACGAGTGCGGTGAATACCCCGCCAATTCTAGAGTAAGGCCCTCTCCATCTCAATGCCATGAGATGCGGGCCCATTGCCTTCTAGAACCCGGCTATTCGAGCACTCCACCACGGGGTAATCTTAGTACAGAATAGAAAAGTATATATACAATGGCGACATCGACCTCAACCCGGTCATTCCCTAATAAAAGAATATACAATCTGGCAGAAACGGTTGTCCACAAGTTGGACGCTCGCCCCGCAATAATGAATATTCAAATGAATCTGAACTGTACTACAACCATTACACTATAGGTCATCCACCATGACAATCCAACCACAATATCAGCACAACACGGAACATCAACATGAATATCATGTTCGCAAGCCCGTCTAGTTGAATATATAGCAACTAGTCGGGTTATACCACCCAATAATATTCACGGTCGCAGATATTAACACATGCACTGATAAACACATACTTAAAATTTCGGTCGACTAAAACTTTTCCATATTGGCCCCAAATGCAAACCAGCACTCAAACAAATCTGGGCAAAAAACATACATACCAAAAAGCACATTTCCATATAATAGAGTGCCAGAAGAAATTTGGTGCACATTGGCCACAAAACAACCCCACCGCCAATAGGCATACTATGTGGCGGTTCCACGGCCATATTCGAGGCTCACGTGCCCAAACTTCTTGAGGTGCTCTATAAATTCCTACACGTATTTTAAAGACAATCTGAATAATTTTTTGAACAAGTTTTAAAAAGACAGCAAGCACGCCAAAACGGAATTGTGATTCGGAAAAAAATGGTCGATCGATATTTTAACCTTGTGTAAACTAGCTAGAAAATATTTATGGGGTGGCTCTGATACCATGTCGGGGTTTGCTAGCGCCCTGGCCATCTATCGTAGCTGATGCGGAACAAAAAAAATGGCGTTTAATAAATTGGCGTTAACGAACCCGTCCTAGAATCGAACCATAAGCCTACACTAGATACAAAAGATATTCTAGCTACAAGGTTAGAAGTTGTTATACCAAATGATCTATGTCCTTCGGTCTTCTACCATCATCCTTAGCTCCTAAAGGTCTTCTGGATCGAGCTTGGAAGTCGGTCCTCCTTTACCGAAGATGATCTACCTGAGGGAAACAGGCTCCAGCTTCGCCTAGCGAAGCAACCGACGCTCCAAGGTCTCTAGCAATGGAGAGTGGGGATGTAGGAGTTTTCCACTTTCTTTTTCTCTCATTTCTTATGCTCAAGTGAGAAACCAAAGAAGAAGGAGGAGGAGGTGAGGAAAACAATGGCATGAACAACTCAAGAAAGAAAATGAGCTAAGTGTAGAAGAACTCTCAAGCATGAAGAGTCAAGAGAGTATCAATGAATCAAGAGTGAATGGCATGTAGAAAGAATGGCACCTCATTTTTTCAACCATGCAAAAAAAATATCTCATCTCATTTTACAATAAACAATCAAAGGCCATAGCTCTCTACATACCTCCAACCATGCTCATGCTACCTCACCCTCCACCTCATTTCCAAATGATTTTCTAAAAAGAAAATCATATAATGAGGTGTCCATCTTCTAGAAGATATTCCGTATAAATACGGAATACAACCCGGTATACGTATCAAAATACATATACGCGTATTTGTATAAAAATACGAATAGCCAAAAGAGAAAATGAATAGTGAACAATAAAACTAGAATACACACACGTGCACACGCACGCACACGCAAACAAACACACACACACACACACACATAAATTATTAAATCAAAACTTGATTTAATAATCCGACTTAATCCTAAGCCGCTAGTACTATCAACCATCTGATTAAAGTCTGTGTAGCCTGTACACATATTTAATCGGACACCTATATGTACCAACATACGTCATCTACATCATATCGCCTGAACCAGAAAACCCCTCCGTGTGGGACTCTAAAGACTCGTCAATACGCTGGCAGTGGGTTTAACTACAAGCATGTCAACGACACTATCTGTACGTAACGAATGCCCAGGTATTGAGCGAAAGGAAGGCCGACAAGCAAACTCATCTGAACCCCTACTGAGCCTATCTGTGACAATCTCTATACAGTCTGGTCTGTTCGTCTAAGAGTATCGCATATCGGGTCTAGGGGGTGGATAAAGTCAGACCCCTAATAACGCGATATTTCGTGTCAGTGTGAAACCAATCACCCACTGAGAAACTATTGATCCAAATCAGTAATTCTCGTCAACCTTGGCCAAGGATTTCTGGTGATGGCCACCCGTGCACTGCGCGATATCAACTCCAAATACTGGGAGAGACGAATCACCGATGATCCGCTCACTGCCTCTATGTGGCTTGGGACTGTACCCAACTAAAAACTGTTTGCATGACTCCTTTGAACCATGGTAGGGTAGTAATCAAATCACAGTGGGAACTCACACGAGACAAATGACGATCTCAAGTCGACAGACTAACCTGTACTCATGTCACCTAAGAACTGATATCTGACAATAGGTATAATACTAACTAGCATATTCCCGGCAAGTCCGTCCAGTGTAACTCTAATTGATCATTTGAAAAGTGCTTTTGTAAAATTAACCACAATCAGGACGATGTCGCTAGTAGCTAGCCGCAATAAGTACGGAGCGTCCGCAGGGAAACTTGAACCTTTTTCTTGCTTTAGACGAGTTGATTAAAAGATGGGTTGATTGGTTATAGATCTATTTGAAACGGATGTAGAATTTATAAAGAAAAGGCTTGTAGGTTTCATAGGACTTAGTAGTAATGGATGAATAATTAAAAGGGACTTCTTTTATCTTTTAATAGTTTATAACTAGATCGATAGTGATGAATGTAGATTAGAGTTTTTGGAAGAAACTAGGGTTTCCCCACTATTAACTCTTGTCCTTGCATTGATCTCTATTCATGTCTAGCCCTTAACAAAACAAGTGTTAATCAGATCTCGAATCGTGGTTGTGACTATCAATCAATTGGTAGCGCGCTTGATAAGGATGTTAACATTTATTTTGCTAAAGTTTATAGATTTTAAAATGTTTTAAAGAAGTTAAATGATTTTATCATCCATTGATCTACCCTATCCTATGAACCCTAGCAAGTTAGGAATTACTCACTCATGATTTAAGATATAGAAGAAAGGTAAAAGAATGAAAACATGATTAAGATGCAGAAATTAAATGCAGAAAGTAAATGCGAAAAGAAATAAACTAAGATCTACATTTATTAATCAACTATTTCATACAACTCTCCGTTTTGAAAGTAGATTACAAAGAACCCTAGTTTTCGCTCTCGCTCTCTCTCTTGTTGGAAGTAGATGACTAGCTGATGATCACCTGGATGCGTGGATCGTTTTGGACCTCTTGATCACTTCGGATTGATGATTTTAGATGTGAAGCTCTCGATCCTATATAGAGTCACAGAAATTAGAAACCCTAGATACCATCTATGATTATATGTTGATACGATCTAACTCCGAAAATCTCTCATTCAACGGCTCCAACTATGTCGCGGATCCGCCGCAAATAGCCTATATTGGCCGCCCAACCGCCGCACTCTTGGAGAATCAGATTCTGAAATTTTTTGTGCTGTCTTATTTTGATATTTAGAGATCCTCTAGATATCTATATTCTGATAATAATGAACCGAGTCTCTGTCGTTGCTAGATCTTACGATTTGCTTTAATATTCTGGCAGATTTGATTCCGACATCTTGATTTATCCGGATCTCTTGGATTCCAGACCTGAGCTAATATTTGCACAATATCTCAAATCAAAGTGTTAGTAATATTTGGTATTTTTGAGATATTATCCCAACCATTTTATATGATATTATATGTTAAGAATATTGATTAGAAATATTTGATATGATATGCATATTTTAATTACAATATTTCATATAAATATAATATGCATGTATTTTCCCTCATTATGTTAATTATAATGTAGAAACATATGATAATAAACTTTTTACACATAAACCCTCATATGTTCTATAATTACAATAAACTCCATTTAGTACTTAACAATAGTGGGGAAAATAATCATTCAAATGTGCAATATTTTATACTAATCAAACTCATAACCCAATGAGCACCTGTATACTATCTTAGGTGACTAACTGATAGCAATGGCTTGTGAGACCGGCTACCGCCCCTCATCCGGGTCTCGAAAAGTATACACTAGTAGTATCGATGCCCAGTCTCGACACTCCTTTGACTAGGGACATTTAAGGATGTGCTTATAGACCACCCAGCTCCCACATATATGATCGCCATCATAATACTGGTAGTCAAGTAAGAATCCTATGGGCTCTATCAACATGTAATAGTAATCTATAATACCACATAATGTATGTACATGATGATAAAGACAACCAGATAGCATACTATCATTTTGAGTAAGACCGTTCTACCCGTATAGGTTCTCCTTCAATCATCACAATCGCGTGCCTGCGATTACAATAATTGACTTGAGGGCACTATATCTAACATCTCTTAGCACTCATGTGCTTCTCACTTGTTTTCTTGCTTGCTTATTCCAACATGATGGACTAACCCTCGATTTATAGGCATTCTAAGAGGGGTTATTGGTTCATGACTTTTCATTTGGACTTGAACTTTTTTGTGAACTTTGCCTTTTTGTGTTAATGGTTCTTGTTCCCTGAATAAAAATCAGGAAATAACTCAGTAAGGCATCACGTACTCACACGTGACCAATGGTCACGTGTTGACACGTGATGGCTAAAGCTGAAGCGTAAATAAGCGCTGAGAAAAGAACTCAATTTGGGGTCACGTGCTCACACGTGACCAAGGGTCACGTGTCAGCACGTGACTGGCCTTGAAAGCCTTACAGTTTAATAGAATTAAATTCTAAAAGTTTCTAAATCTTTCCAGATGGAAAAGGTTAGAGGGAACCGTTGGATTAAAAATCCAAGGGTGATTAAAAATCACCAATTTATGGAAAAATCCTAAACAAGGAAAGATCTCCCCAAATCTCACCGAAATAACAAACAGAATATCTCTGGATTGAAAATCCAACAGTGAATAAAATTCACTGAATGATCTAAAGGATCATATTAATCATGAAAATAGACAAAATCTTTCAATGAAAGATTTATTAAACAAATTGATTCTTTTCCTTCTCCTATAAATAGGAGCCAAGAGGAGAGGAAGGGGACATATAGAATTTTGGAATCTTGAAATTTCAGAGAGAAAAGAAAGGAGAATTTAATTCTCAACAAAGAAAACCCTAAGTGGGAAAAAAGAAAGGGGATCAAAACTTCAAAAAAAAGAGAATTTAATTCTCAAAAATCTAAGAGTTTAACTCTTTTACAAAAAAACTTAGTTCTTTCTCTAGTTGAAGATCTGCAGAAGCAAATCTTCCCATAAGTTGAGAATTTAATTCTCATCGGGTTAAGATTTTGCCATGCAGATCCAAGACTTAGAGGGAGAATTGAGTTCAGAGAATTTAATTCTCCCAATTTATAGGAATTTAATTCCTTCATGACAAAATTAGGGTTTAACCCTATATGAGAATTTAATTCTCCCACAATTATAGGAATTTAATTCCTTCAAGATGGATAAAAACCAGGGTTTAACCCTAATTGAGAATTTAATTTTCTAAAATTCATAGGAATTTAATTCCTCCAAGACAGAACTAGGGTTTCACCCTATACAAGAATTTAATTCTTTGACATATATGGGAATTTCTCGCTTTCCATGTTGCTTCTTGTTCGGGCAAGGAGCACCCTTTCCTTATGCCTGAAGGAGGAGTGGCCAGAGTTGACTTCCTCTTTTCTTTTTTTACTTGGTCGCCGGGCGAGCGCATCCTGTCCTACACAACTTCCCGTTCCCTTGCAAAGAAGATTCCTCTGAAGAAAATTAGGGTTTAACCCTACATAAGAATTTAATTCTTTCAAAATAGGAATTTAATTCCTACAGAATCATAATCAGGGTTTAACCCTACAGAGAATTTAATTCTTAAAGATAAAGAGAATTAAAGCATGCAAAGAACCAAGGTCACGTGTCCCCACGTGACCCGTGAAAAGATCCCCAGAAATGAGAAGGAGAATGCTCTAAGGCAACGCCTCACGTGCTCCCACGTGACCTCCAAAACACGGAAGAAAAAGCGAAGGAAATATAAGCTCTGGGCGCTCTCACGTGCCCCCACGTGATCCCTTAGCAAATGCTTTAACAATCAGTGCATAAATGTCCATCACGTGCCAGCACGTGATACTCAAAATAAAATATAAAAAAGTGTTTAACACTTAATTGCAGAGCGAAGTAAAAAGGGATCTGGTCCCACCTTTGGGCGCCCTCACGTGTCCACACGTGGTCCCTTTTTCTTTAGTGTTTAACACTAATTCGAGAGCTTTATTCCCAGTGTTTAACACTGATTATCTTTTAGTGTTTAACACTAATTCGAAAACCTTATTTCCAGTGTTTAACACTGTTATGTTCTAGTGTTTAACACTAATTTGGGTGTTTAACACTAATTGTCTTTTAGTGTTTAACACTAATTTGAGAGTTCTGTCTCCAGTGTTTAACATTGTTGCTCTTTAGTGTTTAACACTAATATTAGCCAAATTGGCTAATTTTCCAGAGGCAAAAGTCCCTCCTCCAAATGAATCTCAAAATTGAGGAAATCAAAGATAAAAATGTTGCCAAAGCCCTCAAACTCTCGTTTAGCATTGCTAAATAATATGGGCTCGAACCCAAACAAATGTCTAATGGTCAAACAGAGGGCCAACACTTCAAACTTAATTGGACTTAGCCCAAGTAGGCCATAAGTCCTCAATTCAGACTCAACTGAGCCAATGTGCTCATAATATAATTAATTGATCTTAGTTCCAAATTAGACTACAGATCACTTAATCCACCCTGGTTCAAGGGTACATCTCTTTACTCCTTTGATATTTGTCGTTGTAATTCCTCAACGTCTTCAAAGAGGTGACGGGTCCCGATAACCATACATTTCACGGACTGTGGGGTCCTTAAACTCATGGAATATGATGTCCTTAATCTCGACCGTGATGTATTTAAACTAACATTGGACCGTGAGGTCCTTAAGCCCATGGACTATGATGTCATTAACCTCAACCGTGATGTCTTAAAACTAACGACGGACTATGATGTTCTTAACCTCGATCGTGATGTCTTTAAACTAACATCGGACTGTGAGGTCCTTAAACTCACGGACTATGATGTCCTTAACCTCGACCGTGATGTCTTTAAACTAACATTGGACGGTGGGGTCCTTAAACTCACGGACTATGATGTCCTTAACCTCGACCGTGATGTTTTTAAACTAACATCGGACTGTGGGGTCCTTAAACCCATGGACTATGATGTCTTTAACCTCGACCGTGATGTCTTTAAACTAATATCAGACTATGGGGTCCTTAAACTCATGAACTATGATGTCCTTAACTTCGACCGTGATGTCTTTAAACTAGCATCGGACTGTGGGGTCCTTAAACCCACGGACTATGATGTCCTTAACCTCGACCGCGATATATTTAAACTAACAATGGACCCCCATGTCCTTAAACTGGCAATCGACCACAATGTCACTAAACTAAACAATAGAGCCCAATTGCTCTCTTGTCGGATCTAAATGGTCCCGTTAAGTTGATCTTAGTCTAAAATTAGACTAACGTATCCTTAACAAACGTTTAAGTTGATCTTAGTCTCAAATGAGGTTAACGTATCCTTAAACCCAACCCCCAAACCCAAATCTAAGAAAGATACGGATTTGGACTAGTCCACGCCCTACGGGCGACAACATAACTTAGTCTCCGTATACAATCCACGGGCAACCAAACACAAAACAAACACCCACGACACGAAGTGACCATATGGAGAAGGAGAAAGTTGTTACCGCGATGCGGTAGCGTAATTAACTGCAGGGGCTTGCACCTGCAGGGAAGAGCGTCCCCACAATCAAAAACCCCTCAAACGAGGGGGGATCTGACGAAGTCTGCTACATCGGCCGTATCCGTTTAAACCTTCGATGCACGGTGCCATAAATCAACTCGGCATCTTCGGAGAGGTGGACGGATAGCACTAATTAGCATCTGCCCCGAAATTCAGGCTAGACGTTTGTCGCGTCTCCGCCGCATATTTCGGAGGGGAACAGATTCTGGAACGCCCGGTTGGACCTTTTCCTGTTTCCACTCCACACTTCGTGTGTCGTGTTCGCGAACCAATCGCAGTTTGCTGATGGTTGCCCTTGGGTTCGAGGTACTAAGATTTGGGGTTTTGCTTGATGCAGAAAGCAAAGGGTCAATGGCGTTCACCTGCTGGAAGTGTTCCAGCTGCAACTGCAACGTACGCTCCGCCTCATCTGGAGGCATAGCTTACGCGCCTCAAGCGGCGTCCCTGTTCACGATGCCATTAGAACAGGTCACCCAAGCTACCACAGGATTTTTTTTCGGGACCATACTCCCGCCAGCGAGCTTCACCGTTCCTATGCCAGCACCAGAAGCTCCCAAGAAGTTGGTCTTCGATCGGCTTGCTACTACCACGGCCCCTCTCAACGGGTTGTCCAGCTTCAACTCCTCGGTCTTCGCCAGACTGAGCTTGAACTCCGATGGGCCTGCCAAGAAGCCCATGACACCTGAAGTGGCCATCCCAAAAAAGATAGCCATCCCTGCTCCTGAAGTCGTCAAGGCGGCTTCTCCTGCCAAAGAGTCTGTCTTTACAAGACTGACTATTCCGGCTCCCGTTCCTGCTTGAAGGTCTGTCTTTGACAGATTGGATACCTCTACTTAAAAGACGTCAGTCTTCAAGAGGCTGGTACCAGCGGCGCCTCATCTGGACAGGGGGCAAGGCAAAGCCATCCCCATCGCCGAACCAACCCCAATAGCTCGACACGCTCGACGTCGCCACTGGCGCCTAGGAAGGAAGGCCGGGGGCAACTCCCCCTCTGGGCTAACTCCACCAGCTCCAACGGTAGAAGTTAATGCTGCTATTCCAACCGGGAACAGCTTTGAGCTGCTAAACAAGGTGCGCAGGGATTCGCCTAGCGCCGTACTAAAAAGATCTCCGCCGCCGGTGGAGACTGTCACAGAAATGAAGCCGGAACAGTCCCCACAACGGCTGTCTTCTAAAGTTTACAAAATCTGGCGACTAGTCCGAGAGTCGGTGGTTGATCAAGACTATCCCCGCCGGCAGAAGAAGTTGAAGGTCCGACAGGAAGAAAACCGTCCTGTTAAGCCACAGAAGACGATGGCTACTTGGGTGCCCACTGCAACGGCCCTCTCAACTTTGACCGCTCATAAGAGGAGAAGGCCAGAGAAAATCCCCATGCCTGTGACAAATGTCAAAGGCACTGAGCCCAAACGCCCTAAGTCTGGCGGCATGGTGGTGCATACCGTTTATATGGCATCCGGAAAAGAGGATTACCATATCTCCATAGGTCATCGACCGCTTACGCGATTCGTGACAAAAGCCCAAGAGCAGCAGCAGAAGCTTCAGGAGATGATGACTGCGATGGCTGCACTCACAGGACCGAAAGCAAGCTTAGAGGCGTCCTCGGAGCAACGCCATGAGCAGGAAACTAATGCTGAATTCCTTCGGAGAATGCTTAAAAAGAAGGACAAAGAGGTCGCGGAACAACCGGCCAATATAAAGCAAATGGCCCTTTTATTCCAAGATATGGTGGGCATGATGATCGAACCGGATCCCCCAGCCGAAGATCCTCCAGTAATAATCGAAGATGACAGAGGAGAAACATCGAATCCACCTCCGGCTCTTTCAGCAGCCAAGGACTATTTCCAAGGCCGCACTGGACGACTATATAGCTCAGCAAATATGAGTTCACCAGGCGAATGAAGCGGCTGGGCAAATTGTTAGAACTGGGCGACCGTATCTAGGCTGGTATGATCAGGTAAAGTACCCGCCAGGCTACACGATCCCAAAATTCCATGTGTACAAGGGGGCAGGCAATCCCCATCAACATGTCGCTCAGTTCAGGGCTCTCTATGGCAATACTGGTGGCGATGACAAGCTTTTGCTCCGCCAATTTGTTGGCAGCTTATCGAAGACGGCGTTTGAGTGGTACTCCGAACTTCCTAATGACTCCGTCAAAACTTTCGCAGAGATGGAGTTGTTGTTCACCCAACGATTCGCAAGTGCCAGTGAACGCACCCCAATAACGGCATTGATCAATGCCAGGGTGAAGCCGAGCGAGACGTGGGTTCAGTACGTGATCCGATGGCGGAATCTGTGGTCAAAATGCGAACAGCGCATCGAAGAAGCACCAGCGGTGGGCATGTTCGTGGGCACTCTAGACCCTCATGCAACTATTTCACAGTTCATGATGTTTTTCAAACCGACCACATTCCAGGCGTTAATCGACAAGCTAGCCCAGATGGATCAGATGGGTCATAGACCGTCTCCTCCGAAGCCAGAGCCACGAAACGAAAAGGGTAAAGGGAAGGCGACCTTCGTTGCAAATACCCAACAGCATCCCAGTGCCCCAAAACTAGCGGATCAAATGAAAGAGAGACGACGTTATTATAATAAGAAAATGAAGCGTCCTTACTCATTCCCACGGGATAAAACGAAAAGGCTATTCGAGCTAGCAATGCGCAACATGCTTATCAATTTGCCAAATCCAAAGCGGCCATTGCAACCCGACGAAGTGAATAATCCCAATTATTGCCCTTACCACCAAACGGTAAGCCATCCAATCGAAAATTGCTTCGTCTTTAAGGGACGGATCGAGAATCAGTACCTACAAGGCAAGTTTGCACTGTCTGAGAAGTGGAAGGTAAGCCCACCATAACCGCACACTCCTAAGAAGATGGACACACCGGGGGCAACGTGCTCTTTTGTTGAAGAAGCTCCATGGGAGGTGGCTCTTTCGGCCAAAACCAAAAGGATACTGAATGATCTCCAGACATGCCCGACAATCAGGTGAAAGAATCCGTTGGAACCTGAAATCATCAAAGGAATGCTGAAGCCGCGCCCGACTCCAAAGATTGGTGGTGATAGCCAAAGTGTTCACACCCAGCCGTCGAAGTCTTCAAAAAAGAAGAAGAAATCCAAGAAGCCCGTGAAGCCTGGCGACAAGCGCACAGACCTGTAGAAACAGATCGACGCGCTGGAAGAGTATAACCAGAAAGTGCGGACTCCAATCACGCTCCAAGAGTTTCTCGGCCACTTCCTTGAAGACGGAGATGATGAAGAAGACTCGTCGGATGAATCTGAGGATTACGTAGAAAGTTGCCATATGATCTCTCACTCGTCGACAGACGATAAAGAAGCTCCTTGCACCGAGAGACTGGGGGCAGGTCCTGAACCGGAACTTCCAAGGCCATCAGACGAAATGATCGACACATTCCTGAACGAAGCTCTTCTGAAAAGTAAAGCTGATCGGGAGCGTGAGATGGCTATATTTGAAAAGCCAAACGCCGGCGACTAGACGAAAGAGTCGAGATACTCCTGCCAAATCAAAGGACATCTGTCGCAGATAAAAACAAGTTCAAGATGAGGAAAAAGTTTGTGAAAGCCATATCAGTGGGAATGAAGCTACCACCCTCCGAAGGAAGTACTCTTGGTGAAGCCGAAATGCATCCTAGCTACTGTTTATATCATCAAAAGATTGCGCACCCCACTGAAGAATGCAACGCTTTTAGAAGATGGTGGCAAGGGTATGTTGCTCACCGGCAAAATTTTAAATGGATGAAACGCAAAACTCGTCGGGAGCGAAGAAGTACGACCGAGGAACATAAAAGAATCATCGGCAACTGCCGCACGGTCAACGCCGGGGCATCACAAGTTCTCACCTTCGGAAGTGACTCCGACGAAGATATGACTCTTGGCCCTCTTTTCAAAGAATATACCTTGCGAAAAGAGGAAGAACCGGAGACCTGCGAAAATATCCAGCTGCGCAATCGTACACTTCCAGAAAAGAATCTCGGACCCGCAAATAGAAAAGATAAGGGAAAAGAAAAGGTCTCTGAGGATATCGCCCTAGATGACCAAGTCACGAAAGAGCTGACCGCCAATGATCCGCCAAAGAAAAGTAAGGTGGACTACAACATTTTGGCGCACTTGAGGAAGTTACCCTCGCAGCTCAACATTCTCGACGTCCTTTTACTATCAAAAGAAGCAAGAGATTCATTGATCAAGGTGCTATAAGAGCCAGAGAAATTCCAAGCTTTCCTCGCCGAAGAAAGGATGAAAGACGAGCTTGAAGAAGTACACACAGCCGATATCACTTTCGGCGATGAAGATCTCCTCCTTGGGACATGCGAGTACAACCGTCCCCTATATGTCTCCGGATACTGTCACGATGCCAAGATAGGCAAAATCTTGGTCGACAATGGGTCTTCCATCAATCTTCTCAACGTGCGAGTGTTGAAGGAAATCTGGATGAGCGTTCAGCACCTCGCTCGTGATAAAATCACCATCTCCGGTTTTGACTCCCAGTCATCACGGACTCTAGGGTCTGTGATACTGACACTGCGCTTCGGGCTACTTGTCACGGATATTAAATTTCACGTCATCGATGCCAAGACATGCTACAATGCTTTGCTCGGCCGGCCTTGGTTACACGAGTACACCACCATCCCTTCTACACAGCATCAGTGTATGAAATACTTCAAGGATGGTCTCGAGTACACCGTGACGGGGGGGTTGAACCCATTCTCCATAAACGAAGTCTGAAAGTAAGAAGATGCAAAATACTTCTTGCCAGATTTTGAGGACACGGAGAGATGACATAAACCGAAGGACAAAGCTATCACCACTATTCCAGTTTTCGGGAGTGATACCGAGGAGGAAGAAGAGATAGTTTATTCAGGGCTGCCTCAACGCAACAACCCGGGACCGTCCGCCCCCATGTTGATCTTCGGCAGCGACTCGGAAGATGAGGTTAACGCTATATTTTCCGCTCGGCCATCAATACGGGCCTTCGCTGTTGATAATCAGAGTTTGCAGATTACCTTGGTTCCACAAGAGCATTACAAAGATCTCGATACACTTAAAACTTGTAATGTAAAAGAACTGCAGACATTCTACGTCCCTCCCAGGCGAAAAGGTGAACAGGCGATCCTATTCTACCGATCCGAGGAGACCAAAGTGGAAAAGAAATTTGGCATGGCGCTGATTCTACGCTCGACAGACTCCAGCCCATCCGGCTGCCTAGATATTACACGGAAGGTTTGAAAAGGCTGTTAAAGCGTCAAGTAGTACTCTTCAGACAGACTATTCGACAAGCTCGATTCTACAACGGGATTTGGGATGTCCCTGGAACTCAGTGCAAGTTGCCCAATGGGAGAATGGAAACGATTATGCTTGGATATGTTCAATCCAGAAAACGGGAGCGAGTCCATGGCAGCTACGTCATACATGACTTTGATGAAGAAGAAGACACTCTGCTAAGAGGCGCCAATCCTGAACCAAAATAAGGTCCTGTCATCGAAATGCCGAGTCCATCGTTTGAAGAATGAATGGACAAGCTAGTAAGGGAAGCGGGTCACAAGATCCGGGATGAACACAACCGCGAGATGGCCATTTAAGAAAAAGCCAGGACACACGCCTCCTTCAGCAGGCCACGGAAAATAACAATGCTCTTCGACGCCAGCCCATCATACAAAAGGCCCGACGCAGAGGCAAAAATAAATCAAGGAGCGGGAAAGGTGTTCGACAGTGACAAAGCGGGACTAAGAAGTCACGCAATCGGGAATCGAGCAATCCAGATTCGTCTCTTATAAAGAAGATGGGTCGAACATACTCTTTTCCCCAGGATAAAACACAGAAAATACTTGATCTTGCCATAAAACATTAAATGATTACAGTTCCGGAGTCCAAGCACCCCGATCAAGCAGGCGAAGTCAATCACCCAGATTATTGCTCCTACCACCAAGCAATAGGACATCCTATCGAAGACTGCTTCACCTTCAAGAACTAGGTCGAAGACCAATATCACCTTGGCAAGTTCGCTTTATCCAGCAGCTGAAGGGTAACCCCGCCGCAGAAGCACGAACCAAAAGCCGCGCATACAGTGAGAGTAGAACCAGATCAACATCGGTCTTGGAAGCGAGCTCGTACCTGTCATATGATAACGCAATCAAAAGGAGAGCCCGAGAATATGGATGAACTTCCCTGGTGCTTCGAAAACAATGATGACGAGATGATCTCAGAGTTTCCACCGGCTCCAAAAGAGCTGGAAGATGGAATACATACTACTGCAGATAGCCTCAAGAAAATTGATTTCGAGACGGCGAGTGACCCACGACCGACATTCGTCAGTGAGCTGCTGTCTGAAGAAAAGGTGACTGCACTAAAAGACGTTCTTATGCAGCATAAAGATTGCTTCATATGGAACTATTCCGAGATGCCAGGATTAGATCCAGAGATTGCTGTCCACAAATTGGCAATATCTCCAAGCGTCAAACCGGTCAAACAACCACCAAGAAGAATGCGACTCGAGCTTGAGATGAGCATCAATGCCGATGTCAAGAAACTAATCGACTCCGGTTTTATCCAAGAGGTTCAATATCCTGGTTGGATCGCCAACATTGTCCCGGTAATGAAGAAAAATGGGACGATGCGCATATGTGTGGACTTTCGGGATCTCAATAAAGCTTGCCCAAAGGATGACTTTCCAGTACCGGTCACTGAGCTGATGATAGACAATACGTCCACTCATGAAGTTTTCTCCTTCATGGACGGATCGTTAGGATATAATCAGATAAAGATGCATCCCGAGAACCAGAAGCATACCGCTTTCCGGACCCCTTTGGGTATATTCTGCTACAAGGTGATGCCCTTCGGTCTAAAGAACGCCGGCCCCACCTATCAGAAGGCCATGATGAAGATCTTCGATGACCTCATACATGAAATCGTCGAATGCTATATCAATGACCTCGTAGTGAAAAGTAAATCATACGAGGAACATCTAGAGCATCTGAAGATTGTATTTCAACGCCTTCGGCAATACAACTTGAAGATGACCCTCTCAAATGCGCGTTCGGAGTTTCTTCGGGCAAATTCCTGGGATTCATCGTCCGACACCGAGGCATCGAGATAGATCCGTCAAAGATCAAAGCGATTATGGAGATGCCCCCGCCAAGGACTCTCAAGCAATTGTGGTCTCTCTAAGGAAAGCTCGCATATATCCGGCGATTTATAGCCAATCTCTCAGGCAAGTGTCGTCCTTATAGTCACCTGATGAAAAAGGGAACCCCTTTCGTCTGGGATCGCAAATGCCAAAGCGCGCTGGACGAAATCAAGCAATATCTGCAGAATCTGTCAGTGCTGGCTACTCCGGTCAAGGGAAAGCCTCTCATTCTGTATACAACCGCCCTTGAAGGTTCCTTAGGCGCATTATGGGCACAAGAGAACGACCAAGGGAAAGAGAGATCCCTCTACTATTTGAGTCGAGTTCTATCGGGGGAAGAAAGCAATTATTCTCCCATCGAAAAACATTGCCTGGCATTGATCTTCGCCATAACGAAGCTCGGGAACTATGCGTTGGCGCATGAAATCCGCCTCATATCGAAGGTGGATCCTCTCAAATATTTGATGTCAAAGGCCATATTGACGGGGCGACTCGCTAAATGGGCCCTGCTCTTGATGGAGTTCTCGATAACCTATCAGCCTCTTAAGGCAGTGAAAGGCTAGGCCATCGCTGACTTCCTCGCCGAGCATCCGATACCTGCCGATTCTCCCTTGAATTGCGAACTGCCAGATGAGCATGCGTTTGACACGATCGACGGTAATGATACCCGGTGGGAACTTTACTTCGATGGAGCATCTTCCATGAAGAAACGCAAACAAAGCACCCCCATAATCAAATCAGGGGTAGGCCTCATCTTCGTGACTCCACAAGGAGGGATAATGCGCTTTGCCTTCTCCTTAACAGAGCTGAGGACAAACAATGAAGCCGAGTATGAAGCTTTGATAGCAGGTCTCGAGATCGCCATTGACATGGGGATTGAAAACCTCTCCATATACGAATATTCCCAACTGGTCGTCAGTCAAATAAACGACGACTATCAAACGTGCAAACCAGAATTGGTGAAGTACGGCGAGAGGGTGCAGCAACTGCTGACCCAAATCCCTTCCTACACCTTGGAAAGCATACCGCGTGCGGAAAATAGCAAAGCGGATGCATTAGCCAAGCTTGCTAAAGAATTGGCCAATGAGAACCTCGATGACGTAAGAATCGTGGTCCAAAACCGTCGGGTTCTTGCACCGGCAGAAATATCTCCGGAGTCGTCTGAGGAAAAGGGAGCGACCGAGCAAACGGCTCTACAAGTAAAAGACCAAGAAACAGTTGAAGATTGGAGAGAAGTCTTTATAGACTACTTCAAATCCCGTCGAATGCCTGAAGATGCGTCCTCGAAACATCAACTCATGAACCGAGCCCTATCTTTCGCCTTCGTCAATGATACTCTGTACAAGAGGTCATTTGACTCTCTATGGCTAAGATGCCTGGGACCTGAAGAGGCAAAGAGAGTCATCCAAGAAACTCATGATGGACTCTACGGTTCTCACCAAGCCGGGCCGAAGATGAAACTGAAGATTAAAAGGATGGGCTACTATTGGCCCACGATAATTCAAGACTGCCTCGAGTATGCAAAGCAATGCCACTCATGCCAGATTCATGGGGACTTTATCCACCAACATACGAATCCACTACATCCGACAATGGCTAGCTGGCCGTTCGAAATGTGGGGAACTGACATAATCGGCCCCATCAAACCAGCATCGTCCAGAGGACATCGATTCATTTCGGCGACAACTGATTACTTCTCCAAATGGGCAGAAGCAATACCGCTGAGGGAAGTAAAGACGGAGAATATCCTCCATTTCTTCAAGACGCACGTCATTTATCGGTTTGGAACTCCGAGACGGATCATCTCCAATAATGGGCCAACCTACAGAAGCCATAAGATCAGCCGCTTCGCACAACAACATAACATAGACTGGAGATATTCATCAGTCTATAATCCCCGAGCTAACGGTCTAGCTGAGGCTTTCAACAAGACCTTGACAAAGATCGTGAAAAAGACGGTGTCCCAAAATAAAAAAGACTGGCACGAGAGACTGCATGAAGCTCTCTGAGCGTACCGAACGACGTTCAAAACAGCCACGAATACAACGCCGTACGCATTGGTATTCGGTACGGAGGCAGTACTCCCCCTTGAGATAGAGCTACCCTCTCTACGAGTGGCAGTTCGTTACGAGCTAACGGACGAAGAGAATGCTCACCTTTGCCTTGAGGAGCTCGACGCCCTTGATGAAACCCGGTTCATAGCGCAACAAAATCTGGAGGCTTATAAATCAAAGATGACGCGCTCATATGAAAGACTGACTAGACCGAGAACATTCCGCCAAGGCGAACTCGTGCTAGTGGTCAAAAGACCTATGATACCTAATCGCGCCAAGCGGGGGAAATTCGAGCCAAACAATGAAGGCCCGTATATCATAGACAAAGTTTACCAGGGTGGAGCCTATCTACTCATGGACATGCATGGCGAAAGACCCTTCAAACCAATAAATGGTCGCTTCCTAAAAAAATACTACGCCTGACGAGTCATGGCCTAGGTCAACGATAGATGACGATGACTATGTCCGCTCGCTATCCTCCTAAGCCTAAACTCTGTAAGTAGTAACCGGCTTCCTTTACAACGGCCCGAAACGTCCTTAAACTAACAGCGGACCGAAACGTCCTTAAATTAACAACGGACCACTACGTCCTAAAACTAGCCGTTGACCGAGATGTCGATAAACTACGGTGGATTGCAGCATTCCAAAGATGATAAAAAAAGAATAAAAAAAAGAAAAAAGAAAACGGTATGTCCATAAGCAAAATGGGCACGGATGAAAACCCGAAAGGGCTCCGTGAGTAAAAACAGCAGGGCTACCGGCGAGTCTTGTGAAAACCCGAAAGGGCGCAATCTCGTTAGAATAAAAAAAAAGGAAAAAGAAAAACGGTATGTCCATAAGCAAAATGAGCACGAATGAAAACCCGAAAGGGCTCCGTGAGTAAAAACAATAGGGCTACCGGAAAGTTTTTTGAAAACCCGAAAGGGCGCAATCTCGTTAAAAGACACTTACAAGGTCCTCTCGACTTTGTAAGGAGAAACCACCTACGTGAGATCCTTACGACTCACAAGGGAGCAACACACTTAGGGATCCCCACGATTCCTAAGGAGAAACACACTTGCGAGATCCTCACGACTCGTAAGGAGAACCCTCTTATGGGACCCTCACGGCTCATAATATTTGAAAGTCTTAAGCTACAGGGACCTAAACCTGTTCTTAAGCAGCCCCCACAACCTCCGATACTGCCCTACAAGCGGCTCAATGCTGACCCTTGTATACAATCCACGGGCGCGAATAAACATTTCCCTAACAAAGTCCCATCCGTGACTAGGGATATGTCTACATGGTGAACAACCCTTGTAAGTCCTCTCGACTTATAAGGAGAAAACACTCTTGTAAGATCCTTACGACTTATAAGAGATCATACACTTAGGAGTCCTCACGATTCTTAAGGAGAAAACGCACCTACGATATCCTCACGACTCGCAGGGAGAAATACCTTTATGAGACCCTTACGGCTCATGAAGTCAAAATCCTTAGTCGACAGGATCTTAACCCTGATCGCTAAGCAACCTTTGTTCGACATCGACAAAGGCAAATGATGATTCTCTCCTGGACATATCCCAGTTGTAGCGGTGCTGATGCGAAACCGGTGCCTAATTCCAAGCTTGCAGCAAGAAGCTGACAAGCCACACATGCATACGAAATAGCCGAAATGATGGGGCAACTTGCAAACAAAATCAGCAAGTAAAAAAAATGTATGCATGCAAAATAGCCGAAATGATTGGGCAACTTGCAGTAAAAAGCAGCGAGTAAAAAATAAAACGAATAGTCGAAATGATTGGGCACCGCGAAAAATAGCCGAAATAATTGGGTAATCGCAACCTTCGCGATATAAAAGCTGAAATGATAGAGCATCGCGGAAAGAAACAAAAAAATTAAATTTATGCCCTACATGTGATATCACATCAATCCCTATATACAATCCAGGGGCGCAAACAAAAAAGGAATCATACCTTTCCTCCCCAAGCTTCATCAGAAAAAGAAGCCAAATCTCAACGGTTCGCAGATAGCCTGGAGACCATCTCAACATTCGTCTCGTTACAACAGTTACAACATCAAGCAAAGCGGAACAGCGGCAACTCCCAGTTCCATGACACGACGGTGCACAGATGACCGAGAGTAAAACCCCGACTCCGTGAAATGCGGATAAAGTCAAAAATTCCTGGCTACGTGGAATGCGGCTTATGTCACTCCTGACCCCGTGGGAAATGTCCAGAGCAGATCCTGGTCCTCGCAGAGCACGGCAGTGAACCCATGTGAAGCATCCAGAGCGGAGCCTAGTCCTCGCCGAACATGGCAGTGAACCCGTGGGAAGCATCTAGAGCAAAATTCCTGGCTACGTGGAACGCGGCTTATGTCAATCCTGACCCCGTGGGAAATGTCCAGAGAGGATCCTGGTCCTCACAGAGCACGGCAATGACCCCGTGTGAAGCATCCAGAGAGGAGCCTAGTCCTCGCCGAACACGGCAATGAACCCGTGGGAAGCATCTAGAGCAAAATTCCTGGCTACATGGAATGCGGCTTATGTCAATCCTGACCCCATGGGAAACGTCCAGAGCGGATCCTGGTCCTCGCAGAGCACGACAGTGGACCCATGTGAAGCATCCATAGCGGAGCCTAGTCCTCGCCGAACACGGCAGTGAACCCGTGGGAAGCATCTAGAGCAAAATTCCTGGCTACGTGGAACGCGGCTTATGTCAATCCTGACCCTGTGGGAAAAGTCCAGAGCGGATCCTGGTCCTTGCAGAGCACGGCAGTGAACCCGTGTGAAGCATCCAGAGCGGAGCCTAGTCCTCGCCGAACACGGCAGTGAACCCGTGGGAAGAATCTAGAGCAAAATTTCTGGTCACGTGGAACGCGGCTTATGTCAATCCTAACCCCGTGGGAAATGTCCAGAGCGGATCCTGGTCCTCGCAGAGCATGGCAGTGAACCCGTCTGAAACATCCAGAGCGGAGCCTAGTCCTCGCCGAACACGGCAGTGAACACATGGGAAGCATCTAGAGCAAAATTCATGGTCACGTGGAACGCGACTTATGTCAATCCTGACCCCGTGGGAAACGTCCAGAGCGGATCCTGGTCCTCCCAGAGCACGGCAATGATCCCGTTGTTTCCCCCAATCAGAGCAAAGCTCTATTTTGAATTTCAAAATTCAAAAATTGAAGCAACGCTTCAGATCCCGTGCACTGCGCGCTGCGTGCCACGTGTCAAAAGCAGACGCGCTGGAGCCAGGTGCGCTGCGCCCTAAGCAGCGCACCCCCAATCAGAGTAAAGCTCTGCTTTAAAATTCAAAATTAAATCGAAGCAACGCTTCAGATCCAGTGTGCCGTGCGCTGCGCGTCACGTGTCAAAAGCAGACACGCCAGCGCCAGGAGCGTTGCGTCCTAGGCAGTGCACCCCCAATCAGAGCAAAGCTCTGTTTCAAAATTCAAAATCTAAAAAGTTGAAGCAACGTTTCAGATCCAGCGCTCTACGCTGCGCGCCATGTGTCAAACACAGGTGCGCTAGCGCAGTTGCGCTGCGCTCTACGCTGCGCGCCACGTGTCGAACGTAGGTGCGCTAGCGCAAAGTGTGCCAGCGCTGGAATTAAAAGAATTCCCCACTGTTAGATCAAAAGATCTAATAATAATAAATTATTAATTAATCAGAATTAAAATTCTTTTATGGAAAGATCTTTCCAATCTTGTTAAAAACAAGAAGATTATCTTCTGTAAAACAGAAGCCCTAGGATCAAAGATCCAACGGTGGGAAATGTTCTCAAATCAATCAGAGAAAGATCTCTTGAACTGATTTAACAAATCAATTGGCCCTATATAAAGACCCCCTAGACTTCAAGTCTAAAAGACACAGAGGAGAGAAAAAAAACCCTCTGCAAATTTTGAGAAAAACTCAAAGAGAAAGAAAGGAAAGCCTTTAGAAGAAAGAAGATCATTTCTTCATCTTTAAAGGTAAAGAAGTAATTCTCGAACGACAGAGATGAAATCATCTCGTAAAACGAAGAACCATCTTCTAAAAAGATCTTAGATTTATAAAAAGACTAAGGTCTTTGATTAAAAAAGAAAAGATCAAAAGATCCCATCATAAAAATATAAAAAGAAGTACTTTACTTCATTCACAGATCGTTTGATCTATAAAGGCAGAGGCTTTTATAAAAACAAGAACTTTTGTTCTTGATCTTGAGGCAAAGCCTCCTTTGAAGAACATAAATTTGTTCTTTGATCTTAAAATTGATTAAAATGCGCTTTGCGCTATTAAAAAGTGCCTTGCACTCATGAACTGCGCCTTTGTGCTCCTTGGACTGGCGCTCAGCGCCAAAACATGCCACGTGTTAACCATAGACACGATCTGCGCTTTGCGCTCTTGAAAACAGCGCACTGCGCTCTTGGGTTGGCGCTCAGCGCCAAGTGCGCCACGTGTCACTCGCTGGCACACCCATAAACTAGCGCAGCACGCTCATAAATTAAAAGCGCAACGCGCTAACAAACTAGCCCTTAGCGCTAAGCGACACGTGTCCTCCTCGTGTGCGCTAACCGACAGAAGCGCAACGCCCTCTTTGACTGGTGCAAAGCGCCTAGTGCGCCACGTGGCGCGCTGTCAGAGCATACCTTGTTCTGATAAATGCTATGCATTCAATATAAGATAAAAAATATCTGAGCCCAATGCTTAGCATTATTAAAAGGGCAGAGCCCAAACAAAGTCCTAACAGGCAAAACAAAAATAAAATGTTAAACATTTTTAACTGGACTTAGCCCAATTCTGGCCATAAGTCCTCAATTTAAATTGAACTGAGCTCATCTGCTCTTCCAATCAATTTACACCCGGTTCGAGGGTACATCTCTTTACTCTTCTAATATCTGTCGTTGTAATTCTTCAACGTCGTCAGAGAGGTGACGGGTCCCGACATCCATACATTACTACGGACTGTGGAGTCCTTAAATCCACGGACTATGATGTCCTTAACCTTGACCGTGATGTCTTAAAACTAACGTCGGACTGTGGAGTCCTTAAATCCACAGACTATGATGTCCTTAACCTCGACCGTGATATCTTAAAACTAACGTCGGACCGTGTAGTCCTTAAATCCACGGACTATGATGTCCTTAACCTCGACCGTGATGTCTTAAAACTAACAATGGACCGTTATGTCCTTAAACTAATTACCGACCGCAATGTCATTAAACTAAACAATAGAGCCCAATTGCTCTCTTGTCGGATCTAAACGATCCCGTTAAGTTGATCTTAGTCTAGAATTAGACTAACGTGTCCTTAACAAACGTTTAAGTTGATCTTAGCCTCAAATAAGGCTAACGTATCCTTAAACACAAACCCCCCAACCCAAATCTAAGAAAGATACGGATTTGGACTAGTCCACGCCCTACGGGTGACAGCATAACTTAGTCTCCGTATACAATCCATGGGCAACCAAACATAAAACAAACACCCATGACACGAAGTGACCATATGGAGAAGGAGAAAGTTGTTACCGCGATGCGGTAGCGTAATTAACTGCAGGGGCTTGCGCCTGCAGGGAAGAGCGTCCCCACAATCAATAAACGCCTCAGACGAGGGGGAATCTGACGAAGTCTGCTACATCGGCCGCATCTGTTTAAACCTTCGATACATGGTGCCATAAATCAACTTGGCATCTTCGGAGAGGTGGACGGATAACACCAATTAGCATCTGCCCCCAGATTCAGGCAAGACGTCCAGTCTTCCCGGTTTCCGGCGGTAAACAGATTCTGGCACGCCCAGTGGGACCTTTTCCTCTTTCCACTCCACACTTCTTGTGTCATGTTCGCGAACCAATCACGGTTTGCCAATGGTTGCCCTTGGGTTTCGAGGTACTAATATTTGGCGTTTTGCTTGGTGCAGAAAGCAAAGGATCAATGGCGTTCACCTGCTCAAAGTGTTCCATATGCAACTGCAACTCGCGTCCTACCTCAACTGGGGGCATAACCTACGGGCCCCAAGCGGCTTCCCTGTTCAAGATGCCCGTGGAACAGGTCACTCAAGCCACCACAGGGTTGTTTTTGGGGACCATGCTCCCGCCAACGAGCTTCACCGCTCCTGTGCTGACACCGAAAGCTCCCAAGAAGTCGGTCTTTGATCGTCTTACAGCTACTGCGGCCCCTCTCAACGGGTCGTCTAGCTCCAGCTCCTCGGTCTTCGCCAGACTGGGCCAAAATTCATGTGGGCCCACAATGAAGCCTGCAATCCCAGAGAAGGTTGTTCCGAAGAGGATAATCATCCCTGCTCCTGAAGTCGTTAAGGCGGCTTCTCCTTCCAAGGGGTTGGTCTTTACAAGACTGACTGTCCCAACTCCCACTCCCGCTCCTGCTACTCAAAGGACATCAGTCTTCAACAGGCTGACACCAGCAACAGCCCCTCACCTGAACAGGGGGTAAGACAAAGTCATCCCTGTCACCGAGCCAACTCCATCAGCTCGACATCGCCACTGGCGCCGGGTAAGGAATGCCGGGGGCAACTCCCCCTCTGGGATAACTCCACCACCCCCAACGGCGGAAATTAATATTGTTGTTCCAACCGGGAACAACTTCGAGCTGCTGAATAAGGTGCGTAGGAATTCTCCAACCGCCGAACTGAAAAGATCTCCTCCTCCGGTGGAGAATGTTGTGGAAGCAAAGCCAGAACAGTCCCCTTAGCAGCGGTCCTCCAAGATCTACAAAGTCTGGCGGCAGGTTTGGAACTCAGTAGTTGATCAAGATTACCCTCGCCGACAGAAAAGGGCGAAGATTCAACAAGAAGAAAACCGTCCTGTCAAAACACAACGGACAACAACCACCTGGGTTCCCACTGCGACGGCCCCCTCAACTTCGACTGCCCATAAGAGGAGAAGGCCGGAGAAAATCCCCATGCCTGCGACAAATGTCAAAGGCACTGAACCCAAACGCCCTAAGTCTGGGGGCATGGTGGTACATACTGTTTACATGGCTTCCGGGAAAGAGGAAAGTCGCGCTTCGACGGGCCACCGACCACTCATCCGATCCATCACAAGAGCTCAGGAACAGCAACAGCAGAAGCTCTAGGAGATGCTGACTGCAATGGCCGCACTCACCGGGCCAAAAGAAAGCCCGGAGGCGTCATCGGAAAAACGTCACGAACACGAGACTGATGCTGAATTCCTTCGGAGAATGCTCGAAAAGAAGGACAAGGAGGCTGCGGAACAAGCAGCCAATATAAAGCAAATGGCTTTTCTGTTCCAAGACATGGTAGGTATGATGATCCAGCAGGACCCTCCAGCTGAAGATCCTCCGATTATCCTCGAAGACGACAGAGGAGAAACATCAAATCCACCTCCGGCTCTTTCAACGGCCAAAGAGGAAACTATCTCCAAGGCCGCCCTGGATGATTATAATGCTTAACAAATACAAGTTCACCAGGAAAATGAAGCAGCCGGCCAAGTTGTCAAAACTGGAAGACCGTATCCAGGCTGGTATGATCAGATAAAGTACCCGCCGGGCTACACGATCCCGAAATTCTATGTGTACAAGGGGACAGGCAATCCCCATCAACATGTCGCTCAGTTCATGGCTCTCTGTGGCAACACTGGTGGTGATGATAAACTTTTGCTCCGCCAATTCGTCGGCAGCTTATCGGAGACGGCGTTTGAGTGGTACTCCGAACTTCCAAACGACTCCGTCAAAACTTTCACGGAAATGGAGTTATTTTTCACCCAACGATTTGCAAGTGCCAGTGAACGCACCCTAATAACGGCATTGATCAATGCCAGGGTGAAGCCGGGCGAAACTTGGGTTCAATACGTAATCCGATGGCAAAATCTGTGGTCGAGGTGCGAACAGCGCATCGAAGAAGCGCCAGCAGTGGGCGTGTTCATGGGCACCTTAGACCCTCATGCAACTATTTCACAGTTCATGATGTTCTTCAAACCGACCACGTTCCAGGCTTTAATCGATAAGCTAGCCCAGATGAATCAGATGGGTCACAATCCGTCTCCCCCCGAAGCCGGAACCACGGAACGAAAAGGGTAAAGGGAAGGCGACCTTCGTTGCTAACACCCAACAACAGCCCAGTGCTCCAAGACTAACGGATCAGTTGGAAGAGAGACGACGCTATTACAATGAGAAAATGAAACGCCCTTACTCATTCCCGCGGGACAAAACGAAGAGGCTGTTCGAGCTGGCTATGCGCAACAGGCTTATCAATTTGCCGAATCCAAGGCGACCGCCGCAACCCAGCGAAGTGAATAATCCCAATTATTGCCCTTACCACCAAACGGTAAGCCATCCGATCGAAGATTGCTTCGTCTTTAAGGGATGGATCGAGGATCAGTACCTACAAGGTAAGTTTGCGCTGTCTGAGAAGTGGAAAGTAAACCCACCACAACCGCACACTCCTAAGAAGACAGATACACCGGGGGCAACGTGCTCCTTTGTTGAAGAAGCTCCATGGCAGGTGGCTCTTTCGGCCAAAACCAAAAGGATGCTGAATGATCTCCAGTCATGCCCGACGATCAGATGGAAAAATCCGTTGGAACCTGAGATCGTCGAAGGGATGCTGAAGCTGCGCCCAACTCCAAAGATTGGTGGTGATAGCCAGAGTGTTCACACCCAGCCGTCAAAATCTTCGAAAAAGAAGAAGAAATCCAAGAAGCCCGTGAAACCTGGCGACAAGCGCACAGACTCACAGAAGCAGATTGACGCGCTGGAAGAGTACAACCAGAAGGCGCGAACCCCAATCACGCTCCAAGAGTTCCTCAGCCACGTTCTTGAAGACGGAGATGATGGAGAAGAATCGTCGGACGAATCTGAGGATTACGTAGCAAGTTGCCATGTGATCTCTCATTCATCGCTAGACAATGAAGAGGCTCCTTGCACAGAGAGACCGGGGGCAGGTCCCGAGCCGGGACTTCTATGGCCGTCAGACGAAATGATCGACGCCTTTCTGAAGGAGTTTCATCTGAAAATTAAAGCCGATCGGGAGCGTGAGATGGCCATATTTGAAAGAGCCAAACGCCGGCGACTAGACGAAAGAATCGAGACATTCCCGCCGAATCAAGAAACATCCGTCGCGGATAAAAACAAGTTCAAGACGAGGAAAAGTTTTGCTAAAGCCATATCAATGGGAATGAAGCTACCACCCTCTGAAGGAAACACTCCCGGTGAAGCAGAAACACATCCTAGCTACTGCTTATATCATCGAAAGATTTCGCATCCTACCGAAGAGTGCGACGCTTTTAAAAGATGGTGGCAAGGGTATGTCGATCACCGGCAGCATTTCAAGCGGATGAAATGCAAAACTCGTCGGGAGGAAAGAAATACGACCGAGGAGCATAAAGGAACCACCAACAACTGTCGTGTGGTCAACGCTGGGGGATCGCAAGTTCTCACCTTCGGAAGCAACTCTGATGAAGAGATGACTCTTGGCCCTCTTTTCAAGGAATCCACCTCAGGAAAAGAAGAAGAACCGAAGACCTGTGAAAATATTCAGCTGCGCAACCGTACGCTTCCAGAAAAGAATCTTGGACCCACGAATAGAAAAGATAAAGGAAAAGAAAAGGTCTCTGAGGATATCACCCTAGATGACCAAGTCATGAAAGAGCTGACCGCCAAGGACCCGCCAAACAAAAGTAAGGTCGACTACAACGTTCTGGCGCACTTGAGGAAGTTACCTTCGCAGCTCAGCGTTCTCGACACCCTTTTACTATCCAAAGAAGCGAGAGATTCATTGATCAAGACGCTACAAGAGCTAGAACAATTCCAAGCCTTTCTCGCCGAAGAAAAGATGAAGGACGAGCTGGAGGAAGTACACACAGCCGATATCACCTTCGGTGACGAAGACCTCCTCCTTGGGACGTGCGAGCACAACTGTCCCCTCTATGTCTCAGGATACTGCCACGATATAAAGATAGGCAAAATTCTGGTCGACAATGGGTCTTCCGTCAATCTCCTCAACGTGCGAGTGTTGAAGGAAATCTGCATGAGCGTATAGCACCTCGCTCGTGATAAAATCACAATCTCCGGTTTTGACTCCCAGTCATCGCGGACTCTCGGGTTTGTGATACTGACGTTACGATTTGGGCTACTTGTCACGGATATTAAATTTCACGTCATTGACGCCAAGACATGCTATAACGCTTTGCTCGTCCGGCCTTGGTTACACGAGTACAACATCATCCCTTCTATACAACATCAGTGTATGAAATACTTTAAGGATGGTCTTGAGTATACCGTAACAGGAGAGCTGAACCCATTCTCCGTGAACGAAGTCCGCAAGTACGAAGATGCAAAATACTTCTTGCCAGATTTCGAAGACATAGAGAGATGTCACAAACCGGAAAACAAAGCTATCACCACCATTCCGGTCTTCGGGAGTGATACTGAAGAAGAGGAAGAGATAGTTTGTTCAGGTCCACCCCAGTACAACAAGCAGGGACCGTCTGCTCCTATTTTGATATTTGGCAGCGACTCGGAAGATGGGGTCCATGCTATATTCTCCGCTCGGCCACCAATACAAGCCTTCGCTAGCGTTAATCAGAGTTTGCAAATCACCATGGTTCCACAAGAGCATTTCAAAGATCTCGATGCACTTGAAGCTTATAGCGTGCAAGAGTTGCAAACATTTTACGTCCCTCCCAGGCGAAAAGGTGAACGGGCAATCCTATTCTACCGATCCACGGAAACAAAAGTGGAGAAAGAAGTTTGGCATGGCGCCGATTCTGTGCTCGACAGGCTCCAGCCCATCCGTCTGCCTAGATGTTACACGGAAGGCTTGAAAAGGCTATTGAAGAACCAAAGGATACCCTTCAAACAGACTGCTCGAAAAGCTAAGTTCTATAACAGGATCTGAAACGTTCCCGGAACTCAGCGCAAGTTGCCCAATGGGAGAATGGAAACGATCGGGCTTGGATATGTTCGGTCCAAGAAACGGGAGCTATTCCGCGACTGCTACGTTGTACATGACTTTGATGAAGAAGGGGATGCTCAATGGGAGAATGCTAACCCTGAACCAGAAAGAGCCCCCGACGTGAAAATGCCCAGTCCGTCGTTCGAAGAGCAAATGGACAAGCTTATAAGGGAAGCTGGTCAAAAAGTTCGAGACGACCATAATCGCGAAATGGCTATCTACGAGAAAACCAGGACGCAACGCCTTCTTCAACAGGCTGCGAAAAATGAAAATGCCCCTCCCTGTCAACCTGTTGTGCAAAAGGCCCGACGCAGAGGCAGAAACAAGTCAAAGAGCGAGAAAAGTGTTCGAGAGCGACAAAGTGGGACCAAGAAATCATGCAATCAGAGCCGAGCAATCCAGATTTGTCCCTTATGAAGAAGATGAGTCGAGCATACTCTTTTCCTCAAGACAAGACAAAGAAGATACTTGATCTTGCCATAAGACATCAAATGCTTACACTCCCGGAGTCCAAGCACCCCGAGCAAGCTAACGAGGTCTCCCATCTAGAATATTGCTCTTATCACCGAGCAATAGGACATCCTCTTGAAGACTGCTTCACCTTCAAGAAATGGGTCGAATACCAATATCAGCTCGGCAAGTTCGCTCTATCCGACAGTTGGAGGATAACTCCGCCGCAGAAGCATGAACCCAAATCCACGAGGGTAGACCCAGATCCATATCGGTCTTGGAAGCGAGCTCGTACTTGTCATATGATAACAATATCAAAAGAAGAACCCGAGAATATGGATGACCTCCCCTAGTGCTTCGAAAACAACGATGATAACGAGGTGATCTCGGAGTTTCCACCGGCACCGAAAGAGCTGGAAGATGGAATACATACCACTGCGGATGATCTCAAGAAAATTGATTTGGGAACAGCAAGTGATCCACGACCGACGTTTGTTAGTGAATTGTTGTCTGAAGAATGGGTGGCCATATTAAAAGACGTGCTTATGCAGTACAAAAATTGCTTTGCATGGAATTATTCCGAGATGCCAGGACTAGACCCAGAGATTGCAGTTCACAAACTGGCCATATCCCCGGACGTCAAGCCAACCAAACAAGCGCCGAGAAGAATGCGGCTCGAGCTTGAGATGGGCATCAATGCCGAGGTCAAGAAGCTAATCGACTCTGGTTTCATCCAAGAGGTTCAGTATCCTGATTGGATCGCCAACATTGTCCCGGTGATGAAGAAAAACGGGACAGTACGCATATGTGTGGATTTTCGTGATCTCAATAAAGCCTGCCCGAAAGATGACTTCCCAGTACCGGTCACTGAGCTAATGATTGACAATACGTCCACCCATGAGGTTTTCTCCTTCATGGACGGCTCGTCAGGATACAATAAGATAAAGATGCATCCCGAGGACCAGAAGCACACCGCTTTCCGGACCCCTTTGGGTATATTTTGCTACAAGGTGATGCCCTTCGGTCTAAAGAACGCCGGTGCCACCTATCAGAGGGCCATGACGAAGATTTTCGATGACCTCATACATGAAATCGTCGAATGCTACATCGACGACCTCGTGGTTAAAAGCAAATCATACGAGGAACATCTCGAGCATCTGAAGATCGTATTTCAACGCCTTCGGCAATACAACTTGAAGATGAACCCTCTCAAATGCGCATTTGGAGTCTCCTCGGGCAAATTCCTAGGATTCATCGTCCGACACCGAGGAATCGAGACAGATCCATCAAAGATCATGGAAAATATGGAGATGCCCCCGCCAAGGACTCTCAAGCAATTGCGGTCTCTCCAAGGAAAGCTCGCGTAAATCCGGCGATTTATAACCAATCTTTCAGGAAAGTGCCGTCCTTACAGTCACCTGATGAAAAAGAGGACCCCGTTCGTCTGGGATCACAAATGCCAAAGCGCGTTGGACGAAATCAAGCAATACTTGCAGAATCCGCCAGTACTGGCCGCTCCGGTCAAGGGAAAGCCTCTCATTCTTTATACAACAGCCCTCGAAGGTTCCTTAGGCGCATTATAGGCACAAGAGAACGACCAAGGGAAGGAGAGAGCCCTCTATTATTTGAGTCGAGTTTTGCTGGGAGCAGAAAGCAATTATTCTCCCATCGAAAAACACTGCTTGGTATTAATCTTCGCGATAACAAAGCTTAGGCACTATGCGTTGGCGCATGAAGTCCGTCTCATATCGAAGGTGGATCCTCTCAAATATTTGATGTCAAAGGCCATATTGACGGGGCGACTCGCTAAATGGGCCCTGCTCTTGATGGAGTTTTCAATAACCTATCAGCCTCTTAAGGCAGTGAAAGGCCAAGCCATCGCCGACTTCCTCGTTGAGCATCCGATACCGGCCGATTCTCCCTTGAATTGCGAACTGCCAGACGAACATGCGTTTGACACGATCGACGGAGGTGATACCCGATGGGAACTTTACTTCGACGGAGCATCTTCTATGAAGAAGCGCAAACAAAGCACACCCATAATCAAATCAGGGGTAGGCCTCATCTTCATAACTCCACAAGGAGGGATAATGCGCTTTGCCTTCTCCTTAACAGAGCCGAGGACAAACAATGAAGCTGAGTATGAAGCTTTGATAGCAGGTCTCGAGATCGCCATCGACATGGGGATTGAGAACCTCCTCATATACGGGGACTCCCAACTGGTCGTTAGTCAAGTAAATGGCAACTACCAAACGTGCAAACCAGAGTTGGTAAAGTACGGCGAGAAAGTACAGCAACTGCTGACTCAGATTCCTTCCTACACCTTGGAAAGAATACCGCGTGCAGAAAATAGCAAAGCGGATGCACTAGCTAAGCTAGCTAAAGAACTGGCCGACGAGAACCTCGATGACGTGAAGATCGTTGTGCAAAGCCGTCGGGTGCTCGCACCGGCAGAAATATCTTCGGAATCATCCTAGGAAAAGGAAGCGACTGAGAAGACGGCCCTACAAATAAAAGACCAAGAAACGGTTGAGGACTGGAGAGAAGTCTTTATAGACTACTTCAAATCCCGTCGAACGCCTGAAGATGCGTCCTCAAAACATCAGCTCATGAAGCAAGCTCTATCTTTTGCCTTCGTCAATGATACTCTGTACGAGAGGTCATTTGATTCTCTGCGGTTGAGATGTCTGGGACCTGAAGAAGCAAAAAGAATCATCCAAGAAGTTCACGGCGGACTCTGCGGTTCTCACCAAGCAGGCCCGAAGATGAAGTTGAAGATTAAACGGATGGGCTACTACTGGCCCACGATGATTCATGACTGCCTCGTATATGCGAAGCAATACCACTCATGCCAGATCCATGGGGACTTCATCCACCAGCATCCAAATCCACTACATCTAACGGTGACTAGCTGGCCGTTCGAAATGTAGGGAACTGATATAATCGGCCCCATCGAGCCAGCATCGTCCAGAGGACATCGGTTCATTTTGGCGACAACTGATTACTTCTCCAAATGGGCAAAAGCAGTACCGCTGAGGGAAGTGCAGATGGAGAATATCCTCCATCTCTTTAAGACACACGTCATTTATCGGTTTGGCACTCCACGACGGATTATCTCCGATAACGGACCAGCCTACAGAAGCCACAAGATCAGCCGCTTCGCACAACACCACAACATAGACTGGAGATACTCCTCAGTTTATAATCCCCGAGCTAAAGGTCTAGCTGAGGCTTTCAACAAGACCTTGACGAAGATCGTGAAGAAGACGGTGTCCCAAAACAAGAAAGGCTGGCACGAGAGACTGCAATAAGCTCTCTGGGCGTATCGAACTACGTTCAAGACGGCCATGAACACAATGCCCTACGCGTTGGTATTCGGTACAGAAGCGGTACTCCCCCTCGAGATAGAGTTACCCTCTCTACGGGTGGCAGTTCATTACGAGCTGACGGACGAGGAAAATGCTCACCTTCGCCTTGAGGATCTCGATGCCCTTGATGAAACCCAGCTCCTGGCGCAGCAAAATATGGAAGCTTATAAAGCAAAGATGACGCGCTCCTACGAAAGATTGACTAGGCCGAGGACATTCCGCCAAGGCGAACTCGTGCTAGTGGTCAGAAGACCTATGATCCCTAATCGCGCTAAGCGGAGGAAATTCGAGCCGAACTATGAAGGCCCATATATCATAGACAAGGTCTACCAAGGTGGGGCCTACCTACTCATGGACATGCATGGTGAAAGACCCTTCAGGCCAATAAACGGTCGCTTCCTGAAGAAATACTATGCTTAACAAGTCATGGCCTAGGTCAATGATAGATGACGATGCCTATGTCCGCTCGTTGTCTTCCTAAGCCCAAACTCTATAAGTAGTAACCGGCCACGGACCGAAACGTCCTTAAACTAACAACGGACCGAAACGTCCTTAAACTAACGACGGACCGAAATGTCCTTAAACTAACGATGGACCACTATGTCCTAAAGCTGGTTGTTGACCGAGACGTCGATAAACTACGGTGAATTGCAGCATCCCAAAGCTGATACAAAAAAAAGAGAATAAAAAAAAAAGAAAAACGGTATGTCTATAAGCAAAAAGGGCACGGATTAAAACCCGAAAGGGCTCCATGAGTAAAAACAGCAGGGCTACCGGCGATTTTTGTGAAAACCCGAAAAGGCGCAACCTCGTTATAATAAAAAAAAGAAAAAGAAAAACGGTATGTCCATAAGCAAAATGGGCACGGATGAAAACCCGAAAGGGCTCCGTGAGTAAAAACAGCAGGGCTACCGGCGAGTTTTGAGAAAACCCGAAAGGGCGCAATCTCGTTAAAAGACACTCGCAAGGTCCTCTCGACTTTGTAAGGAGAAACCACCTGCGTAAGATCCTTACGACTCACAAGAGAGCAACACACTTAGGGATCCCCACGATTCCTAAGGAGAAATTACACTTGCGAGATCCTCACGACTTGTGAGGAGAATCCTCTTATGGGACCCTCATGGCTCATAAGATTCAAAAGTCTTAAGTTACAGGGATCTGAACCTGTTCTTAAGCAGCCCCCACAACTTCCAATACTGCCCTACAAGCGGTTCAGTGCTGACCCTTGTATACAATCCACGGGCGCGAATAAACATTTCCCTAACAAAGTACCACCCGTGACTAGGGATATGTTCGCACGGTGAGCAACCCTTGTAAGTCCTCTCGATTTATAAGGAGAAAACACTCTTGTAAGTTCCTTACGACTTATAAGAGACCGTACACTTGGGAATTCTCACGATTCTTAAGGAGAAAATACACCTACGAGATCCTCACGACTCGCAGGGAGAAATACCTTTATGAGACCCTTACGGCTCATGAAGTCAAAAGCCTTAGTCAACAGGATCATAACCCTGTTTGCTAAGCCACCTTTGTTCGACATTGACAGAGGCAAATGATGATTCGCTTCTGACAATATCCCAGTTGTAGCGGAGATGATGCCTAAATCGGTGTCTAATCCCAAGCTTGCAGCAAAAAAGCCAGCGAGCCACACATGCATACGAAATAGCCGAAATGATGGGGCAACTTGCAAAAATATCAGCAAGTAAAAATATATGCATGCAAAATAGCCGAAATGATTGGGCAACTCGCAATAAAAAGCAGCGAGTAAAAATAAAACAAATAGCCGAAATGATTGGGCACCGCGAAAAATAGCCGAAATGATATAAAAGCTGAAATGATAGAGCATCGCGGAAAGAAAAAAAAATGAACGAATTAAATTTATGCCCTACAGGTGATATCACATCAATCCCTGTATACAATCCAGGGGCGCAAACAAAGAAGAAATCACACTCCTCCTCCCCAGGTTTCATCAGAAGAAGAAGCCAAATCTCGACGGTTCACAGATAGCCTGGAGATCATCTCAACATTCGTCTCATTACAACAGACACAACATCAAACAAAGCGGAACAGCGGCAACTCCCAGTTCCATGACTCGGCGGTGTACAGATGACCGAGAGTCAAACTCCAACGCCGTGAAATGCGGATTAAGTCAACGCTTCTTGGCTATGTGGAACGCGGATTATGTCACTTCTGACCCCATGGAAAATGTCCAGAGCGGAGCCTGGTCCTCGCAGAACACGGCAGTGAACCCGTGGGAAGCATCCAGAGAAAAATTCCTGGCTACGTGGAACGCGGATTATGTCACTTCTGACCCCGTGGAAAACGACCAGAGCCGATCCTGGTCCTCGCAGAACACGGTAGTGAATCCGTATGAAGCATCCAGAGCGGAGCCTGGTCCTCCCCGAACACGGCAGTGAACCCGTGGGAAGCATCCAGAGCGAAATTCCTGGCTACGTGGAACGCGGATTATGTCACTTCTGACCCCGTGGAAAGCGTCCAGAGCGGATCCTGGTCCTCGCGGAGTACGGCAGTGAACCAGTGTGAAGCATCCAGAGCGGAGCCTGGTCCTCGCCGAACACGGCAGTGAACCAGTAGGAAGCATCCAGAGCAAAATTCATGGTCACGTGGAACGCGGATAACGTTAGTTCTGACCCCGTGGAAAACGACCAGAGCGAATCCTGGTCCTCGCGGAGCACGGCAGTGAACCCGTGTGAAGCATCCAGAGCGGAGCCTGGTCCTCGCCGAACACGGCAGTGAACCCGTGGGAAGCATCCAGAGCAAAATTCCTGGTCACGTGGAACGCAGATAACGTCACTTCTGACCCCGTGGAAAGCGTCCAGAGCGGATCCTGGTCCTCGCGGAGCACGGCAGTGAACCCGTGTGAAGCATCCAGAGCGGAGCCTGGTCCTCGCCGAACACGGCAGTGAACCCGTGGGAAGCATCCAGAGCAAAATTCCTGGTCACGTGGAACGCGGATAAGGTTAGTTCTGACCCCGTGGAAAACGTCCAGAGTGGATCCTGGTCCTCGCGGAGCACGGCAGTGAACCCATGTGAAGCATCCATAGCGGAGCCTGGTCTTCGCCGAACACGGCAGTGAACCCGTAGGAAGCATCCAGAGCAAAATTCCTGGTCACGTGGAATGCGGATAACGTCACTTCTGACCCCGTGGAAAACGTCCAGAGCGGAGCCTAGTCCTCGCCGAACACGGCAGTGAACCCGTGGGAAGCATCTAGAGAAAAATTCCTGGCTATGTGGAACGCGGATTATGTCACTTCAGACCCCGTGGAAAACGTCCAAAGCGGATCCTGGTCCTCACAAAGCACGGCAATGACCCCGTGTGAAGCATCCAGAGCGGAGCCTGGTCCTCGCCGAACACGGCAGTGAACCCGTGGGAAGTATCCAGAGAAAATATCGGACTGTGGAGTCCTTAAATCCACGGACTATGATGTCCTTAACCTCGACCGTGATGTCTTAAAGCTAACATCGGAGTGTGATGTCCTTAAACTCACGGACTATGATGTCCTTAACCTCGACCGTGATGTCTTAAAACTAACAATGGACCATAACGTCCTTAAACTAATTTTACCTTGGTTCAAGGGTACATCTCTTCACTCCTTTGATATTTGTCGTTGTAATTCTTCAACGTCTTCAAAGAGGTGACGAGTCCCAACAACCACACATTTCACGGACTGTGGGGTCCTTAAACCCATGGACTATGATGTCCTTAACTTCGACCGTAATGTCTTAAAACTAACAACGGACTGTGGAGTCCTTAAATCCACGGACTATGATGTCCTTAACCTCGACCGTGATATCTTAAAACTAACGACGGACTGTGGAGTCCTTAAATCCACGGACTATGATGTCCTTAACCTCGACCGTGATGTCTTAAAACTAACATTGGACTGTGAGGTCCTTAAACTCATGGACTATGATGTCCTTAACCTCGACCGTGATGTCTTTAAACTAACATTGGATTGTGGGGTCCTTAAACTCACGGACTATGATGTCCTTAACCTCGACCGCGATGTCTTTAAACTACGGTATCCTGGAAAACATCTAGAGCGGAGCCTGGTCCTCGCAAAACACGGCAGTGAACCCGTGGGAAGCATCCAGAGCAACTCCTGACTCCGTGAAATGCGGATAAGGACAACTTCACCCATCACTTGCAGGTATTCACGACTCGTAAGGGAGTAAATTCTCTTGTGAGATCCTTACGACTTTCAAGAGAAAACACACTTAGGAATCCTCATGATTCTTAAGGAGAAATTACACCTTCGGGATCCTCTCGACCGGTAGGAAGAAAATTCTTTATGAGACCCTCACGGCTCATAAAGTTGAAAAGTCTTAGGTGACAGATCCTAACCCTGTTTTCTAAGCCACCACCTTACAAAGAGCACAAGATTGACAGCTATATACTATCTACAGACCGCACTTGCTAAAATCACATGGCAACAACACAGCAAGGAGAAGAAAGCGACAGAAAGAATATCTGATTTGCATTTAATTAAGCGTCCGAGGCATACTCATTCAGGCATGTGCAAAAGATTTAATACGTAAGATAAAACACGCTGAAATGAAAAGTTTGCCATTCATACTGCAAAAAAGTTCTTACAATTATGAAAGCAGTAAAAAAAACCATTATCGAGATGGTTACAATGGCAAAACCTCAGACCCGGGGCATGGATTGAGGAACTCAAAAGTAACTTTGTCTAGAATCTTCCAGGCATTCCGAACCATCCTAGTATGCTTACTTTCACGATCACAAGCGTCGGGATCCCCACGGATGTCCTCCACCCTCCGATAGGCAGCAAGTATGGCCGACTGTTGAAAAGCCTGATGTAGGAGATCGATAAGATTGTCTCTCCTTCTCTTCGAGATTAGGCTCATCAGATACACCGAATGCACCTTATCCTCGGCGGCATCCAATGCCCTAAGCGGCACGCCGGTACAGAATAGAGGAAGCTCTTCTCAGATCGCTCCCACAATAAGCTTCAGAAGAGAGGAGCGTTGAGGAAGCTGTTGACCATTGTATCCGTCAAAGTGACTCATAATTTCGGCGCACTCGGTGTTTGTGAATTCTCGATTCTGAGAACGGCCGAGTGAGCGGATGTCTCCGTAAGAGATAATCCCGTCAAGATCATACATGTGGGCGTCCATTACTCCTGAAAAAGAAAATCAACAAAAATTAGCGGACAGACTGATTAAGCGAATTCTTATTAAAAACAGGCACAGGGAGTTAAACTCCTCGAGAGCAATGCTCTGCAGATAGGAGTGACACCTGTCAAAATCAATTATGAGGGGAATTTAAAGAAATCCCCCGAGAACATTGAGAGCCATGCCTCTGAGAAGATGATATAATTCATCAAAAATATAATTCCATTTTTAATCTTCAAGATCCATGAAAAACTCTTAAGAGTTCTTCTGTATGATTTGAAAGGAGCAAAGCTCCATTAATGAATTAAGAAATCATAAGTAAAATCCTTTTAGAGAGCAGAGCTCTATTAATGGAACCCCAATAAGGTTCTCTTTAGATCTCTTTAGACCTGTGGAGCAAAGCTCTGCTAGTGAAACCCTAAACGGGTTTTCTGAAGATCAAAGATCTATTAAGAGCAAGGCTCTGTTAATAGGTAAAACCCTGACTCATTAAGATTTATTAAAATTTTACTTAAGTTTGGAAAGAGTTTCTTTTCTACTTTTGAGAAATTTTCAAACAGAAGAGCTGTGCTCTGAACAAAATTCTCAAAGAGGATGATAATCATCTAGAGGACCAAAGGTCCTATTTATAGGCGTTAAAATGTCTCTTCAACTTCTGAGTTGATCCAAGGGCTCAGATGTTGCCACCGTTGCGCTCACGTGTGGGCCACGCAAGCATAACGGTGGGGGGGGCATTTGTTTCCCCCAATTAGAGCAAAACTCTGTTTTGAATTTCAAAATTCAAAAATTGAAGCAACACTTCAGATCCCGTGCGCTGCGCGCTGCGTGCCACGTGTCAAAAGCAGACACACTGGCGCCAGGTGCGCTGCGCCCTAGGCAGCGCACCCCTAATCAGAGAAAAGCTCTGCTTTAAAATTCAAAATTAAATCGAAGCAACGCTTCAGATCCCGTGCGCTGCGCGCTGTGCGCCACGTGTCAAAAGCAGACATGCCAGCGCCAGGAGCGCTGCGCCCTAGGCAGCGCACCCCCAATCAGAGCAAAGCTCTGTTTCAAAATTCAAAATCTAAAAAGTTGAAGCAACGCTTCAAATCCAACGCTCTGCGCTGCGCGCCACGTGTCAAACACAGGTGTGTAGCGCAGTTGCGCTGCGCTCAGCGCTGTGCGCCACGTCTCGAACGTAGGTGCGCTCGCGCAAAGTGCGCCAGCGCTGGAATTAAAAGAATTCCCCACCGTTAGATCAAAAGATCTAATGATAATAAATTATTAATTAATCAGAATTAAAATTCTGTTATGGAAAGATCTTTCCAATCTTGTTAAAAACAAGAAGATTATCTTCTATAAAACAGAAGCCCCAGGATCAAAGATCCAACGGTGGGAAATGTTCCCAAATCAATCAGAGAAAGATCTCTTGAATTGATTAAACAAATCAATTGGCCCTATATAAAGACCCCCTAGACTTCAAGTCTAAAAGACACAGAGGAGAGGGGAAAAAAACCTCTGCAAACTTTGAGAAAAACTCAAAAAGAAAGAAAGGCAAGCCTTTAGAAGAAAGAAGATCATTTCTTCATCTTTAAAGGTAAAAAAGTAATTCTCGAACAACAGAAATGAAATTATCTCGTAAAAAGTAAAACCATCTTCTAAAAAGATCTTAGATTTATAAAAAGACTAAGGTCTTTGATTAAAAAAGAAAAGATCAAAAGATCCCATCATAAAAATATAAAAAGAAGTACTTTACTTCATTCACAGATCGTTTGATCTATAAAGGCAGAGCCTTTTATAAAAACAAGAACCTTTGTTCTTGATCTTGAGGCAAAGCCTCCTTTGAAGAACATAAATTTGTTCTTTGATCTTAAAATTGATTAAAATGCGCTTTGCGCTATTAAAAAGTGCCTTACACTCATGAACTGCGCCTTTGCGCTCCTTGGACTGGCGCTCAGCGCCAAAATATGCCACGTGTTAACCATAGACACGATCTGCGCTTTGCGCTCCTGAAAACAGCGCACTGCGCTCTTGGGTTGGCGCTCAGCGCCAAGCGCGCCACGTGTCACTCGCTGGCACACCCATAAACTAGCGCAGCGCGCTCATAAATTAAAAGCGCAGCGCGCTCATAAATTAAAAGCGCAGCGCGCTAACAAACTAGTGCTTAGCGCTAAGCGACACGTGTCCTCCTTGTGTGCGCTAACTGACAGAAGCGCAACGCGCTCTTTGACTGGTGCAAAGCGCCTAGTGCGCCACGTGGCGCACTGTCAGAGCATACCTTATTCTGATAAATGCTATGCATTCAATATAAGACAAAAAATGTCTGAGCCCAATGCTTAGCATTATTAAAAGGGCAGAGCCTAAACAAAGGCCTAACAGGCAGAACAAAAATAAAATGTTAAACATTTTTAACTGGACTTAGCCTAATTCTGGCCATAAGTCCTCAATTTAAATTGAACTGAGCTCATCTGCTCTTCCAATCAATTTATACCCGGTTCGAGGGTACATCTCTTTACTCCTCTAATATCTGTCGTTGTAATCCTTCAACGTTGTCAGAGAGGTGACGGCTCCCGACAACCACACATTACTACGAACTGTAGAGTCCTTAAATCCACGGACTATGATGTCCTTAACCTTGACCGTGATGTCTTAAAACTAACGTCGGACTGTGGAGTCCTTAAATCCATGGACTATGATATCCTTAACCTCGACCGTGATGTCTTAAAATTAACGTCGGACTGTGGAGTCCTTAAATCCACGGACTATGATGTCCTTAACCTCGACCGCGATGTCTTAAAACTAACAATGGACCGTTATGTCCTTAAACTAATTACCGACCGCAATGTCATTAATCTAAACAATAGAGCCTAATTGCTCTCTTGTCGGATCTAAACGATCCCGTTAAGTTGATCTTAGTCTAGAATTAGACTAACGTGTTCTTAACAAACGTTTAAGTTGATCTTAGCCTCAAATAAGGCTAACGTATCCTTAAACACAACCCCCCTCCAACCCAAATCTAAGAAAGATACGGATTTGGAATAGTCCACGCCCTACGGGCGACAGCATAACTTAGTCTCCGCATACAATCCACGGGCAACCAAACATAAAACAAACACCCACGACACGAAGTGACCATATGGAGAAGGAGAAAGTTGTTACCGCGATGCGGTAGCGTAATTAACTGCAGGGGCTTGCGCCTGCAGGGAAGAGCGTCCCCACAATCAATAAACCCCTCGGACGAGGGGGAATCTGACGAAGTCTGCTACATCGGCCGCATCCGTTTAAACCTTCGATACATGGTGCCATAAATCAACTTGGCATCTTCGGAGAGGTGGACGGATAGCACCAATTAGCATCTGCCCCCAGATTCAGGCAAGACGTCCAGTCTTCCCGGTTTCCGACGGTAAACACCCGTGTGAAGCATCCAGAGCGGAGCCTGGTCCTCGCCGAACACGGCTGTGAACCCGTGGGAAGCATCCAGAGCTAGATTCCTGGTCACGTGGAATGCGGATAATGTCAATCCTGACCCCGTGGAAAACGTCCAGAGCGGATCCCGGTCCTCGCAGAGCACGGCAATGACCCCGTGTGAAGCATCCAGAGCGGAGCCTGGTCCTCACTGTACACGGCAGTGAACTCGTGGGAAGTATCCAGAGCAAAATTCCTGGTCACGTGGAACGCGGATAATGTCAACCCTGACCCCGTAGGAAACGTCCAGAGCGGAGCCTGGTCCTCGCAGAATACGGCAATGAACCCGTGGGAAGCATCCAGAGCAACTCCTGACTCCGTGAAATGCGGATAAGGACAACTTCACCCATCACTTGCGGGTCCTCACGACTCATAAGGGAGTAAATTCTCTTGTGAGATCCTTACAACTTTCAAGAGAAAACACACTTAGGAATCCTCACGATTCTTAAGGAGAAATGACACCTACGGGATCCTCTCGACCGGTAGGGAGAAAATTCTTTATGAGACCCTCACGGCTCATAAAGTTGAAAAGTCTTAGGAAGCAGATCTTAACCCTGAATCCTAAGCCATCGTTATCCTACAAAGAGATCGAGATAGACTATCCACAGAAATACATTCAATAACAAGGGACACATCATTGAGAAGAAAAATATGTCTTTTATTCGTGATCCAAAATGAATACAAAGTACAATTCGCGAAAGAAGCAAAAAAATACATACTCTTATTTAAGAGTATGTACAAAGAAAGAACAAAAATATATATCTACAATTCTTCAAGTACGCGGGCGGTTTAGCAGATTTGCCAGTTCATCCCTCTTTCGCTGCGCCTCATCTTCATGATTCAATATCGCTAAAAGACGGGCCTCCGCCTGAGCCTGCTGGGCCTGATATGAGGCAAGCCGACCTTCGAGCTCTTTCTCGGTCGCCTTATGGGCCTCAACCCTTTCACGAGTGAACACGGCAGCTTTGTCGATGGCCACCACCTCCTTGATGGCCTCTTGAAGTACTCGCCAGAGTTCATACGCTTTGTTGGCTTTGACTGTAAGGTTGGCTTGGAGCTCGTTCAGCGCCTTAGAAGCCAGTTCCCTTCCGAGAATTTGCGGCCGAGCCTTTTCTCGCACGACACCATGTTCGCCGCGCACTGCTCTATCATACCTCGCAAGATCGCCTTCGCAGCCACAGCCTCCTAAGAAAGGCGGGTACACTCGAGCACATGCAAGCAAGCCTCCACCTGCCGGCAGAACTCAACCCAGACTTGCACCACCGCTTCGCTATGATAGGTGGCGAGAAAGGGAAGGGAGCCGTTACCTTCGGCAGCAAATGCTTCGGCCGTAATTACGCTGCCAGCAGGAAGCTCCTCGATCAAAGATGACAGAGATGCGAGGCTTAACTTGGCCAAACGTTCCTAGGCTCGCAGAGCATAGGGGCCGGGTGGCATAGTGATGCGCGACTCTAGCGCAGTGAGAACTGGCAGGGCTGTTCAGATTTATAAACAGTCAGTGAAACTTGTGAATCAAGAACAAAAGGAACAATGTTGGGACTTTACCTATCCACTGTCATGCAAGAAGGAGCTGAAGACTCCCCTGGTCTTTCAAGAACCTCAACCTCGTCGTCGGCCTCCAGAACTGTAAAAGACATCAATGTCATTTTATGAAATAGTGATAATGCTGTGAAAAGAAGGCGGACAACACTAACCTTGCCCAGAAGAAAGGACGATGCGCTGAGGAGATATCGCTTGTGGAGCAGCCATTTCCAACAAGCGCTAAAAAGACTGCCTGGGAGACAAGTCGGCAATCGAAGCCGCCAACCCGCGCAATTCTGAAAAGACAAAAGAGTTCAGATAACGTAAAGTTACTGATTTAAAATGTAGAAGGTTACCTTCAACGCTCCTCCCATTCTGAGCTGGAGGGACAGCAGCTTCAACGGCCTCCGCCGCAACCTCGGGCATAATATCGGGGACGCGGGCTAGTGTAACGGCTTCTAAGGAAGGAGCAGCGGCCGCCGCTGCGGGCTCCAACGGAAGGAGGATAGCCTCGACTACCTCCATCCTAGCCTCTGGGCCGCCCTCAGGTAGACCCATTGGAACGGCAACCGCCAAAGGTGCCTCTCCTGAGGGAGCAAGAGCTTCGGGCGCAGGAACCACCGCAGGAGGCTCTATCGCGAGAGGGACAGTTTCATCAACCCCCTCCACACCGAGCAGTGTTTCACTGGGGATATCGGCAGGCTCTACGGCCAGAATACTGCCTGAAGCCTTCGCCATCGCCGAAGTCTGTCCATAGTTTACACGAGGATAAGAAAACATATATATGTGTGCAGACAATATGGAGTATCATAGGGAAATACAGGAACATACCAATGCGCAAGAAAGCTTGCAATATAGCTTGCTCAAGCCGAAGCTCCTTCTCAAGGAGGTGTGCTCGTCGAGGTCCAAGGGTGGACTCGTGGCCGCCGGTCCACAATGAAAGCGCGTCCGCGGCATCCTCAGAAGCGGCCTGTTTAAGGGCCCGTTCACCCCATTCCTCCAGGGGGCCGATGAATCGTCGCCGGATCCACGGAGGGTCTTCATAAAAGATGACAGCGGGATAAGGCTTCTTCGGAATTCTTACGTTCTCCGACTCATCTTGAGAACGTCTTATAGCCTGAGCCAATTGTGCGGCTTCCTCGGAAATTGAACTTGGAAAAAGTAGGCCAGCGTCCGATTCTTGCAGAGCCAATGGTTCGTCCTGAAGAATGGGCTCAGACTCTACTAAGGAGTCGAGCAAATTGGTAGCCGTCCTCCTCCGTCATTTAGATCCAGAACCGACCGTCGAAGATGACCGTTTCCTCCCTCGAGGAGCCTTGGTCCGACGCTGACCCACTTCACCCTCAACGCCCTCGCTTGGTGCTGCGACTGAGGACGACACGGCCATTGTCGATGCCACGGGCGGTGGTACTGCTACCGGCGCTCTTTTACCCCTCGACTGAGCCCGAGTACCCAATGGCATACCAATTGTGGGAGTAAGGTCCACCTCCGACTCCCCGGAATAAGCGCAACACCGGTATCCCTCAGGGGAAAGCGGACAGGTGCGCGCGGTCGCAGCGGAACTCCCGTGGCCTGAACCTGAGCAGGAGCACCATATCCAAGAAACACCCTCTTCTCCTCAGCAATGATTGGGCTGACCCTATGAAGGTACCAGCCCGTAAAAGACCCTACGCATCGGGGAATATGGTCGGCTTCAGGAATCATGAAGCGGGAACCAGTATTCAGCCTCACGAAATGATGAGCAGCATCACGAACAGCTTCGGGTGAAGGGACCGGTGTGACTGTAAAAGCATCGAAAGGAACGCCCTGGTCATATCAAAGCTGCCGGGCGAAGCAATGCGGATTATACCGCATGAAAAGGGCCGCACTGCTCTGACGGAATACCAGATAACTTGGCCTGATCATGTACAAGTGTGTGGCCTCCCGGGGCTTCAAAGAGGGCACATCATCTTTCGACAGGTCGCAGAGTTGTTGAACTGGACCTGAAGGAGCAGATAGAACCCGATCAACGAATACCAATCCGCCCGAGGTAGCGTAAGGAGCAATCAACACGCGAATGGCCCCAAATTGAGTCGGGTCAGGGGCAGAAGCATCCACTAACCGCATGAGTCGCGGGAAAGTATAGGCGTCGTAAAATGCGGGTCGCTGGTGTGCAGCAAAGGCCCCCAACAGGTGCATTTCGATCCAAGACGTGAAGTAATGGAGAGAAAAGTTTACTATGTCCACGCCGGGAGTCGAAGTATTAGCCGCGGCACCCAACCCGTGATAGAGATGCGCTAGCGCCGGGATGCCTACGGCTAGCCGTGTCCCCTCAGCGATACGATGAGCCGGATAGATCACCGAGACTCTCATGAAGCGGCGATGCATGGGGATGACGAACCAGCTGAGCCAGACACTGATAAAACCCACAAAGAATGTCTCCTCATCCATGCCGGGAGCTGCAATCGATTCGAAAGATACCGGCGACATGATAGGAATATAGTACTGCGGTAAATCCGATTCTTTGGTCGGCCGCCTCTTCAGACCAAACCCAAAGGGGTCATTGATGTTTGCAAACTTCGGAGCCGTCTTCGACAGGACATCCTCGCGGAGGAAGCAAGCGATGAAGCTCTTAAAAGTGATGCCTTGCTCCTCAGATTCTCTGAACAGTTTGTCAAAGATGCCCAGCGCCTTGATCAAACTCGGACGCTTGTGGCGGACGGCGTTCTCGGTAGACAAGTCGTCGAGCATTGTGGGCTTGGGCTCAAAGACGTACTCGTCGGGAGGCAGATGCTCTTCATAAAGTGCCCCCCTGATTGGCAACCCTGAAATCTCGTAAAATTCTTCCAAGGAGATCGAAACTTCACGGTCCCCTAGGAGAAAAGTGTTGGTGGGGAGATTCCACTGGTTCAAGAATGCCTTAACCCACCAGACGTGTGGGGATTGGTAGTGGAAGAGCGACGCATATATCGCCTGATAAAGCCCAACCTTCTGCAGTCGCGTGCGATGGGCGGACATGATGTATCGAGCCCAAAGGAGATAGCCCGTGGAGTGTCGAGGGGTGAGCCCTATTTTGTAGATCTGCCCCTATGGCTGGGCCTCGCCCTGGCAAATGCGGCGTCCCAGAATGTCTATGGCCGGGATCGGATGGTTCGGGATACCAGTCGTCGAAGGCTCGAGCCGTCCCATCGGGGTCCAATTCGGCATCTCCACGGCAAAGACTGTCCTTGGAGGATCCATTGGCAGGAACGGAAACGTGGGCTCTGTCGGTACTTCACAAAGGAAACTCTGGCGCCCCCGGATGATGTGACTGTACCAGGTCCCTCACAAAAGTAAGTTGGTGCGATTTGGGTCGTGAGCCCTGATCATCGCCATCACTTCCTCGTCAGATGGCGACTGGGGAAAAGCGGCTTCCGATCGAGTGAAGGGAAAGTACGGAACGGAAGTCATTGTACCTGAAATGAAATGAGGGGAGACTGTTAAAGCAAAGCCAACAGTGCATATATATATATATATATATATATATATATATATATATATATATATATATATATATATATGATTATAAATATATGTAAAGACCATGGAAGAAAACGACAGCGGACTCATTTTATGGGACCATTGGTTACAAAATACATGGGTCCCATAAAATCAAGATGGCAGCTGGCTAATGATGAGGCAAAGCAATTATAATGAGACAAAAGAAAGATTCTCATTAAATAAACAAGTGGATTTCAAATGACCCTACACATTCCCCTAAGAGAAATCCATCTGGGACTCTGTGACAAATCAAACAAAATCAAGGGAATTAAATTCCCAGAAAAGCACCATTGCGAGCCTCTTCTTCTTGGTTACAAAGAGACAACTCAGGGCAAAAAAAAAACCGAGTTCTATGGGAAGAACTGAGTTCTTCATAAGAATTAAATTCTTTGTTAAAAAAGGGGAATTAAATTTCCAGAGACATTTTTCAGAGCCAAAGTTTTTTTTGAGATGGAATTAAATTCCATAGAAAAGACAACCGCCGCCATTAGCCCCCTGAAGATCAGAGAAACCCTAAAGGGTCTGTTGATTAAAGATTGAATAGTTTTCTCTTTATTTTAAAGAACTTAAAAATGGGTTCTTGTTAAAAGGGAAAACCCTTGGTGTGGATTTGAAATCCAGTGGTGATTTCTGTGAAAGTTCTTCGTTCGTTCAAGATTATTACCTGAGGAAAAGGAATCTATCAACAGAGTTAAACTCTGGAAAATTCTTGAAGCAGAGAACTAAGCTCTGGAAAGGAAAATTAAATTCTCAGAAAGGAAAAAGTTACAAGGAGGAAGATAAGCAAGAGTGGAGGCACTTCTGAAGAGACCCCTATATTTATAGGATGTGACGGAAACGCTTCATCTCCCCGACTCCCTAGATGGATCCAACGGTCACAAAAGTGACAGCGTTGCACTCACGTGCAGACACGTGAGAGCAACGCTGTGGGGGCATTTGTTCCCTGATTAAAAATCAGGAAATAACTCAGTAAGGCATCACGTGCTCACACGTGACCAATGGTCACATGTTGACACGTGATGGCTAAAGCTGAAGCGTAAATAAGCGCTGAGAACAGAACTCAATTTGGGGTCACGTGCTCACACGTGACCAAGGGTCACGTGTCAGCACGTGACTGGTCTTGAAAGCCTTATAGTTTAATAGAATTAAATTTTAAAAGTTTCTAAATCTTTCCAAATGGAAAATGTTAGAGGGAACCGTTGGATTAAAAATCCAAGGGTGATTAAAAATCACCAATTTATGGAAAAATCCTAAACAAGGAAAGATCTCCCCAAATCTCACCGAAATAACAAACAGAATATCTCTGGATTGAAAATCCAACGGTGAATAAAATTCACTGAATGATCTAAAGGATCATATTAATCATGAAAACAGACAAAATCTTTCAATGAAAGATTTATTAAACAAATTGATTCTTTTCCTTCTCCTATAAATAGGAGCCAAGAGGAGAGGAAGGGGACATATAGAATTTTGGAATCTTAAAATTTCAGAGAGAAAAGAAAGGAGAATTTAATTCTCAACAAAGAAAATCCTATGTGAGAAAAAAGAAAGGGGATCAGAACTTCAAAAAAAAAAGAATTTAATTCTCAAAAATCTAAGAGTTTAACACTTTTAAAAAAACTTTAGTTCTTTCTTTAGTTGAAGATCTACAGAAGCAAATCTCCCCATAGGTTGAGAATTTAATTCTTATCGGGTTAAGATTTTGCCATGCAGATCCAAGACTTAGAGGGAGAATTGAGTTCAGAGAATTTAATTCTCCCAATTTATAGGAATTTAATTCCTTCATGATAAAATTAGGGTTTAACCCTATATGAGAATTTAATTCTCCCACAATTATAGGAATTTAATTCCTTCAAGATGGATAAAAACCAGGGTTTAGCCCTAATTGAGAATTTAATTCTCTAAAATTCATAGGAATTTAATTCCTCCAAGACAGAACTAGGGTTTCACCCTATACAAGAATTTAATTCTTTGACATATATGGGAATTTAATTCCTCTAAAGAAAATTAGGGTTTAACCCTACATAAGAATTTAATTCTTTCAAAATGGGAATTTAATTCCTCTAAAGAAAATTAGGGTTTAACCCTACATAAGAATTTAATTCTTTCAAAATAGGAATTTAATTCCTACAGAATCATAATCAGGGTTTAACCCTACAGAGAATTTAATTCTAAAAGATAAAGAGAATTAAAGCATGCAAAGAACCAAGGTCACGTGTCCCCACGTGACCCCTGAAAAGATCCCCAGAAATGAGAAGGAGAAAGCTCTGAGGCAACGCCTCACGTGCTCCCACGTGACCTCCAAAACACGGAAGAAAAAGCAAAGGAAATATAAGCTCTGGGCGCTCTCATGTGCCCCCACGTGATCCCTTAGCAAATGCTTTAACAATCAGTGCATAAATGTCCATCACGTGCCAGCACATGATCCTCGAAATAAAATATAAAAAAGTGTTTAACACTTAATTGCAGAGCGAAGTAAAAAGGGATCTGGTCCCACTTTTGGGCGCCCTCACGTGTCCACACATGACTCCTTTTTCTTTAGTGTTTAACACTAATTCGAGAGCTTTATTCCCAGTGTTTAACACTGAATATCTTTTAGTGTTTAACACTAATTCGAAAACCTTATTTCCAGTGTTTAACACTGTTATGTTCTAGTGTTTAACACTAATTTGAGAGTTCTGTCTCCAGTGTTTAACACTGTTGCTCTTTAGTGTTTAACACTACTTTTAGCCAAATTGGCTAATTTTCCAGAGGCAAAAGTCCCTCCTCCGAATGAATCTCAAAATTGAGGAAATCAAAGATAAAAATGTTGCCAAAGCCCTCAAACTCTCGTTTCGCATTGCTAAATAATATGGGCTCGAACCCAGACAAATGTCTAATGGTCCAACAGGGGCCAACACTTCAAACTTAATTGGACTTAGCCCAAGTAGGCCATAAGTCCTCAATTCAGACTCAACTGAGCCAATGTGCTCATAATATAATTAATCGATCTTAGTTCCAAATTGGACTACAGATCACTTAATCCACCCTGGTTCAAGGGTACATCTCTTCACTCCTTTGATATTTGTCGTTGTAATTCTTCAACGTCTTCAAAGAAGTGACGGGTCCCAACAACCACACATTTCACGGACTGTGGGTCCTTAAACTCATGGACTATGATGTCCTTAACCTCGACCGTGATGTTTTTAAACTAACATTGGACTGTGGAGTCCTTAATCCCATGGACTATGATGTCCTTAATCTCGACCGTGATGTCTTAAAACTAACAATGGACTATGATGTCCTTAACCTCGACCGTGATGTCTTTAAACTAACATCGGACTGTGAGGTCCTTAAACTCACAGACTATGATGTCCTTAACCTCGACCGTGATGTCTTTAAACTAACATTGGACTGTGGGGTCCTTAAACTCACGGACTATGATGTCCTTAACCTCGACCGTGATGTTTTTAAACTAACATCGGACTGTGGGGTCCTTAAACCCATGGACTATGATGTTCTTAACTTCGACCGTGATGTATTTAAACTAATATCGGACTGTGAGGTCCTTAAACTCATGGACTATGATGTCCTTAACCTCGTCCGTGATATCTTTAAACTAACATCGGACTGTGGGGTCCTTAAACCCACGGACTATGATGTCCTTAACCTCGATCGCGATGTCTTTAAACTAACAATGGACCCCCATGTCCTTAAACTGGCAATCGACCGCAATGTCACTAAACTAAACAATAGAGCCCAATTGCTCTCTTGTCGGATCTAAATGGTCCCGTTAAGTTGATCTTAGTCTAAAATTATACTAACGTATCCTTAACAAACGTTTAAGTTGATCTTAGTCTCAAATGAGGCTAACGTATCCTTAAACCCAACCCCCAAACCCAAATCTAAGAAAGATACGGATTTGGACTAGTCCACGCCCTATGGGCGACAACATAACTTAGTCTCCGTATACAATCCACGGGCAACCAAACACAAAACATACACCCACGACATGAAGTGACCATATGGAGAAGGAGAAAGTTGTTACCGTGATGCGGTAGCGTAATTAACTGCAGAGGCTTGCGCTTGCAGGGAAGTGCGTCCCCACAATCAAAAACCCCTCAAACGAGGGGGAATCTGACGAAGTCTGCTACATCGGCCGCATCCGTTTAAACCTTCGATGCATGGTGCCATAAATCAACTTGGTATCTTCGGAGAGGTGGACGGATAGCACCAATTAGCATTTGCCCCGAAATTCAGGCTAGACGTTTGTCGCGTCTCCGCCGCGTCTTTCGGAGGGGAACAGTTCTGAACTTGAATTTATACTTTAACCTTTTGTGTTATTGGTTGCTTGAACTTGGATTTGGATTGAACTCTCAAAGTCATAATTTTCAGTCCTAGTATATAAACTCTCTTTCAAAAAAGTCCAAGGAAAAAAGAGCAAACTTGCTTGGACTCTCTCATCCTCTCTCACTCTCTCGCTCTCCCCCCTTCTTTCTTTCTCTATAATCAATCTCACACTCTCTCTCCCCTCAGGGCCGCCGAGCTCCTCATCGGGTGGAGTGTGGTGGGGGATTGGAGCGGGGTAACGTGGGAGAATGTCATAGGAAACTTGTTGTCGGGTTCGAGTTCAGGAGGATTCGAACCAAGAAGGAAAGGAGAAAATGATAGAAGTGAATTGAGAGATGCTTGTTTATGGAGTGGGTGAAGTTGGTCTTTTCTTCGTTTTTTGGGGATCTGTTGCGGTTTCCAAGGGAGAACTGGGAAGAACGAGATTGAAGATGCCATTGCATAAGATGGAGAGAGTGATGAAAGAATGAAACCCTGTTTTAGATGGAGGGGGAGATGAGAGAGGTTGAAGGAGGCAGAGAAGATAACCCCTCGCAAAAACCCGCACTAGATTTTTTTTATCTCTGATGCTGAACCTAAAAAGATTTCACTGCTGTAACAACGATGGGCTATTAACGGGTCTGAATTAAGCAAATCCGCTTAGAATTTGCCATCAATTTTTGTTTATTGGGAAAAGTTCTGAACTTTTTCGAGATAGGTTAGTGAGTGCAAGGTGTTTGATAGAATGCTTGAAAGGATTATGCCATGTGAGGCTTCGGAATGGATTTAAGCTTTGCAAACTTCGTCTCAGTGGAGTAATTTTGATTGAGTTTGGACTGGGATTTTGATAATTTTGATAGAATGCTTTAATTTTTTATTTTAAGAATAATAGCATATCATAAAATTAAAATATAAGAATAATTCTATGGCATATAAAAGTCCAACAGTATTGTTCAAGTTCAAGTCTAAGAAAAAATTAAAGTCCAAGAAAATGTTCTAGGAAAAATCCAAGTCCAAATAAAAGTCATATTATGACAATTGTCCTAATAGAACTTAAGAATCCAAAACTAATAATAGATGCTAAGAAAAGTTTAGATATGGAGCTTTCTTGTCTTGTATTCTAGAAGTTTCTTATGCTAGAAACTTCAGGACTTTCTTTTGTCTAAATAATATTTTATCTAGAAGTTTCATAGCTTCTAATTTTTTCTAAGACCTTATCTAGATCATATTTAGATAACTTTTATATTCCATATAATTAATTCTAGAATATTATAGAGAATCTTTAAATTGTTGATCTTCAACAAAAGGAAAGTACCATACCAGGGACACATAAATTTGCCATGAAAGCGCTAAATTCTGCCAAATTTATTAGTTTGTTTTTGTAGCATATGTCATTGGTTGATTGTATTTGGTTGATGCTTTTAACAAGGAGAATATACAACCAAAGAGGCATAGAAATACGGCTCTAGTGCTGTAATTGCATAGGCTGTACAAATTCAATCTTACTAGCCTTTCGTGCGATGTAAGTTTATAGCTTTATCTTATTTAGATTACAAAAAAAAATCTTGAGCCCATGGATAAATATAAAATAGGGGGCTTTAGGTATAAAATTATTTTGAATGTTAATAAGTGAATAAAATAGTCATTTTAGTAAGTTGGGTCAAGAGTATTCTAAAAGATATTATAATATGTAATTTACCATATTTAAATAAATAAAAAAGATAGTTATAAGTAAACTAGAATTTTGCACGTGCGAGGGACGTTTGTAGCCTTATTCTATTTAGAGTACAGAGAAAAACTTGAACCTGTGGATAAATATAAAATGGTGGGCTTTTGGTGTAAAATTATTTAGAATGTTAATAAGTGAAGAAAATAGAAACTTTATAATATGTTATTTACCATATTTAAATAAAAGAAAATAGTTATAAGTAAATTAAAATATATTTTGAAAAATAATAAGATTAAAATAAATTCTAGTAAGTTCTTTTTTATCTTAAATTTGAGTATAATGTAGATTGAATATGAAATTTAAACTAATTTCTATAATGTTCATTTTTTGTCTCAAGTTCTAAGAAGTTTCTTTTTTCTTTGTTTTTCAAAAATTAGAGAAGTTTAATTACTTTTGTCTTTTTCTTTGATGATGCGGAGGCTTTAAGATTTGTTTTTTTTAAACATAATAATTAATTATTTTTTTCTCTTTGTATGATGTGGAATCCCAAGGAATTGAGAAATTTTCTCCTTTCTTTTTTTGTTTTTTAAATAAAGGTGAAGGTGACTTCCAACCAAGTCCAATTGCATTATATAGTAGTATTAGAATTTATGCACATGTGATACACGTGTTAAACATATCAATTAAGTTTGTGCACATGCGACACACAAGTTTAACATAACAATTAATTACTTTTTTTCTCTTTGTATGATGATGTGGAGGTCTTGAGGGTTGACCATTTTTCTACTTTTTTCTTTCTTTTTTAAGAAAAGGAGATGGTTGGAGCTCTTACCAAGAGTATTTGCATTATAAAAGAGTATAGATAGATAAAAGTAGAATTAGAAAAAAATATAAGTTTAAATAATTTTTAGAAAGTTTTTTTGTCTTAAATTTGAATATAATGGATATTGTATTTGGAATTCAAACTAATTTCTTCAAAATTCTTTTTTGTCTCAAGTTCTAAAAAGTTCTTTTTTTGTTTGTTTTTCAAAAAATGGAGAAGTTTAATTATTTTTGTCTTTTTCTTTAATGATGTGGAGGCTCTAAGAATTGCTTTTTTAAAAATAACAATTAATTATTTTTGTGTTTTTGTATCATGATGTGGAGGCCCTGAAAATGGAGGATTTTTCTCCTTTTTCCTTTGTTATTTAAAAAAATAAAAGTGTGGTTTCTAACCAAGTACATTTGCATTATATAGTAGTATAGATGTATAATCCCACATCGAAATATATTGCTCGCATGAAAGCTTTTTGTATGAAAAATTATGATTCATCAACGCCAATGAGGGCATTGAATTCAAACTGGTACGAGTATGTCCCCAATAAAACTTTGATGTGTGTAGCAAGCACAGTTAGCTTTAATCAAAGTTAAAATGCTAATCAATCAAATATTGCAAGAAATTTATTTTTCTAACTGACGGATGTCGGATCACGTCAAGATGTTGCCTTCCGTTGATCTGCTGATGGCGGCGATAGGCGGCTGAGATTGGATCTGGAGGCTGACGGATATCGGATCACGTCAAGATGTTGCCTTCCGTTGATCTGCAGATGGCGGCGATAGGCGGCTGAGATTGGATCTGGAGGATGGCTCCTGAAGCGTGTGGATCTCGATGGATTTGAGGTTGTTTGGGCCGAGCTACCTGCAAGAAAGTCCCGGGATGGTTGGATCACCGAAGACCCTCCGACGATCAAGTTAGAGAGGAAATCCGAGCAGAGTAACGGCTTAGTGGAGTAAAAATAGCTTACTTGAACCGTCTGAAGAAGGGGTTTATATAGCGGTGGTAGCAGGCAGGGCAGGCGTGAGAATCACGCCGGCCGTTACGCTCCCGACAACACGTCCGCGTGATGAGCGGGATCTCCCATTAAAGGCGAGGCAGGCTCGCTAATGGGGATCGTGATGGTGTGGAACGTGGGATGTGGCCGGTGGATATCTCGCGCATGGCGAGATTCGCGGGATGGCGGTTGTGCCTGTGAGCGGTGCTGTTGATCGGTCGATGAGACCGAGGAAGATGACCTCGGCGGGAGAGCTCGCGGAAGAGCAGGAGAGCCGAGGTATCTTGATTCTGCGGTAGCCCGGAGACGAGATGGGAGGCCGAGGAGGCCAATTGTGCAGGAGGCCCGAAGGCGAGCCAGCGTTTTTTGTGGGACGGGCACAGGAGTGGCCTGGTCGGCCACTGTAGGTCCTTTCTTGCGAGCTTTGGGACACGTCATCTGCCACATGTCATGATCTGGGAGATCACCGATATCGAGCATCATCACTAACTAATAATTGTATTCAAACCCAGTTTGGAGAGAGAAGATAACTTATTTTAAAACCCACGTGTTTTCAAAATATTGAAAAACCCAATACTTACAAAATACGGATATTTCAAACCCAAAATAGATTGTATATATTTTATTTAGGATATTTTTTGCAAAAATTCTATGTTTACCGTCGTTATTTTTAATTAAATACAAATATGATTATTCACTCAATAAAATTATTCGTGTAATTTCCTCTTACGACTACTATAGCTCGCACTTTCTTCCTCAGTGCTTCTTTCCAAATGCCCCATTTTTTCCTTCCAATCTCCTCTTCCAAAATCCGCATCTCTATTTTTAAATCCCTCACATCCAATCCAATCCCTCTGATTTTTCCATCTTCATTTTCAATTTTTGTATATTATCTTTCAAATCCCTAATCTCCGATTCAATTCACCCAATTCTTTTACCTCCACTCATAATCTTCCAATTTTCTCTCCTGTTTACTGCATTTTCACTCTCATGACAACTGAAGCTAAGACAAATAATAACAAAAATGGATAATAAAGAAGTTGGAAATGATGGCAAGTAATAATAAAAAGGGCAAACAATAAAAAAGAAGATTTTTTTAGAAAAAATAGAGAAGATGGGTTTAGAAGATTAATTTTTAAAAAAACCATAAAGAAGATGGGTATAGAAAACAATACATAAATGGTTATAGACGTTTCATTTCACAAAAAAAAACAATAATAAAGAAGACGTGTCAAGAAAAAAAATCAGTACAAGCAATGATTAAAAAAAGAATAATAAAGAAGCCATCAAAAATTGCAGCTTCATAATAAAAGATCTCATGTTCTAATATCTTAAGAAATCCGAAAATCTCATGCTCTAATATCGTAAAAATTATTAAAAGTGTATTATAGGCAAAAAATACATATATAGGTATACAAATCAAGGTTTGGATTTACAATAATATTAAAGTATATTTTAAGGTTTTTTCACAGTTTTGGAAATTTGGGGATTCTTAAATAAGTCATCTCTCCAAATTGAGTTGGGAAACAATTTTGCCTTTTTGGAATTTTACTTGTTAGTAAGCTTTTTCCATTATTCATAACAACAAACAGAGCACTATTTTTCTTAATAATATGTCATGTCTTGATGCAAGCAATATTTAATCCACAATCCCTTTCTCAACCGCAAGGCTGTATAAGACTATAGAGGTACTATACTACTCGGCAAAACACAGTTCTTTATGAAAGATAAGTCAAAAGAAGATTTTTGATGTTCGGTACAGTTAAATACATGTTGCTTAGTTAAGAAAACAAACAAACAAAAGAGGTTAGTTAACATGATTACTAGTGTAGCCAAAAGTTGTTGCAGCGAAGTAAATCATTACTTGTAAATCACCAGTTCCTTATATTTTTCCCGTATTTGAATAAATATTTCCCCCCTTTAGATCCTAATTAAATGTTCTATTTTTCCTAATTTAATCTTATTTTTCCTAACTAATTTAAAACCCTAGTTCTAAAATCTAATTAAAACTTAAAACCTTCTTTTAAAACCCTAATTAAAACCCTAACCTAAGCCTACCCACACCTTCGCCCAGGCCCACCAATCCTCACCCAAACCCGAATTCGACCCATCTCTTTCCCTCTCTCTCTTTTCTTTCTTCTTTCCTTCTTTTTCTCTCCTTTTTTCTCCTTCTCCTCTTCAAACCCAATGGCTACTTCCTTATCTCTCGTGCCCATCTCCACAACGACCTCGCCCTCGATCTCAACCGCTTCCGAGATCCCCGGCGCTCATCCCTTCAATCGAGCTCCATTTCCCTTCTTCTTCCTCTTCCTCATGAGCTCCCGTCCTAGTCACCCCCATCCCTCGCAACTGCCGCACGACTCGTTCTCCCCATGACCTCGCCTCGCCTCCTACGATCTCCTCGAGATCCTCTCGCCTACCCCCACAAAACATCAACGTCTCTCTCTCTCTCTGTCCCTCTCTCTAAATCCATCTCTCTTTCTCTCATTCTTATCCACTCTCTCTCTCTAAAACCTACTGCCCGCTCATCACCGCTGCAATCACTGATCTTTCCTCATCGACGACAACACCACCGCTGACCTCCGCCACAACCACCCTCGTCTCCTCCGATGAACCCACTGCACCCCCAAGAGACCACGTTGCCACCATCGTCAACTTCCACCGGTCTCCTCCTAACCGCTAACCGCCTCTGGACTGCCTCCGACCGAGCCCCTCATCAACGACAATGTCGTCGACCTCCCTGCACCGTCCCAGCCAACAGCTGAGCCCAGAACCCCGTGCCAAGCACAAATCAGCCGTTCCAAGCTCGAGCCGAGGCCTAACTTGCCGTGTTACCGTGTCGTGTCTAGCCCGTGCATGCGTTGAGCCCGTGCCATTCGTCGTCGTGATCATCTCCAGGCAAGTGAAAATCTTCACTTGTATTTCATGCTATAATAGATGTTAACTAGAGATATTACTTTATAACTAGATACAAAAATAAAAGATATATATATATATATATATATATATATATATATATATATATATATGAGAATAATGGAGGAAAGATGCCATAGAAGGGAATTTCCTCTTATGGCGTCGAAAAAGTACGCCCTCCGTCGTATTTTCCAACGATCGGCACTCATCATCTTCATCGTTATCATCTAAGATATGAGTATACCAAATTTCATGTGATTCTACAATTTTTTCACCGTGGGTTGAAAATTAACGGTTTACCGACAATAGGATTTTTGACATTGCTAAATCAACAGTGAAAAAATTGTAGAATCATATGAAATTTGGCGTACCCACATCTTAGATGATAACGATGAAGATGATAGATTCCAATCGTCGAAAAATACGACGGAGGGCGTACTTTTTCGGCGCCATAGAAGGAAATTCCCTCCTATGGCATCTTTCCTCCATTATTCTCTCTCTCTCTCTCTATATATATATATAGAGAGAGAGAGAGAGACAGAGACAGAGAGACACTTGAATTTGGTGTAACGAACCATCGTGCCATTTTATCTTGCGTCGAGTCTGCTAGGGCTTATTAATGTGATGATAATATGTATAAGTTAAGTGATTAACATTTAATTCAATTAGTTAGAGGAAACGTTAAATTCGATCGATAACCAAATGTTTATTTTAGGTGTTTGATGAGAACCTTATGCGAAAACAAAATCGAATATGGCAGAACCCATGATATTTAGACCCATTATTGTTAACAAACCCCTGTAGAAATTTGGTGGCAAATCAATATTGTCTCTACACATAAAATGACACCCCCATTTAGTTTCGTCAAATCTGAAATTCCTCGCACACGTAACTTATAAAAATCATAGTAAATTAGATATATACCGGAATGTTGTGTTCTAGGGCTCGTATCGAATCCGACTCGATAACCTAGAACCCTCTGTGTTTTATATTTTGATTCTGCAATAACACAATGACGAAAACTGAATAGAAATACGGCTCTGGATTTCAGTTCAGAGCAGTATTTCATATTGACACCTGATTCTAATTGTTTGTATGACTCTGTAAGAAAATGAAAATATGAGGAATATTATACCGTTGCGAAGATAATCCTGTTAGCTAACTCTATTTGATGGTTTCATTCAATTTTACCATCGTTTGATATTTTAACTGTATTTTAAACCATCAATGTGTACTACAGTTTCATGCAGAGACAGATTGTATACCTTAACTTTAAACAGCGCATATCTCCCAGCATACAATGGATATTGTCGATCCGTCTGATGCATTGGAAACATAATAGATAAATCTAAATATTATCTAATTGTAGTGTCACCTAACTATAATCTTAACAGGGTGTAAAATGTGTTGCGAAACGGAGTTTCAGTTCAGGAACTTGATTTTCAGCGATAAACACTTAAAATGAAAGGACCGTAACTCACAAACCTGAAACTCGATTGACCTGAAACCAATTTTGTTGGATTTCTGTTTAAGTATACTTTCTAACCCTTTTGTATTATTTTGCCTAATTATGATCGTACGATTTAATATTTTTTACCGAACTCGTAATGCATGTTGTAATTCATATCGTACATGACTTGATATGTGGCATAATTCTCATATTTACCCAACCTTGATACCTTTAGTGATAGCGAACGTTCATATTGATTCTCAGCGAATATTGCATTGTCAAACGTGAGTGGTATTGAATTAGTTGTGTCAAGTATGCCAGTGATAAGTGATTGATTCGTGAAAGTGAACAGTGCAGTGAAAAGTGAATAAAATCGTGTTATTGGTACATACTTGTACACAACTAGACCCATACATATAGTTATTGAAACCTAGGGAAAAAGGGGAAATCGAAGTGGAATGAAACTTGTATTTAGCGAGTTTGGCGATTTAGAGTATGATCATTCAAACAACGACTCTTATACATACTTAGGTTATGGACTTAGCGGTCCGGCTGACAGGGTTATGTCCCGGACAACACCGGGCCGTAGTCTCGGGTACGCACGAGGCTCTCGTTAAACATGATCATTCTTTTCCACGATTTAATTTCAAATTAACCTAGAGACCAATAGGAACATGAATCATATACTGTATTGATTATTGATACACTGATTATCTGCATACACTGTCTCCACTGTTATTACCTTTCGTTTCATGCTTTATTATATTGTTAATATATTATTGCTATTACGTCGCTTTAACGACCTGATTATGCATGCTCAGAGTTTGGAGAGGACGCCGCCCAGGAATCTAATCTATCGTTCGAACTTGTAGAGATCTAGACAATTTTACTTTCAGCACTTTTACTGCTTTCCCTAAAAGCAATCTTGTATTCGCACTTGGTTAGTAGTATTCTTTTCTGTTGAACTATTGTAAATAGTAAACAATGAGAGTTGATGTAATAAACTAAATGATGTGGTTACTTTACTTCTGTGCTGTATTTACTGATTACGATGTAATGCTAGAACCCGAAGTGTGACTACGGTAGTATTATTTCTTGGCCGTAAGCGCATGGCTGGTCTAGTCGTCCCTGTATTTCGTATTTTGGGAAGCGGGGCGTGACATTACTCCTGACATTCTTGCTTAAAGGCAAAAAGACTACCATAAAGACTATAGCAGCACACCCCCATAACACAATATTTTTAATGAACCAAACAAAAGACAATTTTTTGATGATCGGAACAGACAAATGTCACTCAGGTTTTTCTATAAAAAACTAATAAACAAAAGAGGTTACATGCCATGTTTATTCATGATTATTAACGCAGCTAAAGGATTCTCGCATCAAAGTAAGTCATCACAACAACACCTGTTGTCGATTGCGATTTTTTTGCCATGTCTTTCCAGTTGTCCAGAGTATATATTTTAGTTTCATTTTATCAAGCTTCAGCTTTTGTGTTTAAGCTCTACTCGCCTAATTACCGAACAAGAACAAGCACGACTTTATAAAACCGATTCCAACCTAAGCTCTTATATATGAGAAAACAGGGTCCTGAACAGACCTTGCACGTCCCGTTTTCTCTTTATATATATATAATGAAAAAAAGAAGTCCCTGGGGGCTTTTTCGTTAGCTGGCATCAAATATGTATATTCTCCACGATTATTTTCGATGAACGGCACCCATCATCATCATCATCTTTATCATGTAAGATCTGGATATACCAAATTTCATGTGATTCCACCATTTTTCACCATTGAATTAGCAATGTAAAAAGTTCTATCGCCAGTAAACCATTCATTTTGCATCCACTAAATCAACGGTGAAAAGTGATAGAATCACATGAAATTTGGTGTATCCACATTATACATGATATAGATGATGATGCTGACTGCCGATCATCAGAAAAAATCATGAAGAGTGTATTTTTTCAACGCGAGGAAATTCCCTCTTATTGCGCGTTTCCTTCATTATCCCTCTTCTCTCTCTCTCCCTATATATATAGAAATAAGTCATTTTGATGTAGCTTTTATTGACCAAGTCCATGGACTGAGCCTTTGGGCTTTATCATTAGTCTATAGGATTTGGATGGGCTTCAACAACCACATGAGGCCTGTGTTACAATTTTGCATTATTACATAGATGAGATCAAGCCCAAACAAAACAAATTGATCTGTTATGGAACTTATAAATGTAGAAGCCCATGATCTGTAATCCCATTATAAGATTTTCTTTCTTCAATGTTTCTGAGTGTAAGTTTCTAACATTTTATCTCATGACCATTAATTTTATGAAGAAAAAGTGCATGTGAATCGGTACCTGTAAATACCCCCTTCGAATGAAGGACTGGTCGGCTAGGTCTTGCATGAGTAAGCAAGATCCGACCATCCGATTTGCAGGGGTCATCCGCATGCCTCCTAACATCTAATTTTATCAAGTACCTACTCGCCCTTTGAAAGTCGAGTTATCCCAAGTACTGATAAAATTGTAAATGAAAATGTATCATTTAGGAAACTCATTAGAGTATTTAACCCAATTAATGGATCATAATAAACAGAACAAGTAAGTTCTTAATCACATAAATGGGCAGGCTACAAAATATTTGACAATAAAATAAGAGACAAGCAGTCCATTATTATAGTAGTCAATGTAAATGTGCAGCGTTTTGCCTAAACAAATTAACAATGAGCCTCTGAATCTTGATTTTAATTTAAGCCAAGTAGGCTCATAAAAGAAAAGGGTTAACCTAAACCTTTGTCTTTATCCATTAAATAACAAATATAGCAGTGTACTTCCAAGTCAGCATTGAAAACTGCTACTCGCTTTCTCTTGTATTATTTTTCTTTTATACTTATATGGCAGCATTTCATAGCTATATTTTTATCTTAACTAGAAGTATTATCACCGAAATCTAAAAGCTAAATCCCATCGAATTGCTTCGAATCTTTTTAGTTTCTTTTATTTTTTAAAAAATAAATTGAAGATCTTAGCTTAAGAAAGTTGACTTTTAATTATTCGTATAGTAGCTTTTTATTAATGATTAGCTAGGAGAAACTACGTTTGAACAAGTGGTTTTGTACCAGCCAACAAGGCTGGTGCAAAAAGGATTTTTGTAAGAAAAACAGAGGAAGATGACACAGGCACATGTAGGAGAGATTTCATTAATTACCTCAGTATAATGAGATGATACACACACCTCCCAAGATTCGGACAGCATCTATACCAAATATCAATAAAATTTTATGCAATATGAAGTTGATTATGTAAAGCGGTTATTTATATATGGTTCCAGATTATTGACAATAAAATTTTTATGCAATATAAAGTTGATTACGTAAAGCGGTTATTTATATATGGTTCTAGATTATTGACGTAAAAATCTATGATATTTTTTATTAGCAAGAAACAAAGTCCATGGTGTTTAGTAACTAAAAACAAAGGCCATGATATTTATCTTAATATTGGTTAAAGTATTGTATTTAATTGCCAAAAAAAATCCATGGCATTTATTTGAAACCTGTCGTATTTTCCGTAATAAACAAAATTTGTGATATTTATTTCTAATAAGGAAGGCACATAGTATCTAAATGGAAAACATTGAAATCGTATCAAAAACACTAAAAGTATAAAAGTTCTCCATGTTTTTTATTTATTAGGAAACTCTCATGGTATTTATGTTAAAATATAGAGGAATTTCATGAAACTTAATTGAAATAAAAAAAAGTCCATGGTGTCTGTTTAAAAAACATCGGGAAGTTCACGGTATTTTTTGAAAAAAGTCAATGGTATCTATTTGAAGTTCATGGCATCTATTTGTAATAAAAAGTCTCTTAACAATTATCTTGAGTACATTAAGAATTCATGGTGTTTTTGTGGAAATCTACTTGAGATTTTGTGTAACGACCCTAAATTTCTTGTACCGGCCCTTTTGTTTTAATTAATAAGAGATATAGTTTTCTGTTCAAGTTTTGAGTTATAAGTAATTCTTGATAAATATTATTTAATAATAACCTTGTAACTCATTGGTTAAGTTTCTACCTTGCTATTTCATAGCTCCGCGTGTTCGAATCCTTCCATCCCAAATTATTTAATTTAATTTTTTTGTCATTTTTTAATACTAAAACTTTCACGAGCGATGCACGGAGTTACGAAATGTTATAGAAGAAAAGATACACGTTTCTGGACTACTTGAACCGACCCAAGCCTGTGACACGAGACTCGAGCCTAGACCGCAATGTGGACCCGACGTGGGCGGTCCAAACCCCACTAAGGGCGGCTAGCTCTTGAGCCCCGTGTTTAGACCGTAGTGTTGCGTGGACTCCCGACTGTTAGTTTCGGTATCCCAAAACTGCCCATTCAACCCGAGACCTAACAATCCATTCAATTTCCCATTTAATCTCTTTAAATGTCTTTAATTTCTTTTTTTAATTCATCCCAAAATTGCCCATTCAACATAGGGTTTCCTTGATTCAGGCGAAATGGTGTAGTAACCGTATTGGATACGAGCAGAGTTCCGATTGATTGATGGTACTATGTATCCGAACTTTCAATCGGCAGTTGATAATACTAACCGGTTCGGGATTGAGCCGGATTATTAAATCAGGTATTGATTTAATAATTTACATATATATATTTCGATATGTATATTCTAGTATTATGTTTTTTGTGTTATTCTATCTTTTTGGGTATTCGTGTTTTTATGCGAATGCAAATATGTATATACAGTATACTGTAATCCGTATTTCATTACGGAAAACATTCTAGAAGGTGGACACCTCAACATGGCTTTTTCCATTTATTCTTAAATGGAAATGAGGTGTAAAATAAATGAGAGAGGGTATGGTGAAAACCATGCCTCAATAGTTGACAAATGAATTCTTAATTCATTTGTGGCAACTATTGAAGCATGGTTGATACTTCTTTATTGTAAAAATCATTTTACAAAACCAAAGTGAGGATTTTTCTCACTTACATGCATCATTATTCATGAGCTCACCATTTTGCTTCATTTTCTTCTCGTCTCTGGAGCTCCTCCACCTTCATCATCTACTCCCTCTCTACACTCTCATGTGTTGAGAATCAAAAGAGGATGTGAGATAGAAACACACTTAGAACCCTAGGCTACATCCTAGAATTCTTAGATTGGCAATCCAAGTTCTCTAGTTGCTCCATTTGATATTTAGTTTGGAGCTAGAGCTATGGACTGCATCTCTCGAGTGGATCATCTTCGACGGAGGGAGACGGACGATCAAGCTCGATCATGGAGGCCACTAGGAGATTCTAAAGAGGAACGAAGACCGAAGGACATGGATCTTTTGGTGAGACTCTTTCATCATAGTAGATAGCCCCTCTTTAGTTATAGCTAGTTAGGTTTATGGTAGATCTGGTTAACGGGTTATTCTAGCGCAAACGGCCACGGTAGATGGCTAGGACGTCAGTATAACCCAACATGGTATCAGAGCCGGCCCATAAACCCTAAACTAGCAGTTTAAACAATATTTGAAGTAATGAAACCGAAATAACTCCAAAACAATCCGCGCAATATTCAAGTTTCTGTACTTTTTAAAAAGTCTTCAATTTTTTTTAAAACAATTGCAAAAGGCTTCTCTTGTGATAACTAAAACACCAGAGAAAAACGAGCCCATAATTTCAAAATCTGACCGGCGAAATCCTCTTTTTAGCCGGCTCCGCCGGTTCTACTGCAGCCAATGGTGCTCAGTTTTTTTTTGTGTTCTATAACACTTGGATATAGGGTTTCAGGATATGTTTGTTTTTTCCTAGATTGTATTTTCAGTTATCTTGAGTTTTAGGGCAATACAGATTATTTCGAAGTCGCTATTTTTAATACCGTTTAAAAATTTCAGTACATACATTACTAATTGTGACCGTGAATGTCATTTGAGCGGTATAACCCGTTTAACTGCTATATGTTCTTTTAGACGGGTTTGCGAATATTACATTCACGTTGATGTTCTGTGATTGTGCTGATATTGTGGTTGGATTGTCGTGGTGGATAGCCGGCGGTGCAATGGTAGTAGTACAGTTAATATTCATTTGTACATTTGTTTTTGCGGGGCGAGCGTCAGACATGTGGATAGCCATTTCTGCCGTGTTGTATATTATTTGATTGGGGCACGACCGGGTTGAGGTTGATGTCACCTTTGTACATATATTTTCATTTTCTGTACTGGGATTACCCTACGGTGGAGTGCTCGAATAGCCGGGTTCTAGAGGGCAACGAGCCCGCATCTCATACCGTTGAAACAGAGGGGGCTTCACTCTAGAATTGGCGGGCTATTTATCGCACTCGTAGGGGGTATAGGATGACCTACGGAGGGGCGCCCAAGTTACCGGATTCCGTGAAGTGCAGGATGGCCCATTCACTTTGTTGATTGGGGTTGCCTCACTTCTGGGATTGGCGGGTAACTTTCCGCGCTCGTAGGGGTCCATGTTTTTATTGCACGGGATATCCACACGACAGGGAACGTCGGGTCTCATATGCGGCTCAAATGAAACCTGAGGCTCCAAGATTATCTATCATTCTGTGTTACTTGTTGAGATTCTATGATGTTGCTTATATCATGCCTGGGACGAATGTTATATATTTTTATATATAGTAGTAGATGTTGTATATGTTTTGCACCCGCGCTAGTCAAGCCCCCGCTCTGCCTTTAGTTAAGTAACCTAACGGTGCATGACAGGGCCCCGTGGCGAATGCGGATGGCATATACGTACATTGTATTTTCGTTCTTTTCTAGTATGATAGGAATTAATTGATGGGACCGCATTAATTTTAATTAATGCAAGAAAAGAAATCTAAGAAGATGTTGTTAGAACAGATTTCGAAAAACTATAGTTATATTCTTGGTTTTGCATAGTGGTATTCGGTCATGAATATCCAGCACCTCATTCCAGCAGGCAAGAGCAGAGATCCCTTCGCGGGGAGTGACCTCTTGAACAAAAGCTAATACTGTAGATTACTCGGTTTTCTTCAAAAACACAAGTTTTCAAAAAAGGAGCCTAAACCATTCCTTTTCAAAACTGCTCAAGTTCCTTCAATGATATCAAGTTCATTATATTAAAGGGTTTTTCGCTAAAAACCCAGCTGTAACCCTCCGTCATTTCTTACGAGTGTTACTTAGTATTCGTGCTGCGTGTTTTGACCTAGTCAAGACGTAGTGTTCGGTAGCTGAGTGGTGCTTGTTTGCTGCAGGTATTGTGATTATTTAGGACAGCCATATAACCATTTTGACCTAGTCAAGGGTTTATATGGGTGAGTCTAAATTAATCCAGGAAAATGACGGGTTGAACTTGACTAGCGGTTTATGATATATTGACCTAGTCAAGATCATAATCCGTTAGGGGCAAAAACCACATCGGGAGTTTCAAACATACAGGAAACTTGCTAGTATTGCATACCTTCTGGAGTGTGATAACTAGAGTGGCTTCCATCTAGGTTATCACACAGTAATAGTTGGATCCCAATCCCACTGATGAGTAGGATTACTCTTGGAAGATTATTTCACTTAACAATCAATGCTATAAACCAAGTGTCTAGAACGGTGTTAGCGGGGATACGCCTCCAGGGAAAAGTGGTTATATAATTAAGAAATTTCATGAAAGTATTGGAAAACCTTCCTCGAAGTACCGACACTGGCCTGGCCGAAAGGTTAAGCAAGTATTGTAACGTGTGATTAATCCTGACTAGTTCTCCTTTTAAGGTTTGATGGAGAATTCGAGAAAACAGTGGGAGCCATCCTGATTATATAAACTAATAACCAATCTAATCTTGCCAGAGCGCACGCTGAGTGTTTCTTTTCTCTCTCTTCAGGTAGCAAACATTTCATACCCTAATCAAGATAATAAAATGTATCGCTTGACCGATCCGAATTCTTATTCGGGGCTGGGGAACGTCGGTTCGGCTCTAACTTATGACAGCAGTCATGAGTATGAGCAGAGAAAAGAGAATTGCATGAATTCCTTGATGACCCCAATGAAGAAGAAGCATACTATTGCGTCTCCTTCAGGTGTTCTTGTTATTGAGAACTGTTTTTCGATCAGTCCTACCTCCTGGGTACTAGATACCGGATCAAGATCTTATATCTGTAATTCATTGCAGGGACTGAGAAAAAGTAGAATAGTAAGACCTGGTGATATGTCCCTCAGAGTAGGGAATGGAGCACAGGTTGATGCTGCCGCCGCCGGTGAATTTCACCTAGTATTGCCAAAAGGAAAAACTATGATTTTGAAAAATTGCTACTATGTACCTTTCATAGTTTGCAATATCATATCAGTTTCTTTACTTGATAAAGATGGATATAAGTTTGTTCTTGATAGAAATATCATGAACGTCTACCTTGATAAGGTATTGGCTACAGAAGGTACACTGTGTAATGGTATCTATGTTCTAAATCAAAACGCAATTTTCAATATACAAAACACATGCAGGAGGAAGAGTTCAGAAGAGAACGAATCCTACTTATGGCATTGTAGACTTGGTCATATCGGAGAGAAAAGACTAAGCAAGTTGCAAAAAGAAGGATATTTGAATACGTTCGAATTTTCATCTTATGAAACTTGTCGGTCTTGTCTCAAGAGAAAGATGAACAAATCTCCGTTCACCGGACACAGAGAAAGAGCAACGGAGCTCTTGGAACTCATACACAGTGATGTGTGTGGTCCGATGTCTATACATGCAAGGGGTAGGTTCTCGTACTTCATCACATTCACTGACGATCTCTCTAGGTTCGGATATGTGTATCTTATGAAACACAAATCTAAAACTTTTGAGAAATTCAAAGAATACAGAAACGAAGTAGAGAATCAGACTGACAAAAGTATAAAGATCCTCCAGTCTGATAGATGTGGGGAGTACTTGAGTACGGAATTCCGATACTTTCTAAAAGAGAATGGTATTCTCTCTCAGTTCACTCCTTCGTATACATCACAACACAACGGTATATCGGAGCGGAGGAACCGTACCCTGTTGGACATGGTTCGCTCCATGATGAGTAACGCCGAGTTGCCTCTTTCATTTTGGGGACATGCGCTTTTGACAGCGGCATATCTGTTGAATGATGTTCCATCCAAATCCGTGCCTAAGACACCATTCGAGATATGGAATGGTAAGAGGCCATATCTTAAAAGATTTAAGATATGGGGTTTTCTGGCTTACGTTAAAAAGCATAATCTGGATAAACTAGAGGCACGGTCAGTTTTGTGTAAGTTTGTGGGATATCCAAAGAATGGTTATGGATATCTGTTCTACCATACTGAGGAACAGAAAGTGTTTGTTGCTCAACACGCCAAGTTTTTAGAATGGCTATTTCTTGCAAAAGAAATAAGTGGGAGTACGGTAGAACTGGAAGAATTCAGAAAACACAAACTATAACTGAAAATTTGGTGGAACTGCTAGATTCAGTAGTCCCAGTCGAACCTCGGCCACTCCGCAGATCTAGTAGGATTTCTCATCCGCCCGAGAGATAATACAGTTTTCTCATAGACGGGGATCGAGAGGATTGCATCTTGAAAGAAGATAATCCTACTAGTTTCAGGCAGGCCATTATCAGTAGGGACTCTGATAAATGGCTAGATGCTATGCGATCCGAAATGGAGTCCATGTACACCGATAAAGTGTGGACCTTCAATATTTCTCCACCTGGGGTAAAACCCGTTGGATGGAAATGGATCTACAAAAGGAAGTTTGGTGTAGATGGGCAGGTGGAAACCTATAAGGCTATACTCGTTGCAAAAGGTTTTCGTCAAAGACCAGAAGTGGACTATGACGAAACCTTTTCTCCAGTGGCTATGCTCAGATCCATTCGGATCCTACTTGCCATTGATGCCTTCCATGACTATGAAATTTGGAAGATGGATGTAAAAATGGATTTTCTAAATGGATGTTTGGAAGAGTGCGTTTATATGGATCAGCCAGAAGGTTTTGTAGACAGTGGGAACAACGGGAAGGTGTACAAGTTGCTTAAATCCATTTATGGATTAAAACAGGTATCGCGGAGCTGGAACATCTGTTTTAATGAAATAGTCAAGAAATTTGACTTCATCAAGAACGAAAACGCCTTGTATATATAAGAAAATTGTAGGACGAACTGTCGTATTCCTGATCTTGTACGTGGACAACATTCTTTTGATAGGAAATGATATTCCTATGCTACAATCGGTCAAGTTGTTCTTGTCACAAAGGTTCTCCATGAAAGGCCTGGGTCATGCCTCATACATTCTGGGGATTAAGATCTACAAAGATGGATCTAAGAGATTATTGGGACTTTCACAGTCCAAGTACATAGAGACTGTACTAAAGAGATTTAGTATGGAAGATTCCAAGCGCGGTAATATACCCGCATTGCACGGAATCACTCTCTCCAAAAAGATGTCTCCCAAGACTGATGATGAGGAGAGGGTTCACATGAGCACTATACCCTACGCTTCAACGATAGGATCTATAATGTATGTGATGCTGTGTACCAGACTAGATGTAGAATATGCGCTTAGCGTGGTGAGCCGGTATCAGTCAGACCCAAGTGAGAATCATTGGACAGCTGTGAAGAACATTCTCAAGTACCTGAGAAGGACTAAGGAGATGTTCTTGGTATACGGTAATGGAGACCTTAAGGTCGAGTCCTTTACCGATTCAAGCTTCCAGAGTGACAAGGATGACAGCAAGTCGATCTCAGGTTTTGTGTTTACCCTCAACGGAGGGGCGGTGTGTTGGAAGAGCTCCAGACAGGACACCGTCGCAAACTCGACGATGGAGGCTGAATACATTGCTGCGAACGATGCCGCAAAAGAAGCGGTCTAGATGAAAAAGTTCATTACTGAACTTCAGGTAGTTTCGTCCATTGTTGATCCAATACCTCTGTAATGTGATAACGATGGGGCTATAGATTTAGCGAAGGAACCACGATCCCATTAGAAATCCAGACACATCTTAAGGCGGTATCACCTGATCAGGGAGATCGCTGATCGCTGGGAGATCGAGATACGGAGAGTGGACACAAAAGAAAACACGGCGGATCCATTCACGAAGGCCCTCCCTCAAGCGCAGTTTGAGCGACTTTTTGAGATGTTGGGTATGCGGTACACCAACAGCGGGCTTAGAGCAGACATTGGGTATTCGGTACGCCAATATATGGTCTTAGTGCAAGTGGGAGATTGTTGCATATGTATGCCCTACAGGACATTATTGTATATGTATACATGTGGATTCTTGGACATATGTATGTACAGGACAGTCTTGCTCGATATGATATTATGCTATCTGGTTTGTCTTTATCTTAACATATGCATATATTTTACTTGTTATTACATATCATTTATACATGTTGATAAAGCCTGTAGGATCTTGCTTAACTACCAACGTTATGATGGCGATCATACTTGTGGGAGCTGGGTAGTCCATAAGCACATCTTAAAGGTTCCAAGTCATAGGAGTATCGAGATCAAGCATTGATATTCCAGAGTAGACTTGTGTATACGTTTCTAGACCCCGACGAGGGGCGGTGGTTGGTCCCATAACCATTGGTGTGATCACCTAAGATTGTATACTGGTGCTCACTGGGGGTGAGTACACTGGACGGACTCGCCGAGAACTTCTAAATGGTATTATACCTATCGTCGGATGGAAGTTCTCAGGTGACATGAGTACAGGTTAGTCTTCGGACCTGAGATCGTCATTTGTCTCGTATGAGTTCCCACTGTACTCTGATCACTACCCTACCACGACTCTACTGAGTCATGCAAACAGGTTTTGATTGGGTACGGTCCCGAGCCACATGGAGGCAGTGAGTGATTGTTGGGGATTCGTCTCTCCGGTATAGGGAGTCGATATCGCACTGTGTTCGATTGGTCAGGACCATAAGAACTTGGTCAAGGCAGTTGGGATTTACTGATAGGTTGATCAGTAGTTTCTCGGATTGGTCCTGAGCCGCATCAGAACAAATTATCGGGTTATTAGGGTTTGACGTTTACCACCCCCTAGACCCGGTATGCGATACTCTCAGACGAAAAGACCGGACTGTACGGAGATTGTCACGGATAGGCTTAGTAGGGATCCGGATGAGTTTGCTCGTCAGCCTTCCTTTTCGACAAATACCCGGGTAGCCGTTATGCACAGCTAGTGCCACTGACGTACTTGTGGTTATGGATTTATCCAGTAACTCACTGCCGGCGTACTGTCGAGTCTTTAGAGTCCCACACAGAGGGTTTCCCTGGTTCAGGTGAAATGGTGTAGTAGCCGTATTGGATACGAGCAGGGTTCCGATTGATTGATGGTACTATGTACCCGGACTTTCGATCGGACAGTTGATAATACTAGCCGGCTCGGGATTGAGCCGGATTATTAAATCAGGTATTGATTTAATAATTTACATATATGTATTTCGATATGTATATTCTAGTATTATGTTCTTTGTGTTATTCTATCTCTTTAGGAATTCGTGTTTTTATGCGAATGCAGATATGTATATACACTAGACTGTAATCCGTATTTCATTATGGAAAACATTCTAAAATGTGGACACCTCTTCATGGCTTTTTCCATTTATTCTTAAATGGAAATGAGGTGTAAAATAAAAGAGAGGGGAGTATGGTGAGAACCATGCCTCAATAGTTGACTTCATTTGTGACAACTATTGAAGCATGGTTGATACTTCTTTATTGTAAAAATCATTTCACAAAACCAAAGTGAGGATTTTTCTCTCACTTGCATGCTTCATTATTCTTGAACTCGCCATTTTTGTCACGTCCCGCTTCCCGGTGTACGGGGAAGGGACACGGCGAGGCCCACTACGTATCTACTGAGAAGTAAACATGCTAAGCATATCTAAGCAATATAAAGTAAAGTACACAAGAGACAGGAATGTAAATGAACAACAACTTTATTTATTAAACATTCTTTTACAGGTACAACTAGAAATGTAAATACATAAGTAGAAAGCGATGCCTAAACAATGGCATAACTGTAATGAAATAAATATATACAAGTAAAGTCTAATGCTCTGGGTCTTTAGTGTACTGCTCTAAATGCTCCTGGTTGGTCTCGAGCTTCTCAGAGTCGGGTCCACCTGACAATATTCCAAAGAAGAAGAGAAATAAGAATGTCGTCAGCGAACAATCGCTCGGTAAGTCCCAAAGGTGAGCAGAGATAGAATAGACAGAAAAAGAATATATCTTATAATGTTTGATTATATTGTTAACGTTGTTGTTTGTAGCTTGGTACAGAAGATACCAGTGTATACGAGAGGAGTCCAACTTACACCGTGAACTTTGGTAACCCGTAGTACAAGGCTCCATCGAAAACACCACGGAACAACGGCATGGATGTAATTACGTCTTAAGTGACCACCTCGTGCCACCTTTAACATATTTTGTACCAGTCTACCCCTTATAAACCCTGCGTTGTCTTGATTGTATTGTTTATATTAATTGTACTGATTGATTGCATTGTCTTGTAGTAAATGGAAGACTTGCCGAAACCATAATATTAGTAAATGGAATGGATGTAAATGGATAGTCATGTAAACGGAGTATATCTATAGTTCGGTTCAGTCAATATAGATTGAATAGACGGATTCATAGATTCATGTTGTATTGTAGTTATATACTTGAATCATATTCAAGTCAGATTGATTAGATTGAGACTCAGTCTGAGTCAGATACTTTTGAAAAGAACTTGAAATCCTGAATTAGTTTTGATGTTATCGGTAACAGCTGCACATGGACGGCATGATTTGTGTCTTTTTCCAGGAAAATTACCGTGTCGATAACACTGTTTGTTAGATTGTCTACCTTAGATAGGAAAGCACCCATATCTCCGGCTCCCCGAGGCTCAAGAGACCGGTCTCGTTTAAACCTATGTTTACTAGGGTCCTTATTGTAATTTAGTATAACTTGAGGGGGGTTTATATAAAAATAGTTTTGGTATAATTTCAAAATACACCTCAATCATTTAATTATTGTCTTTAGGTTTTTCATAGATGTATATTTTATAATTGTGTAATGTCTAGTGAGTAGAACCTAGTTTTCATAGTATATGGTATTTCTTAAAATGTTGAAATTGTTTTGTATTTGGATGATATTTTCATGTAATGGTGATTCTTTTGAAAACTTGGATTATTTATATAGTATAATTAAAGTAGATTTTTTGATAATAGATATCTATATATTTAATGAAAATAATTCTATTTATTTTCTTATAGAAATCTCATTTTCTAAAGAAAAAATGCATTAAAATTCCATCGAGATCGAATGCTCCTTTTAGAGGTCTGCATCTCGCTCTCCTAGACCCGAGGATGTGCGATAATCCGCACCATCCCGAACGGGATCCCCAAAAGTGGGTTATAGAGATTGTAACACCCGAGCCCAATAATACTATTTCTGTTACTGGTTGAGTATTTGACATTGCTCATTTCATTTATCTTACTTGTTTGGTTCTTATTGCAAAATTTTAACCGGTTAAGTCAGTTTTGCATATAACAAATTTTAACACCTAAAGTAAAATTAAAAATATCTGTATTGGCCTACTCGTCACCCCTAGCCGCGTGGTAGCGTCCGCGCGTCGAGTTTTCATCCCGTTCAGTGAAACGGGCGAGTTTGGACGGCTACGCGCGCGTACAGGTGTCCGACTTGGGGGCATGCTTTTTAATCATAAAACATTTCATTTTAAAATTTGGAACCCGCTTAAAATCCTATTATTTGAATTTCAAATTTTTGGGCGCAACCCGGGCGCGATTTGGAAATGTTTCATTTAGCGCCAAAATCCCAATTTAATAAAATATTCTAAAACTATATAATATATTCATCTGTTACCTTTTTAACCATTTAATCTTTATGTAATCTTTTTAAATTCTTTCTGTTTCTCGCCTCAGCCAATCGCGGGGGACTTAAACCCCCGTGGGCCCCATCTTTCCCTCTTTCTATCTCTCCTCTCTCTTTCCCTATCTCTATCTCTCTCTTCCTCTGTCTCTCTCTCTATCTGATTTCTCTTTCTCTCTCTCTCTAACTCTCTCTCTCTCTCTATCCCTATATATAATACGTTCCTCGTCCCCATTCTTTTCACCGAGCGATCACGAAACCCAAACCCCATCACAACCCTAGCCCAGCCTTGTTCCCCGTCGCTGCCGCGACCTCGTCGCCGACGCCACCACCACCATCACCCTCGTCGCAGACGCTACCCATTCCTTCCTCCTCTCCCTTCTCCCCGTGCACCCAACACCGTGGCCACCTGCACCCACCGTGCCCGCCGTCGCCGCCGCAACCCGTCGCCGACGACGCCAGCGTCTCCCCCTTCGCCCCTCTTCCCGACCTCGACACCATCCTCCTCCTCCCGAGTGTCGGCGCCGCAACAAAACCCAAACAGCAACCCTATCACCTTCTCCGGTTCGCCGGAAAACGCCGCCGTCGACCCTCTTCGTCGTCACCTGCGCCACCGCCGACCACCTCCTCTTCACCTGCAACCCAGACCCGGCCATTTCCTCTCCCTCCTCACCGTTTCTCCTTCTCCAGCAACCTGCAGCCGAGTCTGCCGCCGCCGCTCCCTCTCCGGCGCCCCATCGCCGTCGACCCCGTCGCTATCGCGACACTTGCAACCCCAGTAAGCTTCCCTTCACTTTCCCCTTCCTTTTTCCCCTTGCTGGTTGTTATTTGTCCGTGCGTGGTATTTGCTAACTTTTGTCGCTGTTTTGGCGGTTCGCCGGAATCCGGCCATGCCGACGACTTGACCCGACATTCCAGCAAGGTACTCCGGTCCGCGTGGTCCCGCTGTTCGTTGTTTGGATTCGATCCGTGACCCGTGCGTCCGTCGCGTGTTTTCCGCTGACGTTACGTCCCTTTTTCCCGGTTCGCGAACCGTCGAGGCAAGTATTACTTGCTACATGCTATGATATACAAATTAAGTGCGCTTGACTCATTAAACTTGCAAAAATTAACTTGGTGTAGTTACTTTTCTCATTTGGACGAAATATGACTTATATCATGATACAGTTAACCTAAACCGCATTTTGCCACTTTAACCCTAATAACGAAGTTACCCGTTAATCACATTTACCGTTTAAAGGACGGTAACCTTACACTTGTAGCTCTATTACATTCTGATGTCGATATAACAGTATTGCACCGTCATGTGATCCATTGCACCGCAAGGGTGCTCGAAACTTGTTAATATGATAATACGACTGCACTATATTAATGCACCATTGTGATTAAATGAGCTACTTGTGTTGTTTAATTCATTGCCTATTTCCTGCTGTTATTCCTTGTTCGATTTTATGCCTGTTGTGAGCACACCCTCGATTTTGTTACATATTGACTTGACCTTGCTACACATGACATATATATATACCGATGCACCGGACATGGTACCCTTTACTATCGACTTAACCTGATGTACCATGACCTGACATGTTACCTGATCTCATGCCTAATGCCAACAAACCTGACTTAGGGTCCTCATGGACCATTCCTGTTGTCTATCCAGACAAACCTGACCTGTTACCTGATCTTGTGTTGGCATTAGTCCTTGATTCCTGAATACCTGACTTCACACATATAACCTGGGGGTATGGGGAAATCAAACGGGTAATCTAAAGTATAACTTAAAAGGGTATTACTTGATCCGTGGTCCCGGGGGGTAACGAGACAGAGCCATTCGTGACTCTTACATTCCTGATCCGTGGTCCCGGGGGGCAACGGGACAGAACCATTATTGGTTCCCATCTTCCTGATCCGTGGTCCCGGGGGGTAACGGGACATATCCTTTGAGTTACATGGAGGATTACTCGAATTGATTTCAAAGACTTTAGAATAGGAAACCGATAGAACAGTTTAGTTACCACTGCACACTACCCTGCACTGCTTGTTACATACTACTGCTTATTTCATGTTTACTTCTGCACTGCTTATTACCATGTTCATATTATATTATTGGTTGACATGACGCGCTGACGTCTGGGTTTTGCATGGCCCAGATTCTTTACCACTGTCGCTGACCGAGCAGGAGTACTTCAGCCAGCAGGCTGATCTGTGAGTTCCGTAGTGATTAGTTTATTTCTTGCATTTTATTTCCAGATGTGAGCCCGCATTATGGGACGTACTTTTCTATCATTGTATTGGATCATTTGCTTCCGCACTTATTTATTATTGACTCTTGCTATTCTGGATTTGGACATGTGTTAGATAGTTTTTTTTATCTTGTTCTTGATATCTCTACAGCCATAATGTGACTGTGGATGGATACTTCCTACCCACAGGTAGCTTGGTTGGCTATGTCACGTGCCCACTCTTGCGTACTCTGGGAAGCGGGGCGTGACATGGTTCTTTTGGTATCAGAGCCATAGGTTAATTGGGTTGATTCTTTTATAGTTGGGTATTGTACCCGATACACTAATCAGAATACCCGTGCTTAGGAAACATGTCCTACCACCTTGACCGCTTTACCATTCTTGAATCACATTCTTCCGGATTATGTCGACGTGCAAACTTACTTTGCATGTTAACTCGAAAACCTGATTTCTTGTTATCTCTAGGACTTAGGCGACTTGGGTAGAGTTAAGTAATTGTGGCTATGATACCGCGGCATAGTTACAATGCGGTACTCTATTTAAGTATCTTGGAGTTCTAGCCTTGATTTATATATTGAATCTATCATCATGCTAATGTTGGGTGTTTTGATTTCAGGAATATGGCAGATAAGAATTTCAAGACGTATCAGAGGCGCGTGGATGAAGCCGCCATGTTGGGAGTGATACGTGGAATGTTGGAAAATCAGAAGAGGCATACTGAGCTGATCCAGCAGCAAGCAGATTCATTTCAGGAGGGTTTGCAGGCCATTCGGCAGTCTGTAAACAACGCTGGAGCGAAACCAGTTGACCGGGTAGGGACCGTGGCAGATTTCAGACGTTTGGGTCCTACTACTTTCACTGGTCTGGGGGAGCCGTTGCCAGCCGAGCAGTGGCTAGTGGATACGGAGAATTTGCTGATTGTGGCCCAGATCCCAGAGGACAAAAGAGTTGATGTGGTGCGCATTCAGCTGGTGGATTACGCCCGAGAGTGGTGGCTTGTGGAGGAGACCCGCTTGCCCAAGCCAATCAGTTGGGCGGACTTCTCTAAGAGTTTCCTGGAGAAATTCTTCCCGCGGACTGCACGGGAGGAAATGGAAGAGAAATTTATTGGGCTGAGGAAAAATGGAGCACCTGTGGACGTACATGCAGCGGAGTGGACGAGACTCAGCCGCTTCGCTGGACCCTTAGTCGCCAACGAGGCAGACAGGGCGCGAAGGTTCTTGCGCAGTTTGGATGTGGACATCCAGAGGCAGATTGTCTCCCTGGGTTTGACCACTTTCTCACAGGTTCTTACGGCAGCCCGGGAGCAACAGAGTTTGTCAGGAATGAAAGGGAACCTACAGCAGACAGCAGTCGCGGCCAGGAAGCCCGCATTTGTACCTAACCGAGATCATGGGCGTAGAGGTATTCCAGTGGATCGACATGGGGTAGCACCAATGAAGAAGCCTATGGTCTTTGATCGAAGAAAAGGCATGATTTGTGACTACTGCCGTTTACCCGGACATGTGCAGAAGGATTGCCGAAGGAAGCTGGGACTTTGTCTGGTTTGTGGGGCAGCTGATCACGCAGTTGGTGCCTGTCCGTCAAAGCTTCGCACGAGAGATGATATACAGAAGCCTCCGCAGAGACCGTTCCAAGGGCAGAAACAGCTGACTCAGGGACCTAATCAGGCTCGAGCTTTCACTTTGACAGCTGAGGAAGCTAAGGCATCAGGAGAAGTGGTTTCAGGTACTTTACTCGTTCATGGTTTTCCCGCATTGGCATTATTTGATTCCGGAGCATCCCACTGTTTTATGTCATCCAAATTTAAAACTACGCACTCGATTACCTGCACGACCCTGTCTAGTTTTTGGGACATACACACTGGGAATGGGAAAATCATAGCTAGTAGGGAATGTAGAGATTGTACGGTTGTTGTGTGCGGACGGGAGCTCTTTGCAGATTTCTTGGTAATAGACACGGGCAGCTATGAAGTTGTCTTGGGAATGGATTTTCTTGGCACTTTCCACGCCCACATTGACTGTAGGGCAAGAAAGGTAATTTTCCAGATTCCCGGACACCCTGAGTTTACCTTCACTGGGAGAAGCAGTTCTGTCGGGCCAGTCGAGTTCAGGGCTAGGCCGACACACAGTGTTCTTGCAACTATGGAAGTTGATAGTAATGAAGAGCCGGCAGTTGTTCGTGACTTTATGGACGTATTTGAAGATATATCGGGCTTACCACCGAAGAGAGACGTGGAGTTCGCGATTGACCTTATTCCTGGTGCAGCGCCAGTATCTAAAGCTTATTATCCGATGGCACCAGTGGAATTGGAAGAAGTTAAGAAGCAAGTTGGTGAATTACTTGAGAAGGGTTGGATTCGAAGCAGCAACTCGCCTTGGGGAGCTCCAGTTCTTTTAGTAAAGAAGAAGGATGGCACGAGAAGGATGTGCATTGATTATCGAGAATTAAACCGGGTGACTATTAAGAACAAGTACCCGATCCCTCGCATTGGAGAACTTTTTGAGCAGCTTAGTGGTGCGAGGGTATTCTCGAAACTGGATTTGCGATCCGGATATCATCAGGTCCGAGTAAAAGCAGAAGATATTTGCAAGACGGCGTTTCGAACTCGGTAAGGATATTTCGAGTATCTAGTGATGCCCTTCGGAGTAACGAATGCGCCGGCAATATTCATGGATTTGATTAACAGAATCTTCTCACCCTTCTTGGACCAGTTTATTGTGGTATTCATTGACGACATTCTGGTTTACTCGAAGAGTTCGGAAGAGCATGCTGAGCATTTGAAGATCGCACTGCAGACACTGAGGTAGGAGAAATTGTATGCGAAGATGAGTAAGTGCGAATTTTGGTTGGAAGAAGTGAAGTTTCTGGGGCATGTTGTGTCGGGCGATGGAATCGCCGTCGATCCCGAAAAGATTGCAGCAGTTCGAGATTGGCCTATTCCAAGAAATGTGGCTGAGATAAGAAGTTTCCTTGGTTTGGCCGGATACTACAGGAGATTTGTGGAGAACTTCGCTCGTTTAGCAGAACCGTTGACCAAGCTTACGCGCAAGGAAGTACCTTTTGTTTGGATGGATAAGTGTGCATTGGCTTTCGAGACGTTGAAGCAGAAATTCATAACCGCCCCTATCCTGACCGTACCAGACAATTCCGGAGGACTGGTGATTCACAGCGACGCATCTGGAAAAGGATTGGGATGCGTTTTGATGCAGAATGGGAAGGTCGTAGCTTACGCATCAAGACAACTGAAGACCCATGAGAAGAATTATCCGATTCATGACTTGGAGCTTGCGGCTGTGATCTTCGCCTTGAAGATTTGGAGACACTACCTTTTGGGCGAGAGAGTCGAAGTTTTTACAGATCAAAAGAGTTTGAAGTATGTGTTCACTCAGAAGGAGTTGAACATGAGGCAACGCAGATGGTTGGAGCTGATGGCCGACTACGACCTTGATCTTAAGTACCATCCGGGAAAAGTTAACGTCGTGCCGGATGCGCTTAGTCGGTTACCAGCGATTCAGGTATTGACTACACAGAGGGAGATAATTGCGGATTTTCGAAGTTTTGACTTGGAGGTTGTGCTACCACACTCTACGGGACAGTTGATGCAGTTGCAAGTACAGTCGTCCTTAGTTGAGAAGATTAAAGCGGCACAATCGCAGGATCCTAGACTGCAAAGGTTTCGAGAGCAGGTTGAAGCTGGACTACGAACAGATTTACTGGTCCACGAAGATGGTTCGTTGAGGTATGGTAGCCGTGTGTGTGCGCCAAAGGGGGATATGCGTGAAGAGCTTATGAAGGAGGCACACAGTTCATCTTACTCTGTACATCCAGGAGGTACAAAGATGTACCGAGATATTCGACAGCATTTCTGGTGGGAAGGTATGAAACGGGAGATCGCCCGCTTCGTGGCTAAGTGCTTGGTATGTCAACAAGTCAAGGCTGAGCACCAAAGGGTTGCTGGTTTGTTGCAACCACTTCCGATTCCTCAGTGGAAGTGGGAACATATAACCATTGATTTCGTAGCGGCTTTACCGCGGAGTCCAAAGGGCAACAATGCAGTATGGGTAATTGTCGATCGGTTGACCAAGGCAGCTCACTTTATTCCTTTTCGGGTTGGTCAATCAACGGAGACTTTAGCAGAGCGATACATGCAGGAGATTGTAAGATTGCATGGAGTACCGGTGAGCATCGTGTCCGATCGGGACACTCGGTTCTTATCACACTTCTGGAGGAGTTTACAGGAAAGCTTGGGGACTCGATTGAAGTTTAGCACAGCTTATCATCCTCAAACTGATGGTCAGTCGGAGAGAACGATCCAAACTCTTGAGGATATGTTGAGAGCATGCATGTTGGACTTCAAAGGTTCTTGGGAGGATCACCTACACTTGGTGGAGTTTTCCTACAACAATAGTTTCCAAGCGACTATTCAGATGGCTCCGTTTGAAGCTTTATATGGTCGTAAGTGTCGTTTACCTGTTTGTTGGGATGACGTTGGTGAACGAAGATTATTGGGACCAGATTTTATAGTACAGACCGTTGAGAAGGTTAACGCCATCAGAAAGCATATGAAGGAAGCTCAAGACATACAGAAAAGTTGGGCTGACACGTCAAGAAGACCTCTAGAGTTCACCGTGGGTGATTTGGTATTCTTGAAGATATCACCGACTAGAGGAGTGATTCGTTTTGGGAGTCGGGGAAAGCTTAGTCCTCGATTCGTTGGACCCTTCGAGATATTGGAGCGTGTTGGAGAGGTAGCGTACCGTTTGGCGTTACCACAGTCCTTGGCAGGTGTGCACGATGTGTTTCATGTATCTCAACTACGAAGGTATGTTCGAGATGAAACCCACGTCTTGGATCATTCGGAGTTAACTGTACGGGAGGACCGAACTTTTGAGGAGCGACCGGTTGAAATCAAGGATCGAAGGTAAAAGGTTCTTAAGAACAAGGTTATCCCCCTTGTGCTAGTCTCTTGGGGTAATCGATCGCATGGAGAATCCACTTGGGAGCGAGAAGACGAGATCCGGCAGAAGTTTCCTCACCTTTTCCTGTAGTTATCTATCTTGTATTCTTGGAATTTCGAGGACGAAATTCTTTTGTAGTTGGGTATGATGTAACACCCGAGCCCAATAATACTATTTCTGTTACTGGTTGAGTGTTTGACATTGCTCATTTCATTTATCTTGCTTGTTTGGTTCTTATTGCAAAATTTTAACCGGCTAAGTCAGTTTTGCATATAACAAATTTTAACACCTAAAGTAAAATTAAAAATATCTATATTGGCCTACTCGTCACCCCAAGCCGCGTGGTAGCGTCCGCGCGTCGAGTTTTCATCCCGTTCAGTGAAACGGGCGAGTTTGGACGGCTACGCGCGCGTACAGGTGTCCGACTTGGGGGCATGCTTTTTAATCATAAAACATTTCATTTTAAAATTTGGAACCCGCTTAAAATCCTATTATTTGAATTTCAAATTTTTGGGCGCAACCCGGGCACGATTTGGAAATGTTTCATTTAGCGTCAAAATCCCAATTTAATAAAATATTCTAAAACTATATAATATATTCATCTGTTACCTTTTTAACCATTTAATCTTTATGTAATCTTTTTAAATTCTTTCTGTTTCTCGCCTCAGCCAATCGCGGGGGACTTAAACCCCCGTGGGCCCCATCTTTCCCTCTCTCTATCTCTCCTCTCTCTTTCCCTATCTCTATCTCTCTCTTCCTCTGTCTCTCTCTCTCTCTCTGATTTCTCTTTCTCTCTCTCTCTCTCTAACTCTCTCTCTCTATCCCTATAAATAATACGTTCCTCGTCCCCATTCTTTTCACCGAGCGATCGCGAAACCCTAACCCCATCACAACCCTAGCCCAGCCTTGTTCCCCGTCGCTGTCGCGACCTCGTCGCCGACGCCACCACCACCATCACCCTCGTCGCAGCCGCTACCCATTCCTTCCTCCTCTCCCTTCTCCCCGTGCACCCAACACCGTGGCCACCTGCACCAACCGTGCCCGCCGTCGCCGCCGCAACCCGTCGCCGACGACGCCAGCGTCTCCCCCTTCGCCCCTCTTCCCGACCTCGACACCTTCCTCCTCCTCCCGAGTGCCGGCGCCGCAACAGAACCCAAACAGCAACCCTATCACCTTCTCCGGTTCGCCGGAAAACGCCGCCGTCGACCCTCTTCGTCGTCACCTGCGCCACCGCCGACCACCTCCTCTTCACCTGCAACCCAGATCCGGCCATTCCCTCTCCCTCCTCACCGTTTCTCCTTCTCCAGCAACCTGCAGCCGAGTCTGCCGCCGCCGCTCCCTCGCCGGTGCCCCATCGCCGTCGACCCCGTCGCTATCGCGACACGTGCAACCCCAGTAAGCTTCCCTTCACTTTCCCCTTCCTTTTTCCCCTCGCTGGTTGTTATTTGTCCGTGCGTAGTATTTGCTAACTTTTGTCGCTGTTTTGGCGGTTCGCCGGAATCCGGCCGTGCCGACGACTTGACCCGACATTCCAGCAAGGTACTCCGGTCCGCGTGGTCCCGTTGTTCGTTGTTTGGATTCGATCCGTGACCCGTGCGTCCGTCGCGTGTTTTCCGCCGACGTTACGTCCGTTTTTCCCGGTTCGCGAACCGTCGAGGCAAGTATTACTTGCTACATGCTATGCTATACAAATTAAGTGCGCTTGACTCATTAAACTTGCAAAAATTAACTAGGTGTAGTTACTTTTCTCATTTGGACGAAATATGACTTATATCATGATACAGTTAACCTAAACCGCATTTTGCCACTTTAACCCTAATAACGAAGTTACCCGTTAATCACATTTACCGTTTAAAGGACGGTAACCTTACACTTGTAGCTCTATTACATTCTGATGTCGATATAACAGTATTGCACCGTCATGTGATCCATTGCACCGCAAGGGTGCTCGAAACTTGTTAATATGATAATACGACTGCACTATATTAATGCACCATTGTGATTAAATGAGCTACTTGTGTTGTTTAATTCATTGCCTATTTCCTGCTGTTATTCCTTGTTCGATTTTATGCCTGTTGTGAGCACACTCTCGATTTTGTTACATATTGACTTGACCTTGCTACACATGACATATATATATACCGATGCACCGGACATGGTACCCTTTACTATCGACTTAACCTGATGTACCATGACTTGACCTGTTACCTGATCTCATGCCTAATGCCAACAAACCTGACTTAGGGTCCTCATTGACCATTCCTGTTGTCTATCCAGACAAACCTGACCTGTTACCTGATCCTGTGTTGGCATTAGTCCTTGATTCCTGAATACCTGACTTCACACATATAACCTGGGGGTATGGGGAAATCAAACGGGTAATCTAAAGTGTAACTTAAAAGGGTATTACTTGATCCGTGGTCCCGGGGGGTAACGGGACAGAGCCATTCGTGACTCTTACATTCCTGATCCGTGGTCCCGGGGGGCAACGGGACAGAACCATTATTGGTTCCCATCTTCCTGATCCGTGGTCCCGGGGGGTAACGGGACATATCCTTTGAGTTACATGGAGGATTACTCGAATTGATTTCAAAGACTTTAGAATAGGAAACCCGTTAGAACAGTTTAGTTACCACTGCACACTACCCTGCACTGCTTGTTACATACTACTGCTTATTTCATGTTTACTTCTGCACTGCTTATTACCATGTTCATATTATATTATTGGTTGACATGACGCGCCGACGTCTGGGTTTTGCATGGCCCAGATTCTTTACCACTGTCGCTGACCGAGCAGGAGTACTTCAGCCAGCAGGCTGATCTGTGAGTTCCGTAGTGATTAGTTTATTTCTTGCATTTTATTTCCAGATGTGAGCCCGCATTATGGGACGTACTTTTCTATCATTGTATTGGATCATTTTCTTCCGCACTTATTTATTATTGACTCTTGCTATTCTGGATTTGGACGTGTGTTAGATAGTTTTTTTTTATCTTGTTCTTGATATCTCTACAGCCGTAATGTGACTGTGGATGGATACTTCCTACCCACAGATAGCATGGTTGGCTATGTCACGTGCCCACTCTTGCGTACTCTGGGAAGCGGGGCGTGACAGAGATGCAATTGCAAACAATTGTTTAATACATTTTTTAAAGAAATGGTTTTATAAGTTGATGGTATTTATTTGAAATATTGTATTATCCATAACCATGTTCCCAAATTTCCATTGTGCTATGTCAAAGATGTGTGTTGTGATGAAGTATGTCATTATCTCGTGAATTATCTAAAGGTAATACAGGAATTATGATGATTTATGTCGAAACTAAAGTATATGGTATTTTACTGTAAAACTATGATAAGAGTTGTATAAAAGATTATTTTGAAACGATTCTTGTTTTAAAGTGTTTGTTAATGTTTGTTAAACATGATATGAGAGTATGGTATTTTCTTGATTAAGAAAAGTTGAGTTTTGAAGGAAAACCGAATCGGAAGTCGGATTAACTTCACTTCCATTGGGTTTTATAATTTAAAATTTTTTGGATAGAGAAAGAGAGGGGAAAAGGGGACTTACTAGCTTCAAGGAAATAGGAGAGATAGGAGAAGATTTAGGGATCGTCGAAACGTCGTTTCGTCGCCGGAATCTCCTTAGATCGTCGCTGGAACTTCACCCTTTGTTAACTCCACTTGTACACAAAAGAGACATAAAAGTTTTTGAGAGTTTTGGCAGGGAATTCTGAGTGAGGATGTGTGAAATAGAGTATGGTATTTATAGGAAAAATTAGGGTTTAGGGGGTGAAAGAATGCATTAAAAATTGCATTAAAATTTGGATTAAATGGGTGATTCAATGTTCTCTAGAAAAATTCAGAGAAAACAAATAGTATGAGGGAAGTGGGATAGGCCAAAAGGTGCAAGAGGGAAATTTTAAGGCATTACCGTTGGTTTAAACCGGCGATGCCGGTCGAAAGTCCAAACTCGCCGGTTCATTACCGATGGAGGGGCTTGGGGTTTAGGCCACGTGTCGGGGTCGTTTGGTATACTCTCGTGCACGTGTTTGTTTATTCCGTGTCTTTTCAGTTTACGTGTAGTACACGTGTAAACTCTTGGGCTTCTAAAAGATTAAAAGAAATTTTAATAAAAAGATAATGTGGCTGATGGGATTTGAACTTGGGTGCTATATCTCAGCAGTGCAAGGCTTTACCAATGAGTTACAAGCTATTTCTTGTTGTTTGTAAGCAAAACAAACTTATAGGTACTCCTTTCTGTATTTTGAAAAAAATTCGTACAGAAAGTTATGGTTGTTACAATTTTGCTTCACTCTCTTCTCTTTTCTTGATCTCCTCTACCTTCATCATCTACCTCCTCTCTACACTCTCATGTTTTGAGAATCAAGAGAGGAGGTGAGATAGAAACACACTTAGAACACTAGACTACATTCTAGAGTTCTTAGATTGGCAATCCAAGTTCTCTAGTTGCTCCATTTGATATTTAGTTTGGATCTAGAACCATGGAATACATCTCTCGGGTGGATATCTTTGACAGAGGGAGACGGACGATCAAGCTCGATCATGGAGGCCACTAGGAGCTTATGAAGAGGAACGAAGACCAAAGGACATGGATCTTTTAGTGAGACTCTTTCATCATAGTAGATAGCTCCTCTTTAGTTATAGCTAGTTAGGTTTATAGTAGATCCAGTTAACGGGTTATTCTAGCGCCGGTTTTGAGAATAGAAAAAAAATTGTTCCGTAAACGGCCACGATAGATGGCCAGGACGTTAGTATAACCCAATAATACATAGCTTCATGGAAAATCAAATTACATGAATTCTTGAACCTGACATGACCACTTGATCTATACATGACTTTTGCTAAACCTATTGCATACTTGACTTGACTTGATCCGAACCATGAGTACATAATGACTTGACATGAACACTTGACATGAATACTTGAACTTGACATGAAATATGAACTCGACTTGAAACATGAACTTGTACTCTTCTTATGTATTCATGATTCGGAAAAGACTTGTGACATTATCCATAACCTGTTATACGCGGGGTGTTAGGGTAGTTTGAGTGTGAATCCAACAAAATCTCATGAGCCCCCCTAATACATGAATCGATGAATATTAACACATGCAGTCTATCATGAGTTCTTGTGTTTCTTTACCCCTGAATTATAGCATGTTGGATTTGGAATACTTCAACAATAGGTTGAAATCTCGTTACGAACACTTGATTCGGACCTGGGATTCCTTACCTCTGGATTATAGCCTGTTGGGTTTGAGAACGCTCTTGAGATTGATTGGCATTCACCCTTAAACTTACATTAGTTAGTCTACCTTGCAGAGTTTTTTAGGACATATTGACATTCATTTCATGTTCACCATACACGGTTATTATATGCTTATATTGACCTACTTATGCTATATTATATTACATGCACATATATCATATAGTTGCCATGTACATTGTCATGTCATACTTGTTCACATCTTCATGATTGATATTCATGCTATATCACATATTATCTCGCACTTCATACACATATTTCTCATCCATTTTGGGGACTTACCGAGCTCAAGTTTGCTGATGAGCATTCCACCCATCTCTTTGTTTCCTTGGAATTTTCTTCGGACAATTTAGGGACTGAGGAGGTGGGACCAACTGAGTTCACCTAGTTCATAACGCAAGCAGATTCTTAGTTTTCAGTCTAGCTTTTCCATTTTTTTCAGTATGACACTGTTTAGGCTCTTTCTGTTTATATTTCTTGTTCAAACATCTAGTATCAGTTGAAACTTATGGAATCTTAAATGTAATTAAATAGTTGTTGGAATTTATTCACATGTCATTTCTTGATATTTTATATTGCTTATATATGCATACGTATTTGTTTCGAAAAAATACCTTCTCGGAATAGATACGCCGCGGAGCTTTTCGCGTGCCTACTCCCCTCTTTTGGGAAGCGGGGCGTAACATTTTGAGTTATTAGCTAAAAAACAAATTTCTTAGCATTTATTTAAAATTCATCGTTTTTTCTATAATAAACAAATTTCGTGATATTTATTTATAATAAAGGAAGCCCATGGTATTTATGTGAAAAATATAAAAGGTTGGGATTTTTAATTAAATTTTTTTTATGGTACTTATCTGAAAAGTATAAAAGGTTATTTCTATATATTTGTATTAAGCAAAGCCCATAGTATTTATGTGAAAAATGTCTGAAATGCATGGCATTGATTTGAAATTAAAAGTCCATGGTATCTATTTATAAAGCGTTGAGAAGTTCATGGTATTCATTTGAAAAGAGTCTATGGTATTTATTCAAAGTTCATGATATTTATTTGTAAAAAATCCATGGCATTTTTTTATATAAACATTGAGAATTCATTGTATTCTATTGAAATTTTAAGTGATATTTTGAGTTGATGGCAATACTATAATTCTTGAGAGATGACAAAATTGTAAATAAATTGAAAATTTGCCATTTTAATTATTTTCTATTATTGCACTCATAACTTCATCAAAAACTCAAAATTGCCCATAAAATCCAAATTTTATGCTAAAAATGTTAAGTGAGAGTGGGGGAAAAAGTGGAAATATCAAATTTTTGCCATTTTTATGATTTTCCATTATTGCCCTCACAGCTTCATAAAAATCTCAAATTTATCTATATAATCCAAATTTTATAATAAGGATGTTGAGTTAAAAGTGAGGGCAAAAGTGGAATTATTGAAATTTCCACTTTGCATATCAAATTAGTTTATTATAAAGATAGGATAATGTAGGAAAGGTGATGTTGGAGGGAATTTCCTCTGGCGTCCAACAAATTCACCCCTACGATTTTTTTCGATGATCGGCACTTATCATCATCATCTTTATCATTAAAGATGTGGATACACCAAATTTCATGTGATTCCACCATATTTTCACCATTGATTTAGTGGGTGCAAATTAACGCTTTAGTGGGTCAGATTAACGGTTTACCGATAATAGAACTTTTTACATTGCCAATTCAACGGTGAAAAAATGGCAGAATCACATGAAATTTGGTGTATCCACATCTTACATGATGAAGATGATGATAATGGGTGCTGATCGTCGAAAAAAATCGCGGAGGATTTAGATTTTTGACGGCGCCTAACGAAAAAACCTTCTACAGCCTCTTTTCTTCATTATTCTCAAATATATATAAGTACTCCTATAAGTAAATTGACACTTTTTTTAGTCCGTACGTTTAGTTAAAATTTGGTATAAACTAAAATATCCTTATAATACCAAATTCAAACATAAAATTTAAAATAACAAACATAATATAGAAAATCTTTATATATTATGTATTTATTTTTAAAATTTTAACTTATGCACTACTATTTTAATATAAAAATCCTCTTCTTTCTCCCAAATCTCCCATTTTTCTTTCTCACGCTTCGACAAACCCCAACAAGAGAAAGATGCATGCAACGATCCTCCATTTGCTTTATCATACTGAACAACCAAACCATATGAGGGTTTCAGTGCAAGCGATCAATGATTTGAAGGCGAAAGCGGCAATTGTTCAAGATGGTAACTTTTTAACTTTTTGATGTTTCGGTTTTTATTTGAAATGGAATTCGTAATCTCTCGCTGTTTATTTAGATACTTTCATTTTCCCTTTACTTTCTAAATGGATCTTTAGTATTTGTCTTTAAAACTATAAATTTTATCTAGGTTTGAAGGAATCTAAACTTACCATTTGTTTTGTTGATCTAATTTGGTTATGAATTGAATCATAATTCCATCAAAACTGTAAATTGTCTTTGAAGGTACTTTCGTTTGTCTTTTACTGTCTAATTTCTGATCTTTAGTATTTATTTGTCTTTAAATCTGCAATTTTTATCTTGGTTTGTAGAAATCTGAACTTGCTATTTGTTCTGTTGATCTAATTTGGTTATGAATTGAATCAAAAATCTGCCAAAACGCTAAATTGTCTCCAGAAATACTTTGTTTATCCTTTACTCTCTAAATTTATGATGTTTAGGTTCTTGAATTTTAATTTTGCTGCAAAAAAAATTGAACTGGAAGGAATTTGTTGCATAGTATCTTTGTTCGACCGGAGTCCAATCTTATTGTTACTATATGGTGCAAGGGTCGCAACACTTACGGACCACGGCAAAAATATAGAACAAAAATTTCTAAACAATAGCAAAATAGACTAAATCCAAGACCATCCAAATACTAGAAGTTATAAAAGATCAAGAGAGTTAAACAAGGGTTTAGAGGGGGCTACAACATTTGTAGCGTGTCAACACTCAAGTGGAAGACGCAAGCTTTGCTCCTAGACGTCCGGATCAAGCTTGATCAACGACCCCCTCACTAAAATGATCCACCTTGAAAGCAACTCACTACAAGGTACAACTTCACTAAAGAACATGTTAGTTTATGGATTTTGATGATATAGTTTATCCATTCTCGCTTTGCTTTTGATGATAGTTTAAATATGAATAGTTCGTTTAGTGTCACATACTTATCTTGTTTATTCTTTCGACACTAAACTTGTTTACACTTGATATTTAGCTTGCTAATCTTATATCTTATGTATATCGAGTAATATATTAATATCTTATGTATACTGAGTAATATATCAATATCTCATGCTATACTTGATATCGATATATTACTCTCATCCGTTATTTAGATGATTCACAATATGGATATGTATATACATGTGTTCTATATCTTGGTTTTTCACATATCATGTGTGTGTGTGTGGTATAGCAATATTTCATAGTTTGTGATATCAAAATAATAGATCTTTTCATATACTTGTGTTTATTTAATAACACTGTATATGATAAGCATGGTCGTTTTGAGATTGAATTTCAGAATATTGGATATCTCACGGCATAAGCATATGATGGAGGATGGAGAATATTGAGCTTCAACATCGTTTCTAAAAGGAGGATGGACGATATTGAGCGTAAACGACAAATCTAATAGAGGTTGGAGGATATGGATAAGAGATTGTCAAATTGCATATCAAGCTTCATGAGTTCAAGCCACGTAACCGAGAAACAAGAGTTCAAGAATTCAAGCTACGAATAGCTTCGAGAAGCTAGAAGCCAAAGTCCAAATATTGAAACGTCGAAGTCCGAGAAGTTCAAGTTGAAGATCAAAGTCAAAACTTCAAGATTCTTGTGAGTGGCGGTGAAGATCAAGAGTAATCCATTTGAAGATCTATTGAAGATCAAGTGCCAAAGTTTCAAGAGCCCGTGTCGAAAATTCAAGATTTCGAAGAAATGCGATATCGGCATAGGATTCTGTGTAAGTACTCTAATGAATATGGTTATTATCAATTAGAGCACTTAAACACTCATAAACGATTTCACAAATGTTTTACATTGCATGAACATCGAGGTTTTCGATTTAAAATTGATTTTCATCATAAAACACAAGTTTATGAGTTTTTACTCTTAAGACGTCTGTCCCCATGTGCTTCAGACGTCTGTTGAATTTATGTGTTTTTATAAAACCCCCAAATATCAGAAATATCAGTTTTCATGCTATTTGTGTTTCAGATGTCTGTTCCTTACTTATTTAGACATTTATCTATTCCCTGTGTTTTCTTATGGACTAACTTTATGAGAGACAGACGTCTGAAGGTCAATGGACCAAACGTCTGATGAAGAATTTCAAAATGGCTTTTTAAACTTCAGATGTTTACCCATTTGAATTTCAGACATCTGGTTTTGGCTCTGTGCTTTTCAGTGAGGAACACAGACGTCCGCAGCTTATCGTGGCAGGCGTCTAATGTTATGTTTTTACCAAAACCTTTTCTTCTTCAGACGTCTGCCTTATTTAAACTTCAGACGTCTGGAGTTAAGTTTTTTTTTTGAAAAATATAGTCGTTTATAGCCGTTGGGGTTTTATTTTATATGAGGCCAGACGTCTGGACCTTTTGCCTTTAGACGCCTGCCGTGTGTTTATTTTGCTTGTCCCCACTTGTTTATTATTTGTTTTTTCTTTGGGCTATACAAGGATTTTGGGTTGGATTTTTCTTAGTATCACTTACTCAATTACTTGAACTTTTCAATTGCCAATATCCAAGTGATCTTGAGCCAAAAATCTCATCCCTTATGAGAGATTAAAAATATTTTCATTTGCTTACCCAATCTCTTACATACACACACTCAAGAGCTAGAATTTGATATCCATCTTCTTGAGTATTAGTTGAGATTTATTGAAAACTCTTTTGAGAGTATTGTGCTTCACTGTAACCCTCTTCTTTTCTTTGTGTGAGGATACTTGAGTACAAGGGTGCCTCTGTAAGAGAGAAGAGTGAGAGAACTTTCTTTTTCTTTGTGTGGGGATTCTTGAGTGCAAAGGTGTCTTTGTAAGAGAGAGGAGCTTGTAAAAGAGAAGAGTTGCTCGTGTGTCGAGCAACGTAATTGTCTCGGTGGAGACGTGTTTGGTTGCGGGTGCGCAAGATGATTTTCTCGGTGGAGACGTATTTTAGTAGAACATGCTCGTACGCCTAAAGAAAGAGGACAAGGGGGTCTCTTGAACCTCTCTAAATCGCTTGTGTTTCCGTTTGCATTTCAATCTTTTAGTATAGCTTGCTTATTTACTTTCATTGACAGAATTGCTTGCTTGTGTTCCCTTGCCTATATGCTTATTGTTCATACTTGATATATCTTGATATTTTGCTACATGTTCATTGTTCACAATTGTAGATTTTCTTAGTCTCTTTTCTCATCGGTATAGCGTTTGCTAAGCTATTCAATTGTGATTGTGTATTAGCAAGTGTTTAGAATTTTTAATTTGGGCATATTGTTTGTGTAGTCCTATTCACCCTCCTCTAGAACTACTTTCAAAACACTTCTCTGTGAAACAACTTACTCTCACAAATTGCTAGTAAGTAAGAGGTTGAAGATGATGTAGAAAGCTCTCACTTCTCTTTCAAGTTCCTTTCTTTTTCTCAACACATGAGAGAAGATAAGGAGAAAAATGAATTAGCCATCTTTTTCTCTCTCTCCTCTAACATATATATCATGAGAGGGCTTGAGAAAATATCTTCTTAAGCGGTCTTTACCACCCACAGGAATGCTTGCCACTAAATGACAAACAAGTATATGTATTATATACATATCAATACATATATATCATACACATATGCAAGAGAGGGGAAGTGTATGTATCAAATACACCATACTAGTTCATTTGTATCATATACAAATGAGAGAGAGAGTGTGTGTGTGTGCGTGTGTCATATACACAATACTAGTAACTATATCACATATATGGATATTAAGTCAACACATGACTTAATAATCCGGCTTATAAATAAACTGGCTAATATTATCAAACGTTCGATTAATATACGTGTATCAAATACACGTGTTTAATCGAACTCCCACACGCGTCGACTATACGCATATTATAAATCCACATCATCGTTTCGTCTGAGCGGGCACTTTCGGCTTGGGACTCTAAAAACTTGACAATACACTGGAGGTAGGTTAATAGAATCATATCCGATTGAATCTGAAAAAATTTAAGATCAATCCCCTAAAGGGTTAATCCACAAACATGCCAACGACACTGGTTGTACGTAACGTCTACCAAGATATTGATCAAAAGATAGGTCGACAAGAAAACTCATCCAAACCCAACAAAACCTATCAGTCACAATTACCCTATAGTCCGGTCTCTTTGTCAAAGAGTGTCGCATACCGGGTCTGGGAATGGAAACTGTCAGACCCCCCAATAACCCAATAATTCATGCCGACATGAAAATCATAACCATTCGTGATACAACTGATAACACTTATCTGTTTATCTCAACTGCTCTGGACAGAGACTTATGGTCATAGTCTATCATGCACAGCGCGACATCAACTCTCTATACCGGTAGAGACAAATCCCCTCTTGATCACTCACAGCCTTCATGTGTTTCAGGACTATACCCAACTAAAACCTGCTGTAGAGTATTTTTCATCACCCCATTGAGATGGGAATACGTGTCGCTTGTCAGGCGTACTACAGATTTCCCCTGCCTAAGGTAGGCTAGGGTTTATTAATTGTGGGGATCCGAATCTCTGGCGGCAGCGGACTATGCTACCGTTAATTACCCCTCACCTTTGAAGCGAAAAAACTACCGATTGACGGGTCAAACTGGTCATGCGAACTCAATGTGCAATGTGTGTGTGTTGTGTTTTGAGGGGTCTTGGGTATATCGGGGGTCTCGCAGAGTTTACGGGGGTCCCGCTACTCGGACAGCGGGCTGGGGGTTAAGGGGGCCAGCAGCCCTCTTGCGGGGTGTGGGGCAGCACCCCGTTAGAAATTTTTTTCTAACGGGGGAAAGTGTTGTGGAAGGTATACAATTTCTAACGGGGGAAAGTGTTGTGGAAGGTATACATATAAAAAAAAAGGGAAATAGCGTTCAAAGGACGCGTGGGTACCAGCGCCTCACGTGCCTAGCACGCTGATGCTGGACGCCAGCGTCTCATGTGCTTGGCAGGCGGGCGCTGGGCGCCAGCAGGAAAAAGGGGCTTAGCCCCTATACTGGGAGTTGTACTCCCAATTGACTTTTGGAGTTAAACTCCTAAAAAGTGACAAAGAGGCTTAGCCCCTACACTGGGAGTTGTACTCCCGATTGACTTTTGGAGTTGAACTCCTAAAAAGAAAGATTTATTATTATTATTATTATTATTATTATTATTATTATTATTATATATATATATATATATATATATATATATTGTGGAGTTAAACTCCTAAGAGATTTTTGGAGATGATGAAAGGGGATCTCTTTCTTCTTCCTTGAGCCCTGGGTTTTTCCTTGAGCCTTGGATCTTTCCAAAGTGGGATTTTTGGAGATGGGTCTCCTTCCTCCTCCTCTCTGTTGGCTGGATCTTGGAAAAAAAGGGGTGAGATTTGAAAATCTCCCCTTTAAGAGATCTGATGGGAGATCTGAGCTCCCTTTTGTGGGTTTTATGGTGAAAAACTATTTCTTTTTAGAAAAAGAAGAGTTAAACTCTTGATTTAATTCAGAAAAGAGAAGGTTTAGAACCTTAAGGAAGGAGAATGAGGCACAGAAATCCTAAATTTTGAGGGGAATGAATTCTTTTTTTCTTTCATTTCATTATGTTTTCTTATATAGGCTTACAAATTTATACATAGCCCCTTGGGCTTTACAAAATGACATTTTTCCTATCCAAATCTCATGTGCTTATTTCTTTTGCACATGAGCCATGGACTTTACAAAAATTTGGCTTTATGCCTATTTTTCTTACATTTATTCATAAAAATTACGTCAAAATTATTTATTAAATAATTTTCATTTTGGCATGGGGGAGGCTGTCCACGGGGCTCGACTTGGGCATAGGCCCACTTGACCTGGGCTTGGGCCCACCTGGTTTGGGGTTGACTTTGACTTTGACTTGGTCAACCAGGGTATAATTTTGGACCCCAACACCTGCATGCATGACTCTTTAAAACCGTGGTTGGATAGAAATCAAAATATAGTGGGAACATATGCAAGACACTATAAGGATCTCAGGTCAATTGACTACTTTGTACCATTGTAACCAGAGAACTGCTATCTGACAATAGGTATAATTTATCTAGGAATTCTCGGCGAGTCCGTTCAGTGTACTCATTCTCTAATGAGCACATGTATACAATCTTCGGTGTTAAACATCAATGGCTGTAGGATCAGCCATTGCCCCGGTTGGGGTCAACAAACGTATACAGTGTTGGGGTCAAAAATTGCATCCCGGTTGACCAAGTCAAAGTCAAAGTCAAACCCAAGTAAGCGGGCCCAAGCCCAGATCAAGTGGGCCCATGCCCAAGTCGAGCCCCGCGGCCGGCCTCCCCCATGCCAAAATGAAATCATGTAATAAATAATTTTGATGTAATTTTCATACATGAATGTAAGAATAATGGGCATAAAACCAAATTTTTGTAAAGCTCATGGCTCATGTGCAAAAGAAATGAGCACATGAGGTATGAGATGGATAAAATGCCATCTTGTAAAGCCCAAGGGGCTATATGTAAATTTGTAAGCCTATAAAAGACAACATGATGATGAAATAAAAAAAGAACTTTTCATTCTCTCAAAGTCTAGGGTTTTTGTGCCTGCTTCTCATTCCTCAAGGTTCTAAACCTTCTTCCTCTTTTCTAAATTAAATCAAGAGTTTACCCTTTCTTTTCCAAAAAGAAATAGTTTTTCACCACAAAATCCTTGAAGGGGAACGCGGATCTTCCATCAAATCTCCAAAAGGGGAGATTTTTAAAATCTCACCCTCTTTTCTCCAAGATCCAGCCAATACAGAGGAGGAAGAAGAAGACCCGCCTCCAAAAACCCTACTTTAGGGAAGATCCAGGGCCCAACGGAGAAGAAAGGGGTCCCCTTTCATCAGCTCCGAAAATATCTTAGGAGTTTAACCGCTCAAATATATATATATATATATATATATATATATATATATATATATATATATATATATATAATTTTTCTTTTGGGGAGTACAACTCCCAGTGCAGGGGATAAGCCCTTTTGTTCTCTTTGTCAGGAGTTCAACTCCAAAACTCAATCGTGAGCACAGCTCCCAGTGCAGGGACCAAGTCCCTTTCTCTGCTGATGCCCAGCGCCCGCGTGCCAAGCATGTGGGGCGATGGCGCCCAGCGCACGAGAGCCAAGCACGTGGGGCGCTGGCGCTCAGCGCCTAGAGCCCAGTGCCCACGTGCCAAGCACGTGAGGCGCTTGCGCCCAGTGCCCGCGTGCTAGGCACGTAAGATGTTGGCATCCACGCGTCCTTTGGACGCTATTCTTCCTTTTTTATGTACACACATTCCACAACATTATTCCCGGTAGAAAAAATTTCTAATGGGGCGCTGCCCCGCACCCTGCAAGGGGCTGCTAGCCCCCTTGACCCCAAACCCGCTATCCGTGTAGCGGGACCCCTGTAAACTCTACGAGGCTCCCGATATATCCAAAACCCCTTAAGACACACATATGCACACTGCACATTGAATTCGATTGGCCTGTTTGACCCATCAATCGAAGGTTCTTTCATTCCAAAAGCGAGGGGTAATTAACGGCAGCTTAGTCCGTGGCTGCCGAAGATTCGGATCTCCACAATCAAAAAAACCCCGCCTACCCTAGGCAGGAGGAATCTGTAGTACGCCTGACAAGCGACGCGTATTCCCATCTCAATAGGGTGGCGAAAAATACCACACAAATTTTGGCACATCCGGTGGGACCTATCTTTCCTCCCATATTTTGGGTTAAATATCCATGCGAACTCAATCAACATATACATTGATTGCCTATACTGAAATCATGCTTCTATTTGCAGGTTAACGACTTTCGACTGCAATCTTCGGACGCAACAAAATGTCTCCAAGGACAATCTCAGCTCTCGATACAACTCCTATCTCCTACACGATGAAGATAGATGCCAGGACGGTCCTCCCGGCCAGTCTCGGGTGACAGTGGGAGGAGCCCCTGCTACCATTTGACTCTATTCTGTTCGTGCCAGCTAGCGCCATCCAAGCTTCTCAAGCTCCGGTGACAGAAAAACGGCCTCGAAAGGCAAGAGGCCAAATGTGGTGGTCTCGAAGGCGCTCCAACCCAAATGTAAGTCGGTGTTTGAACGACTTTCCTTAGCCCCAGCTGGGGGCAAAGCCATCAATACCAATAAAGCATCAAGGTGTCACGCCCCGCTTCCCAGTATACGGCGAAGGGGACGCGACGAGGCCCGCTACGTATTTACTCAAAAGCAAATACGCTAAGCGTAACTAAGCAATATAAAAGAAAATACACAAGAGACAAGATATAATAAAAACATCAACTTTTATTTATTAACATTCTTTTGTACAATATATGAAAAGGAACTACAACTGAAATAAAACGATACCTAAACAATGGCATAACAGGAAATGAAAAGTACTGAATGGAAAATGTACAATGAAACTAGAGCTCTGGTTCTTCAGCAAACTGGTCGAAGTCTTCTGCAGATGGCTCGATCTCCGCCGGGTCTAAACCACCTGACGACATTCAAAGAAGAAAGAAATAGAATGTCGTCAGCGAACAGGTCGCTCGGTAAGTCCTAGAGATAAGGGAGAAATAGACAGAGAGTTAGAGAGAGAGAGAGAGAGTAGCTTTTAATGTTGTATTATAATATTGTAATGTTGTATTAACGTTGTTGTTTGTAGCCTGGTACAGAAGATGCCAGTGTATACGAGGGAAGTCCCACTTACACCGGGGACCTTGGTAACCTGTAGTACAAGGATCCGTCGATAATACTAGGGAACAACCGCATGGATGTAATTACGTCTTAAGTGACCACCTTGTGCCACCTTTAACATATTCCGTACCAGTCTACCCCTTAAACCCCGCAGTGTTTTGATTGTATTGTTTGTCTTGTAAATTGTATTGATTGTATAATTGAAAGACTGACCGAAACAATGATATCGGTAAACGGGTATAACTGTAGAGTCATGTAAATGGAATAACTGGAGAATCATATAAGTGGAATATATCCATAGTTCGGTTCAGTCAAGTTGTATAAATTGATAATTGAATTCATGGATTCATGTGTTCATATTGAATTGAAATATTGTAGATTGTAGGTTGACTTGAATCATATTCAAGTCAGAAAGATCAGACTCAAACCCGAGTCAGACAATTAGAAATATAAATCGAAGTCCTATAATTGCTAGGGTCCTTAGGATAATTTATAAAACTTGAAGGGGTTTTATGTAAAATATACTTTATATACTTTTCAAAAATACTCCCCAAGCATTTATTATTCGTCTTTAGAGTTGTAATGAGTGTGAATTTTATATTGTGATATTTCTAGTGAAAATATCCTAGTTTCATAAATAAAGATATTTATTTGTAATATTGATTTATTTGAAGTTCATGGTATTTAGTGTAAAATTTATTCTTGTGATTTTTAGAAAAAGGTGAAATATTTATATCATAACAAAATAAATATTTTAATGATAAATATACATATATTTATACAAAAATAATTTTAATAAATATTTTATATTCTAAAAATCTCATTTTCTTAAGATGTCGTATTTTAAATCTTTCGAAACCGAATGCTCCTTGCGGAGGTCTGAATCTCGCACTACTAAGCCCGAGGATGTGCGATAATCCGCACCATCCCGAACGGGTTCCCCAAAAATGGGTTGTAGCAGCGCTTTGTAAAGATTGTAAAATACTAATCCTTTAGAAAACGGTTTTATAAAGAAAAAGTATTTATTTGTAAAAATATCAATTTTCCATATTTTAGATTCTAGGGTTTCCTAAGTCAACTAGCATATTTCTAAATAGTCTAAACGATAAGTTGTTAGATATCTCAAATCGCCTCTTCACCGCCAATTGTGGCCAGGTAAGTACAAGTGAGAAAAGGAAGGATCCACTCACGAATCACCGTGAGTCGGGCCTTTTAAAGTTACCTTTCTCACTTGTCTAGCCTAGACACCACAAAGTCAGGTTTAGATAAACGACCGATGTCCACAACTTATCGTATTTTCCTAATAAGAGGTATTTATTTAAAAGTGTATCAACTCTAAATCTTTTATGATAGTTTTATTAAGTATATGGTATTTAAATGTAAATTCTTGTTTTCTCGTATTCTAAGGTTTCAATGGTATCGTATTAGATTGTATGTAAGTATATGAGGAGGTAGGTCGTTACTTCATGATCTACTATAAATGTATAGCAAGGTTAAGGGGGTTAAATGTGAAATCGAAACATTGTGGTATTTAAGTGAAAAATACGATAAATTGAAAATGCTATCATTTCATGTGATGAAACTTGTTCAAATTATTTGTTAAATGTTTAATAGTCAACAATAAGATATTTAAGCATGATTGAATTGGTGAGAAGTGAAATTTTATAGAAAACCGAATCGGAAATCGGATTTGTTCCGATTCCGTCGGGTTTTGTAATTTCGTATTTTAGAGAATAAGAAAGAGGGATAGAATGGGACTTACGGGTTTTCGATTACACTAGAGTGAGGGGGAACTAAAGGGATTACCGATGCGTTGCGTCGTTGCCGGTAGTTCGTAAAAACGTCGCCGGAATTTCCGCCGGAATTTCGTCGAAGCTTCGCCGCGAGCTTGTTTTCAAAGTACACAACTCTTGGAAAATTTTGAGAGAGTGAGCTTAGGATTTTGGGATGAGAGGGTAGAGGGGAGGGGGTGTATTTATAGGGTAGGCTAGGGTTAGGGTAGGTCAAGGGTTTTTAAATAAAAAAAATGTAAAAATGTATAAAATCATTAAAAATTGGAGTAAATAGGGTATATGAAAGGTTTTAATGTAAAAATGTATTAAAAAATCATTAAAATGGAGTAAATAGGGATTTGAAAGGTCTCTGAAACCGATCTAGGAATTTGAAGTGTACAGGGGGTTTAGAAGATGAAGAGACACGATATTGAAGAAGGGAACTCGGCCGTCCGGACGAGTCCGGTCGGCGGCGCCGTCCCGAGTCGGCCGGCCGAGTCGGGCCGAGTCAGGGCATGGGGAGGTGGGGGGTCGTCTAGTATAGCCTCTGGTATATTTAGTTTTTAAAATGTAGTGGGAAAATCTGGAGTTATCTTGTGTGGACTGTTGAGCTTCTATAAAATTTAAAATAAAATAAATATTAAAAATAATGTGGGGCATGAGATTTGAACTCTGGTGGCTTGGTTCAGCAGTGCAAGATATTACCAATGAGCTACAAGCTCCTTCTTGTAATTAAATTGCTAATCAATTACTTAAGTCTTGTGCTCAGGCAATAAATACCCCTTTATGGATTTTTAAAAAAAATATTTGAAAAAAAATTGTATAGGAAAAAGTGTATAAGAAAATTAGGGTTGTTACACAAGGCATCTCGGGCAAGCTCCAGCGGTGCCCCTGACAACTGCTCGATCGGGTATCTTCTCTAAGCTCCTCATCAATCGACCCACGGTGGCTTCCCAGAAAACGGATGCCCGCCAAGCCTTCAAAATTGCGAAGCTAAGACAGAAAATGCTTAGATACAGAGCCAACAAAAGGGCTAGGGCTCAATCTAGGCTGAACTTCATGAGGTTCCAAGAACAGGGTTATCCCGCTAATGATAAAGAGACGACTGGATATATGGTCCACACTGTCTACATGGTGGGCACGCGCAGCAAGAGCAAGGATAGGGCTACTACATCTCAAATCCAATCTGGTGTAAATGTAGCTGTCACTTCCCAAGACCAGCATCCTCCAGAGGGTAATGAAAATCCTCCCAGTGAGGCTGATAAGCAGAGAGATCCCTCGGTTCATGAGGAGTCGGGCTCGGAAAGCGAAGAGAAGCCAATCTTCCGTCCCAAAAACGCAGAGCAGCAACTTCTCCAAGAGCTCCGAAACAGCTCAGAAGTAAAGATAAGGAGATGGCCAAACTTTACTCTAACATTGACTTAATGAATGTCGTGATGCAGCTCACAGCCCAAGTTGCCTCTCAGCTGTCTAATCAAGCGCAGGGTTCTGCTCATGAACCGGGAAACTGTGTCCCGAGACAGCCGACACCTATTCCCTCAAATCCAAAGGTGGGCGGACCGCATGAAAGACAGTCGCATCCTATCTCGGGATATGTCTTGGCTACCGATGACAGTAGCCCGCTGACTCAAGATCAAATCATGGATTTGGTTGCCAACAAAGTCAAAACATTGATAGCTGAAGCCGAAGTGCAAAAAGATATCAGCAGTAGTGGAAGACCATATCCTGCTCAGTATGATCTGGTAGAATTTTCTAGCGGCTATGTCATCCCCAAATTCGGAAGATTTGATGGGACGGGAAATACGAATCAGCACATCGCCCATTTTAAAGCCTCATGCGGGAATACTGGGGGCAGTGATGCGCTTCTCCTCCGCCAGTTTGTTAATAGCCTGACCGATGTCGCTTTCGACAGGTACGCGAGCATACCGGATGGCTCCGTTACCACTTTCGTCCAAATTGAATTTTTGTTTCGACAAAGGTTCATGAGTGTCAGCAATAAGATCACCATTGCCGACCTCATAAAGACCAAGACAAAAAACAACGAAAGCGGCATGGATTTTATGACCCGATAGCGCAATCTTTCTGTCAAATGTGAACCGCTGATAGAGTAGGACCAATCTGTCAGCCTCCTCGTCGGAAATCTCAACAATTGGATGGCCATGTTTCTATGCACGGTGGGTCTCAAAACATTCCAAGAGCTGACCAGGAAAGTTCAGATGTTGGAGCGCTCAAAACAAGAGTCCTCCACTGATTCACAAAATAACAATAGGTCATAGAGAAACCGAAAGGACGATAATCACAAAGACGGAAGTTCCGACGATACTGAATCTTTTAACACTTCGGCTAACCGAAATAAGCGAGAGATGAGCGGGCCTAATGCCAACCGGCCTCAGAAGCTAGTGTTCGGAGAGAGAGGAGAATCTCTACTGAAAGAGAGGGTGGATAAGTTCTATTCCTTCAGAAAAGACAAAGTCCGTAAAATATTCAAAGAAACCCTAAGGAACGACCTACAATTGCCAGAATCAAAAAAACCGCAAGAAGCGAATATGACCGACGACCCCAAATATTGCCCCTATCACACAGTGATAAGCATGCCGTTGAGGACTGTTTCGTCATCAAAGATTGGGTCAAAAAGTAATACAAGGAAGGAGAAATAGAACTGTCTAAAGGCGTGTTAACAAACAGTCAAGCCGCGACCGCCAATTTCATACAAATGGAGACCGAAGTCCTTCGGGAACCTGATTCTCTCAGACATCTGCCTTTCTCTAAAAAGAGCGGACCACAACGTCGTTAAACTGGGAACAAACGACCCTTAATTCGTTAAACTGGGAGTGTAAAAAAATGTGTGTAAATAAAAAAAAAGTGTAAATAAAAGAAAAAAAGCCGAAATTATGGGGCAACTTGCAATAAAAATCCGCGAGTAAAATAAAAATGAAAATAAATAGCCAAAATGATGGGGCAGCCGCGAATGAATTGCCAAAATGAAAGGGCAATCGCGACCTTCGCGATAAGAAAAGCTGAAATGATAGAGCAACCGCAAAAGGAAAAAACGGCGAATGATGAGTCGCTCCTGGCACCATATTCCAGTGCAGCGATGAAGACGCCAGCCAAAATCCAAATCCCTAAATTCCTAATGGCGAATGATGAGTCGCTACTGGTACCATATTCCAGTGCAGCGATGCAGACGCCAACCAAAATCCAAATCCCAACGGCGAATGATGAGTCGCTCCTGACACTATATTCCAGTACGGCGATGCAGACGCCAACAAAAATCCAAATCTCTAAATTCCCAATGGCGAATGATGAGTCGCTCCTGGCACCATATTCCAGTGCAGCGATGCAGACGGCAACCAAAATCCAAATCCCTAAATTCACAATGGCGAATGATTAGTCGCTCTTGGTACCATATTTCAGTGCAGCGATGCAGACGCCAACCAAAATCCATATCCCAACAGCGAATGATGAGTCGCTCCTGGTACCATATTCTAGTGCAGCGATGCAGACGCCAACCAAAATCCATATCCCAACGGCGAATAATAAGTCGCTCCTGGTACCATATCCCAGTGCAGCGATGCAGACGCCAACAAAATCCTAAAATTCTCCCTGCCCTACGGGTGGTCCCCAAATTGACTACCGTAAACAATCCACGGGCTCAAATAATTCTTATCACACCCATACCCCACAACAATCACCGGTCATGGCCCGATCTCTGCCCTTGGAATTATGCTCCATTTGGGAAGACCCACTCATGTGTCCTCACGATGCATGAGGAGAACAAAACTTACAGGATCCTCACGACTCGTAAGAAAACACTTTCGTGGGATCCTTACGACTCACAAAGGAAAAACACATTTGGGAGTCTCCACGATTCCTAAGGAAAAAATGCACCTACGAGATCCTTTCGACTCGTAAAGAGAAAATGCTTTTATGGGACCCTTACGACTTATAAAGTTAAAAAGTCTTAAGTGATAGAGACCTGAACCTATCTCCTAAGCCATCGCTCCCCAATAGGTAAAGGCAAATGATGAATTACTCCTAGCACATGTGCTTCAGTGTTAGCAACGCTAATGCCGACCCCAACCCTAAAATTCCAAACTTCAGATCCAATAGACCCCAAAGTCTTTAAACTGGGAACAGATGACCCCTAGGTCGTTAAACTGGGAACGAGGGAAATCACCTCATGGCAATTGATGATTCGCTCCTGGTACCATATTCCAGTGTATCGGTGCTGATTCCAAACCAAAACCAAAATCCCCAAATCCTCTTATGGCAGATGATGATTTGCTCCCGATACTATATTCTAGGGTAGCGATGCTAATGTCAACCCAAATCATATCAAGTCAGCAAGACAACCAACAACCTCCCTGGCGGAATCAAGCTCCACCTCAGAAACAAGTCAAATCCCGACACCGCATAAAGCGGTGCAAGTCAAATCAAAGCATCGACCGTCCACGTCGCTAAAAGGGCAGCATCGACCGTCCACGTCACTAAAACGGCAGAATTGACCGTCCACGTAGCAAAAATGGCAGCACCGACCGTCCACGTCGCTAAAAGAGCAGCACCGACCGTCCACGTCGCTAAAAGGGCAGCATCGACCGTCCACGTCTCTAAAATGGCAGCACTAACCGTCCACGTCGCTAAAATGGCAGCACCGAAGTTGCTAAAAGGGCAGCACCGACCTTCCAAGTCGCTAAAAGGGCAGCATCGACCTTCCACGTTGCTAAAAAGGCAGCACCGACCGTCCAAGTCACTAAAAGGACAGCACCGACCGTCCACGTCGCAAAAAGGGCAGCACCGAACGTCTAAGTCGTAAAAAGGGCAGCACATTCCGTCCAAGTCGCAAAAAGGGAAACAACGACCTCCTCATCGAAATTATGCTCCGCCTTGGAATAAAGTCAACCAGAAACTCCATGCCGGGGAAAAGTCGACCAGCGACACTCCGTGCCGAGGGCACGTTGACCAGCGACACTTCGTCTTGAGGATACATCATACACTGACACTCCGTCTCGGAGACACGTCAAGCATCGACCGTCCATGTCGTAAAAAGGGCAGTTCCAGCTTCCCAAAATGCAGGAACCAAATCAAGTCGCCTCCACGTGAAAGAAGATCCATCAATTTCATGCACGCGAACCACATGTATGGTATGCATTTATTGATGGGAGGCACTTTGTTGGGGTCAAAAATTGCACCCCGGTTGACCAAGTCAAAATCAAAGTCAACCCCAAGTAAGCGGTCCCAAGCCCAGACCAAGTGGGCCTATGCCCAAGTCGAGCCCCACGGTCGGCCTCCCCCATACCAAAATGAAATCATGTAATAAATAATTTTGATATAATTTTCATACATTAATATATGAAAAATGGGCATAAAGCCAAATTTTTGTAAAGCTCATGGCTCATATGCAAAAGAAATGAGCACATGAGGCATGGGATGGGCAAAATACCATCTTGTAAAGCCCAAGGGACTGTATGTAAATTTGTAAGCCTATAAAAGGCAACATGATGATGAAATAAAAAAAGAACTTTTCATTCTCTCAAACTCTACGGTTTTTGTGCCTCATTCTCCTTCCTCAAGGTTCTAAATCTTCTTTCCCTTTTCTGAATTAAATCAAGCATTTTACTCTTTCTTTTCCAAAAAGGAATAGATTTTCACCACAAAACACTTGAAGGGGAACGCAGATCTTCCATCAAATCTCCAAAATGGAAGATTTTTAAAATCTAACCCTCTTTTCTTCAAGATCAAGCCAATAGAGAGGAGAAAGAAGGAGACCCACCTCTAAAACCCCCACTTTGGGGAAGATCCAGGGCCCAAGGAAGAAGAAAAGGGTCCCCTTTCATCAGCTCCGAAAATATCTTAGAAGTTTAACTCCTCAAATATATATATATATATATACATATTAAATCTTTCTTTTTAGGAGTACAACTCCCAGTACAGGGGCTAAGCCCCTTTGTCCTCTTTGTCAGGAGTTCAACTCCAAAAGTCAATCGGGAGCACAACTCCCAGTGCAGGGACCAACTCCTTTTTCATGCTGACTCCCAGCGCCCGCGTGCCAAGCACGTAGGGCGCTGACGCCCAGTCCACGTGTGCCAAGCCCATGAGGCGCCGGCGCCCAGCGCCCACGTGCCAAGCCCGTGAGGCGCCAGCACCCAGCGCCCGCATACTAGGCACGTGAGGCGCTGGAACCCATGCGTCCTTTGGATGCTATTCTTCTTTTTTTTACACACACACACACTCCACAACACTGTCCTCGTTAGAAAAAATTTCTAATGGAACATTGCCTCACAAGGGGGCTACTAGCCCCCTTGACCCCCAGCTTGCTATCCGGGTAGCGGGACCCCCGTAAACTCTGCAAGGCTCCCGATATATCCAAAACCCCTTAAGAAACACATATGCACACTGCACATCGAGTTCGCATGACCTATTTGACCCGTCAATCGGAGGTTCCTTCGCTCCAAAAGCGAGGGGTAATTAACGACAGTTTAGTTCGCGGCTGCCGAAGATTCGGATCCCCACAATCAATAAACCCCCGCCTACCCTAGGCAGGGGGAATCTGTAGTACGCTTGACAAGTGACGCGTATTCCCATCTCAATGGGGTGACGAAAAACACCCTATATAAAGTACTCTACTCTGGAGTACCGATGCTTCGTCTCGATATTTCAAAGACTAGAAACATTTAAGAATGTTCTTATGGACTACTCACGCCCTACTAGCATGATAACATCATAATCCTGGTAGTCAAGCAAAAATCTTAAGGGTTTTATCAACATGTATTAGCGATACGTAATAGCAAGTAAAACATATACACATGAATGATAAAGCAAACCCGATAGCATACTATCATCTCGAGCAAGAATATTCTATCCATATAGATCCATGTACAACTACAATAATTTGTCTTCTAGGCACCCATATCTAACACTCAAGGTAAAGGTGAGATTTTTTTGGATTGATCAAACCCCTATCTGATTATCTTCGAAGGTACTTGTTCTCCGCCGAAGGACGCGACGGGGACGTTGGGACGTCCGGGCCTAAACTTCGAGGGCAGATGCTATTTGGTGCCATCCGTCCACCTCTCCGAAGATATCAAGTTGATTTATGACACCATATACCGAAGGTTTAAACGGATGCGGCCGATGTAGCAGATTTCGTCAGATTCCCCCTCGTTGAGGGCTTTTTGATTGTGGGGACGCTCTTCCCTGCAGGAGCAAGCCCCTGCAGTTAATTACGCTACCGCATCGCGGTAACCACTTTCTCCTTCTCCAGATGGTCACTTCATGTTGTATGTGTTTGTTTTGTTTTTAGTTGCCCGTGGATTGTATACGGAGACTAATTTATGTTGTCGCCCGTAGGGCGTGGATCAGTCCAAATCCGTATCTTCTTAGATTTGGGTTTGGGATAGGGTTTAAGGATACGTTAGTCTCATTTGAGACTACGATCAACTTAAACGTTTGTTAAGGATACGTTAGTCTAATTTTAGACTAAGATCAACTTAACGGGATCGTTTAGATCCAACAAAAGAGCATTTGGGCTCTATTGTTTAGTTTAGGGACATTGCGGTCCATTAGTTTAAGGACATTACGGTCCAAGGTTAAGGACATCATAGTCCATGGGTTTAAGGACCCCACAGTCCGAGGTTAAGGACATCATAGTCCATGGGCTTAAGGACCCCACAGTCCGAGATTAAGGACATCATAGTCCATAGGCTTAAGGACCCCACGGTCCGAGGTTAAGGACATCATAGTCTATGTAAAATCTGGTTGTCGGGACCCGTCACCTCTCTGAAAACGTTGAGGGATTACAACGACATATATCAGAGGAGTGCAGATATGTACCCTTGAACCAATTTTGGTCGAGGGATCTGTAGTCCAATTGTGACTAAGATCTGAGATTTATAAGAATATTGGCTACATTAATCTGAATGAGGGGTTTATGGCCAACTTGGGCTCAGCCCACTAAGTTAAAATGTTAAACATTTGACAATGTTGAGCATTGATTTGGGTTCTGACAGCCTTTCTGTCTTTTACTGAATGCTGAGCATTCATCATAGCTCTAGGGCTTTATTTAAAGAACGGTTTATGTTCTATCAGCGCACACATGAGGAACACGTGGCGTGCTTGGCGCTAGCACCAGTTAATGAGCGCAAAGCGCTTCTGTGATATAGCGCACACGTGAGGAGCACGTGTCGCGCTTGATGATAGCGCCGGTCCATGAGTGCAAAGCGCTATTTGTTCAGTGGCGCACACGTGAGGAGCACGTAGTGCACTTGGCGCTGAGCGCAAAGCGCTATTTGTCAAGTGGCACACATGTGAGGAGCACGTGGTGCGCTTGGCGCTGTGCGCCAGTCAAAGAGCGCAGAAGCGCTTCTGATCAGTTTTATGATCTGAGAAATAAATTCTCGTTTATAAGAGACTTTGTCTCAAGGTTCTAAGAACAAAGTTCTTATTTTATAGGAGATATTTCAATCTCTTATTTTGGTGAAATGCTTTGCCTTATGGATCTGTGATCCTAAGAGAATTGAATTATTCTCCCCCCTTTTTTATAATGAGAAGTTCATGATCTCTTTTTGTAAAAGACCTTAGTCTTATAGATCTATGATCTGTGAGAAGAATTATGTTCTTCTTTAATGATATTTTTCTTATCTCTGTTTTTTTTACCTTGAAGAAAAGTTCTTCTTCTACCGAGAGCTTGCTCTTCTTTCTAAGATTTCTCAAAGTTTATGGGGGGGGGGGGGGTTCCTCTCTATTTCTCTGTATATTTGAGACATGAAGTCTGGGGGCCTTTATATAGTGAAGGTTAATTTGTTCAATCGGTTAAGGAGATCTTTTCTCTAATTGATTTGGGGATTTCCCCCACCGTTGGATTTTTGATCCAAGGGCTTCTGTTTTACAGAAGGCAATTTTCTTGTTTTTAACAAGATTGGTAAATTTTCCCCATACAGAATTTATTCTGTATTTTTGATGATTTTTAATCATCTTTGGATCATTGATCCAACGGTGCTCTGATTTTCAGAGCACAATCTTTCCTGTTTGGAAAGATTTTGAGGAATCTTTCCTTAACAGAATTTTATTCTGATCAATTGATGATTTATCATCTTTATTGGATCTTTGATCTGACGGTGGGGAACATTTAGTTCTAGCACTAGCGCACTCGTGCTTTGCACGTGGTGCGCTGCATAGAGTGCAGCGCACTTAGCGCCAGCGCTCACGTGCTTTGCACGTGGTGTGCTGCTTAAAGTGCAGCGCTCTTAGCGCCAGCGCACACGTGCTTTGCACGTGGTGCGCTATTTGGGGTGCAGCGCACTTGGTGCTGCTATGAAGCGCTGCTTCATTTCAAAATTTGAAATTTGAACAGAGCTTTGCTCTGATTGGGGGAAACAAATGCCCCTCCACCGTTGCGCTCACGTGGCCTACACGTGAGTGCAGCGGTGGCGGCATCTCTACCATTGGATCAACTTAGAAGTTGAAATGGCATCTCAGTGCTTATAAATAGGGCCTTTGGCCCTTGAGATGATTTCTGTTCATCTTCTTACTTTTTTTCTGAGAATTATTTCTCCTTCAGAGCATAGCTCTTCGTCTTAAGAATTTTCTTAAGGACAGAACTCTGTCAAAAATTTAGGTAAAGATTAAATCTTTTAAAAGATCATTTAATAATCTAGGGTTTCACCCATTAACAGAGCTTTTGCTCTACTTAGATCATAGATCTTCAAGAAAACCTTTTTAGGGTTTCTCAACAGAGTTTTGCTCTTGTTAGATCTTAGATCTTAAGAGATCCTTTTCAGGGTTTCTTAATCCATTAACAAAGCTTTGCTCTTTCAAATCATGTAGATTTATTAATCTTTTATAAAGAACTCTTAAGAGTTTGTTCATGGGTCTTGAAGATCTCAGAATTTTAATTCATTAAAAACTTTACTTCAATTTTTCTGATGCGTTATTCCATCATTCTTACAGAGTATGTATCTTAAGATTCTCGGGGAATTTTTAATTCTCCTCATAATTGACTTTGACAGGTGTCATTCCTGTTTGCAGAGCATAGCTCTCGAGGAGTTTAACTCCTTGGCCCGAGGAACTTTTTCATTAAATGCGAAATCCTTTTTAGGATTCCCTTCTTAATTGCACAGAATTAAATTTATTGGGTGATTTAATCAGTACTTGTTTAAATCCCCTTGTTTGTTTCGATAAGCTTTTTCTCAATCAGCCTGTCTACTAACTCTCATTGATCTTCTTTCAGACGTTATGGCCCCCATTTGTATGATCTCGATGAGATTATTTCTTACGGAGACATCCGCTCACTCGGCCGTTCCCAAAACCAAGAATTCATAAATGCCCAGTGCGCAGAAATTATGGGTCGCTTCGGTGTGTATAATGGTCGTCTGCTTCCTCGTCGTTCCTCTCTCTTGAAGCTTATCGTGAGAGCGATCTGGGAAGCACTTCCCTTATTCTACGATGGTATGCCGCTTAAAGCGTTGGATGACGCCGAAGATATGGTACACTCAGTGTATCTGATGGGCCAAATTTCAAAGAAAAGGCGAGACAATCTTGTCGATATTCTGCATCAAACTTTCCAACAGGCGATGATAATCGCTGCCTATCGAAGGGCGGGGGACATCAGTGAGGACCCTGACGCTTGTGATCGTGAAAGGAAGCATACGAGAATGGTCCGAGAGGCCCGAAACATTTTAGATGGCCTAACTTTTGAATTTCTTAACCCCTGTCCTGGATTTGATGTCTTACCATTGTAAACATTTTCATGATGTTTTTGTTTACTGTTTTCATCAATGTAAGAACTTCCTGAAGTATGAATAACAAATTTTTCCTTGCCATGCGTTTATTTTATCCTTTTCGCATATGCATGAGTAGGTACGCTTCGGACGCTCAATTGGATGTAAATCAAATGTTCTCCTTATTGCCTTGCATAATAGGTGATTGACGTCCGTAGGTTACACCTTTTCATTTCGACTTGACGCAGAGCAGTTTACGCACTCTTAGGTAGCACTTCCATTTCTCTGACATGTAATCTTGTTAAATGTGGTCTGTAAATAATGGGTAGCTGTCCATCTTGGACTCTTTGCAAGGTAACGATGGCTTAAGAAACATGTTCAGGTCTGCTTCCTAAGACTTTTCAATTTTATGAGCCGTGAGGGTCTCATAAAGAATTTTCTCCCTACAAGTCAAGAGGATCCCGTAGGTGTATTTTCTCCTTAGGAATCGTGAGAATTCCTAAGTGTGTTTTCCCTTGAGGGTCGTAAGGATCTCACAAAAGAGTTTTTCTTGCTTACGAGTTGAGAGGACTTGCAAGTGGTTGTTTCCTTTCTTGTCGATGTTTGACTTAGGAGAGTGTGGCATGTAGAAAATCTACCTTGACCTCTCTGCGAGACAATGATGGCTTGGGAGACAGGGTTAGGATCTGCCACCTAAGACTTTTCAAATTTATGAGCCGTGAGGGTCTCATAAAGACTTTTCTCCCTACGAGTCGAGAGGATCTCGCAGGTGTGGTTTCTCCTTAGGAATCATGAGACTTCCTAAGTGTGTTTTCTCTTGAGAGTCGTAAGGATCTCACAAGAGAATTTTCTCCTTACAAGTCGAGAGGACTCATAAGTGTTCGATGAGTTGACCTGCTCCCGGGTCAAAGCATTGCTTTGACGGGGAGTTCGAGGGTTTACTCCGGCTGTTTCCCACGGGGTCAGGATTGACTTTAGCTGTGTTCTACGGAGCCAGGAGGGGTTGACTTTGTCCATATGGGGTCAGGATTGACTTTAGCCATACGGGGTCAGGGGTTGCTATCGCTCGAAATTAGGGATCTATGATCGTTTCTTGAAATTACTAGAGGCTAGAATATGAATGATATCGATGAAAGAACAAGGGATAAGATGAAACCCTAGTTTCACTAGAAATCCCTAATTCTTGTCGATCATCATCGATCTAGTATCAATTCATCGAAGGATAAGAATACGTAATTGTAAGATTACATCATATCTATAGATCCAATCGATTCCTACGAGCCTCATTTCGATTCTTGATATTTGGTTTGGAAAAATCAACAAACTATCAATTCTTGATTCTATCTTTTTCTTGTTATTAGATCTAGATTTTTCTAATTTTGAACTTCAATTTCAAATCATGAATTGTTTTGTTTTGTTTTCTTTAAAGTTTCGACTCATCTAATTCAAAAGACGAACTATTACACTGTCCCTGTGGACGATCCGCACTCACTTACAATCTACATCCGACACCGTAGTTGATTGCGGTCAAATAATTCTTTGATTGTGAATTCTATTCATTTTCTAAATACTACACAATTCAAATTCTTTACAATCAAATGGCGCCGTTGCCGGGGATAGTGCGCTAATTGTTCGTATTTTGAAATTTGAGTTGAAAAAATTTATTCCATTATAATTTTTAGATCTAAACTCGCATAAACCCTAATACGTGTTTTGTGATTTGATTGCGAGGAAATCTGGGATCATTGGAGCTTGGGAAAAATTATTCTGAAAATTCCAGAGAGCTTTTTAAGTGAACAGGAACCTACTGTGAAAGTTTCGTGCAGTGATCTGATATTTCCACCGCGGAACAGCGGCATTAGGCGACTCCCGCGGCGGAACCGCGGTTCTACAGTGGAATCACTGTTCAAAAATTTTTGGTAACTCTCTTGACTTTCTTATCTACTTCCTCATCTACTCCAATTAACATTTTGTGCAGGTTTCTTTGCAAAATAAATCGCAGCGCCGCAAAAAGCAAAATAAATTGTGCGTGTTTTTGATTTTTGTGGTTGTTTGCATATTAATACGGAAATTAAGGGGCAAAGACCAAATCCAAATTAGGTGGGGAGTTCATTACCCTTCCTAAGCCCCGAAAATCGCAAAATTTGCATCTGCATTTACCCTAATTAACTAAAAAAATATCTAGAGATGACTCTAAGGACCGTCGCGCTCACTTAGGACAAGAGAAGGCCGTGGGTAATTCATTGCTTATCCGCGTTTTCTTGTGGTGCCTAGGAAAATGTGTCGAAGGCTAGTGGTTATTAATTAGGCCCACTACTTACGTAGTGGAGTAACTTCCCACTTACCTGGCACTTACCTGGCCGCAGGGGGACAAAGAGGCAGTGGAGGATTTATCCTGCGACTTGTCTTTTGGCAGTTAGGAGCGGTCTAGAGTTTGACCTAGGTGACCACTAGATTCTAGGGTTTTGTGTGCTGCATTTGTTGTGTTGCATCATTTTTTCAAAAATCCGTATCAATTTTCAAAGCAAACACCGCATTCATATCATTTCCCCTAATTATAAATTCACGCTGCCACTTGTACTAACCCTTTTTAGTGCAAGATAGGCTGGACACGGGATTCTAGTGCCCGTTAAGTCCGCGTTTCCCTCATCGACCCAAAAGTCGGTATTTCTACATTTACCTTTTCTTGTACCCACCCCCACACCCACTTCGATGGATCCATCTCCATCGAACTTCTTTTCCACTACCCTGCCGCCGTCCGTTGGTGCGCAGAATCCACCTCGCATCTCTCTCCAAGAGAGGTGCTATCCTACACGAGGCCCACTTTCCACCTGCCTTTCCATTCCACCAGCCAACGGGGAAAATTTTCAAATAAAACCCCAATATATCAACCTTCTACCAAAATTTCACGGTACCGAGTCTGAAGACGCATACGTGCTTATCACGAAATTTGAAAATGTATGTGCAATGATGGGTACTTCACAGCTTTCTGTGGATGCTTTCCGTCTTCGTCTTCTCCCATTCACTTTGTGCGATTTAGCCGAGAAGTGGCTATATAACACTACAGCACATTCCATTTCAAATTGGGACGAATTCGTCAAAGCATTTCTTAAGAAATTCTACCCACATCAAAAGACAGCTCGAGTCCGTACGAAATCTATCAATTCACCCAGCTTCCAAATGAAACATTTTCAAAATGTCTTGAACGCTTCAAGGATCTGTTAGTCCAATGTCCACATCACGGCATCCCGAGATGGGAACTGTGCCGAATCATTTATGAGGGCATTACTCCTTACACAAGACAGACCCTTGAATCCATGTGTCAAGGCAATTTTATGACCAAAGATGATGGGGAAGCCTGGAACTTTCTAGAAAATTTCGCTGAAAAATCTTTACAGTGGGAGGGTGTGAGTCAATCGTCTAGGGATGGCAATGATATTTCCATAGGAGTTAGAGCTGACACTGCAGCTATACCCAAGAAACTCGAGACTATGGAAAATACATTTTTAGCCGCCACCCTAAATCAAATGTCACTCTCCAAAACTGTATGTGGCTGCTGTTCTGATCCGTCTCACTTGATGGAAGAATGTCCGTTTCAAGGTCATGAGTATACCAATGCCGCATTTCAAAGACCTAGAAACGATCCATCTTCCTCCACATATGATCAGGGTTGGAGGAATCACCCTAACTGTGCTTGGAATCAATCCCAATTTCAAAACACGGTTCCAACCCAACACAATTTCCAAAGGGTCCCTCCACCACAACAGCAGTCACCACTTCAATTGAGTCAGCACCCCTTCCAAGCACAAACCTTCCAAAATCCGGCCAACACTTTTGCACCGTCTAGTCCTTTGCAATTGACCGGTACAGATAATATCTCTGCACTAGCACAAACCTTGGATACTTTCATGAAACAATCCATCCAAGGGACGGCAAGTTTGCAATCTTCCGTCGAGAATGTGATGAAGATCATTATCTCTCAAAATGAGAACATCAAATCGATGGAAGCACAAATTGCACAATTAAAAGCCGAAATGAGTGCAAGAGAAAAAGGGAAACTTCAGCTCAACCTTTACCTAATCCTGGCTATTCACATCATGTGGATGCAATCACGTTGAGATCTGGAAGAGTGCTTGACAATCATGTTGGGGAAGAGTTTGATGATACTGATAAATCAATCAATAACACCCCGGCTGAGACCTTTCCTCACACACACACTTCCAATTCTGACCCCAGTTCTTCTACCCCACCACCTTCTTCCGAGCCTATTCTTCGTTTCCCAAAAGGCTCGCCACTTCAGCCCACCTCTTTTACTCCTCCACGGACGATCCCCACTTCTATTCTGGGATCGGTTCCACACCCACTTCCTTCTCCTATGATGGACTCAACGCTTATTGCGAAAGCACGTTATCCTAATCGATTAAGGGCTAACACACCGAGTCCACATATGGAGAAGATCATGAACATGTTTAAGCAAATTAACATCAACATCCCTCTCCTAGATGCCATCCAACAAGTTCCGTCCTATGTGAAAACTCTTAAGAACTTGTGCACTAGGAAGAGGAAGACTCAAGTGCCCAAGAAGATTTTCATGGCAAAAACAGTAGACACGGCCTTCCCCCAGCAATTACCGAGGAAACATAAGGACCCTGGCTGTTCTACTATTTCCATTTCTATTGGGGAAAACACATTAACCGTGCTCTACTAGACCTTGGCGCTAGTGTTAACTTGCTTCCATACTCAGTCTATGAGCAGTTAGGGATCGGAGTGTTAAACCCCTCGAGCATAACTCTCCAGATGGCTGACCGATCAATCACCAAACCCAGGGGTGAACTGGAGGATGTGTTAATAAAAATCGGGGAATTTATTTTCCCTGTGGACTTTATTGTAATTGATACACAGCCTGTAGCGAACTCACGGAATCAAATTCCGGTGATTTTAGGTCGCCCCTTTTTGGCCACTTCCAATGCTATCATCAACTGTCGTAACGGCTCTATGACCCTATCCTTCGGGAATAGGTCAATAGAGCTGAACATTTACAAGTTGGGAAGTGTACCCTCCGAACCTACTGCTCAGGTCTGTTCTGTCGACTTAATGGATGTCGACAGCAGCGAATTTGATGATCCTCCTGATACCGATCTTGACTCTTTTCATACGTTGTTATTTGACCCAACTATGTATCATATACATACGGACTCTTCCACCGAGATGTCCGGATCAACAACTAACACCGATTATGAACTGCTTTTAGAGTCTGAAGATCACCCCGCACTTTGTGACGACATTATTCATCGGGGTATAGATGGAACTTTTGAGGAGATCTTCGCTGATGAACTCGCATTTTTAAATGACACGGGTGTTGAGATGAATCATGTCCCAATCATTGAAATTGAACCTCCACCCCTTCTTTTGAATTGTAAAAAGAATGCGAGTAATCCATCACATTCACTGCATCGTCTCTCCAATATGAGACGCACAAACACTCTCTTCCACCACTTAATCTTTCCCCACTTCTTCTTCCACCAACCAGAGCACTGCATTGATAAAATTTTTGAATGGTTGGTGTTAACATTCGGTCTTTGCAAAGCTTGGCATCGACCACTGATTTTTGACCCCCTCATATGATTTTCAAAGCTTAACATTGCATAACTCAAGTTTGGGGGGGTATATTTTCGGGCTCCTGAAAAGAAAATTTTACATAATGATGAGCCAAAAATAAGTTTGGGGGAGGATCTTCACTTAAATATTTTGCCCCCACTAATAAATTCCTCCCAAGTTTACAGGTTTTTCGAGATTTAGCAGAAGGCAACAGTAAGGACACTGTTGAAAACAAGTTTGGGGGAGGTTTGTGCTTATTTTCGCATCATTTGCATATCATTTGCATAAGCACAAAACATTTTTTTTGAAAACCTATAAAAATTTAAAAAATTTCAAAATTATAAAAATAATTTTTGTACATAAATAAGATAATAAAAGTTTAGATAATGAAAAATTACATCCATGAGATTAGAAAAATTTAAGAAAACTAAAAAAATTAGAAGTTTTCTTATACGAACTAGTAATAAGTAGTTATGAGCCGTTGTCCCAAGGGTTAGTAAGATGAAGGACGTCACTAATCTGAGGATAAAAATAAGTCTGAAAAATAGTTTCTATTCTGGAAGCCAAACATTTTGAACGTTGATACCCTGCTATTCGCACTTACACACGTCTTAAAGCCTGGGATAGTAGAGGATACCTTGAAATGCTCTTGTCTTAAAGCCAAAAGTATGAAGGAAATAAAAAGAATAAAAAAATGAATAAAAAAATATAAAGTGGTGAGAAAAATGAACACTGGTTTTGTTATCACCAAAGGCAATAAAAAATATATAGCAAGGGTGCTTCTTCACCTAGTGCCCTAAGGCCAACTGGTCTGGGAGTCACTGCTATGCCTAAGGTGGTGCAAGACGAGGAAAATACACCAAGTAAGCAAGCACAGGAGTAATCGGTCGGTTAGTACCTCAAGAAGTATTAATGGTCGCATGAAAGTGTGTGAGCAATCTCATCTAAATATTCATTAATTAAAAAGTACTGAGGCTGATAGGCAAGAGTATGATAGCTTGAATTGAATTCTCCGGGTGTAGGGATGTCCTTTACACACACGCAGGGTGATATGATCGATGTTTGGAAGAAAGATAGGAATGAAGAATAAGACGATGTTTTATTGAGGGAGGACGTGATTTCTGACATCTTTTCATGACCATTAAGATAGGGCTCATGACAACCGAAAAGCTAGCTTAGTTGGAAACCCTAATTTTCAAAGTCTTTCTTTTACAATTCTTTTCTTTAAATGTAATATTCATGATCTTCCTTTTATTATTGGATTTTGTGGGTGCAATCCGCTGAAAACCCTCAGGAGACAACACTCCTCCTACTAGGGACACCTAGAGGTTTAAAGGCTTGTTGCACGTGCTCAGTGCAATCGTGTTGCCTACGAAAGTGTGCTAGTTAGTTTTTCTCTTTCTTTATTTTCTCCTTCTCTTTTTAATAAAACATTCGCTCGAGACGATCGAAATTAAGTTTGGGGGTATTTGATCAGTCGAAAATATTGTATATTTTAACCGGCAATTTCCTCATCATTTGCATTCATATAGAAGTGTTCGGCATTCATATTCTACATATTAGCAAAACTGTCGCAAAATATCAGATTACATGTATTAGACTCTAAAACCGACACTACAAAGGAAATTGACTGCATTTCATGGCATCGCATCATCCCTACATTTGCGCAACACTTGTCTTGAGTCCGTGCAGGAAAATACGGAAGAAAAGCCAAAGAGCTGATCAAAATTACGCCAACTCAAAAGATGCAGATCTGGTAGCAATCCAGAAGTAATTACAAAATTCAACATATCAAAACAAGGCCCAGATGTTATATACCAGATTACCAGAAAGGATGGAAGCCCAAGGCCCACAAAGAGCCGCGGATCCGCTGCAGGAGCCTGCTTGGGCCGCGGATCTACGGCTGTTCCAAAGCTTCAGCTCTCCATTTTTTCAGCAAAACTTTTATCTAAAGGCCCACAGTCATTTCTGATATGTCAAATTCCAGAAGGACCTCGAAGCTACTGCCAGATCAGCAAAGATCATTAAGCTAGGCTAATCCTAATTAAGCTCCTAACTAATCACATCTAGAAGCTTCTCCTCTAACTAACTTTTGGAGGGAAATTCAAATTTCCTCAACAAACTTTTGGAGGGAAACATAAAATTCAAATCCTAGATCTAGGGTTTAGATGTCTATAAATAGGAACCTAGACCTAGGGTTAAAGGGTAATCAATAATCATTGGTTCAATCTTAGTTAGTTCATCATTAGTTAATCTTTAGTGGTTCATTCTACACCATTTTCTTCCACAAGTCTCGTGACAAGGCTTGTGCGAAACCCTAACCCTAATTCCACTCCAAATTCAAGATCTTGAGTACCAATCAAGCAAGAAGCCCTGCAACCTTTTATGAGCCGAGCCGATCTTCAATCGGGCAAGTGATCCAAGCCGATCCGTGACTCACGGGGACGAGCGAAGCCAAATCGACGATCGAGTTCTTCCTCTTGTAGTTCTTGAGCGAATGCAATGAAATTTTCGATATAAATAAAAGGTGAAGTTCTTTAATCTTGCTTTCTTTTAATTCTTGCATCATGATTCGATCTCAATTTGTAATTGTTGTTCTTGTTGTGATGTTTGAGTAAAACTCCGCTCGTCGAGGAGTCGAGACGATTGTAGAATGATGATGTAACAAATCTTAATACGATTTTTAAGTCCTACGAGTTTTGTAAACCCTAGCAAGTTCAAGAATCGATGACCTAGTTTCGTCGCGATACTTTCTTGATTGTTATCGCTCGAAATTAGGGATCTATGATCGTTTCTTGAAATTACTAGAGGCTAGAATATGAATGATATCGATGAAAGAACAAGGGATAAGATGAAACCCTAGTTTCACTAGAAATCCCTAATTCTTGTCGATCATCATCGATCTAGTATCAATTCATCGAAGGATAAGAATACGTAATTGTAAGATTACATCACATCTATAGATCCGATCGATTCCTACGAGCCTCATTTCGATTCTTGATATTTGGTTTGGAAAAATCAACAAACTATCAATTCTTGATTCTATCTTTTTCTTGTTATTAGATCTAGATTTTTCTAATTCTTGAACTTCAATTTCAAATCATGAATTGTTTTGTTTTGTTTTCTTTAAAGTTTCGACTCATCTAATTCAAAAGACGAACTATTACACTGTCCCTGTGGACGATCCGCACTCACTTACAATCTACATCCGACACCGTAGTTGATTGCGGTCAAATAATTCTTTGATTGTGAATTCTATTCATTTTCTAAATACTACACAATTCAAATTCTTATCCTTCGATGAATTGATACTAGATCGATGATGATCGACAAGAATTAGGGATTTCTAGTGAAACTAGGGTTTCATCTTATCCCTTGTTCTTTCATCGATATCATTCATATTCTAGCCTCTAGTAATTTCAAGAAACGATCATAGATCCCTAATTTCGAGCGATAACAATCAAGAAAGTATCGCGACGAAACTAGGTCATCGATTCTTGAACTTGTTAGGGTTTACAAAACTCGTAGGACTTAAAAATCGTATTAAGATTTGTTACATCATCATTCTACAATCGTCTCAACTCCTCGACGAGCGGAGTTTTACTCAAACATCACAACAAGAACAACAATTACAAATTGAGATCGAATCATGATGCAAGAATTAAAAGAAAGCAAGATTAAAGAATTTCACCTTTTATTTATATCGATAATTTCATTACATTCGCTCAAGAACTACAAGAAGAAGAACTTGATCGTCGATTTGGCTTCGCTCGTCCCCGTGAGTCGTGGATCGGCTTGGATCACTTGCCCGATTGAAGATCGGCTCGGCTCATAAAAGGTTGAAGGGCTTCTTGCTTGATTGGTACTCAAGATCTTGAATTTGGAGTGGAATTAGGGTTAGGGTTTCGCACAAGCCTTGTCACGAGACTTGTGGAAGAAAATGGTGTAGAATGAACCACTAAAGATTAACTAATGATGAACTAACTAAGATTGAACCAATGATTATTGATTACCCTTTAACCCTAGGTCTAGGTTCCTATTTATAGACATCTAAACCCTAGATCTAGGATTTGAATTTTATGTTTCCCTCCAAAAGTTTGTTGAGGAAATTTGAATTTCCCTCCAAAAGTTAGTTAGAGGAGAAGCTTCTAGATGTGATTAGTTAGGAGCTTAATTAGGATTAGCCTAGCTTAATGATCTTTGCTGATCTGGCAGTAGCTTCGAGGTCCTTCTGGAATTTGACATATCAGAAATGACTGTGGGCCTTTAGATAAAAGTTTTGCTGAAAAAATGGAGAGCTGAAGCTTTGGAACAGCCGTGGATCCGCGGCCCAAGCAGGCTCCTGCAGCGGATCCGCGGCTCTTTGTGGGCCTTGGGCTTCCATCCTTTCTGGTAATCTGGTATATAACATCTGGGCCTTGTTTTGATATGTTGAATTTTGTAATTACTTCTGGATTGCTACCAGATCTGCATCTTTTGAGTTGGCGTAATTTTGATCAGCTCTTTGGCTTTTCTTCCGTATTTTCCTGCACGGACTCAAGACAAGTGTTGCGCAAATGTAGGGATGATGCGATGCCATGAAATGCAGTCAATTTCCTTTCTAGTGTCGGTTTTAGAGTCTAATACATGTAATCTGATATTTTGCGACAGTTTTGCTAATATGTAGAATATGAATGCCGAACACTTCTATATGAATGCAAATGATGAGGAAATTGCCGGTTAAAATATACAATATTTTCGACTGATCAGTTGCTCTGGTCGTTTTCCACGGGGTCAGGATTGACTTTAGCCATGTTCTACGGGGCCAGGATGTGCTCTGGCCGTTTCCCACGGGTCAGGATTGACTTTAGCTATGTTCTACGGGACCAGGATTTGCTCTGGCCTTTTCCCACGGGGTCAGGATTGACTTTAACCGTGTTCTACGGGACCAGGATTTGCTCTGGCTGTTTTCCACGAGGTTAGGATTGAATTTATCCGTATTCTATGGAGCCAGGATTTGCTCTGGTCGTTTCCCATAGGGTTAGTATTAACTTTAGCCGTGTTCTACGGGACCACGATTTGCTCTTGCCATTTCCCACAGGGTCAGGATTGACTTTAGCCGTGTTCTACGGGACCAGGATTTGCTCTGGCCATTTCCCACAGGGTTAGGATTGACTTTAGCCGTGTTCTACGGGACCAGGATTTGCTCTGGCCGTTTCCCATGGGGTCAGGATTGACCTTAGCCGTGTTCTACGGGGCCAGGAGATGCTCTGGCCGTTTCCCACGGGGTCAGGGTTGACTTTAGCCGTGTTCCACGGGGCCAGAATTTGCTCTGGCCGTTTCCCACGGGGTCAGGATTGACTTTAGCCGTGTTCTACGGGACCAGGATTTTCTCTGGCCGTTTCCCACGGGGTCAGGATTGACTTTAGCCGTGTTCCACGGGGCCAGGAGGTGCTCTGGCCGTTTCCTATGGGGTCAGGATTGACTTTAGCCGTGTTCTACGAGACCAGGATTTGCTCTGGTCATTTCTCACGGGGTCAGGATTGACTTTAGCCGTGTTCCATGGGGCCAGGAGGTGCTCTGGTCATTTCCCAACGGGTCAGGATTGACTTTAGCCTTGTTCTACGGGACCAGGATTTGCTCTAGCCGTTTCCCACGGCGTCAGGATTGACTTTAGCCATGTTCCACGAGGCCAGGAGATACTCTGGCCGTTTCCCACGGGGTCAGGGTTGACTTTAGCCGTGTTCCACGGGGCCAGGAGGTGCTCTGGCCGTTTTCCGCGGGGTCAGGATTGACTTTAGCCGTGTTCCACGGGGCCAGGAGGTGCTCTCTCGGTTGTCTGTGAACCGTCGAGGTTTGGAACAGGGACTTTGCCATGGTTCCAAGGTTGATTGTTGTGTCTGAATCCTACTGGAATAAGGAGGAACGCTGTTGGTGATCTCTCGGCTGTCTGTGAACCGTCGAGATTTGGAACAGGGACTTTGCCATGGCTCCAAGATTGATTGTCGCATCTGAATCGTGCTGGAATGAGGAGGAACGCTGTTGGTGATCTCTAGGCTATCTGTGAACCGTCGAGATTTGGAACAGGGACTTTGCCATGGCTCCAAAGTTGATTGTCACGTCTGAATCCTGCTGGAATGAGGAGGAACATTGTTGGTGATCTCTAGGCTGTTTATGCGGCCGTGGAGACTTGGCTCTCTTTCTGATGGAGCCTGGTGGGAAGGTATGGTTCCCTTTTTGTTTGTGCCCCTGGATTGTATACAGGGATTGATGTGATCTCACCTGTAGGGCAAAAAGTTTTATTCTTTCATTTTTTTAAATTCTTTCCGCGATGCTCTATCATTTCAGCTTTTTATATCTCGAAAATCGCGATTGCCCAATCATTTCGGCTATTTTTCGCGGTTCCCAATCATTTTGGCTATTTTTTTATTTACTCGCTGCTTTTTATTGCGAGTTGCCCAACTATTTCGGCTATTTTGTATGCATATATTTTTACTTGCTGATTTTGTTGTAAGTTGCCCCATCATTTCGGCTATTTCATATGCATTTGTGGCTCGCTGATTTTTCGCTGCGAGTTTAGGATTTGATAACGATTTAGGCATCAATATCGCTATAACTGGGATGTTGCCAGGAGCGAATCATCATTTGCCTCTGTTGATGTCGAACAAAGGTGGCTTAGCAAACAGGGTTAGGATCCTGTTGACTAAGGCTTTTTGACTTTACGAGCTGTAAGGGTCTCATAAAGGTATTTCTCCCTACGAGTCGTGAGGATCTCGTAGGTGCATTTTCTCCTTAAGAATCATGAGGAATCTTAAGTGTATGGTCTCTTATAAGTCGTAAGGATCTTACAAGAGTGTTTTCTCCTTATAAGTCGATAGGACTTACAAGGGTCGTTCACCATGTGAAGATATCCCTCGTCAGTGATGGGACTCTGTTGGGGAAACATTTATTTGTTCCCGTGGATTGTATACAAGGGTTAGCACTGAACCTCTTGTAGGGCAATCTAGGGATTATGGTGGCTTAAGAATAAGTTTAGATCCCTGTAGCTTAAGGCTTTTGAATCTTATGAACCGTGAGGGTCTCATAAGAGGGTTCTCCTTACGAGTCGTGGAGATCTCGTAAGTATATTTTCTCCTTAGGGATCGTGAGGATTCCTAAGTGTGTTGTTCCGTTATGAGTCGTAAGGATCTCAAGCATGTATTTTCTCCTTACAGGGTCGAAAGGACCTTACAAGTGTCTTTTAACAAGATTGCGCCCTTTCGGGTTTTCACAAACTCGCCGGCAGTCCTGCTGTTTTTACTTACGGAGCCCTTTCGGGTTTTCATTCGTGCCATCTTGCTTATGGACGTACCATTTTTTTACCACGTCAGCCTGAGGATGCCGCGGGTCGGTAGTAGTTTAACGACGTTTTGGTCAGGCGTTAGTTTAGGGACATTTCGGTCCATTGTCAGTTTTAGGACATCTCGGTCCGTCGTTAGTTTTAGGACATTTCGGTCTGTCGTTAGTTTTAAGACATTTCGGTCCGTCACATGGATACTACTTATAGAGTTTGGGTTTGGGGAGATAGCGAGCGGACATAGTCGTCGTCATCTATCATTAACCTAGGCCGTAACTCGTCAGGCGTAGTATTTCTTTAGGAACCGACCGTTTATCGGCCTGAAGGGTCTTTCACCATGCATATTCATGAGCAAGTAAGCCCCACCCTGGTAGACTTTGTCTATGATGTAGGGCCCTCGTAGTTTGGCTCGAACTTTCCCCGTTTGGTACGATTGGGGATCATAGGTCTTTTGACCACTAGCACGAGTTCGCCTTGGCGGAATGTTCTCGGCCTAGTCAATCTCTCGTATGAGCGTGTCAATTTTTCTTCGTAAGCTTCCAAGTTTTGTTGCGCCATGAGCCGGGTTTCGTCGAACACGTCTAGCTCCTCAAGCCGAAGATGAGCATTCTCTTCGTCTGTTAGCTCGTAATGGACCCCTACTCGTAGGGAGGGCAGCTTTATTTCCAAGGGGAGTACCGCTTCAGTGTCGAATACCAATGCATACGGCGTTGTGTTTGTGGCCATTTTGAACGTAGTTCGATACGCCCATAGAGCTTCATGCAATCTCTCGTGCCGGTCCTTCTTATTTTTGGACATCGTCTTCTTTATGATCTTTGTTAAGGTCTTGTTGAAAGCCTCAGCCAGATCGTTAGCTCGGGGATTATAGACCGAAGAGTATCTCTAGTCTATATTATGTTGCTGTGCGAAGCGACTGATTTTGTTGCTTCTGTAGGCTGGCCCGTTATCGGAGATAATCCGTCGCGGAGTGCCGAACCGATAGATAGCGTGTGTCTTGAAGAAATGGAGGATATTCTCCATCTTCACCTCTCTTAGTGGTACTGCTTCTGCCCACTTGGAGAGGTAATCGGTTGTTGCCAGTATGAACCGATGTCCTCTGGACAATGCCGGTTCAATGGACCCGATTATTTCAGTTCCTCACATTTCGAACGGCCAGCTAGCCACCGTTGGGTGTAGCGGATTTGGATGCTGATGGATAAAGTCCCCGTGAATCTGGCACGAGTGGCACTGCTTCGCGTATTCGAGACAGTCATGAATCATTGTGGGCCAATAATAACCCATCCTTTTGATCTTCAGCTTCATCTTCGGCCCGGCTTGATGAGAACCGCAGAGTCCGTCATGAGTTTCTTGAACGACTCTCCTTGCTTCTTCAGGTCCCGGCATCTTAGCCACTGGGATTCGAACGATCTGTTATACAGAGTATCATTGACAAAGGCGAGGGATAGAGCTCGTTTCATGAGCTGATGTCTTGAGGACGCGTCTTCAGGTATCCGACGGGATTTGAAGTAGTCTATGAAGACTTCTCTCCAATCCTTAGCCTTTTCCAGGTCTTGAATTTTTAGGGCCATTTGCTTGGTCGCTCCCTTTTCTTTGGACGACTCCGACGATATTTCTGCCGGTGCAAGAACCCGACGGCTTTGTACGATGATCCTCACGTCATCGAGGTTCTCGTCGGCCAGTTCTTTAGCGAGTTTAGCTAACGCGTCCGCTTTGCTATTCTCCGCTCGCGGGATGCTTTCCAGGGCATAGGAAGGGATTCAGCTCAGCAGTTGTTGTACTCTCTCGCCATACTTTACCAATTCTGGTTTGCACGTTTGATAATCGCCGTTTACTTGGTTAACGACCAATTGGGAGTCTCCATATATGAGGAGGTCTTCGATTCCCATGTCGACAGCGATCTCAAGACCTGCTATCAAAGCTTCATATTCGGCTTCATTGTTCATCCTTAGTTCTATTAAGGAGAAGGCGAAGCGCATTATCCCTTCTTGTGGAGTCACGAAGATGAGGCCCACCCCAGATTTGATTATAGGGGAGTGATTAGAGACATTTTAACGATCAAAAATAATTTACCGCAATCAAGAACGACGTCGCTTGTAGCTAGCCGGTGAGTACGGGTCGGTCCACAGGGATTTTGTGTTTTCCTAGTCGCGCTAACGAGTTAATTCCGATGAATGTTCGGATTGATTTATTAAATCTGAAAACCACCAAATTAAGTTATACTAAAATTATCTAGATCTAAGTCTTGCTAGGATTAGGCTTAGGGGAAGTTGAGAGATCAAAGGTTTCCTCACCGCTTTCAATACCCTATTTTAGATCAATTAGATGTTATGGTAATTATCAATAAAGTGGATTAGAATCTTTTGGGAAGATATTTCTTCCTCTAGGTTCTTGTCCTTCCTTTATCGATCCTTACCCTAACCTCCATGGAAAACATGCGCACCCGGTCCTTTATACTATGGTATCACCGTTACCTCGAGGGGTAAGGTGCCGCAGGGAGCGGTGTGTGCGTGTATGCATGGAGTTCTAATTCTTAGGTGTGAAGGGGTAAGAAAGGGGTGAGAGATCTCATCTCTCAAACCTTTCCCTAAGGCTAACCCTAACAAGCGAGGAGACTACTCGCTCATTAGAGGATTAAAAGACATTCTAAATTAAAAGAGAACTAAAGCAAAGGAATAAAAGTAACTTACTAGTTTTTATTGATGGCTCTCTCCAAACATCAACGCAGTACAGATCTGAATTTGTGAAATGAAAAGAGGCATAGCCTCATACAAGATTTAGAGTTCCTATTTATAGAGGATAGGAAACCCTAGGGTTACAATGACTCGCATATCTGATTTTAAAAAAAATACCCCCTAAGAAAAGACCAAGTCAAAGTCCGCGCACCGCCACAATTTTTCCCACCGACACGGGCCTAACCCGGCCGCGGTTCCGCGGCCAATAGCATGCCTTGGCCGCGGTTCCGCGGCCTAGTTGGTTGTTTACTGCTTCAATTTTCTGGTGATGCTTCTTGTCTTGTTTGTATCCCTATTTCTTTGGTTCTTTTTTCAGGTTGGCTTCTAGGTTTCTTCCAGATCTTTCCAGTGAACATTGTAGTGGACTTTTGCCGTCGCTTCATGACGAAGACTTGAATCTTGCGCCGCCTTCTACTTTGTGAACTGTTCTTCGTGTAGGCTTTATTTAAGATTCTCTGTTTGTTGGTCGAAGTCTCACTTTTGCATCGTCTTTTGTCTTTTTCACTATTTTTATTCGAAGAACCTGTAACATGTATTAAGTAGCAGACACGGGTCAAAAGCACATGTTTATTTGTAAAATGCATAAGAATGGGGAATATAATAATGCAATATTATGATATGAACAGGGAGTTGTGCTTTCGCTTCTTCATAGAAGATGCTCCGTTGAAATAGAGTCCCCATCGGGTATCACTCCCTCCTTTCTCCCCGTCGATCGTGTCAAACGCGTGCTTGTCTGGCAATTCGCAGTTCAAGGGAGAATCGGCAGGTATCAGATGCTCAGCAAGGAAGTCTGTGATGGCCTGGCCTTTCACTGCCTTGAGCGAACGATAAGTTATCGAGAACTCTATCAAGAGCAGGGCCCGATTAGCGAGTCGTCCCGTTAGTATGGCTCTTGACATCAAATACTTGAGTGGATCCACTTTTGATATGAGGTGGACCTCATGCGCCAACGCGTAGTGCCGGAGCTTCGTTATCGCAAAGATTAATGCCAGGGAATGTTTTTCTATAGGGGAGTAATTGTTTTCTGCCCCCAGGAGAACTCGGATCAAATAGTAGAGGGCTCTCTCCATCCCTTGGTCGTTTTCTTGTGCCCATAATGCGCCTAAAGAACCTTCGAGGGCTGTTGTGTACAGGACGAGAGGTTTTCCTTTAACGGGAGCGGCCAGTACTGGCGGATTCTACAAGTATTGCTTGATTTCGTCCAGTGTGCTTTGGCATTTGCGATCCCAGACGAACGGGATTCCCTTCTTCATTAGGTGATTGTAAGGACGGCACTTGCCGAAGAGATTGGCTATAAATCGCCGGATATACACAAGCTTTCTTTGGAGAGACCGCAGTTGCTTGAGAGTCCTTGGCGGAGGCATTTCCATGATTGCCTTGATCTTCGACGGGTCTATTTCGATGCCTCGATGTCGTACGATGAACCCTAGGAATTTTCCCGAGGAAACTCTGAACGCACATTTCAAAGGGTTCATCTTCAAGTTGTATTTCCGAAGACGTTGAAACACTATTTTTAGATGTTCCCAATACTCCTCGTGCGATTTGCTTTTCACTACAAGGTCGCTGATATAGCATTCAATGACTTCATGTATGAGGTCATCGAAAATCTTTTTCATGGCCCTCTGATAGGTAGCGCCGGCGTTCTTCAGACCGAAAGGCATCACTTTGTAGCAGAATATGCCTAGCGGAGTCCAGAAAGCGGTATGCTTCTGGTCTTTGGTATGCATCTTTATTTGATTGTACCCTGATGAGCCGTCCATGAAGGAGAAAACTTCGTGAGTGGACTTGTTGTCTATCATCAGCTCAGTAACCGGTACGGGGAAGTCATCCTTCGGACATGCTTTATTGAGATCTCGAAAGTCCACGCAAATGCGCACTGTCCTAATTTTCTTCATCACTGGGACGATGTTGGCGATCCATTCAGGGTACTGAACCTCTTGGATGAAGCCGGAGTCGATTAGCTTCTTGACTTCGGCGTTGATGCTCATTTCAAGTTCGAGCCGCATCCTTTTCGGTGCTTGTTTGACCGGCTTGACGTCTGCAGAAATCGCCAATTTGTGAACAGCAATCTCTGGATCGAGTCCCGGTATCTCTTAATAGTTCCATGCGAAGCAGTCTTTATACTGCATGAGCACTTCTTTTAGCGTAGCCATCCTTTCTTCAGACAGCAGCTCACTGACGAATGTCGGCCGCGGGTCACTTGCCATCCCCAAGTCAATTTTCTTGAGGTTATCTGCAGTAGTATGTATCCCATCCTCTAGCTCTTTTGGCGCCAGTGGAAACTCTTAGATTACCTCGTCATCATCGTTTTCAAAGCACCAGGGGAGGTCGTCCATATTCTCGCGTACTCCTTCTCCTGACAGCGTTATCGCGTGCCAGGTACGAGATCGCTCCCAAGACCGATGTTGGTCTGGTTCTATTCTCGCCGCATACGTGGCTTTCGGTTCATGCTTCTGTGGTGGGGTTACCCTCCAACTGCTGGATAGTGCGAACCTGCCTTGCTGATACTGGTCTTCGACCCAATTCTTGAAGGTGAAGCAATCTTCAATAGGATGTCCTATCGCTCTGTGATAGGAGCAATAGTCCGGATGATGAACCTCACCTGCTTGCTCGAGGTGCTTAGACTCCGGGAGCGTCATCATCTGATGTTTTATGAAAAGATCGAATATCTTCTTCGTCTTGTCTTGGGGAAAAGAATATGCTCGACCCATCTTCTTCATAAGAGACGGATCTCTGCTGCTCAATTCTCGACCGCGTGGCTTCTTGGACCCGCTTTGCCACTGTCGAACATCTTTTCTGTTCTTTAGCTTGTTTTTACCTCTGCGTCGGGTCTTCTGTATGACGGGCTGGCGAAGAAGAGCATCGTCATTCTCCGTATCCTACTGAAGGAGGCACTGCTTCTTGGCTTTCTCGTAAATGGTTATTTCACGGCTATGGTCATCCCGGACCTTTTGACCCGCTTCCCTTATTAGCTTGTCCATCTGTTCTTCGAACGACGAACTTGGCATTTTCACGGCGGGACCTTGTTTTGGTTCGGGGTTAGCATCTTCCCACAGAGCATCTCCTTCTTCATCAAAGTCATGTATGACGTAGCAGCCATGGAATCACTCCCGTTTCTTGGATCGGATATATCTAAGCCCGATCGCTTCCATTCTCCCGTTGGGCAATTTTCGTTGAGTTCTGGGGACGTTCCAGATCCTGTTGTAGAACTGAGCTTTCCGAGCAGTCTGTTTGAAAGGTACGCCTTGGCGCCTCAACAGCTTTTTTAATCCTTCCGTGTAGTATCTGGGCTGACGGATGGGCTAGAGCCTGTCAAGTGTAGAATCGACACCATGCAAAATTTCTTTCTCCACTTTGGTTTCCGTGGATCAATAAAATAGGATCGCCTTTTCATCTATTCGCCTGGGAGGGACGTAGAATGTCTACAGTTCCTGCACACTATAGGTATCAAGTGCGTCGAGCTCTTTGTAATGCTCTTGCGGAACCATGGTGATTTGCAAACTCCGATCATCGTCAGCGAAGGCTTGTATCGATGGCCGAACAGAAAATACGGCATTGACCTCATCTTCCGAGTCGCTGCCGAAGACCAGAATAGGGATGGACGGTCCCGGCTTGTTGCATTGGGGTGGCCCTGAATAAACTATTTCTTCTTCCTCCTCAGTATCACTCCCGAAGACCGGAATAGTGGTGATAGTTTTGCTTTTCGGTTTGTGGCATCTTTCTGTGTCTTCGAAATATGGTAAGAAGTATTTTGCATCTTCGTACTTTCGAACTTCATTCACGGAGAACAGGTTCAACTCCCCTGTCACGGTATATTCAGGCCCATCTTTGAAGTACTTCATACACTGATGCTGTGTAGAAGGGATAATATTATACTCATGTAGCCATGGCCTGCCGAGCAAGGCATTGTAACATGTCTTGAAGTCAATGACGTGAAATTTGATGTCCGTGATGAGCAGCCCAAAGCGTAACGTCAGTATCACAGACCCGAGCATCCATGACGACTGGGAATCAAAACCGGATATGGTGATTTTATCACGAGCGAGGTGCTGAACGCTCATGCAGATTTCTTTCAACACTCTTACAATGAGGAGGTTGACGGAGGACCCATTGTCAACCAGGATTTTGCCTATCTTGATATCATGACAGTATCCCGAGACATAAAGGGGGCGGTTATGCTCGCACGTCCCGAGGAGGAGATCTTCATCGCCGAAAGTGATGTCAGCCGTGTGCACTTCTTCCAGCTCGTCCTTCATTTTTTCTTCGGCGAGGAAAGCTTGGAACTGCTCGGGCTCTTGTAGTGCCTTGACCAAAGAATCTCTTGCCTCCGTAGAGAGCAGAAGGGCATCGAGAATGCTTAGTTGCGAGGGTATCTTCCTCAGGTGTGCCAGAACGTTATAATCCACCTTGTTTTTCTTAGGCGGGTCCTTGGCTGCAAGCTCTTCGACGACTCGATCATCGAGGGCGATATCCTCAGGAAATTTTTCTTTTCCCTTATCCTTTTTGTTCGACCCCTTGTTTACGGGTCCGAGATTCTTTTCAGGTTACGTGCGATTGTGCAGCTGAATGTTCTCGCAGCTCTTCGATCCTTCCTCTTTTTCTGAGGTGGATTCTTTGAAAAGAGGGCCGAGAGTAATTTCTTCTTCCGAATCGCTCCGAAAGGTGAGAACTTGTGATCCCCTGATATCAACCATGTGACAATTGCCGGCAGCTCTTCCACGTTCGTCTGTCGCAATTTTCCGCTGTCGACGAGCTTCACGCTTCATCCTCTTGAAGTGCTGCCTGTGAGCGACATACCCTTGCCACTAATTTTTAAAGGCATTGCATTCTTCAGTAGGGTGCACAATCCTTCGATGATATAAACAGTAATTAGGATGCACATCCTCTTCATTAAGGTGTTTCTCATCAGAAGTGTTTCCTTCGGAGGGTGGCAGCTTCATTCCTGTCGATATGGTTTTGGCGAACCTTTTCCTTGTCTTGAACCTGCTTTTGCTGGTGACCGAAGTGCTCATATCTGGTTGGGGTGCTTCAATCTTTTCGTCCAATCGCCGGTGTTTGGCCTTTTCAAATATGGCCATTTCGCGCTCTCGATCAGCTTTGCTTTTCAGAAGAGTTTCGTTCAAGAATGCGTCAATCATTTCGTCTGATGGTCCTAGAAGTTCCGGCTCAGGATATGCCCACAGTTTCTCTGCATCCAGAGATTCTTCACCGTTTATTAACGAGTGGAAGATCATATGGCAGCTTGCCACAGAATCTTCAGGTTCATTTGACGAGTCGTCTCCCTCATCTTCGTCAAGGATGTGGCTGAGAAACTCCTGAAGCGTGACCGGGGTTCGCGCCTTCTGGTTATATTCTTCCAACGCGTCAATCTGTTTTTGCAGGTCCGTGCGCTTGTCACCATGCTTCACAGGCATTTTGATCTTCATCTTCTTCTTCGAAGACTTTGACGGCTGGGTATGGGCGCTTTGACTATCATCACCGATTTTTGGAGTTAGGCGCAGCTTCAGCATTCCCTTGATGAATTCGGGTTCTAGCGGACTTTTCCATTTGATCGCCGGGCATGTCTGGAGATCCTTCAGCATTCTTTTCGTTTTGGCTGAAAGAACGACCTCCCATGGAGCTTCTTCTATAAAAGAGCATGATGCCCCCGGTGTGTCCGCCTTTTTGAGAGTGTGCGGATGGGGCAGGTTTACTTTCCAATTCTCGGACAGTGCGAATTTGCCCTGTTTGTATTGGTTCTCAATCCACCCTTTGAAGACGAAGCAATCTTCGATTGGATGGCCTATCGCTTGGTGATAGGGGAAATAATTGGGACTATTAGCCTCACCGGGTCGCAATGAGCGTTTTGGATCCGGCAAGTTGATGAGCCTGTTGCGCACCGCCAGCTCGAACAATCTCCTCGTTTTGTCCCGGGGAAACGAATAAGGACGCTTCATTTTCTCATTAAAGAATCGTCGTCTCTCGTATTGGCGATCAGTGAGTTTTGGACCACTGGGCTGCTGTTGAGCATTGGCGACGAAGGTTGCTTTTCCTTTCCCCTTTTCATTTCGAGATTCCAGCTTTGAAGGAGATGGTCTGTGACCCATCTGATCCATTTGGACCAGCTTGTCAATCAAGGCCTGGAAAGTAGTTGGCTTGAAGAACATCATGAATTGCGAAATGGTCGCCTGTGGATCAAGAGTACTCACGAACATGCCTACCGCAGGCGCTTCTTCGATGCGCTGCTCACACTTCGACCATAGATTCCGCCACCGTATCGCGTATTGCACCCATGTTTCGCCTGGCTTTACTCTAGCGTTAATTAATGCGGTGATTGGGGTGAGTTAGCTAGCGCTTGCGAACCTCTGCGTGAACAGTAACTCTATTTCTGCAATGTCTTAACGGAGTCGTTCGGGAGCTCGGAGTACCATTTGAACGCTGTCTCCAACAAGCTGCCAACAAACTGGCGAAGCAGCAGTTTGTCGTCACCCCCAGTGTTGCCATATAGAGCCCTGAATTGAGCAACGTGCTGGTGTGGATTCCTCGTCCCCTTATATACGTGGAATTTGGGGATCGTGTATCCCAGCGGATACTTTATTTGATCGTACCAACCCGGATAGGGTCGTCCAGTCTTAACAATTTGCCCAGCCGCTTCATTCACCTGATGAACTCGTATCTGCTGAGCGATGTAATCATCCAGGGCGGCTTTTGAGATGGTCTCCTCTTTGGCTGCTGAATAAACCGGAAGAGGGTTTGACATCTCTCCTCTATCATCTTCAATTATTACTGGAGGATCTTCGGTTGGAGGGTCCGGCTGGATCATCATGCCCACCATATCTTGGAATAGAAGGGCCATTTGTTTTATATTGGCCGCTTATTCCGCGGCCTCTTTGTCCTTTCTCTCAAGCATTCTCCGAAAGAATTCAGTATCAGTTTCCTGCTCATGACGCTGTTCTGAGGACGTCTCTGGGCTTGCTTTTAGCCCAGTGAGTGCGGCCATCTGTGTTTACATCTCTTGGAGCTTCTGTTGTTGCTCCTGGGCCTTTATTACGGATCTGGTGAATGGTCGATGACCCATAGAGATACGGCTATCCTCTTTCCCGGATGCCATATAGACAGTATGTACCACCATGCCTCCAGGCTTGGAGTATTCAGATTCAGTGTTCTTGCGATTCGCCGCAGACACCGGGATTTTCTACAGCTTTCTCCTCTCATGAGCAGTCGAAGTTGAGGGGGCCGTTGCAGTGGGCACCCAAGTAGCTGTCGCCTTCTGTGGCTTGACAAGGTAGTCCTCTTCTTGCCGAACCTTCATCTTTTTCTGTCGGCGGGGATAGTCTTGATCTACCACGGAGTCCTGGACCTGTCGCCAAACTTTATAAATTTTAGAGGACAGCCGCTGAGGGGACTGCTCCAGTTTCACCTTTGTAGCGTTCTCCATTGGTGGAGGAGATCTTTTCAGCACAGCAGTTGGCGAATTCCTGTGCACCATGTTAAGTAGTTCAAAGCTGTTCCCAGTTGGAACAGCAGCATCAACTTCCACCATTGGAGCTGGCGAAGTCAGTACAGAAGGGGAATTGCCCCCAGCTTTCCTCACTCGGCGCCAATGGCGATGCCGAGCATGTCGTGCGGCCGGGATCACCCCCGCTGTTGGATCAGCTTTTCCATGCCCCCTGTTCTGATGAGAGTCTGTTGTTGGCGCCAGCCTGTCAAAGACAGATGCTCGCTGAGAGGGAATGGTCAACCTATCAAAAGCCGACCTTCGAGTAGGGAGAGCAGCTTGGACGACCTCCACTGTAGCAGGAGTTGGAGTGTCATTCTCGGGTATTGCGAGCCTCTTTGCGGGCCCACTTGAGATTTGACCCAGCCTGTCGAAGACTAAGGCATTGGAGCTGGACGACCCGTTGAGAGGGGCCGCAGTAGTTGCAAGCCGATCAAAGACCGACCACTTCGGAGCTTCTTGCGCGGGATCATGGTCCCGAAGAATAGCCCAGTGGTGGCTTGGGTCACTTGTTCCACCGGCATTGTGAACAGGGAGGCCGCTTAGGGCCCGTAGGTTACTCCTCCAGATGAGGCGGAATGGGAGTTGTTGTTGTAGCTGGAATAGTTAAAGGCCATTGATGTTCTTTCTTCTACACGGGAGAAAAACCAAATCTTAGTACCTCGAACCCAAGGGAAACCATATTAAACCGCGATTCGTTCACGAAACACGACACACGAAGTGTGGAGTGGAAAGAGGAAAAGGTCCAACCGGGAGTGCCAGAATCTTGTTCTCCGCCGAAGAACGCGACCGGGACGTTGGGACGTCCGGGCCTGAACTTCAAGGGCAGATGCTATTTGGTGCTATCCGTCCCCCTCTCCGAAGATGTTAAGTTGATTTATGACATCATATACCGAAGGTTTAAACGGATGCGACCGATGTAGCAGATTTCGTCAGATTCCCCCTCGTTGAAGGGTTTTTAATTATGGGGACGCTCTTCCCTACAGGCGCAAGCCCCTGCAGTTAATTACGCTACCGCATCACGGTAACCACTTTCTCCTTCTCCAGATGGTCTCTTCGTGTCATGTGTGTTTGTTTTGTTTTTGGTTGCCCGTGGATTGTATACGGAGACTAATTTATGTTGTCGCCCATAGGGCGTGGATTAGTCCAAATCCGTATCTTCTTAGATTTAGGTTTGGGGTTGGGTTCAAGGATACGTTAGTCTCATTTGAGACTAAGAACAACTTAAACGTTTGTTAAGGATACGTTAGTCAAATTTTTGACTAAGATCAACTTAACAAAATCGTTTAGATCCAACAAAAGAGCATTTGGGCTCTATTATTTAGTTTAGAGACATTGTGGTCCATTAGTTTAAGGACATTACGGTCCAAGGTTAAGGACATCATAGTCCATGGGCTTAAGGACCCCATAGTCCAAGGTTAAGAACATCATAGTCCTTGGGCTTAAGGTCCCCACAGTCCAAGGTTAAGGACATCATAGTCCATGGGTTTAAGGACCCCATAGTCCGAGGTTAAGGACGTCATAGTTCATGTAAAATCTGGTTGTCGGGGCCCGTCACCTCTCTGAAGACGTTGAGGAATTACAATGACATATATTAGAGGAGTGCAGAGATGTACCCTTGAACCAATTTTGGTCGAGGGATCTGTAGTCCAATTGGGACTAAGATCTGAGATTTATGAGCATATGGGCTCAATTAATCTGAATAAGTGGTTTAGGGCCAACTTGGGCTCGGCCCACCCAGTTAAAATGTTAAACATTTGACAATACTGAGCATTGATTTGGGTTCTGACAGCCTTTCTGTCTTTTACTGAATGCTGAGCATTCATAATAGCTCTAGGGATTTATTTAAAGAACAGTTTATGTTCTATCAGTGCACACGTGAGGAACACGTGGCGCGCTTGGCGCTAGCACCAGTTAGTGAGAGAAAAGCGCTTCTGTGATATAGCGCACACGTGAGGAGCACGTGTCGCGCTTGGCGATAGCGCCAGTCCATGAGCGCAAAATGCTATTTGTTCAGTGGCGCACACGTGAGGAGCAAGTGGTGCACTTGGCGCTGAGCGCCAGTCCATGAGTGCAAAGCGCTATTTGTCAAGTGGCGCACACGTGAGGAGCACATGGTGCGCTTGGCGTTGTGCGCCATTCAAAGAGCGCAGAAGCACTTCTGATCAGTTTTATGATCTGAGAAATAAATTCTCGTTTATAAGAGACTTTGTCTCAAGGTTCTAAGAACAAAGTTCTTAATTTATAAGAGATATTTCAATTTCTTATTTTGGTGAAAGGCTTTGGCTTTATGCATCTGTGATCCTTAGAGAATTGAATTATTCTCCCCCTTTTATTTTAGAATGAGATGTTCATGATCTCTTTTTGTAAAAGACCTTAGTCTTATAGATCTATGATCTGTGAGAAGAATTATGTTCTTCTTCTTTAATGAGATTTTTCTTATCTCTGTTTTTTTACCATGAAGAAAAGTTCTTCTCCTACCGAGAGCTTGCTCTTCTTTCTAAGATTTCTCAAAGTTTATGGGGGGGGGGGTTCCTCTCTATTTCTCTGTATATTTGAGACTTGAAGTCTGGGGACCTTTATATAGTGAAGGCTGATTTGTTCAATCGGTTAAGGAGATCTTTTCTCCAATTGATTTAGAGATTTCCCCCACCGTTGGATCTTTGATCCAAGAGCTTCTGTTTTACAGAAGGCATTTTTCTTATTTTTAACAAGATTGGGAAATTTTCCCCATACAGAATTTATTCTGTATTTTTGGTGATTTTTAATCACCTTTGGATCATTGATCCAACGATGCTCTAATTTTCAGAGCACAATCTTTCCTCTTTGGAAAGATTTTGAGGAATCTTTCCTTAACAGAATTTTATTCTGATCAATTGATGATTTATCATCTTTATTGGATCTTTAATCTGACGGTGGGGAACATTTAGTTCTAGCGCTAGCGCACTCGTGCTTTGCACGTGGTGCGTTGCATAGAGTGCAGCGCACTTAGCGCCAGCGCTCACGTGCTTTGCACGTGGTGCGCAGCTTAGAGTGCGGCGCTCTTGCGCTGTTTGGGGTGCAGCGCACTTGGCGCTGCTATGAAGCGCTGCTTCATTTCAAAATTTGAAATTTGAACAGAGGTTTGCTTTAATTGGAGGAAATAGCACTTTCCTTTACTCTCTAAATTTTTTATTTTTATGTTCTCGAATTAAAATTTTTATAATAACCAGTTATTTTGTATTTTATTATCCGTATTTTGTATATTTTCTATTTAATTTATTTTCAAACATTTCCCCTATATCTTTCCTATTTTCCAATTTTTTCTAAACCCTAATTCTAATTTTAATACCCTAATAATTAAATCCTAATCCCTAACCCTAGCCCACTCCCACACCCAACCCGACCTGGCTCACCCCTCTTTTCTTCCCCTCTTCTTCTTCCTCCCGAGCTCTCGCCCTCGTCGCTCCTTCTCCTTCGCCAACCGCCCGCGTAACCCGCTCCACCTCGACGTTACCTACTCCCCCGAGATCCCCTCAACGTCCTCCGCGATCCCTTCGTCTGCCCCTCATCCTTCTCTACAACCGACCCCTCTCTCTTTATCTCACACTCTCTCTCATTCTCTATCTCTCTCTAACTCATCACTCTCGAAGAACCCACCGAACCCCACCGCCGGCCAAAACCCCGAGCACCTCATCATCCTCAACTCCATCATCTCCTCTTATAGCCGAGCTTCTCTTCCATTTTCACCACTACAATCACAAGCTAACTCTCTTTCTTTTCCTTCCTCATTTACCTGAGCCACTTGATTGAGAGTGCTTTTGCATGCGTGCTTTTAAAATCAAAGTTAAGAATACCGCAATCAATAACGGTGTCGCTTGGTAGCTAGCCGGTTGAGTACGGGTCGGTCCACAGGGAAAACGTGTTCTTTTCTTTTTGTTCTTACGAGTTAAGTCCTATTTGTGGTAGGTTTTGATTTTTATAAAAACTAAGATTGAATTTGATTTGGATTAAAACCTTGCTAGGGTTAGGATTAGGTTAGTTTGGAAAGTTAATTCTGCTCACTGCTTCCTTTGCCCTAATTAAGAACTTAGGTGTTAGGGTAATAGTTAACAAAGGGGATTAGCACGACTAGAACATAGTTTCTTCCTTTTGGTCCTTGTCCGTCCTTGTCCGTCCTTTCTTAACTCTTAGCCCTAACCTCTATATAAATCAACCACAACCGGTCTAACTAGGGAATCACCGCTATCTCGTGGGATAGGGTGCCATAGTGAGCGATGTGTGTTTGATTAACATAGAGTCCTAATTTGAAGTATTATACGGACAAGAAAGGAGTGAGAGATTTCCATCTCTCAAACCTACCCCAAACCTAACCCTAACAAGTGAGGAACTACTCACTCATTAGGGATATTATGATGAAGTTCATTTTTATAATTTTCTTTTAATTACCGAATTAACGTGCAGATAATAAAAGACAGATACGAAAATTGCGGAAATTAAATTGCAGATAAGAAAAATTCAAGATAAAAAACTTACTTTTATTGACACCTCTTGACGGTTACAAAGGAATTGAAATTTAATCTAGAAATTAAAAGAGGCACCCTGAAAGTGGCATACTTTATTTGTCTTTGAGCCCTCCTATTTATAGATAGGAAAAACCCTAGGTTTACATTCTGAACCATACATGAAATTACAAAACAACCCCAAAGACCGAGTCAAAGCATCGACACCCCACCGACATATGCAGAGTATGGTCGCGGTTCCGCGGCAAAAAGGCCTGTTTGGCCGCGGTTCCGCGGCCATTTGGTGGGTTCTTAGGCCCATCTCTTCAGGGTTTCTCTGTGTTGCTTTTATCTTCTATTTTCTTTACTTGGTTTCTCAGAATCTCTTCTATTTCCTTCCAGATTTTCAACAGTGAAGAATGATGTGGACTTTTGCCTTGAGTTTCGCGTTAAAGTCTTGAATCTTGTGATGCCCTTGTGTTTTGTGCATTGAACTGTCTAATGATTTTCCATTTGTTCCTTGAACTGATAGGCGATATCATACGGATTCATCTATTGTTGGTCGTAGTCTCATATTTGTAGCGACTTTTCATGAATTTCACTGTAACGATCTGAGAACCTGTAACCTGCAACTATTTAACAGACATGGATCAAAAGCACTTATTTATATGTAATGTGATTAAGAATGGGCGACATAATAATGCAAAATTCTGATATGAACAAATACCCCCAAACTTATCTTTTGCTCGTCCCGAGCAAAATCATTTTTATTCTCAACAAAATCCTAACCTCACTTTCGCAGGGAATCGCGATTGCGCTGAGCTCGTGCAACAAGCCGTTAAACCTCTAGGTGTCCCTAGTAAGAGGAGTGTTGTCTCCTAAGGGTTTTCAGCGGATACTACCCACAAAATCCGATCAATTTGGCCTGTTGACTTTCATTCTTCAATTCGGTGTCTAGCAAGAAATTTTATTATCTTCAACTTAGAAATCATCAACCCGTATTTTTCACTCACTTATCATTTAACTTAAGATCGTATATGTTCTGCAAATTTATTAAGCTTTCAGTATCTTTTGAATTTTCCTTCTAAGGTTCCATCTCAACTTAGGAATTTTTATCATCTCTACTGAAGGTATAAGCCCAATCTTTCATTCCTATCTCTCATTTAAACCCCAATCATATACCCCGACGTGTGTGTATGTATCACCCCTAAACTTGGAAATTCAATTCAAGCTATTATACTCTTGTCCATCATCCAAAGTACTTTTAGTTGGTGAATTTTAGATGAAATTGCTCACACATCTTTCATGCGACCGTTAATACTTCTCGAGGTACTAACGACCGATTACAAAATGTGTTCGCACATTTAGGCGTAATTCCTCGTCTTGTAATACCTAAGGCTTTAGCAGTGACTCCCAAACCAATTGGTCTAAGGCACTAGGTGATAAAGCACCCTCGCTATATATTTTTTTATTTTATGCAGCCTTAAGTAATTACAAAACCAGTGTTCATTTTTTTTATATCTCTTTATTCACACTTATACTTTTATTTAAATTTTTTCTCATACTAAGGATTTTAGACAAGAGCATTTCAAGGTATCCTCTACTATCCCAAGTTTCAAGGTGCGTGTATGTGTGAGTTGTAGAGTATATATTTTCAGAATTTAGACTTAAGTTTCGGAATTATTTTTTAGACTTACACTTCAAATAAAAATTCAATACTCTTCCTTTATTTTGACTTAACCCAAGAACTGAACTTAAAATTTGTCTATTTCTAAATAAACTATAAGAACATATATTTTCTATAATTAAACTTTAAGAAAGGTTATTTTTAGGGTTTTTAATTTACTAAGTTTAGGATCTAGTTTTTCCCTACTATTCAACCGTCTTGTCGAACTTAAGTCTAATATGGCCAAAATTGAAATTTTTAAATTTTTATAATTTTTAAAATTTTTAAATTTTTATGAGTTTTAAAATAAGTATGGAAATGCAAAAATATACATATGAATGCGAAGGAAGAAAGCTTACCGAGCACACCCCCAAACTTAAACTTGACAGTGCCCTCACTGTCAGGCTAAATCAAGAGGGTCAAAATTGTCGGCACTCCCCTGTTTTTTTTGTTTTTGTTTATTTTTTATTAACGGAAAAAGAAAATAAAATATATATACAAAAAGGTCCCCCCAAACTTAAGTGAAACTGTGTTTCCACTGTTTAAGCGTTGAAGTGCAGAGTTGGGGGGAACACAGTATCAAGCTATACAAGGCCTTACACAGGCCAAAAGTTAGCACCAACCAATCAAAATTTTTATCGTTATAATGGTGTGGTTGGTGAAAGAACATGTTGTATGGAGGCGGGAAAAAGTGGGGAAGAGATAAGTGGTGTAAAAGAAAAGGTTTACGTCTCAATTTGTAGAAA